>CM002497.2:26819770-27419770 GCA_000573905.2 Oryza punctata
TTGCTGCACTATCAATTTCGAGACACCAAAAAACTTTTACTTGTGTTGCTCCTATTGCCTCTAACACTTGCAAGTTGAATAATAAAGTATCATATTCAACTTGATTATTTGTACATGAATATTCTGAGCAAACCGTTGTTTCAAAGCAAGCACCATTGGGCGAAAATAAAACTACACCTGTATCGTGCCCCCTCTTTGCAAGAAGAGTCATAAAAATAAAGTTTCCAAGATGTACCGTTAAGTAAATAGACCTCATTATCAATATCGACATGATGATCTACTACAAAATCAACTACGCCTTTTGTGGACTTTAACGATTCATAAGCCAAATCATATAATCAAAGTATGCACCTATTTGCCAATTCTCCCACTTAGAATTAATGTTTGCAACATACATTTAACCACATCGGTTTGATAAGTACCTATGCAAGTACTAGATAATAGATAATGTCGCAACTTAGTACAAGCATAATACAAGCATAATCAGAATTTCTTTATAAAAACATGCATCATTTTGACATCCATAGATGGCGGCTCAAGTATGTGATGACTTGCTCCTTGTTATTTACCTCTTGTGCCAAAACAGCACCTATGCCATTGTACTAGGTGGTAATTTATAGCTGAAAAGGAATTCTAGCCTTAGGTGCTCCCACCACGGGTGAAGATGATGTGTATATTTTGATTTCCTCAAACGCTTCTTGCTGTTTTACCTTCGAAGTAAAAGCAATTTCTTTTTTAAATAAAGTATAAAAAGCATCGATTTTATCAGCTAAATTAGATATGAACCTTCCTAAATAATTGATCTTGCCTAGCAACATTTGAACTTCTTTCTTGCATGTTGACGCTTTACACTCTCTAACTTTTTTTATCTTTCTAGAATTAATATCAACACCTCTCTCTCACGTATCATGAATCATGAATCTTTAAGAATTTTCACATTGACACACCAAAAGCAGATTCCAGCGGACGCTTCATAGAGCACAAATTGCTTTGAGAAGACAACTGGTGAGGCTCAATACGGCCCAATTACAACTGAGCCTACCTCAAATTGCGACACGTCCACACCCCACGCGCTTTCCCGAACCGTCTGCACCAGGGGACCCCACTGTCCAGTGACTTGTAAAAGCGATTGGCCCGCTCGGCTTTGACCATTCGGACCAGCAGCTGGACGCGTGGAACGGTGGGGCCCAGTAGTCAGTGGGACACCCTCGGCGTCATCCACTAAGCAGAGAGAGGAGAGGAGAGGACGCGGAGCGCCATTTCCGAAATCCACGAGAGCTCATTTGGCTCCTAGCCATTTTGCTTTTTCGTTTCAAAATTTCTTCCTCTTCTCGAGAGTGTGTGTGAGGGAGGCGAGCGTTGCGTTGCCCAAGGGGAAAGGCGTCTTCCTCGACACGATCCCCCCTCTCCCCCCCAAAACCCTACTGCCCCTCCACCGCCGCCGCCGAGAAGATGCCGCCGGAGACCGAGGCGGCCGCCCTGAGGGGGGCCATCCTCGCCGCGTCCACGCCGGGCGCGGCGGCGAAGGCGGTCTCGTCGGTCGCGGACTACCTCCGCCGCCACGCGGGCGACCACCCGCGGGCCTTCTTCGCCGACGCGCTGCCCTCGCTGCTCTTCCGCGTGTTCGTCGCGTCCCCGGATTGGCCGTCCTTCATCGATCTCGCCGCGGGGGACCCCGCGCTCGCCGAGCTCCTCGCGTCGCTGCTCGCCCCGTCCGGGCCGCTCCTCGCCGCCGTCTCCGCTGCGGATCGCCACGCCCTCCTCCGATTCGTCTTCCCACCCGAGCGGCTTCCCGATTGGCTCCGCCTCGCGCTGTCGTCAGCCGCCGCCGCCTCCTCCTCCTCCTCTGATGAGGTGATCTCCCCTCTCCTCGCTGGCCGCGTCGACTCCGAGCTTCACCTGTCGGTATTCGAATACTACCTCTTCTGGTTCGCGTACTACCCCATCTCAGCTGCCACGGCCAAGGCCACAGGAATCGCTGCGTCCCGGGCCCCAAAAATTCCGCCCTCCATTTCAGAACACTCACTCAAGTCACTCGGCCGCATCGAGAGCTGGATGTCCACCCTAGGTTCATCAGCCGGACGCAATCTCGGTCAGAAGCCAGAGAGCTCGCTATATCTGAAGCTTCTGTACTCCTACCTTAAGGAGTTCGTGCCCAGCGCATGCGTACCGCCGCGTAACGTCGGTGGAACTCTGTTGCATCGAACTCTCAGTGATGGTATGGACGCTGCTGAATCCTTCAGGCGAGCTGAGTTCTTCGTGCACACACTCATCCAGTTCTGGCTTGTTGGAGATGACTTCTCGCCGCTGCCTGTGCAGACTTGCCGTGCGAATGGGCTCCCTTTACTGTCTCTTCAGTCGCATGCAAATGCCACATTGGTTGAGCGGCCGCCAGCACCAGGACTCGGCGATGCGGTGAAGCTTTTTGTGATGTATATGAACAGGATCAATGCTTCTGTGGATATAGATGCGCCAAATGTCTTCGAGGGAATATCTTCATGGAAGGAGGCATGCAACAGCCCTGTTGGATACTGGAATCCATTGATACAGAGGCTGCTGTATCGATTTTTGCTCAGGACATTCTTGTTCTGCCCCATGGGTGTAGAAATAAAGAATGTTGCACAGGTTTTCTCTGCATGGATAGTCTATATGGAGCCATGGAAGGCTCAGAAGGAAGATTTGGATGTGTATGATCTGCCTCCTCCAGGTGGGCGCAATGTGCATCGAGTCACTGAGGGAAAGAGGCAGGTGTGTGAAGCAGTGTACTCTCCAGAATGGGAGAACTTCGTGCTGTCCAACTACTTGTTCTACAGTTCTTTGGTCGTTCACTTCCTGGGGTTTGCACACAAATTTATCCACTCTGATGTTTCCTCAGTGTTGCAGATGGTATCAAAGGCAAGTGAATAATTGCTCCGTCCTTACTACAGCATATGCCACTATGTTATTTGATTTCGTCCTTAACTGTAATACATGTTATCCTTGGTAGACATTATTGTCTTAAATATGAAGTAGCTGAACATGCACTCATGAAGTCATTTACTAAATTAGATTCCGCATGCTTGCACATGTGTGTTTGAGAATCGCTGTATTTGTGTTTTGAAACTATAGCTAGGCTGAAGATCTGGAATTTTCTTGCACTCCATAGTTTAGTTAGCATCAGGGGGGTTTCCCTTGATGGAAAATGTAGAAATATCAAATACTAAGGGTAGGTAAGTGGTGTCATACTGTCATATAATTTTACAATACTCCGCTACCAGGGCAGTACCACCATTAGTGGTCTAACAAATGTGGTAGAAGAAAGTATTTTTTTTATTTAAGAAATTGTATTTTTAGGAGCGTGGAGCAAATAATCCGGTGAAAAGGCTGAAAGAATGGGTAATGGATATCCATATTTTTGTAATCTGAAAAAGTAATGTACGTGTAATTTAAGTACATTGTAGTGAGAGGCATTTTCTATATAGGGTTTATCGACAGCTGCATGTGATGTTTCTCCATATTTCAAACTCTATGATTGAGGATTTGAGTTCTAGTAATCTTAACCAACTTCTATTATACCACCTGGAGAGGTTAGCAATAAAAGAACATATTAGATGTGCACCTGGAACATATACCTTACAAGTTACAAGTAATTTGAACTTAATCTATCTTGCACATTTAACATTTTTTTCTCTGAATATCTATTCCTATTGCTTGGTGCCTTGGTGGATATCTGGGAAATAAAGTATGATCATTTTTGAAATACTATATATTTCTGTTTCCTTTATCTCATTATTCTGAAGTTATTGGTAATATGCTTAAGAGGATCATGTTGTGCTTAATGTGGCCATATGGCCAGTGCTTTATCTTCTATTCCATATTATGTATTTTCTAAAATTGATGAGGCGGCTTTTCTGCTGGCTGAAATGGTGCTAGGCAGGTTATTGTTCTACCCAACAAAGAAGCCCAACATTTTGCATTTTGCTTATTCATGAACTAACAGTTGTAATCTAGAATCCTATTCATCTATATATAGCTTGGCCTTTCAGTACCTAATATCTATTAAACTGCTGGCTGTTTCTCTCTTACTGAATGAATAGTTCGTTTGGATTATTCAGGTTTTGGAGGTTTTGGCATCTTCTACGGAATTATTGGGGCTCATCTACAGTGTTGATGCTGCATATCATCATAGATTTTTTGGTTCCGCATCTTGTTATTTGGATCATGTGCTTAAGTATGTGCCATCAATCCGAGAACAGCTACAGGTAGGAAATGGCTGACCTTGTTAGTGCCTTGAACTTCCAATGCATTGCAGCATTGGAATTTCGCTAGTTCTATCAATAATGTGGAGGAGTTGATAACTTTCTGTTCTAACCTTTGATCATCCCCTGTGGTCTATTTCAGGACTGGGAATATGGTTTATCAGAAAGTGATGCTGATGGATCTTTCTTGCATGAGCGTAGGAACTTTAATCTGAGGCTTTTCAGCTTTGATGAGGAAGGGGCTTACAACTTGCTTCAGGTGCATATTATTATGCAATTATCATTGTTAGCCAGTTTGTTATGCTTGTCTTTATTCGGTAGTATAATAGGTTGCTGGAGATTGCCAGTTTATTAGGTAGATATCTCTAAAGATTCAACTTTACATCCTTGGACTACTCTTTTGTGATGGAGGCTGTTTTTCTGGTAGTCATTAATATCCATTGATCTGTAACGTGAGCCAACTTAATTTTGCCTTTTTGATTATTAATTGTTCTCCACTTATTACTAATATTGAGGAATACTTACTCATTCTTGCTTTCCTTTTTCTCTAGTTGCTGTTGCTACGGGCAGAGTCAGAGATTCAACGTTTGCCAGGTGATGCTATGCAAAGTCTTCAGACTCTGGATTTAATTAAATCCCAGATGAAGAAAATTTTCCGTGAACACATTGAAAGCTCCCAGCCTATGAACTTGGCAGAGCGAGAATGCAGTCAGCACCATGGGCGTGGTGAGGTATTCACACCTAAGCATCCAAGGCCATGGAAACACTCACTAGCTAATGTGAACTGGATGACAAGGCCCATCTCAGACTCTGAAGTGGCCTGGCTAGCAAGGTTGCTGATCCGTTTTTCTGCTTGGCTGAATGAGATCCTTCGACTCGACCGTGACGATTCAGATGCTATCCCCACAGGCCCAACCAACATCAAGTTTGATGGAAATGAACTTAATGGGGTTGGGGGCCCAAAGGATGCTGCCAGAATGGTGTTTATTGGTGCGTGTTCATTGCTTGTGCTGGTGGGGCAGTCAATCCTGCACTTCATGAGGATACACAGTATTAGGATCAATCTGAGAATTCTTGCATCCAAAAAGCTTCTCACTGCTGTTATGTTGTATGCTTTGTTCACTGTGGCAAGAAATGCGCTGTCGTAAACTGTTGTGCTTTGCATGTCCTCATCTCGTTCCTGGTGGTGGTGGTGCTGCTTGGCCAGTAATTGTCCAACCTCCAAGTTTTGCCCTCAGTAAACTGATACGTATGCTGTACAGGAACTCGTAGGAGAAATCATTTTACACTGAATGAAACTTCAGGAACCCTTTCAAACTTGTTTGTGCATGTTGATGGCTCAGCGAAAAGCATTCCTGGTTCTCCATATGCTCTTGGAGCACTATTTCGTAGTCATAGACAGGACTCGGGTACAAGAAAAACAATGTTTTGGGGACCGCAATTGCTTAATGTAACTAACCACCACTTTGCTACAGGCTTTGCGATGCCATGTTTCATAGTGTTGTTTTGATGGCCGATCATCAATATCAGTCATTCTACTACCAGAGAAGTTGATGCAGAAGCAAATTATCTGGTTTCTTTTCTGCATCTGCATGATGGTTTACAGTGTTTGCTGTGTTTTGCCCCTGCCAAAGACAATCTTAGGGATGATGATCTCATATCCTACATGGCTGGAATCAATCTTAGGTATGGTTCTTAGCCTCTACTGCTATGCCTTTACGTTTAGCAAATCATCATCTTGAGACCAGTCGTTTCTGGTTTGATTTGTGTGCAAGGGATGATTGTGTGATTAAATAGTTTGATTGCTGCTTTCTGCATAATTAGATGCATACAAGAGAATAATTCAACATAGCACTAGCAGTTAATAATAACATCAATTTTGCTGGATACATTTTCAACATGAAAAAGAAAGAGCAATAATTGAGCCAACAGCGGCCTGTGGGCATGAGCATTCTGTTCCATCTGAGTCGCATTTAGAATGTGGTCTGATTATAATACGGTTACTTGTTTCCTGGTTGATGTGCGCAGAATAATTCTGTATTTGGTGATGAATGTTTTTCATTTGTTCGATTCAATTTTTTTTTGTGGGCCGCAAATGTCTTTGTGTTATGATGACATGTTTGAATGGCTTAAAAGAACTGAACCAAAAAAAACGAGGAGATATTGTAATGGCCAATGGGAAAGGCACATCTACTTGAGAGCTAAACGTGCCACGAGCCCATGATGTTGATATGACATCATACAGTAAACAATTCCATTTTGTTTGGTTTGGTGCTGCATTCCTTTCATTCAACACGTCCTTTCCCTAGCTACTTCCTGCAAAGTGACATGCAAGAATTAAAAATAATAATAGAGACTGTCCTAGGAATTGCTTCACTGATGTCACTAAAGTATTGTCCTGTATGTAATGACTCCAGTAAACAAATAAATATTCTTCCCATGACTTTGCTTCTCTAATAGCAAGTATAATAGTGAGCTTTAAGAAAACTGAATGCTGAGTTGGATTAGAGATGGATGAGAGAGAAGAGGAAAGAGAGGAGAAGCGGGTTGTAAACTTAGAGCAAGTATAATAATGGGCTTTAAGAAAGCTGAATGCTGAGTTGGATGAGAGAGAAGAGGAGAGAGAGAGAGGAGAAACGAGCTGTAAACTTATAGCCAGCTTAGACACAGGAACCAAGAAAATTAGTGAGAGACAGGTGGACCATATATTTATAGTTAAGAGTTAACCACTCATATAGCTGAGAGGTAGACTGTAAAGATCTATATAGCTAGCAGCTGGCTATATTATTAGTCTTGCTCTTATAGCCAGCTTAGGCACAGGAACCAAGAAAATTTATGAGAGAGACAGCTCGACCGTATATTTATAGTTAAGAGATAACCACTATATGAGTGAGCTGAGAGGTAGACTGTAAAGATCTATACAGCCTGCAGCTGGCTATATTATTAGCCTTGCCCTTATGCTGTGTTCTTTTTCTCACGAGTTCCCAACTCATCTTTCTCTTTTTTCGCGCGCACGCTTTTCAAACTACTCAACGGTACGTGTTTTGCAAAAAGTTTCTATAGAAAAGTTACTTTAAAAAATTATATTAATCCATTTTTCAAATTTTTTAAACTAATATTTAATTAATCATATGTTAATCCATCGTTTCGTTTTACGTGCAGAGGGGAGGGAGGGGTTCCCAACCCTTCAAAGGAACACACCCTTAGGCTGCTGTTTCAACCTTAGGAGCCTTCTTGCTTTCCAATGTTTTTTACGCATTCTGGTTACTGCACCCTCAAAAGGCTTCTCTTAAGATGCCCCTTCTTTTACCCTCCCTAATGCCTACTCTAATGGCACTGCCAATTCAGAAATGGTTCTTTTGCAAAGCCAAACAGCCAATAATGCAATGCAAAAGCGACTGATTCTATCTATCTCCCTCTCCTAAGCATCTACTACTAATCTACTATAGCAGCTATACTAGGCTTATCAGCTGATTGGCACACCCACAGTCCACAGAGGAGACAAATTGTAGAAGCACCATGCACTCACTGTACTCACCAACCTGCTGCTGGAGATTCTCTTGGTTTCTGATCATTGAAGCCCAGCCTTTTTGGCACGCAAGCAGTACACTGTACACGCTTGGCCAGAGGTTATGTGGCCAACATTTAAGACTTGCATGCATGTGAACACAGGAGCAACAGTATGTGTCATGCATTAATTCATGATGAGAGGCAAAATGAAGACGAATCGAGTCATGAAGATGGACCTGTGCATACGGACTACGGCTGGGCCGGGCCGTTCTGTCTCTGTCCCCTGCGGTACCATACTGCATCGTATCCTACAGACCCTGAACACACGTATATGGTAGTCTACCAGATGCCTGTTGCGTACTTTCTGACCCCAAACAGCATATAATACTATCAAATACTTCTTCAAAACCACTCTAGAATAATGTTGTAAAAAGCGGTAAGTACTAGCACTTAAGCAGTGTAAGGTTGGGGCACTTGTTCCTTGTATGTGGTCTTGCATATCTTTTTATTAGGACACTGTTTGAGAATAACCTGTGTTTGCAATCCCATGTTCCTAACCCCACTCCATCGTTTTCCGCGCGCACGTTTTTCAAACTGCAAAATGATGTATTTTTTGCAAAAAATTTCTATACGAAAGTTGCTTAAAAAAATCAAATTAATTCATTTTTGAAAAAGATAGCTAAAACTTAATTAATCACGCACTAATGGATCGCTCCGTTTTCCGCGTTCACTGTGCGGACTGGGAACCAGCAGCTGCGAACGCAGGCTGTGTTGTTTCTCCATCTTTCCCTATTCACCTCCCTCATATACCAAGCGTACGTTTACAAACTATTAAACAATGTCTTTTAAAAAAAATTTCTATACGAAAGTTATTTTAAAAAATCATATCAATCCATTTTTCAGAAATAATTAGTAAATACTTAATTAACTATAAGAAAATACGTTCGTTCCGTTTTACGTGCGTGAGAGTTGAGTTCCCAACCTCACCACTCGAACACAAAGAATGTTCTCTCTAGTAACACATCAGTTCTGAAGTTCAGTGAAGGAGGTAAGCCTCTACTGCTCTACTATGTGCCGTACTTCTCTGATATGTTCTCTCCAGCAATCTGGTTGGAGAAATTCTGCTGTCTTCACTGTAGATCTGTTAGTTCCCCTGTCACATTTTGCATCACCAGTTTCGTGCACATAGGAAAACAGGGTCTCAAGTTTGCTGCCTGTGTGCTCTGTTTGTTTATTTTTCTCCTTTTCATTCTATTACAGAGCTGTATGATTGGTTTGGCTTTAATGGCAATGTATACCTTTGTTGCTCAAAACAAATATAGCTAGAAGAATGGAGTGTGGAACATGCATGTCGGGTTGGGTTGATTAATCCGAGTTATAATCTTTTCCTTTCTATCTGACCTAGAAGAAGAGCACTACTAGTGTAATGCATGCTAGGTGTATCTTCATGTTGCGTCCCAGCATGATTAGAAGGCTATTTTTGTTGCATTTAAAGGGTGATTAAGGATCCGATGCTTAGGTATGCTGATTGTTTGTTTCTCTTTTTGTCTCCTTCCCTTTATCAAAAGTACATCAAAGAGAATTAAGGTGGGGTAACAAGATAAAGCTTGGATGATTGAGGTTACGCATTTTTAGGATTGTACCATTATAAAAAGAACACATGCAGCACGATGGTTGGCTAAGTTGAACAATCCCTTGGTGCCAAGCGCCAACAGCTTGCTAGACACTAGATGGGCTGTTTGCACACCATTTTCCCATATGCATGGTGCCAAGAACAAGGAACACTGACAGAGTACCTTGTGTCTTGTTAGCTAGTACAGCCTAGAAGAACGGTTTGGTTGGTGTTGGTCAGAGATGTCCAACACAGTACCAAATGATAAATGTCCGTCCGTATTAGCATCTAATAATGTGAACATTCACACAATATCAGTAGTCAACGTCAAGGAAGTTGATCTTTTGGAACTGGAGTGAGTAAATTGTAAATATATGCACGCAATGTGAGATTTGGATTATCCTTTGAACTTCCAGCCATTAGAAAAGTAGTAATAATTTGCACTTCCTATGGCATGTGAGATTTTGATCATAATATGTCAATGCAAGGTGCATGCTTTGCTTTGGTATATAGTCTGGCTGCATGGTCCATGCAAATTAATTTCTGCATCGGCGATAGATCGGTCGAGACAAATTAAGCTGGTCCTCGAATATTCAGCTAGCGCCCACTCATCGGCAGAATGGCAAGACGCTTGCTCACCTGCAGAGTATGTAGACACCAGACATAGTTTTTGAGTTTATATTTTTGAAACCAACAGGGATATCCTGTGTTGCTGGCACTGCTATCATTATAGTTGCCTGAAATCTAGATACTCCCAATTATATAATTTATTTATCTGCAACTGAATTCAATAATTGGGTCTGCAGCAGTTGCTTGTGTGCTTGATCTGTACACTTTTCAATTCCGAAAACTCTTTTTGGCAAGCAGATTACAATAATTTGGCTTATCTTAATTGATACTACATAGAATGGTCCTCGAACTATTGCAGCTGTAGTATGTATATATGTATCTATATCATGTTATCAACTGACTATCCTTCTGTAAATAGAAAGTACCAACTAACATAACATTAAGTATATTAATATATGACAGATATACCAATCATTAAATATTATGGATGCAGTTTGTTAGTGGTGGATAATCAGATAGGAGTTAATAATGGCCTACCATTACAACGGGAACATAGGGTGAAAATAGCAGTACTAGAACTCATATCTATATTTATTGCCTTGAGGTGTTTTCACCAAGGAGTTTTAGCTAACTCAATATACATGCTTCAAAGCATCAATATAGAATATTTCATGTCCCTGTCTCCTATATAATTTTTGACAAGGAAAATCTGGATTCTGAAAACTTGTTTGATTAGCTTAATTTTGTGGAGGGGATGACTGCTTATGTACCTGCCTACATATGTACATTGCAAGTGTTCCCAGCAATATGTTTGTGCAGTATGTGGCTTCATCAATTCAACATTATTTTATTTTGGTGGTGCTACTGCTGGTTAGCTTGTTGTTTTGCTCATAATTTTCTTGGCTGGACCAGCAGCAGCTGCCGCTGTTCACCATCGCAATTCGCAATCAATTGTGTGATTGTATGGCCATCGTCGTCTGCTGCTGCATGCGTGTATCACGTACGGCTGGCTCTGATGGTAGGTAAGTGCCCCCATGCCAAGGGAAACCAAACGAACTGTCACTGTGAGTACCTAAGCTTTGCTTTGCTACATATCGATCATGCACACCAATCTCCTTTGGAATGAGAAATTTTGGATGAATTAAAACTAAATTCTATGAAAATCTTGTAAAATTTATAAAATTTTCAATTCATCGTTTTTATTCTTCTCGATCGGTCGGGGTAGAGGGAGTAGTGCATCTCAATTTATTATCTCATCGATCGTGTACTGACATCTAAAATCTGAATTGTATAGTTTTTTCATGTGAAGTCTAGGACAGATTTGGCATGTACGATAGACCAATTAAAGGGGTAGGAGATGCCTACCAGAAACGGAACGATTAAACTCGTCAGCTTTCATGGCTAATCTCTCTTTTCTTTTGAAAGGACAGCATGGGGGTTAGCAGATGAAAGGCAAAGTTTGATGATTGATGTGATTTCTTACACGGGATCAGATCGATCAGGTGCGCTATCAACCTATCCTAATTAGTGTCAGTAGAGCATTTTCCCCCGGAAAATCATTAGTGTCAGCCGGTAACATGTATAAACTCGTCTGATCTTTGCGTAAATATTCAGATATCCTTGAAAGAAACACCTAGATGGAGTTAATCGCGTGCCTTGTCTTCTTGGATAAAAACGTACAGCAGATTGGGACAGTGTGGGTACGGTGACAATCATCTCATCATGTTTTGATTTAAGCTGGAAACTGTCTTACACTACATGATTAATCAGATAAAAAAACATGCTAAATTCATCACCTAATGCACCCTTTTTATGGTCGGTTTTTTGCTTGCGTGAATCACCTGATGCATGCATCCTACTAATCTAGGGGCTATGTAGCGTTTGGTTGAGAGAAAGCAATTATAAACTGTGAAGAATCATATGCATAGACAGCAACAAAGGATTCAACGCTCCATCGCTTTTCGTGTTATCATCAGTATAGTTGGGTGCCACGTTCTTTTCTACGGTGACTTGACTGCTAGCTCCTCCTGCATTATGCTGCGACGTACTTGCAAATGCAGACGAGTTCTGTAATTAATGAAATGCAGGCCCTAGATTATTTTATCGTCTAGATTGGGCTGTCATCTTCGCTCCTGTCTACAAATTAAGTTTTGACTCTGGAGCTTTTCTTTTTCTTCAAAAATGCTTATAGGCTGGTGTAACTCAAGTTAAACAAACATTTTTTTAGTAAATTAAGAATGCATTGTTAAAAGCTTGGTTTCTATTTTAAAGATAAATAAAGCTTTATATTGATATAAAGGCAATTATATTAAGGTGACATAACCATCTTAAAATCACTTCTGGTCTCTGCGTAAGTAAAATGCACCGAACCCACTAAAGACACCCGGAAAGTAAAAAACATTTACAAAAGTGGTAACACCATCAATCCGAAGACTAAATTGCCCACAGACAAAACACTCCCTGATCTTATGCTCTAAGTAATGACATGCCACTGCAACGAAAGTATGGTCTCTAATTAATTAAGAAACGATAGCACACGAGAATTTGGCTATTCAGATAAATAAATTATAACTCACAACTACCGGTCAAAGTCACCAGTACAAGTATTGATAAGAGCAGTACAGAAGTACCAGCGTACCACTACGCATTTACAACCCGTTCGTGCTAACCATTTTATTGGACCAATCTATCCTAGTGTCAAGAGAAATCGACCTATGCTCATATAATGCATCAAGTGGCCATTGCATGTTATCTTGTCCTGCATTTCAATGATGGCCATGTGTTCGTTTCTGAAACTCTTCTTCAGTACATCTGTTTTGCTGTAAGCCTGTAAACCTGACTTGGCCGAACTGAACGTGTGTTCATCGTTCACTTCAATTCAGTTTACTTCCAAGTGCAATCTACCTATCCATCTAGCTACTACTACTAGATTGCTAGACCAGTGATCAAGTTGTCGATCAAACTGTTCTGTTTGAAATCTTCATACTTAAACTGGCAACTTGTGTTTAATTTTGCTTTCCATGCATGGACCTAGTCATGCATCACTGATCGCTAAGTCAAAAGATCAAAATCTCTGTACAAGTTAGGAATATTCTTGCAGGTTGTACATATAAAGAAAAGGAGAAGATATGAACAGGTACTGAATAGTGATTTCTTTGATCAATGTGCGTGGCAATTAGCAAGGAAAAAGGAGTCAGGCTAACATGTCAAATTGCCATATATATATATATATATATATATATATTCAGCTCACAATTAATTAACTTATTACAAGATAATTTACTCTGATTTTTCCATGCATGGACTTCATTGGCCGATCTTTTTTTTAAGTAATCCTAGTTTTTGTTGGGGTCCAAGCTAAGAGGCTTGATTTTCCCTAAAGTGTCACATGAGTGTTGAGCACTGTCATGCGGTGAAGCATCTAATGATGGCAAGTGAAAGCCATTGCATCAGCAAGTGTTGCATTCATATGATGAACTTTCTTTCTTTCCAACACTCCACAACTGTTAAGGCTGTATCAGATTCAGAAGCATATGCATGCCTGATCTACTCTATTACTACCTTATTGCAGAGATTTATGCATCAAGTTAAGGCACAATTGCATTAATTAATTGAGGCCATGTTGCTGCTTTATTCCTTGCTTGTTGCCACAGCACAGTGCTAGCTAGGCACCAGTCCTTGCTCTACAGCTTTTCCTTTTCTTTTCTTTTTCCTTGATGAAAGCAACCGAGCTAGCTAGTCAATTACCAAAAGGAAAAAATATGCAACCCTTTTGTTTGTTGCCTAGTCATTGTTAACACACTTTGAGTTGGGCACGGTTGCTTCTTTTTAATTTTTTCTAGAGGCCTACAATTTTTTGCTAATAGTTCGCCTATTTTCTTATAGAAACATTTCGGCATCGTCAGATCAATCGACATTTATACGTTTCTAAACTACCTTGACGGAATTGAGTCAAGCTAGCTGGCTATATTTCTAGGTGAGAATTAATAGTTGGTAGTTGAATATATTGTACGTAGCCACTAGCTAGCTGCTAATATATATGATTTGTACATACTACAAATAATATTTCTTTCCTTATAAACAAGGTATGTCATGCATATTTTTCATCAACTTCGGTATACTTGCTTTGTCAAATTGAAGTCACATATGCATATATGACATCTTTTTTCCCCATGTTAAATATGCATCATATTGCATCCCGGTCATTGCATTGCATTGCACCCTACTACTAGTAATAAGTAGGCCATGATGAGCTTGTGATCACAACTTTGCAACCAACACACACATTCAAAGATTTTCCTTTTCTTTTCTTTGCCTTGTTTTTTTCCTTTGCATTCATGGGTAGTGCTTTCTAGCTAGGACCTCTACTGTGCATGTATTTTCCTAATTAATAATTCATGTATGCAGACTGCCGTCGCTTCCGTGTGATCTCACAGAAAAGGATCGCAAGGGGCCAAAGCAGGTCAGCGTCTAACTAGATGACAAGCCACAAAATGCACTACTTGCACCATGGGCTAATTTACAAGATAATTTTGTACCATGAAATCTGTTAATCTTGACATAATTAAGTCCTAGTTGGCAGATTAATTAGGGGCTCACCCAATGAAAGATATGATTAATTTAGTCTCAGAAACCAACTAATTAATTGTCGTTAGCTGAGACAAGAGACAAACTAACAAACACTGATCGCGTCCTGATTAAGACATCCCATTTTTGAAGCTCCTCCTTTACTCCAATTTCTTGAGACAATAGACAAGTAGGCATGTAAGAGGCTCTAATTGCATGCAATTCTTCAACTTATGTAGAACGTGGGGGAATTTATATGAATTATTTCCAAGTAGAGCTGTCCTACTATTGGCATACAGAGACCGGGCCTACCGGCCGCCCAACGACTAGCTAGCTAGCGAGTGTTTCACCTGTTTTCAACTGGAAAAATGGACGTGATGCGCGTATCAATTCAAAGGAGATACTCTCTCCGGTCATGAAAACATTTTTTCTTAAGTATTAGCATGATCTTTGATATATAGTCAATAATTTCTGATATAGCATATTTGTTAAATCAAATAAAACTTACTAGAGTATGTTAATTCCTAGACAATTTTAACAATGTGATTTTTAATGTATCCAAATAAAATATTTAAGAAGATATGAAGTGAACGTAACTCATTAGTTAGGATTCTTGTGGTGAAACCTATTCATCCAGATCTATTCGTGAGTTTTATATGGGTGCTCGTGCTTGTGCTCGTATTTATGTTTAATTGCTTTATTAGTGGTACGTGACACCCATCGACAACAGTTTTTGGATGTTTTCATAGGGTAGAGTGAGAATATAATTAAGAAGATATTTACGCATGCTTGAATTTTAAATGTTATATTAAAGAGGTGCCCTAAACGACAAACTATCAGCAATCAAAATCATGCATAGCCGGATGAAGAGCAGAGTGGCGTCACCTGTTTTGATCGTTCGTATGGTCTAAAATATTGGACGGCTAACAACCTTCTTGCTTAACCTTGCCCCCATGGTCTTAATTAATCTTTCTCCAGAACGATTAGGTCCTGGAAACTAGGATTAACAAAACTTTAATTGTAGTGAGGATCAAGAAAAATCTCCCTATATAATTTTCGGTTTCGAGAGCTACCAATCAACGTCGATAGATCAAAAATCGAAAGAAAGCGAAATTAAATATGGCACACGAGGGTGAGAGCCGTGCACTGTGCAGATGCGTACACGTCGCTCGCGTACGTACTTTGCGTGCAGTAGCAGTAGGTACGCCTGCACAGTGTACGCACGCGCGACATCTGTACCTACGTACATGTGTACGTACGTTTTTCGTCCACGTAGGCAACGTCCGCTACTCGGTCTCACTGGTCAACGCAGAGCTGATCATCGATCAGTGTAGTTCAGCGGAATGAGCGTAGCTAGATTAATTAGATTTCTTATAGTGAAATTAGTTCATCCAGATAATTTTAGTCAGCTTGCGTTGTTTCATTGAATAGGTAGGAAAAAATTATAATTTTAACACTTCGAGGGGTAGTAGTTAGGAAAGAAAAAAAAGAAAAACTCCACCACCAGGTTCTACATTTGATACAAATATTTATATTTACAGCTAATTATTTTTAATAGTAGATATCAAAATATTGATGGTGATTTATTAATCTTAAGATATCTCAGTTTAATTTTACAGAGATAAGATGTAGCGTGCGTTTATATGGATAAAAGCATGCACCGTGTATGAGAGCGCGTGCGTTTGAAGGGTGTTAAGAAAAAGAAAAAGGAAAAGAGGGTAATAGAGCTTAGATTTCACTCCGATCCAGCAGCTACGTGGCGCTGCATTGGGAAGCCTAGCGCGGTGAGTCACCCTCCACCGTGGCGTGGCCCCACCTGTCTGTCTGTAGCTGCCAACCAACTCATTGAAAAGTTAGATGGGCGATTTTGTCTCAGTAAAACAGAGTGAAATTAGGAGGACCACTGGATTCACTATGCCAGGGATGTACTCGTGATCTGGGCCATCCACGTGTCTGATTAAATACTTGACACTGACATATATACGCACATACTTAATGCACTAGCTTAATTAGCTAGCAGCAATTGGTTTGAGATCATGGCAATGCAAGCTTCTAGCTAGCTAGGCATGATCATGCAAGAGACAGTCTGATGACTGATGTTAACAATGCAAGCAGGAGGGGTTATTTCACTAGTCTTGTCTTTCACATGTTAACTGTATGATAGCTGCTTAGTTTGGAGAGGCAGTGTCCTAATCCAGCAAAGGGCAGGGCAGGGCCGGACCAGAAATGTTCCCTCATGGTAAGTGGGAGCATTAGCTTTCTCCCCGGAATATGATGCCATTGCTTGAAACAACTGTGCTCACTGTAGTGTAACAAAATCTTGTTTCCTCTATCTTTAATAATGGAACCCATGGTTACGGAAAAAATGCTTATTGTACCAGCCTAATGAAGACAATGATGAAGAAGATGATGAAGAAGAAGAGGAGGAAGAAGAGGAAAAAATCTTTCCAAAGCAGCCAGCAAAAAAGGATCAGGGAAAAAAAAAAGAAAAGAAAGATAACCAAAGGAGAAAGCAGGGGAGAAGAGAAGAAGATGAGATGAGATGAGATGCTGCAGCCACATGAGGAATGGTACCTTTTGTCTCCACTTGATCATGGAGGAGACCAAGACCAGCCAAGCAAATCACCAATTAGTTAACTGTATTTGCTACTAATTGCTAGTGCTAAACAAAAGTTTGGTTAAACGGTAGCCACCAGTAAACAAATCAGTAAGCAAAGAGGAATGGAGTTTTAATATTACCAAAGTCAGCAGGAGTGAGCCAGTAACATCCTAGCTGGACCAGCTTCCTGGGGATTTTTATTTCAGCTCAATTCTCATTGCATTACACACTGATAAAAAAATTTTCTTGGGAACTCAGTACAGAACATGGAGTACACAGTATACATCACCTAAATTCTAGCAAGGTCAACTACTACTAGCAGAATTCACACATAAACTATGTAGCAATAACTATTATTAAGTTACTGCAGATACCATTATACTATATATATATGTAGCCTTTTTTTCCTCAGTAGTATTTGTATATATTAGATATTATATTACCCCCTTATTAAGTAAATAGAAAAGGGAAAAGGAGGAGAGAAATACAGCTTCTCCAAAGGTAATAAGCTACAAAAGAAAAGGAAATTAAAGGAGAGAGAAAAAAGAAGAAAAAAAAGTGGTAATTAATCCTAGTGGTGTATTGCAGTTTAGTCCTTGGGATTAAGCATCTGCTACTCCCAAGTCCCAAAGCAATGGCTCCTCCAGCCGGAGCTCCGCATTGACCTCGTCGACGTCGGCGAGCGGCGCCCACATGGTCGGGAACCCGAACGGCCCGTCCTGGATGTCGAACAGCAAGTCCGGCAGGTCGAACAGCTGCTGCTCCTCCGCCACCGTCGCCGCCGCCGCCACCGGCTCGCTGCTGGTCGCGGACTCCGGCGCGGTGGTTGAGTCGTCATCGTCGTTCTTGGCGGCAGCGGCCGGCTGCTCGTCGGCGTCGGTGTGGACAACGCATGGCGCGACGTCGACGTCGACGTCAGCCTCCTCCGATGACGACGTGCTGAACGCGGCGGCCAATGCGGCGGCGGCCTGGACGTCCTTGGGCGCGGCGGAGGCGGCGCGCGGGAGGACACCGGCGAGGTCCGGGAAGTTGAGGTGCGCGGCGCGTCCCTTGATGGCGAGCGCGGCGACGTCGTGGGCGCGCGCGGCCATGTCGGCGGTGGGGAACGTGCCGAGCCAGATGCGCGACTTCTTCCGCGGCTCGCGGATCTCCGACACCCACTTCCCCCACGCCCGCATCCGCACGCCGCGGTACACCGGGTGCTTCCCGTCGCTGCTCCGCTTCCTCTTCTTCGTCGCCGACTTCCCCGCCGCCGCGTCCTCCTCTTCCTCCTGTCCCGCGCCGCCAGCCTCATCAGCTTCTCCTACCACCTCCTGCTTCCTCTTCCCCCCGGCCACGGCATTGGGTCTCGCCGGCGAGGAGGGAGAAGGCGACGACGACGCGTCCGTGACGGCCGAGGAGCAGGAGGACGTGGAGGCAGCCGACGAGGACGAAGAAGAGGAGGTTTCTTGGAGCTCCTTCGCCATGGCCATGGCGAGCGAGCTAGCTTAGCTGCAGTGTGAGCACGAGGTCGAACAGGTTGCGTGCGTGCGGGCTACTCCGTTGGAGTGGCGCCTGCATCTGTATGCATAGAGAGGAGAGGGGGGGTTTTATTACGAGCGCCAAATGCAAGGAAAGTTAACTTGGAAATTAACAACTGTGGGGGGTCCTATATATGCTTGGTGTCCCCTCTTGTTGTCCCCACGGTGTCGCCGTGTTTATTTCAGGCTCGCTCGTTCATCATATGGTTTTAATTTTTTTCCTCTGTTGCTGGTACATGTTAGGAAATAAAAAAAACTGTGTGAGAAAAAAAACAGTTTCATTTGTTGTATGTATGGTGAGCTTTAGTTGGTCCAGTTTTATAGTAGTTGAGGCTAGGATATCAAATTGGTACTAAGTTTGTTAAAAACTTGTTTGTTTGTCCTGTGGTGCGGGGTGAACAGAACTACCTTAAATTATAAGAGGTAAGTTAATTAGTGAATCGCATGATCTACACCATCTTAATCTATAGTAACGAGTTAGTTGTAAGCTTATAATTCTCTATATGTAATTTGTTTTTATAAACTGAAACACACCACATGTTGTAAAGAGGAAATTCCGAGGGGTTTTTAGGAAAGGAAAAACGCGTGTAACACCTGTGTTCCACTTTGATCTACAAGTAACATGGGACATATATCAGCATCCACATCCATTTCACCTCATATCAATGTAGAAGGTGATGGGATGGGCCCATGCAAAAGGAGGAAGAGGACTGTTGAGTCACTGACAGCTTGGCCCTCAAGGGAGGACTATATGCATGGAAGGCAGCCAAGGACACCATGAGGGGCTCCTCAATGTCTTGTTCCTTTCAAGTGCTCAAAAACCCTGGTGTCTTGCTGGTGACACACCCCCAATTAAAGGCATGTCACACCAGCCCACACACACACACCCCCTCTCATGTGTTGCAGCACCCCCCATCTTACAACTCATCTGGCTTTTCCATGTTGCTGCCCACATTGGCCCCTGTTGGCTGGCTCTTTATCCTATCTCTTCCTGCAAGGGATCACACAACCATGGAGATTCTCTACATCACTGTTGGTGTGATATAAGCCACTGACATGTGGGGTTGGACCTACCTGTCAGTGACCGCTACCGCATTACTAAGGAGGATGTGAAAATGCAATGCAAACAGCTGACCATTGCAGGTTCTGGAACAGGTTAGGATGTGAAAAATGGCAGCCCATGCAAGTGGAAATCAAGGCAAGGGCATATCAGCATATGGCAGTAGCAGTGGCCAGTGGCCAGTAGTTTGGCATTGGGATTGGAGCACATGGATTTTGCCAGTGGAGGTGAGGGGGATGTGTGGCTGGACCCAAGGTCTGGCTTTTTGGAAGCCCCTGCTGTCTCTGGAAGCAAAAAAATGTGCTTGCCTTGCATGCAGCCATGCTGGGCTTGCTCCCTTGGATGTATGTGGCAAGTGAACCCCATGTATGCATAAGTGCATTGGATTTTCTCTTCATTGGATTCCAGATGCATGTTGTTATTGTTTTTGTTGGTATTCTCTTTTGTGAGCAACCATTCACTGTTTCGCTTTTAGCTCCCTTCCTCCTTCTAGAGTGCACTTACCACTACTAGTTTATTACTCCCTCCAAAGTTTGTCGTTAGGATAAAAGAACTGTAGGTAAAAATGTATAGTTAATTTGGTTCTCCAAAACGGCATGTAGGTAAAAGTTTGTCGTTAGGAGTATAATGGACTAGAGGTGGTAACTAATTACTGCCACACTAACTATAAAATTATATTTTAGAATTTAAATTTTGCCTGTGTACGATAAGCTGAAGAGCGAACGATAAAACCGACGGTGTTCTTAAGTTAGAGTTGCGCGTACATTCGACGGTATCCACGAATCAGCAGTCCCATCAAGCGCGGAAACACGGTACGTAGAATTGGACTTTTGTGAGTACAAAGCATGTGTCTTCAATTCAAGAGTGGACGCGCGCGGTGCCTACGTACACTCGCCCGTCAACGGGCCTTCGTTTTCCACGGAGAAAAAAAATATATAAATGAAATCAACCGAGAGAGATCAGATGCATGAAGCTAGCTAGCCTCGCCGCGTGCGTAGGCCCAGCGTGTCGAGGCGTCGTCGCTCGCCCTGCCTTGCCTGGTGCGGTGAACGCGCTCCAGACATCGGCGACGTACGCCTCCGTTGTTTTCTGATGCACCGTGCATGTTCTGCGCCTGCCACGAACGGCGCCGCGCCGCGCACGCGCACGCGCACGCGCTCTGCTCTCGCCGCGCCGGCGCCCACGCCATGTGCGCGCGCATGTTTCGTGTCCGTTGCACAGAGCGGCGCCGCGTATGAGGGCTACATGGTTGCTCGTTCCAATTGCCATGGCGACCGGAAAACTATCTTGATCCCTCGTGTAATGTTCCCTTGTTGTTTGTATATTATTTAAATAGTTATAAAAAATTTAAGAAAATGCATTAAATGCATTAACATGCATTTTCTTAAATTTTTTATAACTATTTAAGTAATATGCAAACAACGAGAATGATACCTCCTCGAGGGATCAAAATGCACTCCTCCGTAACGAACCCGGCTTGCTGGGAGCTAAAACAATAGAGTACAACGCAAACTGCAATAATCCATTTCAACTATTGGTTCCCGGGACACGTAGTGCACTCTCCTCGTTATCTCGTCGTGTGTCTTGTTCCACTCCTCATCACTGTGGCCATACTGCATGCTCATTGTGGGTTTATGCGTGGCAGAGAGTATGTATGTATGTAGCCAAACGATTGGAGTACAGACTACAGAGCACGGTGTTCTGCTTCCCATTAGTTTTCAAGAGCTAGCACAGTGGAAAGGAGTACAGTACGAGTATGCATCCCCCATACTACATTCGAATCTGATGGTGACAGAAACCTGGTTTTGGTTTGCATGGTTATATTAGTGCTGCCACGTTTTTCTCCACTGAAATAAAAGGGTTAATAGATCTGTGCTCCCTCCGTTTTCAAATAAGGTAACACTGGGTAAAATTCGTTTTGAAACTTTCACAACTCAGCCCTTTTTTCTAAAAAAATTTACAAATACTAAAAAGAACACCATACTATCACAGTACATTGTATTATAAACTGTTAAGAAAATAGATGCACAACGGAGACACGAATTTAACGTGGAAAACCCTTGCAGGAAAAACCACGGGCGCCGATCGGCAATAATCACTATTGAGGAGTTAATTACAAACGTAGGGAATAACAGTGGGAACTTCTCTCCCTTCCCGTACGGCTTACAAGAGTATATATAGGAGATATAAGGGAGAACACCTAATAGGAAACAACAGGGAATCCTACTAGGAAACTAATCCTAGTCCTACTAGGAAACTAATCCGACTCAAATTCGGATCACATATTTAACAATCTCCACCTTGAGACGAATTTCCTCTTGTAGCATAAAAATCATCATTCTCCAAAAATACCTCATGTAGGTAAAATCACCGCGCGCCAAATAGTCTATAGGACTATACTGTAACACCAACCAAGATTGAGCAAAGCTCAAACTTAGTAGCAGGAACTGGCTTTGTCATCATGTCAGCTGGATTATCATGAGTACTTATCTTGCATACTTTGATATCACCTTCAGCAATCACACCTCGAATAAAGTGATATCTCATATCAATGTGCTTTGTTCTCTCATGGAACATCTGATCCTTTGTAAGGTATATTGCACTTTGACTATCACAAAATATATCAATGCAAGACGTAATTCCACAAAGCTCAGTATACAAACCTCTAAGCCAAATAGCTTCTTTACAAGCTTCAGAAATAGCCATATACTCTGCTTCAGTAGTAGATAAGGCAACAGTTGCTTGCAAACTTGCCTTCCAACTAACAGCACATCCTCCAATAGTGAAAACATAACCTGTGAGTGATCTTCTCCTATCCAAATCTCCAGCAAAATCTGAATCCACATAACTAACAAGTCCATCTCTAGAGCTCCCAAACTGCAAACAAGCATTAGAGGTACCATGTAGGTATCTGAAAATCCATTGAACAGCTTTCCAATGCTCTTTGCCAGGATTAGCCATGTATCTACTGACAACACTCAATGCATGTGATAAGTCAGGACGAGAACATACCATGGCATACATAAGTGAACCAACTGCACTTGAATATGGAACTCTAGACATGTACTCAACATCATAATCTGACTGTGGACATAAATCTGAAGATAATCTGAAATGTGCAGCTAAAAGAATACTCACTGGTTTTGCATCATGCATATTGAAACGACGAAGGACCTTCTCAATATAACCTTTCTGACTAAGATATAACTTGCCAGACTCTCTTTCTCTAGTAATTTCCATACCGAGAATTTTTTTAGCTGCACCCAAATCCTTCATCTCAAATTCACTACTCAATTGTGCCTTCAACTTTGCTATCTCTGCTTTGTCTTTTGCAGCAATCAACATATCATCAACATAAAGAAGCAAATATATAGCTGAACCATCAACCATTTTGAGATAAACACAGCTATCATAATTGGATCTTCTAAACTTCTGAGTAAGCATGAAAGAGTCAAATCTCTTATACCACTGTCTAGGCGACTGCTTCAACCCATAAAGAGATTTCTTTAACCTACAGACTAGGTTCTCTTTTCCAGGAACAACAAAACCTTCAGGCTGCTCCATATAAATGTCCTCTTCTAACTTCCCATGTAAAAATGCAGTTTTAACATCCATTTGCTCTAGTTCATAATCATGCATTGCAACAATACTGAGTAATGTGCGAATTGAACTATGCTTCACAACAGGGAAAAAGACATCATTGAAATCAATACCTGGAATCTGGCTATAACCTTTAGCAACTAACCTTGCTTTGTATCTTGCCTCATCAGTTGGAGATATACCTTCCTTTCTTTTGAAGATCCACTTGCAACGGATAGGTTTCTTCTCCTTTGGTAACTTCACCAATTCCCAAGTACGATTCTTTTCAAGTGACTCCATCTCATCATGCATAGTAGTTATCCATCTATTGCAATCATCAGAAACAATAGCCTCAGAATATGAAGAAGGTTCTGCATTACCTTCAATTTCCTCTGCCACACTCAAAGCATAAGCAACTATGTTCGCTTCTTCAATATATCTTCGAGGAGGTTTAATATTTCTTTTGGGCTTATCTTTTGCAATAGAATGCTTTGGAGACTGCTCAACAGTAGGAGAATCTGAATCTTCACTAACAGGTGCATCTTGGTTAATAACAACATCATCCTTTTCTGGTGCATGTCCTGAACTGATCAAGTGCTCCACCTGTACACTTGCTTTCTGCTGACTCTCAACAGGAACATTAGTAGAAGGTTTGTCATCTAACATAACTGATTCATGGAAGACAACATTTCTACTAATCACAACCTTTTTTGTTTCAGGACACCATAACTTATAGCCTTTCACACCAGACGGATAACCAAGAAAAATGCACTTAATAGCTCTAGGCTCCAATTTACCATTATCAACATGAGCATAAGCAGTACAGCCAAATACTCTTAAGTCTGAATAATTTGCTGGGGAACCAGACCATACCTCAATTGGAGTCTTCTTATCAATAGCATAACTGGGTGATCTATTAATAAGATAACAAGCAGTGGAAACAGCTTCTACCTAAAACTGTTTAGGCAAACCTGCATTAGACAACATACAACGGACCTTTGATATAATTGTCCTGTTCATACGCTCAGCTACGCTGTTTTGTTGAGGTGTATGAGGAACAGTGTAGTGACGCACAATGCCTTCAGACTTGCAATATGATTTAAATATCTTAGAACAGAACCCCATCCCATTGTCAGTACGAAGTATTTTCACCTTCCTTTCAGTTTGTCTTTCAACCATAGTCTTCCACTCTTTAAACACATTAAAAGCTTGATATTTGTGCTTCAAGAAATAAGGCCAAACTTTTCGCGAATAATCATCAACGATAGTCATCATATAACGAGCACCTCCAAAAGATGTCTTACGAGCAGGCCCCCACAAATCAGAATGCACATAATCAAGAATACCTTCTGTAGTATGCGTAGATGTGTTGAATTTCACTCTCTTATGCTTGCCAAAGATGCAATGCTCACAAAATTTGAGCTTCCTGATGCCTTGTCCATTTAGCAATCCTCGCTTGCTCAATTCCGCCAAACCAATTTCACTCATATGCCCAAGACGCATATGCCAAAGATTAGTAGCATCGGCATTAGGTAATGAATCTGAAACTGCAGTAACATTACCTAATATAGTTGTACCTCGCAGATGGTACAGGTCGGCGGTTTTAATATGAGCTTTCATCACAACAAGAGATCCTTTGGTTACCTTCAAAATTCCGTCTCCACCGGAATATTTGTACCCTTTGCGATCAAGAGTACATAAAGAGATGAGACTCCTCTTCAAATTTGGAATATGCCGCACATCTGACAATGTTCAGATACAGCCATCAAACATCTTGATCTGAATTGTTCCAATACCTGCAACCTTGCATGGTGTATTATCACCCATTAAAACAGTTCCACCTTGCACAGGCTCATAGGTGGCAAACCAATCCCTGTTCGGGCACATGTGATAGGTGCAAGCAGTATCAAGAATCCACTGGTCACTAGTTTGTGCACAACCAGCATAAGCAACAAGCAATTCTGCACCAGGTTTATCATCAGTAACAACTGCG
This sequence comes from Oryza punctata, assembly GCA_000573905.2. NCBI lineage: Eukaryota > Viridiplantae > Streptophyta > Magnoliopsida > Poales > Poaceae > Oryza > Oryza punctata. Next base: position 26,845,018 of record CM002497.2, read on the forward strand.
GCTTTACCTTTCTCTTCTTTATTACCTTTCGGTCTATAACTTCCGGTTCTCTTGTCTTTGTTCTGTAGCTTCCAACATTCAGAGATATCATGTCCATCTCTCTTGCAGTATTTGCATGACTTATACCTACCTCTGGACTTTGATCTTCCACGGTAGCTACTTGAACTTTTATCTCCTGACTGGTTTTTTGTGTTCTTCTCCTGTTGCCTGCCCCGAACAACCAAGCCTTCTGCTTGTGAACTTGAACTTTCAGAGGGTACCATCTTTTTCATCTTTTCTTTGGCATGCAAAGCTTCATAAACTTCTTTCAAAGTTAGTATCACGACTATAAAGAATAGTATCCCTGAAGTTTGCATATGAGCTAGGCAATGAACACAATAGAATAAGGCCTAAATCCTCTTCATCATACTTTACCTCCATAGCCTCAAAGTCAGCAACAATTTCCTTGAAAGTGGAGAGATGATGCATCACAGACTCATCATCTTGCAACTTGTGCAAAAATAACTTTTGCTTCAGGTGCATCTTACTGGTCAGATCCTTAGTCATGCATATCTGTTCCAGTTTCAACCACAGCCCACCGGCTGTCTTCTCCTTAAGCACCTCCTGTAAAATATTGTTAGATAGATGAAGATGAATATATGACATAGCCTTACGATCCCTTTTCTTCTCATCATCAGACCAATGCGTAGTCCTCTTGTTAAATCCAGATAGCGCATCATCGAGGTCTTGCTGTACAAGGACGGCTCGCATCTTCACTTGCCATAGTGAGAATCTTGTGTCTCGATCCAGGAGCGGTAGATCATACTTCAAACTCGCCATGGGAATTAATCTCGTGTGCACGTAGCATAGATCTAAAAACTCCTCGGTGCACGAGCTTTTCTTTTCGCGCGATGTCGGAGGACGACAGATGATCTTGCCGAACGAAGCAATGAGACGATGACGCCGGCGGCGGGGATAGTAGTAGATCGGATCTCCAATGCTCTGATACCACTTGTTAAGAAAATAAATGCACAACGGAGACACGAATTTAATGTGGAAAACCCTTGCAGGAAAAACCACGGGCGTCGACCGGCAATAATCACTATTGAGGAGTTGATTACAAACGTAGGGAATAACAGTGAGAACTTCTCTCCCTTCCCGTACGGCTTACAAGAGTATATATAGGAGATATAAGGGAAAACACCTAATAGGAAACAACAGGGAATCCTACTAGGAAACTAATCCTAGTCGTACTACAAAACTAATCCGACTCAAATTCGAATCACATATTTAACATAAGCGTGACGCTTTTGTTTATCGTACTCTAATTATTTGAGAGTAATCAGTGATAAAGTTGGAATGTGGTAGTCGACAGTATCAGTTATTTCGAAACAGAGGGAGAAATATCACTCTGAACTCGAGAGTTGACATGAGAAAAATCTGACATCGTCCGGCGACGATGGCATCAGGCGATATCGGCACACGGCAAGCTTGATTCGCTCATCAGATTTCGGTGCGTACCAATTTGTACCATGCATACGCGTTAGCTAGGACGGCTATAGGTTGGTTGCTGCGTTTTTACTCATCATGCTGGTACTACTGCTCGCGGTAGCTAGCTGCATATGATGCATCTTTGGCCATATCTGAGATGAACAGTGGCAATGAACTGTACGAGAGTACCATGATCTGGCTGCATAAAACACATTTGCATCTCTACACTGTAGTCTTCCGTAAGGCAATTAATTAGGTGATGGAGAATAACGCATAATTAATAAATGACTGAAAAATGGTGAGAAAAATGCCACATGTATTGCTGGTACATCGTTGGCACTTGGCAGTTAGGCTTGGGCCGAGTTCTTTTCATCAACTTCAGACGATATATTGTTTGTTTTTCGTTAGCACGTTTTCGAACCTATTAAACACATAATTAATAAAGGACTGAAAAATGGCGAGAAAAATGTTATTGTTACTGGTACTAAGTACATCGTTTGCAGTGGCCAACAGTGTCGAGTCAATTTCTTTCGAGGCAACCAAGACGAAAGCATCAGCTACCGAGTGAAAAATAGGCCCACGACGAGCATGCTGAGGCCTATCTCAAAGTTGGTCCGGCCTAGCAAGCCCACTGCAACTCAAGAAATACGGGCCAACATAACAACTTGCAAATTTTCGGCTGAATACTGGGCTTCCAAGAGGCGGAATCCTATTTGGGCTGGATATCTGCGAACGTGCGGGCGTACACTAAATGGGCTGCTAAACTAGCCCTACACTATTCAATGGGCGGGCCCACGTCGAAAGGTTGGGCCCACTACGGAACCGAAACCGAGGGCCAGCCGACAGCCGTCGGATCAAGATGGACGGCCCCTGTGCCTCGACCAGCCCTCTCCCTCGTCGCCGGCTGCCTCCGCCGCGACCAGCGGCGATGGCGCCGGCGATGGAAGAGACGAGGAGGAGGAGTTAGTGGTCGAATGTGAGAGGCGAATCCGCGTCTTGCCGCTCCGAAGGCGGGAGCACGTAGTGAAGCGCAAGGAAGACCCACCACGCGGGTCGCTGACGGGTGGGCCCAACCACCAGCGCCGCCGCCACTTACGCCCTATCTATCTGCCTCGACTTCTCCGCCCCCACCACCAGCGACTAGGCAAGCGGCCACTCCCCCTAGCTGTTCGACGGAATGGCGCAGTGGGACGCGCTCGTGGACGCCGCGCTGGCGAGGCTGGCCTCCAGGAGCCTCCTGCGCGCCACGCGCCCCATCGCCCTCGCCCCGCCGCCCGCGCCGCCGGAGACCTTCCCCGGCCCAGGGCCGTGGGACCGCGCCGCCGTCGAGATCCGGCTCGACCGCGCAACGCTCCACCAATGGCTGGCTGAAGGTCCAATTTTTTTTATCATCTGCTTGGCTTCCATGCATGTCAAATTTTCAAAAAAAATTTCTTGATTCTTCCATGCAATAACATATTCCGGTTTCTTGCTGTATCATTTTTTATGGGAAAGGTGTTATCAACAATTCATGTTCTAGTTGTTATCTGTATAGTTTTAACTGCAGAAACTCTACGAGACTTGCTCATGTTTCGTTTGACTTGATTAGGTGGTGAGGCGAGTGGCCAAGAAGAGGAGGTGGACGAGAAGCTAATTCTTTTCTCCGGGAATGACTACATGGGCCTCAGCTCGCATCCTGCAATTCGCAATGCCGCAGTGAAGGTGCTCCTTTCTTGCACCCATGGCTATTGTTTGGTGTGGAATTGACACTCAAGGATTTGCACATCCATCTTTCACTGGGAGGCAAATCCTAGAGTGACAGTCTTGAAGGGACGCATGATCGATTTTTCCTTGTTTGATCTATGGAGTGGACTGAATCAAATGCTTCAGTGGTTAACTTTGCCAACATTCTGGTGTATCTGCTAGGCAGCTGAAGAGTACGGCATGGGCCCTAGAGGATCTGCGTTGATTTGCGGATATACTACTTATCACAAAATGGTGGAGGAATCGTTGGCAGAGCTGAAGAAAAAGGAGGTACTGTTGTGTTCAATATTTAAGTAACCACATGTGCCCCTGTATACAAAACAAAATAAAAAACTTGCATCCTTACTAGAGTGCTTCTACAGGATTGCCTTCTTTGTCCCACTGGATTTTCTGCCAATATGGCTGTAATGACGGCTCTGGGAAACATCAGCTCTCTTTTGGCTGCTGGGAGAAAACCTGCGGAGGATGAAAGAATAGCAGTTTTCTCAGATGCTCTGAACCATGCTTCGATCATTGATGGGATTCGCCTTGTTGAGCGACAGCAAGAAGTGGTAGCATTTGTCTACAAGCACTGTGACATGTCCCATCTTGAATTTTTGCTGTATGTTTTTCATTTTCCAGTCATAACTCATAACATACAAAATGCTAAGCACTAATTTACTTTGTTATAAACCATTTTTGTGATTATACGCAGGTCCAGTTGCTCAATGGAAAAGAAAGTTGTTGTCACAGATAGGCAAGTTATATATCCAAGTAAATTTCATCATTTAAGAAGCATGTATTCTTTGTATTAGTAAGTAGCGTACCGAACTCAGAAGCTCTTTTCATTGATAAAATGCAGCCTGTTCAGCATGGATGGTGATTTTGCTCCATTGCCTGAGCTTGTCAAGTTGCGCAGAAAGTATGGGTTTTTGTTGGTCATCGACGATGTTAGTATTTTATCTCCCTGAGATACATTTTTTTTTTCTGGGCTAATATTAATCAAGTTATGTTGCAAATTTCCTTGTCAAGGCACATGGAACACTTGTTTGTGGTGAGAATGGTGGGGGTGCGCCCGAGCTGTTTGAATGCGAGAATGAGATTGACATAAGTGTTGGCACCTTAAGCAAGGCTGCTGGCTGCCAGGGTGGTTTTATAGCATGCAGGTATTCTATTATAAGTCATATTCATATTATCTGGCAAGGAAGAACTGCTTATAATGCATATTAAACTGTGGAAATGAATCATAGATGCCTTAAAATAAAGGCCATGCACATCAAGGCCACCAGGAAATGTTAGAACAAATGTTTGGATGACTTCAAACATTTTCCATATCTGTTGCTGTCCTGAGTAACTTATGGGCATCATTGATTACGGTTTAGGAATTACGCTAAATGCTTAACGTTTGATGTTACTAGATACTCTGGAGACCACATAATATTTATTTATCAGGGTCTTGGTCATGAAATTTTCAGTGCAGAGCCTCATGCTTAGAAATTCAATAAACATAAGCTCTCATGAATAAATGCCATAATATCTTCATTTTGGATGCATGACATAATCTCTCTTGATAATTTCTGATCTTATGACGAATAATGATTTGAAATTTGTTTGCAGTACCCGATGGAAGAGGCTGATTCAATCACGAGGTCGTTCGTTCATATTTTCAACTGCTTTACCAGTGCCAGTAGTTGCTTCTGTGTATGGTAATACTCTTTATCACATTATGTCCATATTCTCTAAGAATTTAAAATATTGATATGAGAATTTGGTATTGATTTCTAGACCTGTTTGTGTCCACTGTTTTCACGAGGAAGGGCATATCAAAGCTTCTCTTTCACATTAATCTGTAGGAAGGAAGATTTTTAAATAAAACATTAACTAACGTAAAAATTATCCCATTGTCAAAGAAAATCTCTGGAATTTTTCTAAACAGGATCAATTAATTTCAGCTGCCCTCTATGTATCAAGGAAGGAGGGATGGCGGAGATCATTGATCTGGAGGCATGTGCAGTATTTTGCCTCTTTGACAAAACTGAACATAACGAGTCCCATAATTTCCATAGTAGTTGGAAGTGAAAAAGCAGCACTTAGAGCTGGAAGGTTATCACTTCTCATTTTTGTTTCTTGATAATATCAGTAGTTGTGTGGTCTAATCTTTTCATTCTGAAACTGCAGGGATATGCTAAGATCTGGATTTCATGTCACACCAATTCGGCCACCCACAGTACCACCCAACTCATGCAGGTTGAAAATTTTCTGTTCCTAGCATCTTCCATCATAATCTCTACTCATAGACTTCAGCAACCTAAAGCATCAGTGTTCCTAGGGACCACAGATTGTAATTGGATTAGGACACAGGGTATATATATCGTTTCTATTAATGAGTTTTCTTGGTCTTCGCTACTGATCTCTAAAGATGAAATCTCTGCTAGAATTTGTTGTCCAGATATCAGATGGTCCTAGTGTTTATCGACATAAGGTAGGGCCTGTTTCAACCAAGATTAGCTGTTTTATTTCTTTCCATGAATTCTTGGCAGGTTGCGAATAACTCTTAGTGCTTCTCATTCTTCGGATGACATCAAAAGGCTGGTGGATGCGCTGACGCCATGGCTCCCTCACAAACATGATGTTCAGATATATTCTGTGGCATCAAAGCTCTAAACAATGATTGATCTGAGTATTCAGCTCATCAAGCTTCAAGAAGTGACATAAGCTGAGATCCTGCCGGATGATATGGGAGAAAAGAGGGGATAAGTTGGTGCTGGTTGCCGCGATTAATAGTTGTATCCATTTATCTTTGTATTACAGCACAAGCAATATGAATATGGAACATAATTGATGAAACAGTACATCTTTTTCCCTCTGTAATTTGACTTTCCTGATTGCTAACCAGAAAAAACATAAAGCATCACATAATTAGCTAGGTAACAACATGCATGTATACCATCCACTCTTTACTGCAAATTATAAAAACTTAATGTGACCGAGGAAAAGAGGAGCCACGCCTTATACAAGGGACAAACACTCCCCCAAACTCCAGCGGGAGTGCGCCTCCTATGAGCACCTCTATGACGACATTGCCAAGTAGAACGATCAATCAATTACATCTGCTAAGTAGAAAGATCAATCAACCTTGCCAAGTAGAACGATCAATCGATTACATTTGCCAAGTAGAAAGATCAATCAATTACAAGGCGATACCAATGTCAGTACTATTTCTTCGTATGGAACCTTACTTCCTTTCTTTCATTTTATTTTTATTTTTTCTTGCCGCATTGTATATACAGTATATACTCCATCTGCTAGTATTGTTAACTTGTCATCAACACCAACCAATACTTGCCACTACTTCTCGATGGCAACCGTAGAATATCAAAAAAATATATAGAGGAGTAAGCTCCTCTATATATTTTTGATATATATGAATCACCAAAAATATATATAATGAAACCAAGGAGTAAGCTCGGAAAATTAGAGGCTACAACTTGTTAGATAATATCAATATAGGAGCTGTTCGGCTGCTATTTACAGAGCTGTTTCGCAACCTCTAGCAGTTTGATTGCTGCAGCAAGTATACAGGCAACCACAGAATATATATTAATATATATATAAACTGCAGTAAACTGCAGCAGAACAACCCTATAGTATACAGGCAACCACAGAATATATATTAATAATGCACAAAAGATGATTCGAAATAGCACATATATGAAAGGAAACAACGGTGTTTAGGAAGGGCACGCAGCTACGTATAGAGTAGTACTTCACAAGTTGAGAGTTCGTGATCTCAATAAAACTGAAGAAATAAATAATCACGAAATACCAGAATAGATGTGTATTTATGTGTGGAGAGAGAGAGAGTGATCAATGTACAACCTGATGTATGCTTGACTAGAGGGATATGACTGATTACTCCTATACTAGGAAGCGTGCCGCGTGATTATAGCAATATAATGTACATCTCCACAAATATATAATATAAAAATTAGATAATTATTATATGACACCCTATTTAGCTAAATGACTCGTCTCACAGCACCCACCCCACCCCCACCCCACAACATATTCTTTTTACTATTCCCAAGAGCTCCTCTCTCCCACCTATATGAATCTATTAACCAGTATGTGAGTAATATTTTTTTTTACTTTGCATTCTATAAGTGGGGAGTGGGGGTCTCACCTCTCCTAGCTTAGTTTTTTTTACTATTTCATCCTGCTTGGCTATTTATATAAGTCCAATTCATATTTTAATGTGATACTATGCACCGTAAAAAGGTTATTATCCAGTATTAAGATGATTGAATTTTTTTACTGTTGATACCTATTTTTTTAATAAATGACACTGTTAACTTTTGGAAAATATTTAATAAAACATATCACAACAAAATAAATGATATTATATATATTTTTAATACAACGAAGATCAAACATCGTATCAAAAAGTCAATGACATCATCTTAAAATAACGGAGAGAGTACTTTTTATTGGCCATATGGAAAGAAAATTTATTACTGACTACAAAATATCCGTCAGTAAAAAAATTACTAACTAGAAGTAACCTGATAATAAAAAAGTTATCACTTGAAGGACGAGTAAGACAATGTAAGATTTTTTTTTACTACAGGCACAATTCAACGTGTAGCATCTTTTTGAGATTCTTTTTTAACTACATGCACAATTCAACGTGTAGCATCTTTTTGAGTAATTTTACCGTCCTTGAGAGAAATACCAATATTTTAGTTCAAATTTTGGTATCTTCTAGTAGCGGAGATACCGAATTTAACACTAAAAATATGATACGTCCCCTTCTCAGTAACTGTAAAATAACTCATCTTTTTTACTTAGGCTTATTTTGGAGCACAATTCACATCGTCATTAACATGCAACACTCTAGCGTTTCATATCGTCATTAAGCAAAAAAATTTCACTTCACACATGACTCTCATATTTCCAACCACCCCCACAATGCGATGTGTTATGCAATAAAATTTTAACTCGGGTTGATGCAAGGGGTGAGGTACAGGCCGGGGAGCGATGTGTGGAGCACCCCAGAGCTTCATGGCACCCAGCGCTCCACGTAGCGCCACGTGCCCACTCATGAAAATTAAACATACATTTCCAACTCAACTGAAGTGTCACGCAATTAAAAATATTGAGTAACTAATATCCACATTTTACATGGTTTAGTATTAGTCATGTAGTATGACAATTGATAGAACCTATCCTTATCCAAAACATAATCTAAATATTCAACATATGATCCTCACGAAAGAAGACACATGAAAACTTACTGGATATGAAAAAAATAGTGTTAACCATATTTGCACCCAACACAGCCCTGGAGAGCTAAGGAGATTGAAATAACATATAGCTTTGAGAGAATCATCATCTTCAGATGGCTTGTATATCTCTTTTATGTGAAGGAAATTATTGTATGTATGAGTTTCTGATCAGACAAGAAAATTGTTTGGCAATGCTACAGAAGATGATTTAAAGATGTTTCTGGCTAACCAGAAATCAAAGATAGCAAGTAGATAATATTTCTTATGCTCTACCTTAGCTTGAATGTCAGGCTGGAAGAGGAGGGGAGCCTTGTAGTAGGTTGCCGCGTCAGTCATTCATGCCGCGTGAGAATCCTAGTTTATTCCCCTCTTTTCTGAACATAATGCATAATGATTCTACCCTTCATGAAACAAAAAACATCATTATCAGAATCTTCGAAGAGGAATAACTGTCACCCCTGTAAATTTGGCTAATTTCTAAACTACTTTGTCTATTAAATTTCCGTTTAGGAATTAGGTCAGGATACATATAATGACAAATCAATATGTGGATGTAAACGAAAATAAAGCATGAAAATACTAACATAGGAGACACTTAATCATCGCATAGAATGAGGCGTCAATGGAAAGGTTGATCCTAGCGTTATTTCAGCTTCACTTCACAAGCAAATTTAACTGGGATATAAACATTGCCCTACTGTAAGACTTGTTTCTCCTCTCCTCTAACTCAACTCTGTAATTTGACTTTCCTGATTGTCAACCACAGAACAAACATAAAGTAGCAGTGTAGCACATAATTAACTAGGTAACAACATGCATGTATAGCATCCACTGTTTATTGCAAATTACCGAAAACGTATGCACAAGCTAAAGACATCGATAGACTGATGATGACAGACACCCATTTATTCCATGAGACAAGCAAAACATGCAATTAAGCTCTGTCCAAAGCTCTAGCTAGGGTAGTATGCCTGGACATGCCTAACACACACAAACATCAACAGATACATGGATCGATCAACGTACTTGTCTCTCTTTGAGTAGCTAAACACATAATTAATTAATTTATGTGATTATATATGATGTAGCTAGCTCTGGCTGCAGCTTGATGATTCTATATCAGCGTAAGTGTAGCATTCATATGCATGTATTTAGTAGTATCAGTTCAGTTCTCAGTTGGGCTTGGAGCTTGGCACGTAGATCCTGGCCCAGAGGTGCCTCCCCTTGATCATGTACTTCGCCGTTTGCTGGCCGTCGAGCACCACCGGGATCATCGACGGGCACCGGAGCACCACCCTTCCGTACACCGGCAGCTGCCCCGCCGCCGCCTTCTCCACCATCACCGACTCCACGCACGGCCCGTACAACCTATGAACACACAGCACACACATGGGTTGGTATGATCGATCATGCATGGAGAGAGATCATCAACGGAGAAGAAGGTGTTTGAGCTTGGGTTTGGTTTACGAGTTGAAGAAGTTGATGATGTCGTCCTGTCTGATCGGGTAGCCGCGGGAGAAGGTGATGAACAGCGAACGGTAGTCCTCCGGCAATGGGATGTAGCTGTGCTGCTGCTGCTGCGGCGGCGGCGGCGGCTGCTCCTGCTGCACCGGGAACCACGGCGAGGCCATCGGGTTCAGCGCGGCCACCGGCGGTAGCGGCATCGGGGCCATGTGGACGGCGTGGTGGTACTGGTACATCGGCGGCGGCGGCGTGCCGTCGAGCGCGTCGAGTACGTCGCGGGGGAGGAACGCGGCGGCTTCGGCGTCGTCGTCGGGGGCTACGACGGCGGAGGCGACGCTGTCGTCGAAGATGACGCGGCAGACGTTCCTGTACACGTCGCTGACGCCCTCCATGACCTCTTCGCGGTGCGCGTCGAAGTAGGCGAGGCCCTCGACGGGCTCGGCGAGGAGCGCGTTGGTGCAGGGCAGCATGCGGAGCGCCGGGTCGGCGTCCCCGGCGGCGGCGAGCGCGGCGAGCCGCTCCGCCCCGCGGCGTCGCGGCAGCCGCGCCAGGCACGCCAGCGCCTCGTCGACGAACCGCATCACGACGGGTCCCGGCATCACGGCGACGCGGCGGACGAAGTCGTGGTGGCCGACGGACTCTAGCCATAGCCACAGCGCGATCACCCACCTCATCGGCCCTGGCTGCTGCCCATGCTCCACGACCAGCCGGTGGAACACCTCCCTCTCCATCGTGTGGAACATCATCAGCGCAAGCGCCCCGCTCGTCATGGCCGCCCCTCCTCCCGATCTATCTCCTCCCTAGCTCGCTCGCCGGCGCGGCTGGAAAGAAACGGCCGCTGCTGTTGCTGCTGGCGATCGATGGCGCTGTTAAATAGCTGGGCCGATTGGCAGCTGGCTCGCCGGGGAAGCAAGAGGCCAAGGCGGGTTGTTGCGGCGCGCAGTGGCAGCTACGAGACAAACCGGGAAGTGGACACACGTCACTGCACCTAGCCGTGCTCCCGCTCCGGCGAGCCACCCAGCCAGCGCCAGCGAGCTCACGTGGAAAGCACGCGCCTCACGCACGCATGCATGCATGGCCAAACCGCCAAAAGCGCAAAGCACAAAGCCTTCTTCCACCTCTGCACGCATGAAGCAGCTAGCTAGCTAGCTAGCTCTGATCGACCATGCGTGATGGATCGAGCTTAATTTGCTTAAGCTATCTTTTCAACAGCATGATTTGGAAATACATGGGTTAGGTAGAGAAAAAGTTTTAGAGAAACTTACGAACTCGGATAATCGATGTATGCGTATATTTCATATGAGTTGACGATGGTGGGCTACTCGAGATGGAAGCAGCTCCTCTAACGTAAAATTAAAGAGACATGAGTCTTTGATAGATGGGGCTCACCCCTATAGATCCATACACGTTAGAGAGATATCCTCTTCTGATGTACGTCAGAGGAGCCCTGTCGGCTCGAGATATATCTGGCGTGGCAACGGGATGGATTTATTGATCGTGTGTGGCTCTGCTCCAAAACTTTTGATCCAAGTGATTCATCAGTTAGTAAATGTTGTCTGCTACTACCCTTGGGGATGTGTAAAGCTAGGTAGATCAATCCAAAAATGACATAATAAGGCCATGGTTATATGAATGTAAGCTCAAAAGTTATGGGCAGCTAGCATAACAAACCTTTAAAAAGGATCTTAGAAATATTTTTTTTTTTACGATTACACGGAAAACACACACCACCACGCACGCATACCACAATTACCCACCCGCAAATACATCTCCTAATACACGCTAGGTAAAAAGGATAATTTGATTACACCAAGAAGCTAACAGATCCTTGTCGACAAATGCTAGTAGCTGGGAATATTCTATCTCCAGATCATTAAGTTGATTATTGTGGTCCTCATTAAGCTAGATCTACTTGTAATCTGGCGTGGCAACGAGATGGATCATGTGTGCTTGCTCCAAGGCTTTCGATCCAAGTGATTCCGTTCGTTAATGTTAATTGTTCGCTACCACCTTTGGGGATGTGTAAAGGTAGATGATCATATCAATCCAAACATGACTTAATAAGACCATGGTTCATATGAGTTTCAGTTCTGAAGTTATGACTAATCAGTAGCTAGCATAAGAAACCTTTGAAAAAGGATCCTAGAAAGACACTTTGATTACACATTTACACCAGGGAGTTAACTGAGATCCTTTTTGTCGATAATATATGCTCTGGCTCTTATCTCGAAATTAAGTTGATTGTGGTGAATTAGATAGAGGAAAGGTGAACTCACTCAAATGATGATGGTGAATCTCCTGACAAAAGTACAGAACTAGTCGCCCAGCATATCGATGGATTGTTGGTGACCAGTTGTCTCCAGTGCATTTGAGAGTGAGGAGCATGTTTCTGACAAGGGGGAAAAACAGTGATGAGAATAATCCCATATTGGGAATTGTCACATTATTGCCAAAGAAAAAAATAAAAGAAAATAAACTTTAAAAAATCTAATAATTGCCTTTTTTTCCCCCTTAAATAATAGGAAAAAATTGGACCGCTGGATGAAGATCCAATGATCCAAACACACTTAATCTTGTCGCAACCCTAATTACTAACCCACCTCAATTGTTTTTGCTGTCACCACCATCGATCCCCTACCTCCCTGCCGTCGCCGCCAGCCGCCAGCAGGAACAAGGCCGTTGTTCTTCCCCGGGCACCTCCCTCTTACTATTCCAACACCTTCTTCTACTTATCTCTAAAAATCATCTCCAACAACGTTGTTTTAACTTTTCTGGTGGCTATTGCCATTGGATCAACCACGTCGTAGCATCAATCACCTCCTAATCACAAAGACTTCTGCTGCCTCCTCCCCGTTTCTCCCCTCACTCACCCACAACCTCATCTTGCAGATCCCTAATCTAGCCAACTTCACCGCCTCCACCACCGTATAGTGAGAAAGCCATGATAATTTGGGTTCCTTGGTGTATATATGACGGAGAGGTTGCTTAAAATTCACAAATGAGGCTATGAACAATGGATGAAAGCAGGAAAGGCAATGAGCCTTTTGCCCTTTTATAAGCAATGACGGTTTGTACCGACCTAATCGTATTTCTAAATGGGCCTAAACATATATTTGGGTCTAAAACCGTTACTCCCGGTCTATCACATTAAGGCTTTATTTGGATGGGTCGAGATTATCATGGATCACATTTATGGGCTGAAGTGAATTTGTCGCCCTATATACAACACAATAGAAAAACTTGGGTTTTCTCATATTGTAGCCACCTTTCCTTTAAAAAATCTTTATGAATTTTCAAAAGTATTTCATTTTCTATATATTCCAATAAAATTAAATAAAAAGTTGTATCCACTTGAGCTGTAGGCTAAAACAAAAAAACTGATAGTAAAGACTCTACATAGAAGGAAAAAAACACAACATAAAAGAGCGTAAAAAATTATGCATGGTTCATACTCATTAATAAAATGATAGTAAAGACTCTACATAGAAGGAAAAAAACACAACATAAAAGAGCGTAAAATTTTGAATGCTACTACAAATAATATGAAATGGAGGGAATAGTTGAATGCCTTTTAGGCCACCATTTGCCCATTGGGCTGTGACCATCCGGTTTGAGCCCATTTTACTGGGCTGGCTCGTGGGCTTTGTTGCGCGAGCACGAGCCATGGTCGACATGGGTGGGAGACTGGGGAGCTCGAACTCCGAAGATGGCAGCAATGGCGGCCGGCCTGCTCCGGCGCCGCCGCGAAGATGGAGAGGCCGGCCGCCGGGTCGGCGACGAAGCTGCCCTAGTTCTTCTCCTTGGGCTGCTTCTGCTTCTACTGGTGAGTTCAGAGTTCAGACTCCAACTTGGGTCAGATCTTGCGTCCATGATTCCATGTATTTTGGTCTTGTGGCTCACAAGTGTAATTTTTCTTATTCGAAGAAAAAGGTGTAATTTTTAGTCATTTCCTGTTTTGATGAAACATGTGCATCATTCAAGTATTATAATCGATGTCAGCTCCAAATTTGTGGAGGTTGGTACTATTCTTTTTTTTTCCTCATGTATTTGTAGTCTTGTAGAAGCCACCAGAGACTGCTACTTATTGCTGAACTGCCACATATTGCAGCTAGGAACTCACAAATTTTCAGGAGTTCTACTCAATAAACTCATCAACACATTACACATCCAGCTTTGCCTCTGAGTGCTTCCAGGGATGAAAGTGAAGGCAATTAGAGTCCACAAGATTGGTGGCCCAGAGGTAGGTGTGTGTTCTATACCAAGAAGAAAACTCCATTTAATTTCCTTTTCCTTATAATTCATCTCCTGCAAATTCAATCCATTTGGGAGTAAGCAGTCCTTCTTCTGATGTCCAAAGGTGCTAACTTGGGAAGAGGTGGAGATTGGGGAACCCAGCGAAGGGGAGATCCGGATCAAGAACAAGGCTATCGGTGTCAACTATGTCGATATTTATTACCGTACTGGGTTGCATCAAGAACCTCTCCCGTTTGTTCCTGGTACGGATTTTAGTATTTTACCATCATCAATGATAGTGATGTGCTGAATGTTTTCAGATCTGGTTTATAGGGATTCTGATAACTAAATTCCAACTTTGTCAAATCTAATGTCAGTTGCCATCTGAGCTTATAAAGTATACTGGTAGGCTTAAGGGAAAAATTATACTCTACCACTTTTCCGTCTTCTATCAATGTTCACTAACTGGCAAGTGAACAGTGATATAGAACTTTTGAACCTTGTAATTTCTATGTAGTATTTCTCAAATCACTACGGCCAATCACCATTTGCATACGAAGAATCAGACTTGGTGTTATGCTTGAACAGAACTCAGTCTCCCCCTGAATAAAGTTCTTTTGTGTTGTTTGTACTAGCTGAGCATCAAATTATCACAAGAAGTGCAGTTTGTGACTTCTAGAAAAATTGAAAACACACAAAGGAAACTGTTTAACTAATGAGTATTCAATCGGATTTATGGTATGCTGAAAAGGCAAGGTCACACTATCCATTTGGATGAACTGTCAAATCTTATTCTTGGAGCATTGAATTTGTGTTCATCTAGGCAAGGAAGCAGTAGGAGTGGTGTCTGCTGTTGGACCTGGGGTAATAGGTATCGAAGTTGGTGATGTTGTCGGCTATGCTGATACTCCAATGGGTACTTACACTGAAGAACAAATTATCCCGGCAACACTGGCCATCCCCATTCCACCTTCAGTGGACTACATTAATGCAGCATCTGCTTTACTCAAGGGAATGACTACATATGTTCTTGTGAAACAAGCCTTTAAGGTGATTGTTCTGTGCTAAGCTGATGCAGCAGTTCAGAACAATGTCCCATGATTTAAGAGCACATCAGCTTCTTACCAAGCGAATGAAAACTGCTTTTTGATTCCAGAATGGTTTTCTTTGTGCAGATTCAGGCAGGCCATACTGTCCTAGTCCATGCTGCTGCAGGAGGAGTTGGCTCTCTCCTTTGCCAGTGGGCAAATGCCCTTGGCGCTACTGTTATCGGGACCGTTTCGACACATGAGAAAGCAATTCAAGCAGCTGAAGACGGGTGCCACCATGTGATCATCTACACCGAAGAGGATTTCGTCGCCCGAGTTGCTGAAATCACATCAGGGAAAGGTGTTCATGTTGTTTATGATGCTGTTGGAAAGGACACCTTCAAGGTAGCACAACCATCCTCTCATTTTACAACACCTTACAATCACCTTCACCTTCTTTGATCTTGACAAAACGCATTGCCATGAAAATTGGGATTAAATGTTGAAACATAGGCTTGACATGAGGTAAATCAGCTACCTGAAACTGAATATTTTTTCTGTCTGAAACTCTGTATGTGAAGGGATCAATGGAGTGTTTGATGCAGCGTGGATGCATGATCTCGTATGGTCAGTGTTCAGGCAGGCCTGACCCTGTACCAGTGAGTGATCTGGCGTCCAAATCCCTGATCCTGGGCAGGCCAGGCATGAGACATTACACCGCCACCCGCGACGAGCTGCTGCACGCCGCCGGCGAGGTCTTCGCCGGCGTGGCGGCCGGCGTTCTGCGCGTCCGCGTCAACCATGTCTACCCGCTGCACGAGGCGGCCCGCGCGCACGCGGATCTCGAGGCACGGAGAACCTCTGGATCTGTGGTGTTGTTGCCTGCCAGGAGCTGAAGAGAGTATTATAAGTATCCTGTGGCATCGATGTTCTTGTGTAAACTTTTTCAGTTGTTGAGTTATGCTAAATGTGATCTAGCGTAAAAAAATTAATCATGGATCATCCGGTCTCATCCGTTTAATCGATGGCTGATAAGATGTGGAAAAATGAACGGAGCAATAAAATAAAACTTTTATATTCGTGCTCCTAGTGATCAATGGTGAAATACCTTCAAAAACATCAAAATCAATTTGATTTTTTTTTTAAATTTAAATTTTAGTTGTGACTAATGAGTCAACAAGCAAACGAGATGGACTTGAAAGATTTAACAGTTTAGCCAAGGCTGATGGTGCTGTCAGTCCGACAACAACAAGAGCATTATAGAGCGTCGCTGCCTTTGCTAAACATGATCCGCAATTTGCCTCTGCATCTGCTTCACTGCTCAGTGAAGTGATTGGACATTATCTTAATTTCTCCAAAACAAAGACATGGATTTGCAAACCACGAACAAGATGTTTGGTGAATAGACCAACGTGAGCTATTTGATTCGAGCAATCTTTCTAGAGGCTATCATTATCCTCAGGTCAAAACTGTGAGGATACAGGATATAGGAGTATATTACAAACCAAAAAATAAATAAATGTATCCAAACATACAAAACTGAATGATTTAAGCACACGTTATACCTTTCCACTAAATTGAAAAAAAAAAGCGTGGGCTTTCAGCATTGTGTACTACTATAATTTCCAATGAGATGCTCAAAGGTTAATTGAGCCAGAGCACAAAACTCATTTCTCGTACTCATGCAGTCATGCCTGCAGTCCGATGGAAGATATCAACGATTCAGCTTCTGTTGTGTAATGGCTCCCACATTGCTATCTACAGTCAATGAGTCAAGTAACGGTGGTTAGTTTATTCAGGCAGCTTGCTCGAAGGATTGTTCAGTTCTCCTACAATTTGCAGACATTGTTCTTCCTCATTGTTTCTATGCTTCCTGCTATGGTTGATCCAGCAGTCCCCACAAATCCTAGTGATGCACAGCTACAGACAGATTCTTCGATATATAACAAAATTTCTGGTAGTTGAACTGGATCACAATCCTTCCTCGTGTTTGCTATGTTTTGGGGAATAAATCCAGATCTGACACCATGTTCAGCAGCCATAAGCTGTTCCGCTGTCTGTACCACTAGTTCATCACTTTCCTTCAGGGTGTGCAACTTATATCTCCCATCTTTTGAAATATCTGCAAGGTAGGTCTTTGACCAGTTTGCTGGTGGAAGATCAGTCATGATGAACATGTGAATAGGACTACTACCCTTGTTTTTCTTCATTTCCAACTCAACAGCCTTTAACTTCTCCTTGAGTGCAGAAAATGTAGCTTTCCAGTGATTCTTGAATTGCCCATCTAACAGCCTTAGCTGCGCGCAAAGAAATGACTCCTTGATCTTGTTCTTGGCGAACTCCTTGCCTGCAGCAACGATCTCAGGAGCAAAAGGGAGGAACTCAACTTTCTCAAGTACAGTCTGTAGTCGACGATTCTTTGGCGATTCGTGGATATCGAAATATGACTCTGATCCCTTGTATGGTCCTGAAAAAAGTGTCCCAAATGCCAACAAGGAAGCACCCTCAGCTTCAGAACCAGGCCCTAAAGCCTTGTACATATCTTTGCGCCTCCTAACATATGAGATCTTCTTCCGCCTTTTCAAGTCCTCATCTGGTTGAAATGAATCTAACGCCCCATCATTGTTCTCCTGATATGTCCAGACTGTTGTTCGGCAGTCGTCCTGGACAGGATACACACAGCCATTTTCACTGCCCCCGAAACCAGATAGCAACGATCGGCATCCATCGTAATCACCAGATAGTGATCCACCACCAGAGACAGCACAGCACAAGCCAGAGAAGCAAGTCTTGCGCATATCTACACCGCACCACAATGAGACAAACACCCTGAAATCAATCGTCCTAACCACAGCCTTTATCGGGGATAGATCGATTATGTCACCCATGGATACATACCTGCAAGTTAAACCGATGAATGGTAGAATAAATGTTCAGTTCTGAGTCTAATATCCGTAATGAATAGAATAAGCTATGGTGGAAACGTGAAAAATGGGAAATTGCATTACTGTAACATTAACAAGCAAAGAGTAATCTAGGATTAAGTAATCCCTCTGGGGGAGTGAGAATTTTACCTCCGCTCCCGGAGGAGCTGCATGGCGTGGTCCCAGACGGCGGCGCGGAGGTCGGAGGCGTCGGCGACCCTGAACTTGGGGCAGCTCCCGAGGACGACGGCGTGGTGGTCGAGCACCGGGGGCACGACGAGGGTGCGGTTGAGCAGCGCGGCGGCGACCGCGGCATTCCGGAGCTCGCCCACCTGGTTGCTGAACCCGCTGTGCGGTGCGTACCAAAGAAACCTCTCTCCTTCCAGCTCCGGCGACCGCTCACATCTTCTTCCCCCTCCGCCTCCGCCGCCGCCGCCGAAGCCGGAGAAGGGGAGGATTGAACGGAGCAGCGAGGAGTAGGCCGAGGAGAGGAGGAGGGAGACCGGGATGAGGAGCACGAGGACGGCCACGAGGAGGGGTACGTGTGACCGGGCGCTCCGCTTCCGCCACCGCCCGCGGCTCGCCGGCAAATCCATCCCGCCGCCGCCGGCGAATCGGATCGGATCTGAACGGTTGGATCGGTAAGCAAAGCCGCTCCTCCCCATGGCCCACCTGCAAGAAATTACTCACACTCCCACATGGGCCCAATCTGTCAGCCCGCTAGCCCATCATGGGCCACATAAAGCTCAC
Organism: Oryza punctata; assembly: GCA_000573905.2. Classification (NCBI taxonomy): domain Eukaryota; kingdom Viridiplantae; phylum Streptophyta; class Magnoliopsida; order Poales; family Poaceae; genus Oryza; species Oryza punctata. The sequence goes on from CM002497.2 coordinate 26,863,894, forward strand.
TCTCTCTTGTAGGACCCACTTGTCTGTCCAGAGTCAACAGCATGGGCCGATTTAACTTGGGCTTTATCATGTGCAGCAACACAAGGAACACAAAGGACCAAAAAAAAAAAGCCCATAATAACCTACGGAGTCACCGACATGTGGGGCCCACTTAAAAAGGAGATATTATCCCGCTCTCATGTGGGCCAAACCTGTCAGTCCCAAACCCAGCATGGGCCACCCATACAGAGTACAGTAGTATTCTAACTTGGGCTTCGGCATGTGCAGCAACGCAAAGGAAGGACAAAACGAGAGGCCCAGAGCGTACGTGGGAGTCGCTGACAGGTGGGGCCCGGAGAAACTGCCGAGCCGAAGGCGTCATTGTCCAGAAACTCGTGACGCGTGCGGCGGCTTGCCAATGTCGGCATCCGCCAACCCACTCCTCGGCTTCTTCTCCAGTAATAAATCCACGCGACGCCGCGCACCACCCAGCTCTCTCCACTCCACTCTCTCGCGCTAGCTCCACTCGATCCGGGGAGGCGAAGGAGTAGGTGAGTGAGTAGAGTTCCGATGGCGATTGGGGCGTTCGTGGAGAGCGGCGGCGGCGGCGGCGGCGGGGGAGGGTACGGCGGGCGGGTGACGGCGTACGTGGTGCTGACCTGCGTCGTCGCCGGCAGCGGCGGGATCCTCTTCGGCTACGACCTCGGCATCTCCGGTTCGTGCCGCTTCCGCCGCCGCCTCGCGCGGTTAATTACTTATACTTCCTCATCTGTAAATCTATCTATCTGTCCATCTCGTCTACTTCTTGTGAGTTGTGACTATGTCCCGTTCTTTTTTTCTCCAACAAAATTAATGAAAATTTAGATATTTGTGACACGTTTTTTAAATTATTAAACGATTTGTTTCGTACGAAAAGGTGAAAGTTACTCTGTTTTAGATAAATATATTTTAAAGTTTATAATAATTAAAATTAATTAATCATACATTGATACCATCGTTTTACGTAAAAGTTTTATCTTCATCACATCCATATGTCGTGTGCTTGCTCGTGGTTGGGCCTGTCTGCATCTGCATGGGCCGGTGTTGATGTCTGGCTGGGGCCCAGTCTACGTACAAGAATTGTTGGCAAAGCTTTTCGTCAGGAATTAAGAAGCTGCATTTCCAGCTCAAAAGATCTCATCTTCCAGCAGTAATGCAGCTTGCCAGCACTCGATCTACTCTTTGTATTCCTTTGTTTTTTTGTTTTTTTTTTTGTAAAATGGAAGACAAGGCTTCTTGTCCTGCATGGAGAAGTAGATAAGTAATGTAGTTTGGATGATCACACAAACATTGTTCAAGATTTCCTGCTTAATCTGTCCACTGATTGTGTGACTTAACTACTACTAGTACGGAGGAAAGATCACGCTGAAAGCTCATGTACGTACTCGTGTATGAATTGTGACAGGTGGTGTGACCTCAATGGACTCATTTCTGAAGAGATTCTTCCCGGATGTGTACCAGAAGATGAAGCAGGACACCGGAGCGAGCCACTACTGCGCGTTCGACAGCGAGCTCCTCACCGTGTTCACCTCGTCACTCTACATCGCCGGCCTCGTCGCGACTCTCTTCGCGTCGTCCGTCACAAGGAGGTATGGCCGCCGGACGTCCATGCTGATCGGCGGCACCGTCTTCATTGCCGGCTCGGTGTTCGGTGGCGCTGCCGTCAATGTGTTCATGCTGCTCATCAACCGGATCCTACTGGGAATAGGTCTCGGGTTCACTAATCAGGTATATTTCTCTGCACATTTCAGGTCAGGAATCTCTGAATGAATTGAAATGTGGCTCAATAGATGAGTTGTGCAGAAATATCTGTCAGACATGTTTAGAGTACCGGTTATATTAAAGAAACTAAGGAACTATGTTGAACTATCGCACAATTTGGATAAAAGAATTGAACTTGTATGTTTACTCCTTATGTTATTTTAGAAGTCACTAGTACAGCAAGTTCATGCCAGCATGCATACCATGATGCTATTTAGAGTTCTAGACACATGTATCAAAATCATAAATCTTGCATGCTGAACCTAACACCACACTTCGGCCTTCCTGGCGAGAACCTAACACCACACTGAAAACGAAATGTAGGCCATGCGTGTCGTGTGCACAAAAGTCAAGTCTTCATTGACTTGGGTTTAGAGGGTACAGACAGAGGGTTTATGTGGATGTACTTTGTTCCAAGTTGATAACACTAGACAAGAAGTGGGGCACTGACAAACTACATGGTTGTCTTTATAATATTAAGTGTCTTGTTTGTGTATAGATCCTTGCATTGACCTGACAAGTCATGTTTTCATTTTTGTGGCCATAACGAGTGAGTGGGTCATTAAAAAGTTAAGAAGTTTTTACAGCCTGTTGAATCTCTGTTTTGGAGAGTGACAGTGTTGACTTATTGTGTGGAGATACAACGCAGAGGGAAAGCAACAAACTATGTCGTGGTCTAAACTTGGTAATTTACTGCCTAGATAGGATCATAGGAATTAGAATGACTTCTGAGAAAAACAATGACTGTTCACCGATCCAGTCTCACATTGTGCAATACAAGGGAGATAAAGCCCAATCTTGCAATCAAGATTTTCAGATAACAAAGAAAAAATATGCCACTTTGTAACTAAACTTCAACTCATCTTTTATGCACATAATTTTCCTTTTGATGCATACTCCTAGTCCTAGACTCTAATTTTTTGCATTTGTTCTTTCTTAACAATAGTTTCCTCCTTTCCCAAAGGACAGTGGTAACTGTACTGATGCCTTGCTATTAAAACTATTTTTTTGCAGTCAATCCCACTGTACCTGTCAGAAATGGCGCCTCCACGGTACCGTGGTGCGATCAACAACGGCTTCGAGCTCTGCATCAGCCTAGGCATTCTCTTCGCCAATGTTCTTAACTATTGCGTCGTGAAAATCACCGCAGGATGGGGCTGGAGGATATCCCTATCCATGGCTGCAGTTCCTGCTGCATTCCTAACCATCGGTGCAGTTTTCCTCCCAGAGACACCGAGCTTCATAATCGAACGCGATGGTGACACTGACAAGGCAAGGATCCTACTCCAGAGACTTCGTGGCACCACTTCAGTCCAGAAAGAGCTTGATGACTTGGTAGCTGCTAGCAACCTCTCCAGGACAGTTCAGTATCCGTTCAGGAACATTTTCAAGAGGAAATATAGGCCACAGCTTGTCATTGCGCTCCTGGTCCCTTTCTTCAACCAGCTTACTGGAATCAATGTGATGAACTTCTATGCACCGGTTATGTTCAGGACGATTGGTCTGAAGGAGAGCGCATCTCTACTATCCTCAGTGGTCAATCGACTCTGTGCAACGTTTGCGAATATCGTGGCAATGATCGTCGTCGACAGGTTTGGGCGCAGAAAGCTCTTCCTTGTAGGTGGTGTTCAGATGATCCTGTCCCAGCTTGCTGTGGGTGCAATCCTGGCTGCAGAGTTCAAGGACTATGGATCCATGGACAGAGAGTATGCTTACCTTGTGTTGATCACCATGTGTGTGTTTGTTGCTGGCTTTGCATGGTCATGGGGGCCATTGACATTCTTGGTCCCAACTGAGATATGTCCACTTGAGATCAGATCAGCAGGGCAGAGCATTGTTGTTGCAGTGGTCTTCCTGATGACATTTGTGATTGGACAGACATTCCTTGCAGTTCTATGCCGCATCAAGTCAGGGACATTCTTCTTCTTTGCAGGATGGATCTGCTTGATGACAGTGTTTGTTTACTTCTTCCTTCCAGAGACAAAGAAGCTGCCCATGGAGCAGATGGAGCAGGTCTGGAGGAAGCATTGGTTCTGGAAGAAGATTGTAGGGGAGGAAGAGGAGGAAAAACAAGCAGGGAAAACAGCTCTCCCAAGCATGTAATGCTCTATGAATTGGAATGTATTTGACCATACAAAAACCATACAAAGTGTAGGGTTCCAATTAGCAGATGTAAGTTTGTAAATTTTTTTTTGTCTAAATGTAGTGTGTTGATGTGGTCAGTTGCCGTGACTGGCTCTTTTTCAGATGGTAATTACAAAGAAATGTAACATTAATGTTGTAACAAGGCCACAAGGGTGCCATTTTGTTTCTGATTCCAGATGAAAAGGAAAAACTACTGCAGGATTAATCGTTTCTGCTGTTCACAGCACTAGGTAATATGCCCCCAAGTCAACACAGATTGACATATTAGAGGTAAAAACATTTCTTTTTCATAGACACTAGATAACCTTTTTTTTTTTTTGTTCTTGGTATATGCCAACTTTTGTAGCCTGCATCAGGAACAAAAAATGAAGACTTTTGCTAAAGATGTAAAAGTGGCATGATGTCCTGGATGACCAAATAATTCATGGCAAATGGATTAAAAGAGCCCAATATCTGAAAGAGACTGGCCAGCAGCCACTAGTGTCACCAACCACGTATGTAACACTTGGTGCATAATTCAAGAGGGAGCATCTCCTCCAGGATCAGGATTGAAAGATCCTACTTCCATTTTATATTACAAGTCGTTTTACTTTTTTCCTAGTCAAACTTCTTTAAGTCTGACTAAATTTATAGAAAAATATATTAATATTTTCAACTCAAAATAAACATATTGTAAAAATATATTTGATATTTTAGATGTTGCTAATTTTTTCAATAAACTTGATCAAACTTAACAAAGTTTGACTAAGAAAAAAATCAAATGACTTATAATATGAAACAGAGGGAGTACAACCTTATAGCAAATCCTCGGAATATAGCATGTGCAGCATAAGAATATATCAGTGTTGTGCTGGGTAAGAAACTACATGAACCAATTAGGAATAAATAATCATGCTGAAATTATAGCAATGCTTGCAAATTGCAAACAATAAAGCTAGACGCGGGTTGCTGGAATAACAATCTCCAACAAAATAGTACAGAATATAACTGAATGGCCAGCTCAGACCCTAACAGAATTGAAAGGCTGGATTCATCAGCACTCCATTCAGCAATCTAGATCAGGTAAGAGCATAGATGCATAATGAACTGAGATCCCTTCAAAATGACTGACTAATATTTTTTTTCTTATAAAAGAGTTTACAACAGTACAACCACGAAGATCAGCACTACCATTACTGATTCTGTTAACATAAGAGTGATTTATCATGTGTGCCAGACAAACAACAGTTCATACATAGCATAACTTACAGCACATGATACAGACTATGGAGAACGGTTAATCTTAAAATAAAAATAAAAAAACAAGGAGGCAAAGCTTATTTTGCCTGGGATTCATCTAAATGCAGTTGTGTGCAGAAGGAGATCATGCCTGTGCCCTTGTTGGTGGATTTGCATGGAAAGCTGATTGTCTATTTTGACCTCCTACCAGATTTAATGAAAGAGAAGTAGACACTGTCTCTTGATTGGAGTCTCCTATGCTGAGCTTTGACATGCCAACAAGCTCATCAACGTTGATTGGGCTCTTTGAATGAACTGGAACAGGCTTGACAATCTCATGTGTTTCTGGCACAGGACCATCTTCATCTTTCTGATTTTGCCAGAAAGGAACCGAGAATTGCAAAAATGGCGAGAAATAAGCTGGAACAATCACTGGATAGGTCGACTGCAAATTCTCTGGCACGATAGCAGAAGCGGAAGAGCTCTCTGCAACGGCAGAAGTATCTGACTCCATAGAATCTACCTCCTCCTCCTCCCTCGGTGGAGGTAGTGCTGGTTGATTTAATACTTGGGTCTCTGGTTCTTGACCTCCAGGAAGCGGTGGAAGATCCATAGACTGTAAAACCACCAAAACACAGTTCAGTTCCCCCATTAGAGTAAAGAGACAACAGTACAACTTTTCTAATGAGAACAAGGATGAAAGTGTTCTCAAGTCCTCATGCAATACATAAATAAACTACACAATTTGTTCAAAAAGATAAGTGTTAGCATAAGGAAGCAATATGATATCTATCACTACATAAATGAGCAATCTCCTCATCACAGACCCAGGCCAGCTTATTATGCTACATGCCAATATCAGCATAATAATCGAAATAAGATCAAGCAAGCTACCTCATCTGGCACCATGTCAAAAAGGCTAGACCTTCTCTTCCTTCTGGTCATATTGGATTGGCGTATAAAATATTTCTGAGCATGACTGGCTACTTGAGTAGGTGTTCTTGAGACCACGAAATTACGAGAGATTCCTCGCCAATCACCTTTGCCAAGCTTTTGCAATCCAAGCAAAAACCTCCGGTGTTCTTCTTCAGTCCAAGGAACACCTATCAAAGTCATCTTAATCAGAAAATGGCACACAGAATGTGGCCTGCAGGCATGCAAGTAGCGAGTAATGACTGTACAAGAAGCTGGATAACTGTTATAGTTAAGCTGCCATCATATATTGAAAAAAACACCAAAAAACTTGGGACTACTACACAAAATAACAGTACAATTACTGCCTATCGCCAAAGGAAAATTATCCGCCCCAAAAAAAACCCGTTCATAAGAAACAGGGCGCACAGAGAGAGGACTCAAATCTTAAAAGGCAAAAGGCTTCTATGAGATTCCAAGAGAAATGCCAGAACATAAAAGGGAAAGAGACAAATTTTATGTCTTTTGCCACCTTAACAAGTTATGCAGAAGGTTAACAAGATAAAAACATTGTCAATCTGGTATAATCCTCTTAACAGAATAAATGTCAAAAGAATAGCAAAATGTACATTTCAAGGCGATTTAGTTTATCCAATTTAGTGCCTTTCATTACAAATTGAATAAAGGACAAACATATAACTTTTGACTTTTCCAATACATTCAAGTCAGTAGGCATATAAATCTAAAACTGTACTCCAAGCATCAAATTTGGATGGAAGTACAAGTTAATGAGGCAATGACAACGCAGTCTACCAATGACATGACCTCTATTAAGGCCGTTACAGTAGAAAAAACTGGCACAGTAAAGATCAAACAATCACGTGTTGCTTTGAAGCTTTCACACATTAACATAGGCATGCCATTAGGAAGGTTCTTGGGTTTTGAAAGCTGATAGCTTCGAAGACTTTTCTTGGACCAACATGGCGAATATAACTACCCAGTAAACTAGAAATCATTCCGAATCAGAACAGAGCTAACAACGCTGTATGCAATCATAGGTTTCAATCTCCGATAATCGGGTGTCTAAACATGGAAACACTGAGCTAGTTACCACCCACTCACAAAATCCATAATTCGACAGTCTTATCCTCTCAGAACACGTGACCCCATGCATCCTTGTAGAGGCAAAGGATCAAAGAAAAAACATTCTACAGTATCAGCCATTATTACTTGATGGAACGATCTGGTCTTGATTCTAAATTCTTATCCTAGACAAATATGGAGCTGAACTGAGTTTGACAAAACGTCCTTGTGATCCCATCAAACAGTTGGAGGCATCCATACGCTGTCCTTATATACCGAAAGAAATTAATTGAAGTCGGGTGCCGTATCCGTATGGTATGGATGAGCTAAGTAGTACCAAATCATTCATCCATCAGTACAATCTGCCCATTAAATGCTTTGTGTAGCGACTGTCCTACTTGGAAGAAACAACTAGCAGTGACTGCTAGTAGCGGTACTCCATCAATCTCCCAAATCTACACGCCGAAGCACCAAAGGAAGAAGAACATAATAGGAATAGAAAAAGAAAAAAATTGAGCTTGGAGAGGATCTAGTAAGTCGCATCAGGCCGGAATGGTTGGGAGGAGGACTAAATGATGAAATTAAGGAGGGGTAGATCGCGGGGCGGGGGGTTGCTGACCTTTCTTGCGCTCGCGGCTGGCGGAGGAGGAGGAGCCCTGGACGAAGTCGTCGGAGGCGTAGCCATCGGCGGCGTCGGGGGCGTCGGCGGGGGATGCGCCGCCGCTGGTGGATCCGGCGGCGGAGGAGAGGAGGGAGAGGTTCCCCATGCTTGCGCTCTTGCGGATTGAGCCATCGGTGAGTCGCACCCCGAAGATCTTGACCCCGCGGTTGGGGCACGTCCTCGAGTTGTGCCCGTTGTGGCTGCAGTGCGAGCACCGCCTCGTCATCCCCTCCTTCCCTACACCTCCCTAGCTTCCAAGCTTCCCCCGTCACCTTCACCTATGGAGATCGATCGAGTGGAGACGATGGAGATGGAGATGGTGGTGGAGGGAGAAGGAGAGGAAGAGGGGAGAAGGAGAAGGAGAGGGAGGGGGTTAACTCTTGTGTGGTGATTGGTTAAGGTGGTCGCGGGGGAGAGGCGAGGGCCGTCCACGTGGCGGATATTCGTGGGGGGATATACGTGAGTGAGATGAAGCAGAGGCGGCTTGTGGGTCACGCCTTCTTCTATCCGTCCACGCGGTTGGGCTTCCTTTGGCGTCCGACTCTTGCTCTAAATTTTTAGAAACAGCTAGTTGGTAATTAGTTTGTTAAAATTTAGAAAAACTGAGTTTTTTAATTTATGACTTCTAGTTCATTTTCTGTTCTGTATTCTACCACTACAGTTTCTCAGAATCTAGATAAAAACTAAACTGTTTGAAGAAACTTCTGATCCTAAAAGAAGTTGCAGCAGCTATAAGCTCTCAAAACAGACCCCCTCTCCCTCTCAGTCAGCCTCAGCCCTTCCTTCGTTTCGTGTGGTGAACGATCCACAGCAACGGCCCCCAACAACAAACTCTCTCCCTGCTGCTACTCGTCAAACTGTCGTGGTCTGTCTTTTTTCTTTCTTTCTTTTGAGCGATGTCATGATCTGATTTTAGTTTTTTTACTCTTCTACTATTAACCAAACAGATGTTAACTGAAGATGAAAAATGCACGGATTATTCTACATTGAAAGTGTGGCTTCCAGATGTGTTGCTCCTCGGTGTACCATGGTACAACCCTAACATGCCACAGGTGAACGTAAATCTTAAATAGTTGGGGATCGGAAGTTTGTCTTACCATAACTCACTTTGTTTCACATTAGAAAACACAATGTCTTTTTTAGAAAAAAAAACTCTATTAGTTACCACCTATTAATAATATGATGGTGGAGTCCATCCACAAGGTTCACAAATATAATATACGTACGTATTTCTAGTAGATACCGAGGCTGAAAATTATACTTCCTTTATCAAGTTAGTGTCATGTGGTATGCTATGATTCATTTCTATATGCATCAAACTATACTCTCGCATATAAGGAATTATGCTTCTTATAGAAATTTAGTAAAATGTAGGAATTATGGATGCCATTTGAGTGTGTATTACGAGGACACGCTGATAGCTACGTGTATGTATTTTAATGAAACCTTAAAAAGTACATACTCGCTATTTCTGCTAGCATAAATTGATTCCTCTGTACTCCCTCCATTTCATATTATATGTTTAACTTTTTTTTGACTTTTTTTTCCAATCAAACTTCTCTAACTTTGATTAAGTTTATAGAAAAATATATTAGTATTTTCAACCCAAATCGAATATATTATTAAAATATATTCAATGTTAGATTAAATGAAACTAATTTTATAATTTAGATATTGTTAATTTTTTTATAAAATTAATTGTTTGATTAGGAAAAAAATCAAACTAATTGTGAAACTGAGGGAGTATTATTCATGTGGGCAGACCACAACCGGTGAAACACATGATGACATTTGGAATTTGGAGGTTGGGAACCACACGGCGGGCATGGTATCACTTGAGCCGTGACCCGTACGAGCACGGCAGGGATGACGATATCATAGGATCCTACGTGGCGCGTGCATGCGGACCAAAAATCCAAAATTCCGGATGACAACGAGACAGCCACACAAACGCGATAAGGCCGCAACTTGTACACGCATATGCAACGCACCTGCCTGATCCAACGCGAATAACATTTCGTGCAGCTCAAGGTGTGGCCGACCGCGTACCTGTAGGCCAGCGTATATGTACGTACAGTCTGGTACACGAATACGTAGACGTTGCACACCAGCTTCCAAGACAAAATAATCCTTCGAGCTGCAGTGCAGCTGCTCATCGCCTCATCCTATCCTACGGCCTGCAACAACACAACACACAAGCCAGTCTATGCAGAAAGAAGTTAGAGAAAAATGCATGGAAAAAATAGCATCATCCTGAACCAGCTCACCAGATTAATCAAAGCCAATGAACGTATGGCAAGGTGATGATAACTGTAGCAAGGATGTAAAACAGACTGCAGCGTGTAATAACTAATAACTATTATATTTTCAAGAACACAAGCTAGATCAACGGATCTGAACCTTAGGTAATTAACCTGCAAGTCAAAAGGGATCCACCGCGAGAGGTGGATTATTGTCGGTCTATCACTCGTAAAACCGGGGGACAATGTTGTCGGTCTACTACTGCGTTCTGTATTATCATATGGCTACAAGCAGGAAACAGTGACAGCTTATCTAAGCCAACAATATGCTTTCTGCTCACAACTAATTAAAATTGCATCCCTGGGGTTGAACCGACCAAAGAGGATAAGTTAAGAAAAAGCGTCGCTAAACACTCAAAAAGTCGGCAATCGATCAGCATGCACCTTTATCCCTTATGCACGGTAATCTTTAAGCCATGACTATCACGGAACGCGTCAATAAAAATGACAATCACGGATCAATCAAGGGTGTAGTTAATAAAAATAGCAAAAAATTGAAGGTGTTAGGATAAGTTGACAGTGACTTGCTTGTTACAGATTTTACCTTCTTTTGCATTCTGTACTAAAGAGTATTTACCTATTTGAAGTAGAAAGGCATCATAATCTAAAGTAAAACAGGGTATGTATGCAACAGAGTGAGCAATGTCCTATATTATTTTCGTGTGGAGATATTCTCATCTAATGTCATCAAGATTCAAGATGGAGGTTGCACTTGCACGGATTTATAGAGAGGATGTGCTTACCAACCTCCAAATCTTGATGCCTATAATTTTGTTGATGCAGTTGGACAAAATATCCCTTGCAAGATACTAGCATATATCTTCAAATTATCGAAAAAAATATAAGTTAGGATCCATCAGCAGTGACTGGACCATATCTTTTATATATATATATAAAAACTGACACTGGAGTACAGGACCATATCAACAGGTGGATATATATTGTTTACGTGAGTGATAATCTAAAGAAAGAACAGAAGTGAACTTGATGAATTAAAAGTTGTGAAAAAGATGGCCTACCTGCAGGCAAGGGTAGCCATTCCATATTGGCATATTTGGCATATTCCAAATGTGCCGTTGCAACAGTTTCCACTATCAAACTCATATACTTCACCTGTATTGAATTGATAAACAAATCCATTTCAATATAGAAAAGAGATAAGATGTAAGGAAATAAAAGAAAAACTTAAAAAAGTTGCTCAGCTGGATCAAAAATGATAAAGGAACACAGTCAGTTCATTAAAAGGAATAAGAAGATTCATATATTTTTTTTGTTTATATCTCATTCTTTAGTTTAAAAACAGCCAAGTTAAACATTGCACAAAATAACGGTACTCCAGAGTCCAGAAACCTACACGCCTTATCTTTATGTTACTTGATAGATTTAATTTTTTCAATCATATGCACCCAGTATATGGCAGCAATATAATTAATCTCAAACATTAGTAAGAAGATTTTGCTGAGCTGCTAGTATGGTTTCTTACTAAACTAAAAATGTTCTGGCATGAAGAGATTTAGTATCATATAAACACTATAATGCATAGACATTTAGTACCAACTAACAAATACACTTGACATGGTGCACTTATGACTGCACTGCAATATTGACCGAATAGTGCTGATCAGCAGTTACGTGCACCATTGTTCTGAAAGAATTCAGCATCAGGTCCCAAACTTGAAGGGAAATATAAGCAACAACAGTGGAGTAAGCAGCTGCAATTCTCTGAAACATCATATGAATGTGCAATGAGCAAGGGTGAAAGACAGTGGGTTGTGATACAGTTCTAGAATGCTGTAGTTGTTGTTTGCACAGTAGCAAATAAAAAAAAAGCCTATGGCAGATTTGCACAGTACAGTTTCATTGACGCCTTTCAAGATGGAAAGTGTTCCAAAGATAATTTGGCCGGACAAATACAGAAATATTCTTTTGTCCTTTTAAGAAGCAAAGCTTGGAAAGGACATCAAATCAACTGAATGATGACCGTCAAGTAAAAATGCACGACGATAGTTGACAGATTTATCAGTTGTTGAGAAATGACGAAGCAGACAAGTACCTTCAGAAAGCCATTGATAAACATCATTACCCAAATCCATCTTCCAAAGGCCCAAATCAGAAACACCGCTTGAGGCATCCTGGTCCTACACAGACAATCACTAATCACCAAAAAAAAAACACTCATCTGCATCATAACAACCATCCCAAAAAATAAAATATTCGAAAATGTGATTTTTTTTTTCTCGAAATACAGGCAGTATGAGATATGATGAAAGGCTCTTCAACTACGTCTGGCACTGGCAGACAGAGTCGCGCGTAATCTGAACAAATTATGCAATAATCGGAGCACCCCACGGCTGTCGACGATCCCCTCACACTCCAAGCTATCACCAGTTCACCACGAGCCCAAGAGGCAAGAACTGAAAAATCCTTACCTAGCTATGTTTCCCCGAGGGTCGCACCGCCATCTTCCCCTCCGGCGAAAGCTCGAAGAACTAGTTGCCATCATCGAACGAACAAAACCTAGTACCTACCATAACCCTACCCAGCAAAAACGCATACAAAATCAAATTAAACGGGGACTTCGCGAGCGGGAACGCCAGGGAAGAGGAGCAGGATAGGTATCTACCTGCCTCCGGGCGGATTCCGCGGCGGTGCGGAGCCCAAGCTCCCGCCTGCCCGGCGTCCCCGCCATCTCCGCTCCTCGCCGCCGCGCGCCATTTTTCTTTTTTTTTTTGAGCCCGCACTTCTCTTGCTATATTTTGGTGTTTCCATAAATGGGCCGAGATAGGTGGGGGCCTTAATGGGCCTGAATCAACTGCGGGCCATCGTAATATTTTCGATTTGGGCCAGAAATTATCCCGAGGCAGCGAACGCGTCCATCCAGCACAGTGACCTGACAAGTAGGCCCTACGCGCCGCACTTGTCTCGCGCTGCCGCTTTTTCCCCCCTCCTCGGCGACTCCACCGCCTCGCCGTCGCCGGAGTTGGAGACGAAGACGGTGGCGGCGGCGGAGAAAGGTTAGGCTTCTCAACCAAATCCCTTTCCCCTTCCCGTCTTCCTCCCTGCGCAATTAGCAGCAACAGACGACGAAATGCGAGTAGAGAAATCGATTCTGATTGCAGTTCATCCGCGCGTTTTGTTGCGCGCGTGTGCGAGCGAGCGAGGGAGGGAGCGCGGGTGATCCAGTAAATGGCGCCTCGTCCCGTTGTTTGCTAGATCCTCCTGCTGGCCGTGGGGTTTTTCTCCCCCGATTGGGTCCGATAATTTCTCCCGCGTTGTAGATGGTGAATTGGTGATGACCAAGGGTTACCTTAGATGATAGAAAATTGATTAGGAGTAGCGTATTTCCTCGTGATTACTGGAGCTGATACAATGCAGGATTCTTTTTAATGCTGATGTATACCATATTGCCCATTGTTGTGCTGTTGATCACACGATATTTGCCTTGTGCAGGGTCCTTGTAGAAGGGATATAGGCAATGCAAAACTGCAAGCTGCAAAGCCATGGCCATCCAAGATGAAGTTGAGAACTACGACCCAACTGTGACTGTCGGGTTGGCCGTAAGTAGCTCCAAATCCAGTAAGTACGCCGTGCAGTGGGCTGTGAAAAACTTCTGCACCAATGGGATGGTTAGGTTCGTGCTTATCCATGTCCTGCAGAGGGTCACCACGGTTCCGACACCGAGTGAGTGCATATTTGATGTGTTTCCTACTGTATAGACGTATACTTTCGTTTGTAAATCATGTTGTCACTGTACTTTTTTTTTCGTTTTCTTGCTTCTTTTGCAGTGGGTAACTATATCCCGATTGATAAAGTACGGGCTGACATTGCCAGCGCATATGAGAAAGAAGTTGAATGTAAGGCCCGAACAATGCTCCTCTTCTACAAGAACATGTGTGATGAGAAGGTATGACGTTGCCACTTCAGGCCATCCTTTTCTTCTTTTCCGCTCCAAAATAAACATTCCTAAGGGCACACTGGAGCCAAACGTAACGAAATACAACTGAATAAATTCACAACAGTATTTATTCAGCACATTTCATAAGGTTAATTTTGTTTAGAATTGTACTTTCGTATAGAATCGGAAATTATGGGAACATGTTAGAACTCAGCAATGATACTCATAGTTGTAAACATCCTGCCATTTTTCTGATGCCTTGTTCAGGCTAAAGCTGAAGTATTGGTTGTCAAAGGTGAAGATGTGGCAGAAACCATTTCCAATGTTGTTTCTATGTACGAAATCCACAAGCTTGTTGTCGGTGACTCTTCTCAGGGCAACTTTTTTAGGTACTGAACATGTTCTGTAGTAAATAATGGTGAACTCATGCATGAAAATGCTGATTATTTTGGTGGAAATGTCTTAGGAAATCCAAGGGCACTAGGACATCTTCTCAAATTTGCAGAAGTGTTCCAAGCTTTTGTGCAGTTTATGTTGTCTCAAAAGGTGGTTTATCCGCTGTTTATTCTCCTGGATTTGAAGGTCACAAGAGTTCTGAGCTATTCCTATCCAGTGATAGCTCCAAAACTGAAATCCATTCAGATGATAAGCCCTCATTATCAGGTGAAGTTATCTGTCCGTAAACTGGCACTGGAAATTTTCACTGTATACTGTATAGAAAAGATAACATAATGACTGCTTCCAACTTCGAACCTTTTCGTCTTGTTTGTCTTACCAACCATAGAAGTTATATGGACCATCCTTGGTACTCTTTGAAGCTGATATAGAATGGATCTTTGCTAGTCTTTGAGAAGTTTGTAGCACCTAGCTTCCTTTTCAAATGTTTGCTTGGCTCTTTGCATTCAATAAGAATTTGGAATCGAGGTTGTTTGGTTTTGAATTTCAGGAAAAAAAACAGTGCAAGAAATTTATCCCTTTTGTCCAATGCAGATGCCACACCTTCGAGAAGCTTTAGATCAAACTTGACGTGGGAGAATCTGGAAAGTTTATCATCCTCAGACCATGATAGACCGCGCTCCTTACATGAATATCTTACTGAAAGCACTTCAGCATCTGTTGGTGATAATAACAGTAGTTCTCCATGTGCTAGCGGTCAAACCCCTCGACCAAGTAACGTGCTTATCTCAGATAAAGCTCCAATGACAAGCAGTCCCCTGCAGGAATTGATGCTTTCAGAGGACATGGTGAGTTATTCAATTTATTCACAGTAAAACTTTATAACGTTGCATGATACATCTTTAATGAATTGAGGATGAGCCTTCACCGTTTAAACTTAATTTTCTCAATGCAGGACGATGTAAATAGCGAGCTTGAAAAGCTGAGGCTTGAACTTAGACATATTAAAGGAGTGTGCAAACTTGTTCAGGATGAGTCCATCAATGCTTCTCAGCATGTAAGTTTGGGAGTACTGTGTTTCAACGTAATTAGTTGGTTACTTTATCTCCAATAGTCAGCAACTTAATTTTCATCTTGACAATCATATGTTAGGCGACTGACTTAGCTGCAAAACGTACTGAAGAGGAAGCCCGGCTCAGCAAGGTCTACTCCAGGATCAACAGAGTCAATGAGCAAGCACGTCTAGAGAAGGAACAGCGGCACGCTTTAGAGGCTCAGTGCAGGCATGTGAGGGATCTTGCAAGAAAAGAAGCTTTGCAGAAGCAGATTTTGCAGCTGAGGACTTCGAAGGAGGTTGATAAGACGCAAAGGCTGGAAAAACTTCTTGAATTGGATGGGATGTCATACTCAACATTTACATGGGAAGACATTGAATCTGCTACATCATCATTTTCAGAGGCACTTAAAATTGGATCAGGATCTAACGGAACAGTGTACAAGGGCAATCTACGTCAGACATCTGTTGCCATAAAAGTCCTCACTTCTGACGACAGCCACAGGATCAAACATTTCAAACAAGAGGTATTCCTTGAACCATTAAAGGTTGAGCAGTTAAGTCCTAATATAATCATGATCTCCGGATCTTCAGATATACTCATAGGCTAAGAATTAAATTGCGATAACTATGCTATGTTCAAATATGCATTGCTACTCTTCGTGCATATATAATGCAAGATTGCCCTCATTGTTATCTCTAGGAAATTCTTATAAGATGCCCCTGTTCTACAGCTTGAGGTTTTGGGTAAGATCCGTCACCCACATCTGCTGCTGCTCATAGGTGCCTGTCTAGACAGACCATGCTTGGTGTACGAGTACATGGAGAATGGCAGCCTTGAGGATCGCTTGCAATGCAAAGGAGGCACAGCCCCACTCACATGGTACCAACGTCTCCGGATTGCTTGGGAAATAGCCCTGGCCCTTCTCTACCTCCACAGCTCGAAGCCGAAGCCAATCATCCATCGTGACCTCAAGCCTGCAAACATACTCCTTGACAGCAATTTCACCAGCAAGATTGGCGATGTGGGCCTTTCAACATTGCTTCCGCTGGGGGATGCCTTGTCGACAACATGCACAATTTTCAAGGACACAGATCTAGTTGGCACACTGTTTTACATGGACCCAGAGTACCAAAGGACAGGCCAAGTGTCAACAAAATCTGACACATACGCCTTGGGCATGGTTTTATTGCAGCTGCTTACTGGAAAGCCACCTGTGGGGCTAGCAGACCTTGTGGAGCAAGCAGTAGAAAATGGCCACCTTGTTGACATCTTGGACAAGAGTGCTGGGAAGTGGCCACAAGAAGCGCATGAGCTAGCGCAGCTTGGCCTAAGCTGTTTGGAAATGCGAAGCAAGCATAGACCGGATCTGAAGTGTAAGGTTCTTGTGGAGCTGGAACGGCTGAAAATATTTGCCAGTGCTATCTCTGAACCTGTACAGCCAGTGATATCTGGACCACCAAGCCATTTTATCTGCCCAATACTCAAGGTATTTTTTTGCTTATTGCAGTACATCAACTTTAACAAAGTGAATTACATCGCAACTACCTATAGCTCGTTGTCTAGTAAGAATGTTTCTGTTGCAGAATTTGAACTATAGTACACTTCAAGGTGGTCTGTAATACAATTTTTTACTCTTACCTTGTTGTGTTCATTTTTTTTTTAAGGGTCTGAGGTGAAACTTCATTTTGTTCTTTTTCCTCCCTGTAGAGGATAATGCAGGATCCATGCATTGCATCTGACGGGTACTCGTACGACCGGGTCGCCATCGAGATGTGGTTGTGCGAGAATGACTTGTCACCGATTACAAAATCGCGGCTTCCTAACAAGGATTTGGTTCCCAACCATGCTCTGCTATGTGCAATTACAAGTTGGAAGGCAGAAGCAAGGAACTGATTGAGTGATTGTGCTAGGTAACTGCTCTAACTTCACATGGATACGGCACTCGAAGGCTGATGATGTACATGTTTTTGCCTTGGCGATGGCCTCCCTAATCTCTAATACTGTAGATACTGCGGTAATGTTCTTGTAAAGCAGCAGTTTTGCAGCATTTTCATAGACCATCTCTGAGATAAATTTTGAAGAGTTTAGAGTACTCGGAGTATCAAGGTTATTTTGTAGGTTAGACCAGCAGAAAGTACAGTAGTACACTTCTACAGTTTTGCTCAATAATAGTTTATACATATACATCGAAAGGATAGGGAAATTCCCCTTTCTTATCTTGGTATTGTGATGACTATAAATTTAAGAGTTGAGACAACTTTCCGGCATAGACTCCATGTTACTGTTGTGACTATGATGGATATAAACCTAGTACTCCCTCCGTTTCAAGTTTCAAAATATAGTAAGTTTTAACTATAGTACTCCCTCCGTTTCAAAATATCAAAATATAGTAAGTTTTAACTAGATTTAGATAAACACTTATTCAAATTTATAGCTAAAAGTTATTAATGTATATTTTGGGATAAAGGTGGTAATATTCAAACTACCTCTCAGAATAAGATTTTGCAGGTGGTCGTCATATCCCCATAGTGTTTTTTTCTATTATTATTATTATTATTATTATTATTATTATTATTATTATTATTATTATTATTATTATTATTATTATTATGAACCATACTTATGGAGTAAGGTATGTGCTGTACTTAGCATATTCTGTTAGCATTAGCAAACTTGGACATTGGTCTTCAGCTGTACATCCATGTAGCATTGTTCAACTGGATCAACTCCAGGTGATGTGATGACCTGACCAATAATTGTACACATCGTGTTTAACTAAACCACTTAGAAAAAAAAACCATAGCTTGAGCTGCGCGTCAGTGGATCATGCCAGCAGCTGTTCAAACTACTCCAAGTACTAGTAATTAAGAAAAGAAAATGATTAAGGAGAGTTCAGTTAGCAGCAGTGGCATGACGAGGAGGATTGTCGGGGCTTTGGGGGTACGTGCTAGTAGTGACATGTGGGCCCCAAACATAGATGACGTGGACACTTTCACGTGTATGTGCAGCTAGCTAGCACTAGTAGTGGCGATCGTGTGAAGGTTAAATCATCATGGTGTCATCATCAGGCTAGGTAGAGTCCCCCGACAGCATGCCGGTTTGGTGTCACCACCGCCACGAGTCCATGAGTGACACTTATTTGGGCTAATGCATGCGCGCACGAATGATTGCTCACATACTGTTGCACTAACAGATAAATTTAGTACTGTATGATACAATGACAAAATTAGTGCTGATTGATAATGTTTTGCTTCCCTTGTATCAAGATTAGATTGATTCCAAATCGAGTGATCATTATATGGCGTCAAACAAGAGAAGAAACAATGAGCGGATGGTGTGATGTGTGAGCTTGTTTTGGCAGCTGTGTAACTTGTCCTCAAATTAAAATTGCGCCTAAACAATTATCCAACTTTCCATTCAGATCATAAGAAACTTAGAATTTAGGAAAAAGTTCAAATACCCATTAAATTTTCAAACTATACCAAACCACCATCCAAAACTACCTTATAGGGTGATATAAACAGTATTTTTAAAGTTTATATGGTTGGATGTTTGGTTTTAAAGTTTATGGTGTTAGAAGAATTTTTATTCAAAATTTAAGGGGTATTTGAACTTTTTTTAGAATTTATAATTGTAGAATCCAGGAAAGCCAAAAACTGATTCGTAAGCGTTTCAACATTCTCACCAGCAGAATTTCTACCGGCTACTTGTCATAATTTAATTAAAGCTACTTGAAAAGACAATGTGAAGTGGTATGAAAATTAAACGTTGCTATGTTCTTGTCCTCTTAAGTAATTTTCTTTCTTGGTATCTCCTGACATACAGTATAGTAACACGCCTTAACTGATGCTAATGGCTGACCATTGACTGAGTACGTAGCATATACTGTACGCATTTGATCATGTTACTCATATATGCTTGCTTAGCTAGCTGCTACGTCGTCACGTGCATGTAGTTAAGTTAACAAACAAACAGCTGCAGACAGACCGTTGGTTATCCATTTCCATTAGGTGCATGATTATATTAGTATTATACTATTATTTATTGGATCAACCATGAACTCGCGGCTACCTCCGGCATGATCGACACACCATTTTTCCTTTCCTTTTTTAATTTTTTCCTCGGTGCATGGACGCTGGGGACGCGCCACGTACGCACGACGTGGCACGCTGGGACGCCGTGGAAGCTGGGAACCTCGCACGACTAAACAACAAAGTAGGGTACTCAGTATACTTAATGTTCAACGAAGTAATTAATATTGTGAATCAACACGCACCTATTATTGGAACTTGGAAGTCTCTCATTCGTTTCCGGAGATTTTGTTTTATTTTAAGAATCTCCGCTAGCATGGGATCTAGCCTGTATATATATAAAAGTTTATTTTAAAAAAATAAATCTATTTTTGATATTATAATAATTAATACTTAATAATCATGTGTATATAAGTTATCCCCTTCACATGCTGCTAATATATATGCTCCTTCATATTGGAGGTTCAAACGACCCTTAGCACTATAAATTAATCTTAAGTAAGTCGTAGCAACGTTAGTATGTATTTTTTTAATAATAGAAATGATTTACATCTTTAGTGTCTACCAATAGGCAAACAGCTAATGAGTCAAGAAAAGAAAGATAAAAGAACTTAAGGTTATGGAACAAACCCCACCTAATAATATCCAAACATAATATCAAATATAAAACACATAGAACCTATAATGATATTCTAAAGGAATTACGCTATCCAAAGTGAGATAAAAGACCCATAACTACCGATTTTAAGAGTGTAGCTCTATTGTACATAGTATTATGTTCCTCCTGTGAAAGCATCGTGATCAAGAATGAAGCCAACTAGAAGATGTGAAGATAACCTACATGGGGTTAGACAATTTCTTGTTGTTGAAAACTATATCGTTCCGAAGACGTCAAATTGATCAACATAATGCACTAGTTCCAATTAAAATTATTTTTTTAATAGATCTAGGCACACCATTTAGCAAGTTACCCAAAATTTGTTTACCATTTCGGGGAGGAGATGTTGAAAGAAAAAAGACACATCGTCAAAGCACATTGTGCGACAAGTCAATCAAAGAAAAATATTGTATGGTCTCATTTTTATGATAAAAATAATAATGCTTTCCTCCATCCTATTTCTTTTAGTGAGATTATCTTTTTTTTATTACTCTTTTTATAACCATATAAAGATTTTAACTTTTAGTGGTATCTTTAACTTCCATAAAATCCTCTTATACATACTTTGGAGTTTATGATCACATTTGATATAGATTTAACCGAAAACTAGCCATTTTTTAGCAATGTATATATGACAGAGTTCGAAGGAATAATTGGCATTGATCTATAGCTATTGATCGATCCATCGATTAATCCATCGCTAGTAATTGGCATTGATCGATCAGTCGCATGCACCAACCAACATTTTTTTATAATCAACATTCAACAAGGAGTGCGTCAGCGTCTATGACTCTGACCTACTACTAGTAGCAGAAAGACCTAGTAGTAGGCGTAGCTGGCTGTCCAGTTCACACTTCACACACAAGATATGTCTTTTCCCAAATGAGACGAGATCAACGGATGATCGATCGATTAACACGTGTACAACCATGCATGCATGCTTCGCCGATAGATGAATATTATGCATGCATCAGGTCGTTACTGGTTATTCTAGTTATCCTTCGTCCACAGATATAATAATTTCTAAGTTATTTATAAGAGGTTAAGTTAAAGAGAAAAAAATTTGGTGTTCTCGTAAGAAATGGTTTGTGATTAAGTTATGGTTAGAGGAAATTAAAACGAGAGGTGACCACCAGGGACAGGTTTAACATGAGGGTGGTGCAATGGGTGCTCCAGCCTCCACTACCAACGTGCGCAAGAATCATATGAGTTCCTACTAGATATTTTTACCGTACGTAGATGAGAAGGGTTGGGATTGTAGATTTTTCTAATTTGTTTACACCCTGTTACTATTTCTTTTTGAATCCATCACCCGTGACTATTAACGTTAACAAACAACATTCTAGAAATGCTTATCATTCATAATTTTTTAAAACTCAAAATATAATGTTTATATTTATATATAGTAGCACATACAGTAGTATGCGGTGCGTGCAGTGTGTCCACATGCATGCATGAGCATGACGGCAACACGGCACGCACACGCATACAGGCAGCTTGGTCGACGGATGGTCAATCGATGGAACCATCCAGCAGAATTAAGTGCCCTCGCGTCCAAGTTACTCCAACTCGTCATTACTATCACGCACGATCCAATCGATTCTCTCATCACTTGTCAACTCGATCGATCGATCATGCGTTGGCCAAGCTATCTTATGTCTGTTTCTATCATTGTTTCATATTATAAATCATTTAATTTTTTTCCTAGTTAAATTTTTCAAATTAATTAAGTTTATAAAATATATTAGTGTTTTCAACCCAAAACAAACATATTATTAAAATATATTTAATATTAATTAAATAAAACTAATTGATATTTTAGGTGTTGCTAATTTTTTTATAAATTTAATTAAATTTAATAAAGTTTGATTAGGAAAAAAGTTAAACAATCAGCACTATAAAACGGAGGGAGTATATATTAGTCTTCCAAACCATGATGAATCATTGATTGATTGGTCGATGCCTCGATGGATCATTGGAGAAGACGATGGAATTGCTAATTAATTAACGCGCCAATGATGACTTGAAATTGCCCGTACTACGTGCATGCGTTCCCCGCGCGCAGCGCGCCACGTACGCGCGGACGTGGCTGGTTTGGCCACCAGGGAGCATGCATGCAGCTGGTACAAGTCTATATAGTAAAGTATACGTCTAGATGCATAACGACTTGCTAGTCCAGTGACCCATCCATGGTTACACACGTGTACATGTTACTGGAGTATACGTAGTACTACGCGCTAGTGTGAGAGATAGAACACCTCGGTCGTATGTATATATATGTATACCGGTACACGTATGATCGATGGAGACAGACTAATTAACTAGTCAAAGCTAGAAATATAAGTATATATGAAGGAAAATATTCCTCCATTTCATATTATAAGTCGTTTAATTTTTTTCCTAATTAAATTTTATTAAATTTAATTAAATTTATAGAAAAAATAGTAACATCTAAAATATGAAGTTAGTTTCATTTAATCTAACATTCAATACATTTTCACAATATGTTTGTTTTGAGTTGAAAATACTACTCCGTAATATATTTTTCTATAAACTTGATAAAACTTAGAGAAGTTTAACTTAGAAGAAAAGTCAAACGATTAATAATATGAAACGGAGGGAGTAATTAATTAATCTAGTTGATTAGTTTGGGTACGTGATTTATACAGTACAGATATCCCATCACCAGGAGAAAAACTCAAGAATGCATTCATGCTACACGTTTGTACATACGGTCGATTTAGTCGTCAGTTGGCTGCTGCCTACTAGCTAGTTGGTCAGTATTTTTTCTCTGCGATTAATCGACGGTTGACTCAAATTAAAATTCCAAAGATTTTCAAGAATATGTATATATACTCAATGGAGTACTCTCTTCGTCCCAAAATATAACAACTTATAACCATCAAGATTTATCTCAAAATATAAACTTCTTCACCAACATCCCCTTCCCAACCAATTACAACACTATACCATTCACTTTTCATATCTACCTCTACTTCTTCACCAATTACAAGCTTTTCCTATTTAATTTTACCTATTTTTTAATAACCGTATTCAACTTAAAACTTTTTATATTTTGGAACGGAGGTAGTAGTAAATTAGTACATACGTCTATGAGAAATGAGCGTAACTTATCTGGATAAGTTTATATACTACTCCATTTGTTTCGTATTATAAGTCGTTTGATTTTTTCTAATCAAATTTTGTTAAAAATTTAACCAAGTTTATAGAAAAAATTAGCAACATCTAAAATATCAAATTAGTTTCATTTAATCTAACATTGAATAATATTTTGATAACATGTTTATTTTGGATTAAAAATACTAATATATTTTTCTATAAACTTATTCAAACTTAGAAAAGTTTAACTAACATAAAAGTTAAATGACTTATAATATGAAACCAAAGTACCAATTTGGTTGGAGTAGCTAGGAGTATGATTTAAAAAATTCGGACGACTATACTTTTAGCTTTTTACACTTTCCTTTCTTTCTTTTTTGTGTGGAGACAAAACAAATTTGTACTGGAATTTACTTTCTGGATCGAGAGAGAATGTCAAACTGAAAGCTATGAAGCCCGGGCAGTGTCGACGACGATGCCACCAGAAATAGAGAAAAAAAAAGTGAATAAAGAACAAGAAACAAGCAGAGAAAAGAAAGAAAGAAATGGGGTGATGAGTGGCTCCAATGATTGGAGTAGGATACGATACCAAGCAAGCAGGTGTGCGTTGTCGGGGTAAGGCGAGGCAGGGGAGGCCCACGTGGAAGCCTGCCGCGTCCGACGTGGCGCCTCCCCCCACGTGAGTACGTGACCCCTCCCCCCGGTTTCCCTCCCGCTTTCCCGCCTCGGTCCACGTGACATCTCCGACCCCACCACCTGCCTGGGCCCACCAGCCCACTACCATCTGCTCCCGGCTCGGCTTAATCGTAGTCGGCTCGATGGAGCTCTCGCCTGTTCCCTCTATCTAATAAAAATCTTAATACAGATAACATATGATTTAGGATATTAAATTAGAGTACTCGTTGTCACATGTGATGTCCTATTTTTATCTAGATTAGATTTTTTTAAGGATGAAGTACTCGTTGTTTGAATCGACAAAAGCGAGAAAGAAAACGAGGTTCCTTCCTTAAAAAAATTATCCTAATATTAAATGAAATATAATCTAGTACAATATAATTGGACGAGAATAACCTATTACAATAGATTTGAATAAGGGTTTATTCAGATTAGCTATATAAGATTATGTAACATCTTATATTAGTTTGGATATTTTTTTCTTGAATCGGAGGGAGTAATCGGGTCAGCACGGGAACCAACCGGGCAATGATGGGCATGATTGGGATGATGATAGCGGCGGCGGCAAGCAGCAGGTACAGTAGAGTGGAGGAGGTCGTGGTTGGGTGGAAGGGGACAGCGTGCCGAGGCGTGAGAGCGCCCCGGTGCCCGCACGCCTCGCGTCGGCGACCGCCACCGTGACCGTGGTGACTCGTATAATTGCCCGGCCTCCACGCTCACGCACCCACGTACGAGTGTACGACCCAACTGTAGTGCACCGCCGCCGCGCCGGATTGTGCCACGTCTTTTGATCTCGGTCATCAGCGACTTCATCATGGCTTAATTTGTTCAAATGCGTAAATTTCACTATATGAAATAAAAAAGTGGCTGTTGAGCATGGGTCTGATCCGGGTTTATGATTTTAATGGAAGCCACGTTAAAATTGGGTGCCCACCGTACCGTCGCGGGAGATTATGACACTCTCCTTGCTTCTGGACATAACAAATACTGTAAGTGACATCATGATTTTTTTATTTGGAAACACTGTAAAAACATAGACTATAGTATAAACGCATGTATACGTACTCCTATAAACATATACGCACAATTCTATCCATGTGAGTATCTTTAAAGACTGAGCCGACATACTTAAGATTTATAAAGTTATTATAGATGTCTCGCTATTAATAGGTATATTATCTATTATTCAAAGGATAATTAGTCGTAAATATAAATATAAGTGTAAATGATCTCATGATTCGTTGGAACACATAATTTTTGTAAGTGATAGGAATCGGTTTATCGACAATGGGCTTGATCGGTACAATTAGCTCTACTGTCGCATGTCTGGCTGCAACGCACGGCTGTAGCCGACACTCTCTCATCCACTACAAGATTTGTTATCGCATTTGAGGATATGCAAGTTGTGTTGTTGGTGATGAATTGCTTATTTCACTTTCACATATTTTCTTAGGGATATGCGGAAAATTTGAAAGGCCTTTTTTGAAGTTGCAACCAATTGTTCATATTTTCGGTACGGACTACGGAGACTATTCCACGGATAGTAGTACATCTATTACCTTTCTCTTTTTCTTTGTTACATCTCTGTCGCATCTTGGGCTATATCTTCATGAAACAAAGAAAGGGGCATCCCAAAAGTCAACAGCTTAAAAATGGAGCAATGTACTACTACGGGTTTTGTTTGACACGGTTCCAACTCTATCTCTTCTGGAGCTAGAGTCCAGCCAAATAGTTCCAGTTCGATCTAAAATGGGAGTGGAGTTGGATGAAACACTCTCACAAAATAAATTAAAGGGGTTGAGTTGGTTTTAGACTGCTTCACAACCTCACTCCTCACTCCTGATCTAACTCATAGAGTAAAGTCTAGGAGTTTAAGCTCTACCAAACGACCGGACTCTACATGTACCAAGCATTTTAAGTTGTTTAAGCACCTCATCCATCCTAAAAAAATATATATAATTTTATCTAGTAAAAAATAAGATTACGCAAGAGACAAAAAGAATAATATGCCATTCATTAATACGGAGAGAAAATGATAAGGAGAAAACTAGGAGGAGAGAAAGCACTATGGTTCTGATGGTTAAAACAGGAAAAAAAAAACTACACTCTTTGTGAGTCAAAATTTAAAATTAAACTACACTTTTTTGGGGGACAAGAGATTGAGGGTGGTGGAAAATACTTTGGTATATATCTCTCATTAACGGGCGGAGGGAACGAGGGTGATTGGATAAGACGAAAAAAAAGATGATTGATTAACGGAGTAGCTACTCTCTCCGTCTCAAAATATAAGTATTTTTAAAATAGTGCTAAGTCAAACATTTTTAACTTTGACTATTGATAGAAAAAAAAAGGAACAATCACATATGATGTTACTATATTTATCACTAAACAAACTATCCTAATATATAACTCTTTTTATTTAAAACATCTTATATAAAATATTGTTGGTTAAAATAATATCTTAAAGACTGTGTTAAAATCTAAAAATACTTATATTTTAGGACGGAGGAGTACTTTAGATGCAGGGAGTAAAAAAATCTTTACATTTGTGAATAAACATAAAACACTTGGAAGACGTCTTATATTCCTACACAGAGAGGGTAACACCCCCCCCAAAGGTTTACGAGCTAACCATAGTTAAGGGGTGTTTGGATCCACCTGACTAGAGACTACTTGACTAATTTTAGTCACACTAGGGGACTAAATCTCCAAACACCCCTGACTAAATGGTGACTAAAACTAGTCTAGTCTCTAGTCAAGGGTGACCCAACTTCTAGTGACTAATCCCCTCTCTCACCTAATTAATTGCTCATCCCATGAAGAGAGAAGGAGAGAGAAGGGGGAGGGAGAGGAGAGAGAATGGGAGGTAAATCTGGACTTTAATGCACTTTAGTCCCATCTTCTAAACAGGGGGTGATTTTTTAGTCTGTCTAAACTTTAGTCAGGTGACTAAAGGGATCCAAGGGCTCAAGCTCAACTCAAGCGGACATTAACCTGCAGAAAACCAGGGTCAAGGCAGCAACAAGTCATGTCCGGTGGGCCCCACACGGCCCCAGCCCCGGGGGACAAGTCAATGAGTGGCCCGGGGAGAAGCTGCTCATCATTGCTCCGCGACGCTGACGCGTGCGCCCACTCTATGCAAAAAATAGCAGCCCAGCCCATGCAATGCATGCACAATAGTAGTACTAGCATTTTTGACGTTTCCTGCACCCCACAAAATATCGCTTTTGATCTAATCTCCTCCTTAATTAATAATAATTACCCACCTCTAATCAAGCTCCCCTGTCTCCCCCCCACGCTTTAAAAGCTTCCTCCTCCTCATCCTCTTTGCCAACCACCATTTCCATCAAGCCAAGAACTCACCACACTAAGTGTGAGAGGTGGTAGTGGACAGAGTTGAGACGAATCAATGGAGATGATGGTTCATGGGAGGAGAGACGAGCAGTATGGCCAGCATCATCATCTTGGGCTTGGGCTTGGGCTTGGGCTTGGGCTCAGCCTCGGCGTCGCCGGTGGTGCAGCCGACGAGACGCCGCCGCCGCAGCAGCTGTGCGGCTGGAACGGCGCCGCCGGTCTCTTCCCCTCCGGTGAGTGCGCGCAGATGGACGGACCACGTGCACGTACGCCGTGCATGCATGCTGCAATCTTGGCGTCTCGGTTCGTGCGTGCATGGATCTTACGAGGTTAGTTAATTTGCGTGCAGATCGGAGGACGATGATGGCGTGCCACGACGTCGAGATGCCGTTATTCCTGCGAGGGATCGACGTGAACCGGACGCCGGTGGCGGAGACGACGACGACGGTGAGGAGGGCGCCCAGCTGCAGCGACGAGGAGGAGCCCGGCGCGTCCTCCTCCCCCAACAGCACGCTCTCCAGCCTCAGCGGCAAGCGCGGCGCGCCATCTGCTGCCACCGCCGCCGCCGGCAGCGACGACGAGGACTCCGGCGGCGGCTCCCGCAAGAAGCTCCGCCTCTCCAAGGACCAAGCCGCCGTCCTCGAGGACACCTTCAAAGAGCACAACACCCTCAACCCCGTAAGCAGCCAACAATCAAATTTCCAATCACCAAGAACATGCAAGAATTAATCTGATTGACAAGAAATGCATGCGATCTTGTTCTTGTTGGATTCAGAAGCAGAAGGCGGCGCTGGCGAGGCAGCTGAATCTGAAGCCGCGGCAGGTGGAGGTGTGGTTCCAGAACAGGAGGGCGAGGACGAAGCTGAAGCAGACGGAGGTGGACTGCGAGCTGCTCAAGCGCTGCTGCGAGACGCTCACCGACGAGAACCGCCGCCTCCACCGCGAGCTCCAGGAGCTCCGCGCCCTCAAGCTCGCCGCCGCGGCGCCCCACCACCTCTACGCCCGCGTCCCGCCGCCGACCACCCTCACCATGTGCCCCTCCTGCGAGCGCATCGCCTCCACCACCCACAACTCCGGCGCCGGCAAGGTCGTCGACGCCCCCGCGCGGCCGGTGCCCACCCGCCCGTGGCCGCCGGCGGCGGCGCAGAGGTCGTCGGCGTAGGCTCCACTACTGATCCTGCAGTGGCGTGTTGCTTAATTAGTTAGAGATGATGAGTACGGGCTTTCTTAATTAGCACGGTACTAATTAATTACTTAATTAGGGTTGGACCCCTGTAGTTTTCTTGTTTATACATGTAACTTAGCTCTGGTTTTGAACTTTTTAATTAGTTTCATAATCTTTTTTTTTTCCTCTCTCACTTCACACTGTTTGTTGTTTACTCAGCAAATAATATGGTACCTTTGTACAAGTGATGCATGAAATGGATCATAAAAGTTTTGAATATTTATTCGTTCATATCTGCGTCCTGGACTACTAATTACTGTGAAAAGAATGATATGGTCACTACTATATTGATGCATATTATCCCTCTTGTGGCACTTGAGATCTCAGGATAACGATGGCTGATTTTCCTTGCTTTGTTTTGTTAATCTCCTCATATGTATAAAACCAGAGTAATTAATTAAGGGATTAGCAGGGGCCGAACTGTCAACGGTGCAATTATTAACATCTCCGCATGCAGACATCAGTGAAGATGAATTCTAAAGAGGAAATCTTCTCCTTTTCTTTCCCTTCCCTGTGATCTTATCTTTGAAGCATTCTAAGCTTCCTGACAGGAACATCTAGCTAGGTAACTTCAAAGATGCAAAAGTTGCAAGAAACAAAAAGGGGATCAGATCAGAAACTGAAGCTGAATCTGAAGCAACAATAGCAACAGGCTCCGCAAAACAATTAATCAGTCTCTGCACATGTGTGTCGCTGTTAAACAGGCAGTCAATTAAATCAGTCAAGGTTTAGTAGCTGCCGTCTGAACCGGGCAAGAAAATATGAGCAGAATTTGACCTCTTCCAACACATAATCTACAGCAACTTTGGCTCATATGTTCTCTGGCCATCTTGGCGAGTTGGCGTGCAGGGGAAATATCTCATCAAATCTGGATGAAAGCTACGTAGTACATCCTGAACCTTGAAGATGAGATCATTGGAACAAGACGAAGTTTCCTGGACCTTACTGAACTTGCGTCAGACAGATCATACCAATCCAGTATCACTGGAATAAGGCCCTATTCTAAACAGGTTTTTGCACGGATTATTTACTTGATAAATCAATATTTTAAGAAATGAACTTCAGTACTTTATAAATAGCACGAGTGGCCTAAAACAATGCAGTAGAAGAATTTTTATAAGAAATCGTATTTTTAGAAGCTTGGAGCAAATAATCCATGACAAAATATAGAAAAAGATAAGCTGAAAAATAAGATGCCCTAACACTTGGGATTAACATCGAAAAGCAAGCATGGCTTAATTAGTACTAGTAGATTTTGTTTGAGTTGTTGCTACTATTAGTTAAGTAATCCATAGCTTAATTAGTAGTAGGTGCAGGTGTGCACGCATGATTTGGTCTGGTGATGCAACGCAATCTTGGTTAGATTTGCGCCTAACATAATCAGGATTATTAGCCTCCCCTCCCCAGCATGCCATGTGCAGATGCCACTAAACTACTAATAATCATTTGGCATCATCATCATCCAACAGAGGCATAATGCGTGCGAGGTGATGCATCATTGTTTAACCAAAGTGATTAATTATCTTATTAGTAGTACTACTACACTTGTGTGCAGTGCTTAGATGTGGAGGGATCACGAAGCAAACAGGACCCACGCGGAGCCCCTCAGCTTAAATCCGGGAGCAAAAGCTGCAGAGATGATAAGAAAATTTGCTAATCCATGGGACACCTTGCTCCCTGCTTTTGCGAACACCTATACTATACTGTACCCCTCTTTTGCTGAACCTTTGCTTTGCTTGATGAAGCTTTCAAAGCTGGTAATCAATGATGATGCCTGTCAGTTTACTACTTTAATTGTAGACTAATTGTGTTTTGTGCAGTTGTGGACTTGTGGTGTGCAAATGCAAAGTTGCTTGGTGATCAATGATTGTGCTAGTATTGCCTGCACAAAGTCCCTGATTAGAAAGGCTGAAATGTTGTGGTTACTGGCGTTCATTACTGGGGCCGATGCTACTGTCTTTTCAATTCTTTTCTCTCTTTTTTTTCCTTTTTCACATGCTTTCCTGGAGCAGAGCGTAGTTAGTCAGAGCAGAGAAAGCGAGGTTAATACGAGTTTATTAGTAGGATTAGTACTCAGTAACTGCACTCTTACGGTTGCTGCAACTGTTCAGTCCCGTCCATGTTCAGAAGGGTAGGTAGGACATCCAGATTCCAGTTCTGAATTTCTTTCTGATCCTGAGCCAGCAAGTCAGCTCCTGCGTGTGCACGTAGCACCTAATCTGATACAGTGAAGCATTGTTCGTTCCTGCCTCTGAATTCTGATCCTTCCTTGGCGTAGAATGACAGGAATTCAGAAGACCAACTCGCATTGCTCAACTCATTCATGACTCATGAGCAGTTCGCTTGGAGATCCTACTATCTGAATATCTGATGAAGCCAATGGGAAATATACTGAGCTACATCGAGCTCCGGCCATGGTCAGGTCCAAGAGTTGAACTTGTGACTTCATTGATGACGCCAACACATACAAACAAACAAAGATACATCCCCTCCCCGTTTCATATTACTTAATACTTTTTGTTTTAAGTCACACATTTATATATTTAACCGTCAGTTTCGTAAAATTTGTATAGTTTAACATCATAACGTTGATGGTTTTAGATTATAATAGATAGTTTTATGATATATAATTCACGTGTTGTTAAACTATGTGAATTTCTATAATGGACAAAGATGAACAGGCTAGAATGATAAGTAATCTGAAACAGAGTGGGAACATCATGTGCATAGAGGCCATTGACCTGAACAAGATCAAAGATACAGCTTGTTCAGAAATCTATTGTCATGTAGAGGCAGTTATGAAGAGGGAAATTTGATGGTTTGGTTTTGTTGGTCTCTGTACTGAACTTGACACTGCTGATGGCTATGTCACTGACTTATTTGCACTTTCTGAAAACCAAAAGAAACAGCACCAATGTCAAACGAGAGGAAAAAAAAAGGATGTTCATGAGAAAGGCCCGGGTCCTTCCCGGCTAGCAACACAAGCTGCGAGCTAGCCGGTCCGGGTTCGAGCCTCACCCCCTCCTTAATTCAAAATCAATCTAGTCCTTTCTAGATTGGTCCCATTTTTTTAAAAAAAGGATGTTCAGATCGAAAAAAACTCATCGAATGAGGTGCCCATTTTGACCCGGAAAACAACTGAAGATGATGTGTGCTGTTGAATTCTCATCACCATGTGCCGTTTCAGGAGACATGACCAGTTGATAAGTGCAGTAATCAACCATTGCACGTGTGCATCTGAATTTGACTCTTGCTGCATTGCAGCGTGATATCTCCTTCATTCAGAAATCTGAAGCAGTAGCACAGGCCAAACTTGCGTTTGTGATGTAGTACTGAACTTTCTCAGAAGCGATAGCTACTTGGTCAGACAGATCTGTTAGGATCTTTAGTGGTTATTTCTGCACGTTTGTTGAGGATCGAGTTCGCATGAATAAACAGGACAAATGATTGATCCAGTTAGAAGGAATTAACAGGTCAAGATATTATGTTTTTCTTTTCCAACACATGGAATGGCTTGTCTGAACATCTGGAAGAAACTGTACTTCTGCAGAACAGAGCAGGAAACTGTCGATTAAATTTCAATTAGAAGAAGCATATGTTTAGTGCATCAAAACCATAACCAGTGATGTTGCAGTATTTAATACATGCAAATAAAGCATCTGGAGCTAAATACAATCACATTTCAGCAACCTCAATACAGACTACACGAGCAGTAAATACAGGTAGAGCAGAACCCACAGGTAGTAAATACAGATTTGTCAGGATCTTCTTGGGTGAATATCTTCAAGTTTTGTGAAGATCTGAGTTCGTATCAATTGACAGGACAAATGATGAATCTAATTAGAATAAGTAAGTCAAGATATTCTGCTTTTTTTCCAACACATGGAATGGCTTGTCTGAAGCTCTGAACCTCTAGATGAAACAACATTTAAAATTCTGAAGAACAGGACAGGAAGCAGTCGATCAAGTTACTTTCATGCACAATGCAAATCCAGATAACTAAATCGGTTGAAGAATATGTAGTGCATTTTTATGCCTCTGCTCAAAATGAGTAAAGAAGGCATAAATTCATTCTTGGACAGAGAAAATTCAGAAAAGCATCCAGTAAAACATGTGGAGTGAAAATGTCAAACTGCCAGCTTAACTTGAAAACAAGCACAAAGAGTCGAAGAATGACAAAATACATTATTCTTCTGATTTAAAAACAAAAAAAAATGGCAACTTGGACAAGACTTTTGTCTACAGACATCATGTTGAAAGATGACGTTGCCAGTCAAAGTCGATTAAAACAAATTAGTTAGCTGTGTTCCTTTCCTCACTTTCCTAACTTCTATCCTCCACATGCACACTTCCTAAACTACTAAACATTGTTTTATTTGCAAAAGTTTTTTTACAGGAAACTTGCTTCAAAAAATCATATTAATTTATTTTTAAAGTTTTTTAAGCTAATATTTAATTGATTATGTGCTAATGAGTCACTTCGTTTGTCGGTGCTGGAGGGGTTTGTTCCCACATTGTGGTGAGTAATATTTACTAGTAGTTGATAGTACCCCTTCCTTTTCTGTTGGGTTTGCACTGCAGGTTCTTGAATGTTCATACTGCAAACCAAAATGGATAAAAACACGTCATTAATTTTTTTTAAAAAAGAATTCAGCTATCAACAATAGAACACAGCTCAGTCGGCCCTTTATTCAAAAATAAGAAATCGGCGTAAACCCAAACAATAATATTTTTTTCGAATGGCCAATCAGATGACTAACGTTATATTAATAGAAGAGAGTTGACAAAAAAAAAAAACTATACACACGTGACTGCAAACATGCTTGCATCCACATGGACGATCACTTTTATTTAGATCTAGCCAAATTCATACCGAATTTTCTCCAGTCTAATTTTCTGATTTTTGCTCTGAAGAATTTGTCAGTCTTTGTTCTGAACAAGTTTAACTCGTAACTTGTTCACATGGTGAAACGCAGAGATTCAGACGAACGTGCGGTGGCGAGACGGATCTAAGTGGGCCTATACGGCCCAGGATCACGCGTGACATTGTGGGCCGCAGTTGGCGCCGCTGGCCTGCTACTGGAAAGGGAACCGACATGTGGGCCCATCATGTCTGCGTCAGATCCAAGCAGATCGAGGAGTCCGTTCCACCGCGAACGGGTCGGGCCGCTCGTCCCACGTTGCGGCCCATGCTGTTCTACTTCTTTCCTTTTTCGCTGCTGCAGACAGGGAAGCAAGTCCGGTTCATTGTAATTAAGTTCTGATGATAATTCACCTTTTGTTGATAGAGCCACGAAATAATTTTATTAGTG
Organism: Oryza punctata; assembly: GCA_000573905.2. NCBI lineage: Eukaryota > Viridiplantae > Streptophyta > Magnoliopsida > Poales > Poaceae > Oryza > Oryza punctata. The sequence goes on from CM002497.2 coordinate 26,897,716, forward strand.
TGCAATGAACACTTGTAAGTTTGTTCGTGTTCTAGAATTATATGAAGCACCTGAGGGCCTGAGGCTTGTTAGTGAAAAAATTAATTAGGCACCTGCCCATCTTTTGACTGAAAGCATAACAGTTGGTAGTCAGCTTGTAATTATATTTTTTTCTTAATTACAAGTTTACAGCTTAGGGCAACAGGCAATTGAGTTGTACGCTGTTGTATGCAGCCATCCACACAATACTTTTATGAAGATGAATTTCATTAATTCACAGAAGGGAATTACATCAGACTCTATTACAAACATACAAAAAAGAATCAATTCAGTTATTAATTACAGATCGGTCGAGTGGATACCTCGTACACTGTTCCATCGTCGCCATCCAGAAATTATCGTCCATCGGGGAGCAGAGGGCGGACTCCTATCGCGACAACGTCAGGCTCAAAAGAAGTCGGAGAATAAAACTCCGAATTAACCCCCTTAGATCTTCTCCAACTCCAATTAAGATCTCTTTCCCCCCGCATGAATGCATGTCTGATGTCTCCTCCTCCTTATCATGCATGCACAGTGAAGTTAACATAGCCGAAGAAATAAACTTTTTTTCAACGAAAAAGCACGAGATTGATGAAGAAATAGACTGATGAGCATCTAAAATGAAATCTTCCTTTTGTTTCTCTGGTTCCTTCAATAAAAATTTCAGATTTTTTTTGCTAATGATGCACGTAAGTAGTTAAGTACAACCATTGATCCGTTGCTTGTGAACCGAACATCGATCGTTTTTGAAGCCCAGAGGTGAGCTGGGGACGGCCGAGGGGAATCGGAGATTAAAACTCCGAACCCCGTTGACCTCTTTATTTCTCACAAGCGCTCTGGATATATGGCTATCTTCTTCAGTTCTTCTCCAGGTACACCGGCCAGCCGGCCGCCGGGATCGCGTTCATGTCCCCGACGATGCCGGCCGGAGTCGCTCGCCGGTGGTCTTGCAGCTTGAGATGTTGATACGATGTACTCCTATATATGCACAGCACAAGCACACCCTTGTGGTGGTCACCTGAATGCATGCCGTTTTCTGATCCGATCCATACCGATAATCCTTATACACGGCCACCCGATGAGAGAGAAAAATATCAGGCACCGTACGTCTCATTCCGCGTCGCTCGGGTTCCCCGCGTCTCCCTCGCTCGCGTTGCCTCCTCTCCCCCGTCGGCACCGCCTCCTTTCCCACGAGCTCCATCGCCCGCGCCGCCGCCTCTCCCTTACCGACCTCGTCCGCGCTGCCTCAACTCCTCTCTCCCGTCAACCTTGCATGCATTGCCTTCTCCATCGGATCCGCCGCTGCTTTTCATCTTCCTCGACATCGACGGCGGCTTCGTCCTCATGGTGGTGGCCGACGCGGAGGACGACGCACGCGCGGCGAGGTGGCGGCGGCGGTGGTGGTGGAAGAGGCTCGTCGGCTCTCTCTCTCCCGGGAACACTCTCTCCTCATCTCCGCCACCCTTCCCCTTCTCCTCTTCCAGATCCAGTGAAGGGGGCGGTGGAGAAGACCGATGCGAGCAACCCTGTGTTCGTCGGAGAGGAGGAAGATGCAGTCCAGACCAGGTTCTGTGTGTTTTTTTGTTTCAGCTAGTATACTCGTGATGTTCTTTATGTTTGGATCAAAGGTTGCAGTGGATATTTCGATAGTGTTCCATATTTCTATTTTCAACACATGAGGTTTGTTGATGTTTCAATGGTTCAAAATCAATGTTTTAGCTAGTGTACTTGTGGTATTTCTTTGTGTGTGGATCAAATGTTGCATTGGATTTTAGCTAGTGTTTAATATTTTCAGCTTGATATACACTGTTAATGACGAAATTTGGTAAGCCTCGAAGTCATCATCGGCCTAGAGTGAGTATGGGCTTTAGAGTTCTGGAATCGGTCGATGGGCATTATCAATTGCCAGCAGTTGTATTTTTTATGGATTCGGTTATTAATTAATTAAAGGAAGTTTGTCCAGAAGAGTCGGAGTTCAAGGAGGATGCTACATGGTAGTTTATCTATTAATTAGACAGAGTTGTTAGTTTCCTTTTATCTTTAGGAAAGTGTGTTTAGTGTTCGATAATGACTATGTTTTTTCCTTTTATCTTTAGGAAAGTTTGTGTCGTATCCAATATGGACTAGTATCTATCAATGAGTATAAATATGTACACCCAAGGTTCTTGTAAATTATCTCTCGATTAATACAACTACTCTCGGCGCATCGCCAACCTTTTTCTGACCAGCGGAATTTGACACCTGACGCGGGGCTGCATCGGCTTTCGATCTCCAGCGAAGGGGTAAGCCCTACGTTCCGTCGGGCCCTAGTGAATATAACGATTACATTGGTGTTGTTCAAGACTGCATCGCTTCGATCTCTTGGATCACTCTGGCTCGGTTGTTATATTTGCCTACCTGATATCTCAATTCTATTTTAATTGCATTGTATTTAGATATGCATCGGTTTAGTTGGGACTATCTCGGTTAGGTCTGATATTCTGTCTTAGCCGATATATCTCTACAATCAGAATGTTGTTTTAAATAGATTGGTTATATCCATCACATTAGACAAATCTATCGGTTCATCAAGTATTAAATTATCATATACAATCTCGTGCTGCATCAGTTAGGTTCGACCTACTATATTGTTGTTGATAATATAAATCTTGTTAAGCCGATAGGTTCATGCTAATGTTTTATCGGAGTGCTAGCCGATGAGTTATCATATACGTTATATAATCCAGATTGACAATGTTTTCTACTTGCATCGGCCGATCTCCATCTATGGTTTTGTCGATATCGGCTATATTACTTTGCTGGTTTAGATTATATAATGTATCCACCACTTTGAAAATCAGTCAAGCGCTTGATTGTCTAGATATTATGTTTCTTTTCATATTTAGTGCTGCATCAGTTAAGTTTGATCTACTAAGTCGTGCTTAGAACCATAATCTATAGCATGCTTCTTGATTGCCAATAAGGATTTCATCGGGGTTTTAGCCGATGAGTTATCTGGACGTTACATCGACTTATAAGGATTACGTACAAGTTGGATTTAGCCGATCGCAACAAAGGTTTCATCGATTATCTAATCGTTTGGATTTTATTGACATCGGACCTCTAGCCGATGTATACTTTAACCTTCGGATCGGTGCTTATTTTATCATATCATTTATCGGTATCGGCTGGAATCACTCTATCGGCTTGTCAGCCGATTAGTTGTTTTATCTGCTGTTTATATATCTTGTTAGTTGCAGGATCAAACTGATTGACACGCCCATATCTTATCATTATTTTGTACCTACACTGGATCTAAACAGATCTTCCAAGCCGTCGTGTTTTTACATCAACATACACAGGGTTTGTTTTGATGTACACGGGGTTTAAGTGTTTCAATGGCTTAAATGGTTTAGTTGCATACGTTGAGCCAAATTGTTTTATCGAGCGATCTTACCGTGTTTCACTTTTTTTAAGAACTGAAACATTATTTTTAAAAAGGTTGAAACAACGCCTGATTTTTTTAGAAAAAAAAATCGGGCGCCCGGTTTGTAGGCGCCTCCGATCCATACATGTTCACAGAATCACGGTTAGCTCCATGGGTTTGTAATGGGTACTTCGACTCCTTGAACTTTGTTTTTGAGATCTCTGTGCATACGGCCCATGAAGAACCGTACGTTCCATGCGTTCGGCCCATTAAGAGCTGTGCATAAAGCCCATGTAATATGCGGCTCCTTAGTTAGATTGGACTCTATGCTACCCCGTGTATGTATTATGGGCACGTTTGGCATAGCTTCAGCTCTCCTGAAATTGGAGTTCAACCAAACAATTTCAGCTACTTAAAATGAGAGTGGAGATAACTCTCTTACAAAATAAACTAAAGAGGTGGAGCTGGGTTTAGGCAGCTCCACAACTCCACTCCAGACTCAACTCTTGGAGTTAAATTTAGAAGTTGGAGCTCTACCAAACGGGTCCTATGTATAGGCTACTTCACAATTTCACTCTAGACCCAACTACTGTACCTAAATTTAGGAGTTGGAGCTCTACCAAATCAAACAACTCCAATTCCAATTCCACCTCTCCTGGAACTGAAACCTAACCAAACGCTAAATTTAGGAGTTGGAGCTCTACCAAACCAAATAGTTCCAGTCACACCTTTTCTGGAGTTAGAGCCCAACCAAATAGTTTCAACTCCTCCTAAAATGAGAACGGAACTATATGAAACGCTATCACAAAATGAACGAAAAAGGTGGAGCTAGATTTAGACTGCTCCACAACTCTACTTCAGACTAAGTAGTCAACTATTGAAGCTAAACTTATTAGTTGTAGATCTCCCAAACATGCCCTGTAACGATGAAAATCTATATGACTATATAGTATATATACGGTAGAAACTACAATTAAGTTACAAATATGTCCCTGATGCTCAGGATGCACAGCAGGCATGAATTCATGGAGTTTCTTCCTATTCCTGTTAGACGAGAGCCAACACTTCCATGCCTTCATCTAAGAAACTTTTAGCGACTAAACACAATCAATATTCTCTTCGAGCAATGCACAACAGTTGCGTGTAAGTTAAAGGGAAAGAAAAACACATGATAGCTTCCACCGAATAATCAAGTGGGCTAGTTGGGACACATGGTCAGCGATTTGAGATACCTTGTCATTTACCTCTGTACATGTAGGAAGTCAACTTATTACAGATATTTACATACCCAAGCAACTGCACTCTTTGCTTGCTGAGGAGACTGGAGTTAAGGACTTCACATTGCATTTGCATGTTCTTGGCTTTAATATATACGGATGACATGCCAGACAAAAAGGAAAAAGAAAGGGCGCGGCGCATGCAAGTCGAAAGATCATGGATTAACCATGACACCTTGAAGCAAACATGGGTGAGCTTTGGCGAGTTGCTCTGCCTCAAGGGAGCAGCTCTCGCTCCCCACATTATTGTTATTCTCAGGGACAGGGAGTGCCTCCTTGTTCTTATGGGGGGCACGGCATCTTACCCACAGGTATGAAAACCCTGCAAAGGCCGCCTGGCTCGCAAACTGCACGCGGTATACTAGGCTTATCTCCCACAAGCCACTGCCCACGTTAACGGCCAAGGTATCCGCATCATACCCTTCAAGGTCCGATTTGGAAACCATCACGAATGTCTTCTCGTCAAATGCAATGAGGTTGCGAGTGGCAAGGAACAGTGGTGGTTTCATTATTGGATTGTTCAGGCAAATGGATTTCTCAGATTTCTTCACCCTAAGCTGGTAGAATTGCTCGACTGCCTACAAAATATGGTATGTGACATATCAGCGTCAATGAAAGCTGACTGTTGAATATGAACAAAGGAGACAAAAACATAAAGGTGTTCCTTCATACTAGAAAACATCACCAAACATCTAAATTTAAAAGATTGAGTTGCACCGGTTCACAAAACAAAAAGTAGGGGCAGCTTGATAGCCAGTGTCTATTACTATCATGAATAGTGGACAAAACCTTCTCTTTTTTGGAACTAGCAAAATGTAAGGAGCTCCTTGACCACTAAAAATCATTTCAAATATCTAATAAGTTGCATATATACAGTTTAATGGTTTTTTTCAAGATAGAAATCATAAATGGATCCAGTTGATATTGAAAGCAGTCCTATTTAATTCTGAATGAATGCATAATATTTTTTCACAATAAGAGCATTTTGAATTTAAGAGGAAGACAGCCTCAATCATTGTGTCCACAAGCACGAAATTTTTTTGTGGCAGCTTACCTGCCGCTGTGCAGAAGCTAATAGCACCCTTGGCCTGCGCAAGCGAACATGTTCATAAGCTTCAGCCGGAGTCATTTGTTTGTATTGCACCTAAGTACAGAGTCAATGGTCAGTATCAAATTTCGATTATATAATTAAGTCGTATCTGCATGAACAAATAACCTAACATACCAAGTAGCAAAGAACAACTGTTGTGCTCCGTCCACGTCCAGCTTTGCAGTGAACATATGTCAACTTCCCGCACAAAGCATTTCCTTCCAAGATTAAAACAACATAAATAAATACACGAGACAAACCTAGTTAAAAATCACAATTGCAACAGCACAATAAGATAGACTCTACAAAATGAATGAACTTAACTTTTTGTCTACCTCCCCATTAGAGGAAGTGAATATCACGACATGCACCAAGAGTAAAAAATGTAGAAGAGCAAGCAGAGCAAAAAAGGAAGTAAACAAAAGGTCTTTAAATTTTTGTATGCACAACGTAGCAGCATATCCAGTCAAGCTTCAAGAGGAAACTGCAGTAGCATACTGCAAAACCAAACTGCAACGGCCATCATATTGGTAGAATTAAGTACAACGCACAAATTAGTTATTACAGGGTGTCGGGACTAACAAATATAAAAAACATCTCTTACTACAAACAAACCAAACCGAACATAAGGTATCAAATCACAATTTGATATCTACTCATGCAATGAACAGTACAGTAAAAGACAAATAGAACATACATAGTGATTCCGTCGTATTATAGGATATGCATTTTGAATAGATTCTTACTGTGGATGAAGTCAGCAGCCCGACAAAGGTTCTCAAATGATGGCGCATAAAGATAATCTCTAGTTGGTAACACCAGGTTTTCAATTCCATGAGCCTAAGAATCAAAAAGACCATTTCAGTTATGTGACCTAGAACTGCTAGTTATTTGAACATTCGCTCATGACCAGCAGGCAGAAACAGAGATATGTAAAAGTTTAGGGAAGTTAGCATGAACATGGCCAGCGTGAGTAGACATGTAAAGATTGCACCAAATGTACAGTTAAACGTAGAACAAAGCAGAATGTTCAAAACAGAGCATGTTGCATGGACATTTCAATGCCTAATTAGCTTTTTTTTTTCTGAACTAACACAATGGCTGCTATAACCTTGTCATTTAGGTTGACCATGAGTAGTTTACATATCACTGACCTAGGATCTTTCAACCTACCAACTACCACAGTCAGATAAAAACAATCTAGTACCTAACAAACAGCGATTTGCAGTCCCATCAGCTAAACAAAAGGGCGCTTCTAGTATTTTCTCAAACCCTCGATCTGATGGGTGGGAATCTAGATGGCAAACACTGAAACCTCCAGTAATTGCTCTCTTCGCATTGCAGTACTGCATCACTGAGACCACTGGGACCTGATTATGCTTTATGCCAGTGTGGTTTACAACAAGGGCGTGCACCTCCTCGTTATCAGAGTAACAACAAATAATACGCAGGAGCCATACAGGCAGGAAGGAATTAACAAACAAAAGCAGCAAAACTTTACAGACCTACATATTATTCAGCGCATTTGATCAGTCAAATAGTGGAATGATTTGGCCGTGTGACTACCTCATACAGGCACCTGGGAACCAGCCTCTCGTAGGATTCATTCAGTGTCACAACACCGCAAACCCCAAGCTCCTTCAGCCGCAGAACATCGCTGGGGAACGGAACAGCACCGAGCAGAACATGCTGATCGAACCAAAAGAAAAGCACACAATTAGAGCAGAGCAAACTTAAACTCTAAACAAATCGAGACATCAATACTGCAGAAAAGGTACTGCTGTGCCAATCACCCACATACAGGTCCAAAACACTAAACGAATCGAAATTGAAACAAAATCCAAATATGGCAATATAACTATAAACGAAGAAAATCTCTTCTCCACTATGCATATGCAGTACGAAAGACCTAACCCTAAACGGTTGGAGCGCAAACTGCCATGATAGCCAGTAAACCACCAGAAGAAACTACATTACAGGGCAAAGCTCGTCGCCGGCACAAGATGAACGCGAAAGCCACGGCAATCAACAACCAGAAGAGGGGGAAAACCTCCCAAAAAACAACCGAAATCAAAAGAGGGGGTAGGAAATTTTCCCCACCTCGTCGACCTGATCCCACCAGTGGAAGTGCGGCTCGAAGCGGTTCCTGACGACGTTGTACACCAGCGTCGGGTAGAACAGCATCCGCGCGCCGACGCCCACCGCCGCGCGCTTCGCGTCGAAAGCCACACGCATCACCACCCCATCCTCCTCCACCACCGCCGCCGCCGCTCCGCCATCCCCGCGACGCAGCTGCAGCAGCGCCCCACCGCCACCACCATCCCCACCTCCACCTCCTCCGCCGGAATCGCCCGGAAGCTCCTCGATCCGCATCTCTCCCTCCCTCCCTCCACTCCGCCCAAATCGACCCCGATCTGGACCGATCCAATCGGGGAAAAGAAACACCAGAAAAATCCCCCCCCCCCCCAAAAAAAAAGGAATTAATCAATTAGGGAGGGGGAAAAGCGAAGCTCGCAGCGCGAATCGGAGTAGCTGGGCGGCGCGAGGTGGTGGAGCGGAATCGAATTGAATTCGCGATTCCGCAACCGCGGAAGAAATCGAGAAATCCCCTTCCCTCGCGCTCACGCCTCCCCACCTCCCACCTCTCCTCTCCAAAAAGTCGAAACTGCCCAAGCCGAGCAGCAACCCCCGCGCATCCGATTAGTACCCGGTCGCGTGCGACCCTCAGGCTGACATGTGGGGTCCACTTGACCGACATGTGGGGCACGGTAACGAGGCGTGGCGTGGGTCCCATGAGGTGACGTGGCGTCCGTTGATTTGTTGATTTGCTAGGATAAGAGTACTCAAGGATGCCACGTGGACTGTAAAGGTGGGGTCAAGGAGATCGTGGGAAGTTAAACCGCTAATCCGGTAAAGTGGTTCGTTCCATGCTTGGATAGGACGTTAATCACTTAATCCATTGCTTCATCTCGCAGTGCCTTCTGTGTGTTTATGTTATTATTATTTTTTGTTTCATTTTCGAACAAATGCACGTAGCTATAGATTTCTTTATCTTTACGAAAATAAAAGTAGAAATGTCCAACATAATTGACACGATTTGTGGAGTAGTCACCTAATATGCTAAAACCTTTTCTTTTCATCATCTACTTAATCAAACTATTATCGCAAATTATCTGTTACACGCCTATACAAGTATATTTTCACACTTTTCTTCCACGGTATTTGATTAGATTCCTTGTTCCAAACTATTCCTATATGTTAAGTTTATTTATCAAAATACTCATGTATATGAGTATATTTATAATCTTGTAGATAATCCACTACGATCATCGGGTCAATAATAATCTGTTTAGACCCAGCCTAACTCAATCGGGAAACAATCTTAATCACTTAGGTGGACATCCACTCATACATTGTATGTCAACTAAATGAATATAGAAAAAATTCAAAAAAATTGACAAGATAGATTGATATGTAATATTTCACTTCTCCAATTTACGAGTTTAAATTCATTTTCTACAAATTATAACAAAAATAACAAATTTAACTTTAATTAGTATACATATATTCATAGTTGAATTTATTATTTCTTTAACTTGTAGAAGTCGAATTTAAATTTGCATATTTGTGGAGTGATATATTTCACATTAATCTATCTTGCTATTTTTAATAATTATTTAGTTGACATGCAATAAACTGGTGGATATCCACTCGAGTGATTAAAATCCATCTCCTATGACAATCACCTGTTGATATTCCTCCTAACTTTTTGCCTACATGTTCTTTCCAGCGTAACACCTCACTCCTTAACTCGTGTCTAATTGTCTACACGTTCTTGGAAGCACAACCACCCATGGGCATTGGGCATTCTTTTCGATGCCTTGATATAGTGTATTGTTTGTTTCGTTTTCAGAGCAAAACTTATCCCCATATCAATTTCAGCATGATGCCAGGATGATATAACTGACAAAACAACCGACAATGATGCGTCAGCAACGCACCAAGATTAGTCTTGGCGTGCTTCCAACAACCAACCGAAATCTAATCTAATTCTCAACAAGCTGCCATAGTATACAGTAGAGAGAAAAGTACAGAGAAATGCAGTACTAAAGGCAGCTTGATCACTACAGGAAAGAAACTATTAAGTTAATTAATTACAGGATTAATTACAACTACTGGTGCAACTGGGTAAATTTGGACCACTCATCCAACCAAGGATTGGAATCAAACCAGCAAGGTAAAGTCTAAAGGGCCCCTGATCAGGATCAGATTCTTCACCAGCTAACTGAAGCAGAATGCTGGATGCTAGCTGCTTGAAAGGGCACTGAACTGAACTGAACTGAAATGAATGAATTCAGTCTGAAACCTGAAGCTGTTTCAGTTAAGTTCAGAAGAAGATACAGTGGAAGTGGCAGATTACTATTCTGTTTTAGCAGATTAGCTCATGGCAAGATTTTTAGATAATGGAATAGATATGCAGTTTGATTGCCAGATGCAACAGTCGATCTCTTTGCCCAGAAATTGAGCATGAACATGCACTCACTCTTGTTCATCACCTACGTGAATGTAATTTGTTTACAGGTGGTTCTTGATAACTAATTAACTATCACAAATAGTACCGTACTATCTATCTCTGCTCAAAACGAGAACCAAAAAAAGAAAAAAAAAAGCGGCGCCGGTGATAGCCGGCGGTGGCCGGCGGGCTACTTGCCGTGCTTGACACCACGCGGCCCGGCGGATTTCTTTATCGACTCGATTCTCTGCAGCCTGATCTGCTCCCTGAACCTGGCGATGAACTCCTCGGCCTTCTTGTCCACCTCGTTCTCGTCCACCTCCGGCGACGACTCCCTCCTCGGCGAGTTGCCCCTCGTCGAGAGCTCGCCGTCGCCGTCGCCGTCGCTGTCGTCGTCGTCGCTGCTCTCCGAGGACACCGTCACGTTGCCCAGGATAGGGTCGCTACTGCCTCTCTCGTACTGGAACCTGGGAATGGATTGGTAAGCTCTGTAGCCACCGTACGGATCGTCTGAATCTGATCCTTGATGAAGAACCGGTGCATCGCCGGCGACGGTGACGTCGGGTTGTTCTTGGCTCTGGCTCTGGAGTGATTCTCTTCCTCCTCTGATTGTTCTCACCGATTTGGCAACTGGGTAGTACGACGAGGAGGAGGAGCTATCTATGGAGATTCTTGGCTTCGCCGACGAGGAGTTGCTGCTGCTGCTGCTGCTACGGCTGAATTCAGAGGTAGTGAAGCTGTGGGAGGTTTGCTCCTGCAGCTCCTCCTTGAAGCTCTTCGCCGCCGTGCGGCGTTCGGCCGCCGGCGGATGGTAGCCGTGGACGAGGAACGGAGGTGGCGGCGGAGGTGGCGCCGGTGGGGATGACTTGTACGGGCTCCTCCGCCTGGAGGAGTAGTCCTCACTGGCCTTGGCTAGTGTCTCCTTGGACAAGGACGACGCCGGGGAGAGCCTCTTCGGCGACGGCGAAGGGTGGCTCGGCGCCGACGCGTCGAACCTTCCCGACCGTGACCGCCATGGGATCGGCGAAGGGAGCACAGTTTCATGGCCGCCGCAGCCGCCGCTGGCGGTGGGCGTGTCCTGTGAGCTCCTGCGAGGCCGCGCCGCCCGCGGCTCGCCGCCGTCGCCGTAGCCCGCGCTGGAGGACGACTCGCCCTGCGGCTTCAGTGTCCGGACGGGCAGCGACAGCGGCGGCGCCTGCTGCGCCTCCGCGGCGTGGCTCCGGCCGCCGCCGCCGGTCGCCACCACCACCACAGGCTCGTCGGGGTGATGCATCGCGCTCCACGACCGCATCTTACCACCCACTACACCTGGGCTGTCGAGCACGACGTCGCCACCACCATCGTCGAACACCAGCGAGTCGTGGATCATCTGCGACACGTACCCGGCGTCCGCCTTCGCCTGCACCGCGTTCGCCGCGGCATCCTTCTCATCACCCCGTCTCCCGGCGTCGTTCCGGCGGCTGAACAGCCCGTACGACACGGCGATCCCGACGACGAGCAGGTGGAACAGCTCCCACACCTTGGCAAGAAACGCCTCCCCACGGCCGCCACCATCTCCCCCCGCCGCCGGCGCCTGCGGCGAGGGCACGAGAGGGAGCAGCAGCACGCACGCCGCGAACACCACCGCCCTGAACGGGAAGCTCTGCAGCAGCGAGGCCTGCGCCACCGCCATTGGAGGAGGCCCAAGAAAAGGAAGAGAAGAAGAAGAAGAAGAAGAGGGGGAAGCGGGAGGCAGCGTGACGACGCTCTTTTTAAGCTTTGGCTTTTGCTAAGCTTTCCCTCCTCTTCTCTCTCTGATAGCTTTTCCCGCGCAAATAAAGCTGTATCAAATTCTCTTGCTTTGGCTTAGGCTTTATGGCCAATTTGCCTGACCAACCATGCGTTGGAGATGCATCGAGATTACTAGAGATGGTATCTCATATCATCTATTCTCTGTTTCTTTTGTTTTTTCTCTTCTCCTCTACTCTCCTAGGCAAGTATGTAGTTTGAGATGAGAAGCTTGAGGAAAATGGTATAACTTAGCTAGTAAGGGAGGAATTTTGTGCGAGAAAAAAGAATATATGCACTACTCTCTTGATCTACTTTTGTTTTTCACGTTCTCTTTAAATATACTGGTCTCGGCCTCTGTATCATTTGATGCACGCAACCCACCGTTTAGTACACATAGAAATATGAAAGAATATGCATTTTTGCGAGAATGGCGGAAGAAACGAATTGAAACGAAAAAACGTTTGTCCTAACTATGGTCCTTTATTTTTACAGTAAATGTATTATGATTAGCAGATTCCTAATAAAATCCCTATTATCCAAATGCACATGCGCTGCATATATGAGAGTTGTTCTTTTTTTGTTTTTTGAAAAAAGATGAGCTCTAAACACGCGAGTCAGAACACACAGAAATATGAAGGAATATGCATTTTTGTGAGAACGACAAAAGAAACGAACTGAAACAAAAAAAGATGTTGTACAAACTATGGTCCTTTATTGCAGTACATGCATTATGATTATCAGATTTTATAACAAAATCCACAATATCCAGATGCACATGCCCTGCATATATATATGAGACTTGTTTCTTTTTTACGGGAAAAAAGTGAGCAAGTACTCAAAATCATAAAATATGTTATCTCAGATAAACATAGCATTTGCACTGCAAGTACGCCTTTGATTCGCTCGTGGATGTTACGCGAATATTGTGCTGCTTCAACGTGATCGAGCTCTGTCTTCTTTCACTGACGCGTCTCTGACGAAATGCTGATCGAGCATGCATATGCATAATCCACCCTGTAGCTGTTAATCTCTTTTCAGGACAGGACAGTAAATTCAGGTAAAACTGCAAAGTTTTTTTTATATATATAAAATGCAGAAGAGCTACATTTCATTTCATTGAGAAGTCAGTTTAGGTAAAACTGCAAAGATCATTACTACTGCCAGATTACAATGTTGGTTTCCATGAAATTGCGCATTAACATAACATATTCTTCAGTCATCAAGCAGCTGCTTAATTGTTAGCTGATCGGAACAAAGCTATAAACTCTGCACATTAGTCATCAGTGAAGTCAGTTGCAGAACCTATCCACCAACTGGACAGTGTACTTAATCGTCAGTTATGTACTAAAGTTACTCTGGTACATATCCAAACTAAAGGCTCATGAAAAAAAAAACATCTTTGTGGATTAAGACGAATATAAGCTCGTTCAACACTTCGCAGTAAACTACACCTAACCCTGCATAAGCTAGGAGTAGTAATTTAAACAGACATCATAAAGTAGAGCCAATTAACCAGCACACAGTACGCATTGGTGATTAGATGAGTTCGATGGTGATTGGAATAACAGAGATTTTTCACATAACTGAAGCTCTGTACCAACTAGAACATCGGAGATGCAGACGGAGAGAGGGCGATGCAATGCAAGCTGATATGGAGACCTGAAAAAGAGAAGAAGAAAGAACATGAACATTGCGTGGTTAAAAACCAAAGATTCCTCCTCTTTTGGGTGGCGTACGCAACTACTGCTGCTGCTGATAACTTTTTTGCAAGCTTAGGTGGGTTTCTGAATACTGATGGTAGCGTGGTGTTCATGCATGCATGTGGTGGGATTAGTTGCGTTGATCTTGTTTTTGAGGCCAGCATGAGATGCTCCTACTCATCTCGGTTCCCTTTTGGCTTTGAGCATCTTTTCTCCTTTTCTTTTTCAAATGGTTTGGGAATTCAGCTGCTCTTTACTGACTCATCACCGCACGCCAACTTTGAATTTTTCATACTACATCAGTCATTTTTTCTGAGTGAGTGTCACACTTCAGTTGATGCGTGAATCGACAGAATATGTTGCTCTTGGTATTGTGAAGCAGCCATGTCACATGGCAGTGACTAAAGTTCAGTCTTGATGGTTCTGCAAGTTTCCACTTCTGTTCCAGTGCTCGAACTGCTCCAGCAACTTTCAGAAAACCTCTCAAACTGAAGAAATTGTGCATCCTCTTGGCTCCGCTCCTAGTATTTTCTTCACAAACACGCAAAACACTTGCATATCTCTGTACGCTCTCTAGTACTCCTCTATTGAGATATAAATGATGAAACAGAAATACTACAGGACCTGTTCCGTCCATGGGTTACGGCACGGAACAGGGGGTACAGACCGTTATGTAGTAGTGTAGTGCAGGAGAAGATTGAAAGACCCACACGTTTCTTTTTTCCCCATTTCTGTTCTCCTCCCTGCAGCAGCATTTGCAGGTTCCGGCGACGCCACGAGGACGCCGATCATCTCCTGCTCACCGACAGCGCGGCGCTCCGGCGAGCCTCATTTATCCGGCGACTTCCTCTATACAGGCGGAGATCCGGCCCACGGCACGCCTCTCCTTCTCATCGACCTCTGCACCCGCGCCATCTCCCTAATTCGTCGAACCAAGCAATTTCCCCATCTTCTCCAGCCGATCCTCCTAGTTCGCTTCATCTATGGGTGAGTCACTATTTCTAGGTTCTCATCCCAATTCTCTCTTCATCCACCCATTTTTCGTCAGGGATTCTAGTTGTGATCTCTATTTCTAGGGTTTTCTAGCACCGGGTTAAGATTTGGTGCACGTCAGTTGATTTTTGAAGGCGCAACTCCTGAAATTAGCAGGTCACTTTCACTCGCAGGCAAACTAAGTCGCAAGTGCTCTCTGTTTGATACTTTTTTTTGTCAAAATCAGTTGATACTTATGGTAAATCAGTTGATAGATAGGGGGAATGCGAATTTGTTGGCATACATACATTCATATGGATCACATTTTGTATCGATCACTAGTGAACAAGTGAATTTCTGTGGGTTGTGAGTGGGGAACTGACTGCCATGCTTTTGTTTTGTGTCACAGATTTGATATGGCTTTGGGTTCAAATGATTCAGAATTCATGTCCGTCGCACCTATTGCTGTTAGGTCCTCACCAAGGCTAAACAAAGCCAAAAGAATAACCTCATGGGGATAGCATAATGTTGGCAAGGTGACAAAGAAAGTTGCTTCAAAAAGAGGCAGCGCACGCAATTTCTAATCCAATAAACAGATTACATCAAAGGGCGATACCAAAAAAAGGAGGAGGGTAGAATATGAAACTAAGGTGTTGCATATGAACCTTTTTTTTATTTTCTTTCTTTCTTCTTCTAACTAAAAGGCATAACAATAGTGCCTTACTTTGTTGGTTTCAAAACATTTTTGTGTTTTTGGAGCAGGTTGTAGATTTTAGATGTGTTTTTGGAGCAGGTTGTAGATTTTAGATGCATTCCAAGTCGCATGAGCTTAGTTATAGCCAGCTTGTCAAATGATCAGAAGACTTTTGTTTGCAATGCTGGATTCAAGCGTTTACTAACCATGCAGGCGTGCAATGTGCCCAAATGCATGACACTATGGGTTATCAACAAGGTTAATTGTTCGCGTTGTACCTTGGAGGTTGGTGGAAAATCAATAGAAATCAAGCCACTTGTAAGAAAAGTGATTGGAGTTCCAGACGGACATATCCCTGCTGAACTATCAAAAGAAATGGATACGAGGTTGAAGTACAAGTTCAGTGAGGATGGCAGAGGACTGCATGTATGTGAAGCAATCTCTCATATGTTAAAGGAAGACACTGAGGCTGAATTTACCATATCATTCATGATGGTTGCTTTGGTGATTTTCCTTGCCCCTGGTACCACATTGTCAGTTAATAGGGATTATCTGACAACTATCAACAATGTGAAGCATATCAAGGATATGAATTGGTGTGATCACATTGCTGATTATTTGATGGAAGGCATCCGGGAATTTAGAGCCAATACAAAGAAAAACATTAATGTCCCTCGAGGCATGCCACGCATTGCACATTTAACCACTGCGCACCTTGATGCTGTGAAATCAATTGCTACATCTCAACATTCAAAGAATCTAGACTATGATTCTTTACAGGTACCATAGTTACAACACTTTCTATTTTGTTCTGTTTTTGTAGACCAGCAACTCACATACGCATATCTATATGCCTGTGTGTCTTATTTTTAGTTAAAAGACACAGAGAACATTGTCTATTATGAAACAAACAACATAGATACAACCAGGATGCTCAGCCAGAAGGACATGTGAAGCATCTAGGCCCCCATTGTTAATTTTGGTAATTAATGATAAGCATTAATTGTGGACTAACTATTTCATTTGAGATTATGTATTTAAGTTAGAGTCACATGATAAATACGTCATGGATGATTATCGAGGATCAAACTTGATGGCTCAAAGAAAAGGAAACAAGACGGTAAAACCTAGTCTTTATTTTAATTGATCGAGGTGTTGGGCGATCAAAATTCTTGCTAGGTTTATTCTTTAGCTTTGCCGTACTATCAAGAGGGGTGATGACCTGAACAAATAGTTGATCAAAATACCACATTAGGTCATATGCATTCATTTGTTCTTTGCTCAATTCACCGGTTCTATTGTGAACTTGGGCGGTCTGACCGCGCGCTCCACTCTGGTCTGACCGGCGGCCTACGGCCGGTCTGATCGGCTAGTCTAGACGGTCTGACTGGGTGCTCATCGGTCTGACTGGGAGGCCACTGCAGCCCCTGGAATAATTTTTGACGAATTATGGCCGAGCCGAAGTGAGCCGAGGCCGGTCTGACCGGAGCCGATCCGGTCTGACCAGCCGGTGTCTGCCAGTGCATTAAATGCACTGTAGTGACTAGTTTTCTAACCGTTACAAATGGAGGTGGTCTGATCGGCCACCCTATGGCGGTCAGACCGGTAGCCCACAGAGGTTGGGATTTTGACCCCCAACGGCTAGTTTTTGTTGGTGGGGTATATAAACCCCCACCAGCAACAAGGGATCTCTTTTGGCACTTGCTTCAATTGCATACACCCCTTGCATATACTCTCACATCCATTTGAGCTCTTGTTCATCCATAGTGTGTTAGAGAGTGCTTTGAGCCAAGATTCAAGTGCATTGCTTCATTGTAGAGCTAGTGTGGCACTTGATCATCTCCGAGCCGGGTCATCGCTTGTTACTCTTGGAGGTTGCTGCCTCCTAGACGGCTTGTGGAGGTGTTGCTCGGTGTTGACGACCAAATTTGGTAGTTCAAGTATCGGAGATAAAGTTAGAATCAAAGAAAAATCGAAGAGATTAGATCGTATCGGAAACAGAGTAAGAATCGGTTGTAGTCCAAATCGGCTGTGGACGGGATCGGCAGAATCAGAATCGGACAAGGTTAGCCGATTGAGCCGATTTCAGTAATGTGACTCGGTACACGTCATCGGATTATGTTAGAGTGATTCATATGGATTGCCATGCACGGATAGAGTCCTGAGGGGGCAATTGTATCTATTAATTAGGTTATTTTATGTAATTTTCTTATAGATATTCCCAGTAAGAGTCCGCTTAAGGGACTTGTTTGTTAGTTGGATTTGTATTAGGATAATATGAGTCGTGTCCGTGATGGACAATGTTTGTATTTTCGGGTATAAATATAATCCCGAGGTCTTGTAAATAATAACAACACACGTTCAATCAATCTCGGCGCATCGCCACCTTTGTTTTCTATTTTTCGACAAGTTTGTGCTCTCGAGTCGTGTTGCATCAAATTCAATAGCATCCTTACTGTCAACCTTTTTTAAAGGAATTGCCTCAACCCACTTGGTAAAATAATCAGTTGCAACCAATATGAATTTATGCCCTTTACTTGATGGTGGATTGATCTGGCCGATCATATCAATACCCCAACCTCTGAATGGCCATGACTTGATAATAGGGGCCAGAGATAATAAATTTGGCAAGTGGTCACCAAATTGGGAAGGACCGTTTCAGATCCACAAACGTGTTTCTAAAGGGGCCTATATGTTAAAAGGACTGGATGGGGAAGTATTTGGAAGAGCACTTAACGGAAAATACTTAAAGAAATATTATCCAAGTGTTTGGATTGGAGCATGATCGCCTAAGTTCTGTCGGTTCCTATCAACGGCCGATATGGTTCATATCGCCCTTAGACTTTTATTTTGTCATAATCGGCTGTGTCGTGCCGATATGTGATGGCCGATATATGTTATATCGCCCTTCGTCAAATTTTTAATTTTGTCCTTGTTTCATAAACATACCAAAATTAGGGGGGCATATACAAGATGACAAGTGTGAAATTTCAGTGCAAAATAAATCAATCGGCACAAAGGAATATGTTAATCGACACAAAGGAGATCAGAGTACGCATTACACAAATGGAAGTTTACTAGCCGATTACAAAATTTTTTCGAAGTCCCTATTACATGATATTATTGAGAAAGGTAGCGCTGGATAGCCGATATCGCCCTCTGTCGAATTTCTTCAACTTCTGCAATTGCTTGGGCATCTTGTGCATCGATTCTAGGAATAACCTTGAGGGACTTGGTCATGTTGGCAACATTTTTTATAGCCAATCTCAGTTTTGCCTTTTGTTCTCCAACAGCCTTCGGGAGATCGGCTAGTTTCTGTTTTTCCAAAGCAATCTTAGCATTGCATTCCTCGAGTTTGGCAAGGAGGTCGATCCTTTCGCCTTCCAACTGATCTATAGCAGCTTTAATTGGTTCTTCGGCTAGTTGATCAAGCTTGTTCTTCTCATCATGCACAAGCTGTCGATTTGCTTGAATTGTAGCTTCAACATTTTTCTTCTCTAGCCGATCTGCTATTCTCTGTCTAGCCTTCTCTAGCTTGAATTGGTGTTGTTCAAGATAAACAGCTGGAGTAATAGTATTTGATAACTCATTTGGGATTAAAGCTTGAATTTCCTGAAATCTGGCCCGGATAGAGCTACAGTCGACCACCAGGCTATCTAAAGATGCTTCTAGCCGATGAGAGATGTCCTCCAGGTTTCTTTTCACATCATCGGCTAGAGGAGCCAGAGCTTTACTTGTAATATCTCGTTCTGCTTCTTCATCAAAGTAATCTTTAATATCGAAGGAGAACAAATCGGCTAAGACCTGCAAGAAAGGAAGATGAAGAGGATATAAGTAACAGAACATTTTGTATAGCCGATTTGAAATTTTTTAAGGATATGAGACTTACAGGAATAGCAGGAGCAGCAACTTCTTTTTCCACAACGTTGTGGCTGCCTACAGCCGATGCAGTGTGTTCACTTGAAGCTGGTTGTGCTGCAGGCGATGGTGGAGAAGGAGGCTGACAAATTTTGAATATTTAAACAAGTGTTAGTTAGTATCGGCTGAGAATAAATTTGAAGTTTTAAGGACTAAAATGACCAAAGGGATTTGAGGAGTTGGTTTAGCCGATACTGGTACTGGTTTCTTCTTCTCGGCTGGTCTTTTCTTCTGCAAAGTACAAAGTTTGAATGATTAGATTGATAATTGGGGGAATTTTACAACAAAGGAGATGATCTTACTCTGGGTTGCCGAGAGAAGACTGTTGGAGCAGCAGGAGTTGTGGGAGTCTGTATTGGGGCTGGGGAAGCCGAAGGTGTTTTTTCTCCCACATCACTTAGTTCAGTTGCAGCCTCATCTATTGCCTGTTCAATGGCTGCTTCATTCAAGGCTTCATCGATGTCATCAGCTGGTGGAAGTGGTTGTTTCTTGGACTTTTTCTTGGCAGCTGGTGGTATGACAGTTGATGCTTTGGCTTTCCTCTTCTTACATGCATCGGCTGGTTCCCTTGTTTGTCCATGAAGCAGACTTGACGTCTTGGGGGCATGATAGCCGATGATGGAAGGAGTTAGGCCACATCCATTGGATAGCAATCCTGCAGCATATTCAATGTCTTTGCCACTTTTACTTGTGCGAGGAGAAGATGAGTGTGTGGTCTGTAAAAGCAAAGATAGAATATGAAGTTAAAAGCAGAATCGGCTGATAGAGTCAAAGCCGGACTTAATAGAATAAATAAAAGAGTTACCTGAGGGATCATGTCAGGGAAGAGATCTGTCATGTAGATAGTAACCGATTGGTGGAAGAGATGTTGCTTCCATTCAGCCCACCATGCAGTAAAGGATCTACTTCTGAACATGGCTAACTCAATATTGTTGATACTGCCGAGGGGAGGCCCTGGGATGTTGAGTAGCCGATCCATCATCAAACTTGAACTTATTTCTCCTCTACACTGGATTTTATCGACAAACCATAAGCCGATTGGCAGCTGACCCATACCAAACTGTCTAGCCGAGCTCATTGGGTGATAAAATTCATAAGATACTTTAATGTTCCTGCCTTGATGAATGCCGACAGGGAGAATGCATGGGCTGATAGCAGTAGTGAACACTTCTCTGGACTTCTGAAATTTTTCATGGTTGATTTCCTCAAATCTGAAGTCCGATGGCAGCTCGAAGTTGATTGAGTCCTCATAAAAAAACAAATCCTGGCATTTTTCTGGAAGCCGTCATAAAAACTGAAGAACCAGTCTTTGAGCAGTTCGGCTGATAGTTTTGCTCCAGCATCGGCCGGTGTGGAAGCATATTCTCCAAATGATGTACACCTCCGATGGGTTATTTCTTCTCCATCCTCAACAGTGATCGGCTCCAGCCTTGGGAATTCTGCCGCTGTCAGAGTTGGCCTATTAACAGCTTTCATGGCCACTAAGTTCAACCAAGATTGCAGTAACCACCAAGGGCCACCTGCACTAACTACAGAGCCAACGGCTAGCTTGGCCGATGCATGTTCAGGGTTTGATACAGATAGCCGAGCAGGATCTTTCCTAAGGGGAATTGTTTCTTTTCTTCAGGTGCTTCGGCTATGTGCTGCCAGTTGGAGGTTGGGCCACAACTAGATCCACAAAAGAGGAATTTCTCCAGCCACATCAACAAAAAAGCAGTGTGCTCTCTGGGAGAAACCGAACCTTGACCCATGTTGGCTGAAATAAATCCAGACCATCCTCCTATACTCTTAGTCTTAAAATCAAATCTGTTCTTGGAATTCCATGTCATGGGGTTGGCCGATGAGGTGGTATCCAGTCCAGTCAGCATGGTGATATCCAACAGATTTGGGGTTATTGGTCCTTGATTGAACATAAAAGCATTGACAGTATTGGACCAAAAATAGCTAGCAGAAGCCATTAGCGGCTCATCTTTAGCCGAATTTGCTAATGTTAGAGCTAATGCTTGGCCGATTCCTATTTCATCCCAGTGGCTCTGTTTGCTAGCTTATATGCGCTTGTACCATGCAGGCCAGCTTTTCTCTAGGGATGGCCAAGACTTAAAGGTGTTTTTCCAGTGCCCTAGGTTTGGGTTTGATAGCCTAAAGGGAATTCTGTTTGTTTCAGCGGTGATAAACTCAATCGGGTCCAGATTATCGATTGGTCCAAGATAGTAGCTATTGTCATGGTTCAGGCTGGGAACAACGATTAAATTTGCGAGATGCTACATTGACAAAGCAGAAGAGGAAAAAAAACGGACTAATATTACGAAAAACAGGATTTGATAGGGAAAAAGGAGATCTAGCCGATGGAATTTACCTCTGCGTATTCGGCCGATGGAGTGGTGGACGGAGTGGATGAAGACGACATTTTCACCGGCGGAAGTTGGACGAGCAGGAGGTTGCTTGGAGATTGATTTGCTGCGCCGAGGGGATCACCGGAGTTGGAGAAGACGGAATCGCTAGAGCGGTGGAGCAGTATAACGGTGTGAAGTTTCTCGGGGCCGTCGGTTAGGTATTTAAAGGGGTGCGGTAACGGTCAAAAACGAAAAGTGCGATATTATCTTGGTGATAAGATTTGGCAAATCCGAAACATTACCAAATATTCCGGACTTGGGGGGCATGTGTTGACGACCAAATTTGGTAGTTCAAGTATCGGAGATAAAGATAGAATCAAAGAAGAATCGAAGAGATTAGATCGTATCGGAAACAGAGTAAGAATCGGCTGTGGACAGGATCGGCAGAATCAGAATCGGACAGGGTTAGCCGATTGAGCCGATTTCAGTAATGTGACTCGGTACACGTCATCGGGTTATGTTAGAGTGATTCATATGGATTGCTATGCACGGATAGAGTCCTGAGGGGGCAATTGTATCTATTAATTAGGTTATTTTATGTAATTTCCTTATAGATATTCCTGGTAAGAGTCCGCTTAAGGGACTTGTTTGTAAGTTGGATTTGTATTAGGATAATATGAGTCGTGTCCGTGATGGACAATGTTTGTATTTTCGGGTATAAATATGATCCTGAGGTCTTGTAAATAATAACAACACACATTCAATCAATCTCGGCGCATCGCCACCTTTGTTTTCTATTTTTCGACAAGTTTTTGCTCTCGAGTCGTACTGCATCAATTTGATCTTCGACGAAAAGGTATATCTTGTCATAGCGATTTGCATCACTAGGGCTAGTGCTTACATCTCTATGACACTCTAGTTCTATGTTGTGAATCTCCGAGTTATCATATACATTGTATAATTTAAATCGACAATGCAATCTACTTGCATCGGCTGGATCCTTTTTAGGGTTTCATCGATATCGGCTAGATTACTTTGTTGGTCTAGATTATATAATGTATCAACCATCCTGAAAAGACGATCATTGGCTTGATTCTCTAGATGTCATGTTTCTCTGTATACTTAATGCTGCATTGGTTAAGTCCAACCTGTTAAGTCGTACTTAGAATTATGATATCTAGCCTGTCCTATGATTGTTAATAAGGGTAGTATTGGGGTTTCAGCCGATCTTACCTGATATAGATGTTTTACATTGTTTTACGCTTTGTTTAATGTTCTATATCTGCCCCTTATATCAGGATCTAATCTAATATAAATATATTAAGCTTGATACCATTCTAATTGGTTATAGTTGAATATATTTATTACTAGAGAATATCCTAGTATAAGGTTGTATCGGAGCTATAGCCGATACATGCTTAAATCTAGATATCGGCTACAACATGAGTCTATATAATCATTATTTCATGTTACATTAGACTTGGGCAATTTATACTGTCTCGGTTCAGTCCGATCTATCACAATTGCTTATTTCTAAAGTAATATTGATATATTGATTATATAACACTGATCTTTACAGCCGATATGCTAGTTTTAGGGTTAGTTCTATCATTGACTATACCTTACAGTCGATTCATGCTTTATTGCATCGGCTAGGTTACATACGATATGAAATCGGCTAGCTAGCCGATGGACTATCGTTTACTAACATATTTGTATATTTCTTCTTGTTGATTGCAGGATCAAATCAACTGCCACGCCCTTGAACCTAAAAGCTTAATTTTGGACCTGCACTAGAGTAAAGCAAATCTCTCAGGCCAGTGTGTGTTTTTTGCATCAACACCCAGTGACCTCTCCAAGGAGATTGTGGAGAATGCCCGGTGCCGGTTTGCGAGTGGTTTGGAGTTCACCACCTTCGGAGTGAAGGAAGAACTACCCTAGTGATCGAGGCTTGGAAGACCACTTCGTGGGCCGGCTCCCATCTTGCCCACCCCTTGACGAAGGGGGTTTGTGGTGGCTTCGTGGTTTTGAGCAGTGAAGTTGGGCTCGCCTCAACGGGGATTAGGAAACTAGCAAGTTTCCAAACCTCGGGTGAAAAATTCCTTGTCTCTTGTCTCATTTACTTATTGCATTTACATTTGTGCAATTTACTTTCTTAGAGACATATTTGAGCCCTTATCACCCTAGGATTGCAAAACATAACTTAGTTGCTTAGTTGTTTAGTTAGTGTTATCCTTCACCAAGCCTAGCAACTTAGGTTAGTTTTGTTTAGGTGATATTTATTTTAAATCACCTATCCACCCCCCAGTCGACATCTTGATCCTACAACATGACACTGCCAAGGGTTCTGTTGAGGATATGTCGAAAATGCAGGACGACCAAGTGCGCCATGACGTCAATGAGAATGACCAATGTGATCAGGTCAGACCTTTCTTATCACATTTTCTTTTTTTTTTAATCTTAGTTACATTGCTTAGGCAACCTTTTTGTGCCTTTTCTGTTATTTTTTGTTTCTGTTGAACTTTTTGTTTTTAAGACTCTTTTTACGTGTATTTCATTCTAATTGTTGCACCTATCATCTATCATGCAGCCATGACTACGGATTTTGCGTGCTGAGGATGCTTGAGTGCCATAACGGGAAATCCCTCATTGGGCACAACACGGTACTGTCCTTTTTCTCTACCCCCTAAGAGAGGTGATGTGATTTTTAATTTTTTTTCATTCTCTAGTGAAAGCTCACTATGCCTTTCCTTTTGTTTTCATATTTTTTTAGGACGAGATGTTTCAGTATCGCATTCAGTTATGCCACAGGTTGATACATCGCCGGTTCAATGACCTACATCCATGTCGTGTCATCTAGTGAGGGTGTGCAGTTTTTTTTTGTGTGTTAGGGTGTGCAGTCAAGAGGAAGACAATGCTTATGTAATAACCTGCTATGTCAACCTGTCGCACCATCTTTTGTAAATACTTTTTGATCTAGACGTGGAGCCTTTTTTTGGACTTGGGAACAATTATATGAACTCACAATGATTAATCCTTTTTTGACTAGTATAAAGTGCCTTATGTTCAATGATTATTTTTGGACTATTCATTTTGTTATGATCATGTTTTCGTGGCTCACCACCGAAAAAATGAAATTCATGATATTTTCTGTATGTACCAACTATGGTATGCCTAGGTTTTCTGGTATCCAAAGGGCACACTTTTTTTTGGGTTTATTGTTTTGGTACTAATGATACCTAGGAGATATCGGATCTGATACAATGAGGTACCAGAACTGATACCTTGGGGGTTCTAGGTTTGATACCTATTAAGTACCTACGGTACCTGCACTACACGGATAGTATCACATCTGATACCTGGTGCTAGATCTGATACCTACTGGAAACCACTACAGGTACCACAACTGACATGGTATCACCCCGATACCTCTGGTACCTAGGGGGTACCAGATCTGATACCTTTGGTATTAGAAGCTAGTACTTGGGGATACAAACTATGATACACTGGGGGTAACATAGCTGACACCTGGAGGTACCAGGAGTTGGTACTAGGGAGTACCAACTATGATATATTGGGGGTAACATAGCTGACACCTGGGGGGATACCAGGTTTGGTACACTTAGGTATCAACCTCGGTACCTCTACTATCCTGAGCACCAGAGCTGGTACCTAGAGGGTAGAGGCATACAATGGCGGATCCATAGGTGGTCCGGGTGGTCCTCGGACCACCAAAAAAAACAACGATCGACCCCACTATTAAAAAAATAGCGATCTTTCTGGCCTTCCTAATTCCCAGCGCCCACGGCCCACACACGCGCATCTATCGATTACGAACAGAAAGAAACTGAACCGGCACCCTCTCTCCTCCTCGCCCTCACGATCTAATCTGCTGATTATTACGTGATCACAGCGACTGAGTGAGCGTCGCGCCACCGGCAGCCCACGCGCGACGCGCTTGCGCCCGCGGCCCATGCCCTCGCCACGTCGCCGCCCCAGTCCTGGCAGTGGCAGTCTTGTCAGGACTCCGTCTCGGAGACCGCCATTGGCTGTCGTACTGCTGTTGTAGTGCTGTGCTGCAGTGTGTGCCACCGTCCCGAGGAGCCATGACAGCCATCATCAAGCCGAGGAAAACTAGAAAACAGAGTCACGGACTCACGGAGACATGCCTCCTTGTTGCAGTGCGCTGCGGCCAACACCCGGCCGCCTGTGCCAATAATTTTAGGTATTCTACTTATCAACTTGTGTACCTTTTTTAATTTTCAGTTTTAAAATTTTGAACTCTTGTACATTGTGATATTAAACTATAGTACTATATTGTAGATTGTTGATTGTTGAACCATGAAGAAAGATGGAGATATTGCATCTCTTTTTCGAAAACACGCAGCAAAGAAGAATGGTTCCAAATTGCCTTCTTCCCCGGTTGTGGTAGAGGAGCACACTCAAGAACAAGATGTTGAGGAAGATATCTCACCACCGCCACCGCCACCGCCACCACCACCACCACCACCACCACTGCCACCGTCGGTTTATAACATTGACCGCCTTCCATATGATCCAGGGTAAAGAGTACCCATTGTAAGTTATCCTGCCAATGATCAAGATGCGGTTCGGAGAGCATATATTCTTAAAGGTCCATTTCAACCTTATGCGCATGATTTTAAGAAAATAAAAATTGGAAATAGAGATCGCCGGTTTAATGCTTTATGGTTTCATAAGTATCATTGGCTTGAATATAGTATCAAGAATGAATCTGCATTTTGCTTTGTATGCTACTTGTTTAAAAGAGAACAAGGCAAGAGTAGTAGAACTAATGCATTTACTAATGATGGTTGGAGAAATTGGAATAGAGATGATGCACTTAATAAACATGTGGGTGGAGTAGAAAGTGTGCACAATGCAGCTCAAGAGAGGTACAATTTATATTTGAATCCTACTGCAGCAATTGATGATAGAATTGAGAATTGGAGTAGTGAGGAATTAATTCTCTACAAGATCAGATTGACTTATTCACTTAGATGTTTAAAATTTCTCTTGCATCAAGGGTTGGTATTTCGTGGACATGATGAAAGTGAACAGTCTAGCAATAGAGGAAACTTCATTTAACTTTTGAAATGGCTTGCATCAAATAGTAAAGAGGTGGATAAGTTTGTTTTGAAGAATGCCCCGAGTAATTGCACCTTGACGTGTCCAAAAATACAAAAGCAAATTATTCATTATTGTGCCATAGAAACTAGAAAAAAATTATTGAAGAACTTGGTGATGAGCACTATACAATTCTAGCTGATAAGTCTAGTGATGTGTCTCATAAAGAACAACTAGCTCTTTGCTTGTGTTATATTGATGCTTTGGGAAGGCCATGTGAGCACTTTCTAGGAGTTGTCCATGTAGAAAGTACCACTTCTTCATCACTTAAGGAATCAATTCAGGAATTGCTAGTTAGTCACCATTTGACTCTAAGTCAAATTCGTGACCAAGGTTATGATGGGGCTAGCAACATGAAAGGAGAGATTAAAGGGCTGAAAACATTGATAATGCAATGCACCTTCTGCTTATTATATCCATTGTTTTGCACATCAACTCCAACTTGTTCTTGTTGCTATTGCCAAGGAGAATGATGATTGTGTGTGGTTTTTCACCCAAGTATCTCTCTTGCTAAATATTGTTGGGGTTTCTAGTAAGCGGCATAACATGCTTCGAAATGCTAGACTTAAAGATGTTCTCAAAGCAATTGAATGTGGTGTACTAGAAACTAGTAGTGGACAAAATCAAGAGATGGGGTTATCTAGGCTCGGTGAGACTCGATGGGGGTCTCACTACATAACCTTGTCAATATTATTGCTATGTATCCTGCAATCCGTGATGTACTAAACCTTGGAGAATATACTTCACAAAGGACTGAATGGCCAAAAATACACGCTATCGTTAGAGTTTTTGAGTCATTTGATTTTATTTTCAGTGCACATTTGATGCTTGTTATTCTTGGATACACAAATGATTTGTTTGAGTGTTTGCAAAGAAGAGAGCAAGATATTCTTAATGCAATGACACTCGTTCGTTTGGCAAAGAGTAGAATGCAAGAGTTGAGGTCTGATGGGTGGGTTGCATTCTTTGAAAGGGTCACTTTGTTCTGCAATAAACATGGTGTTGAAGTTCCTGAAATGGATGGTGTTTATGTGCCTTATGGAAGATCGCCAAGGTTTGCTCGAAATCAAAAAAATGATGACCACTTTAGAAGAGAAGTATATATTGGGATCATTGATTAAATTAGCCAAGAGCTTGACAATCGCTTTGATGAGGTTAATATGGAGTTGCTTTCCTATATGGCAGCCTTGAATCCAGCCGACACATTTGCATCTTTTGATGCACAGAAGGTATGTATAAATTAATTGTTTAGGGTAGAAAATAACGTCACGAATCTCTCCATCTATAGAGATACACAATAAACAAAATATAGGGAATATGCACTTTATTAATCTTGAAGATCATAAATACAAATTCCCATATAATGATATGCGCTCCATAGTCTGTCGTTGGACAGATCCGATTTGTGCGATGTGGTGTCCTGATTCCTGGGGCCTCGAGAAGCTCCCAGTTAATTACCTCCGCAGGTCAAGGCCTGCAAGAGAACCTCCAATTAAGCTGCTTGTGGTCGTCTTGTCGTCTCTGCTTCGCATTCTCCATGCATGATTGTGATGGTGGTGATGATGTAGATGTGGGCGCAGACAGCGATCCACGGCCTCGTCGGCCCGTTCACCGGTGTTGGTGATGTATCCTTTGCGTTGACTTCGCCCACCCCGTCGTCTAGCCTCGTCGGTCTTGAACGACGTGTTGGTGCAGATTGCTTGATGAAGACATGCATGGAGCTGCGTAGCTTAAACGGCTTGATGTCATAGCAGTTGCGTCGGGATTAGATTAGGAAAGAGAGAAATTGGTGGAGATGGTCGATGCAGACATCGGGCTCCACTTGTATTTGAGGATTTAGTACCACGCAGTACTCAACCTCAGTGCCAAACGAGTATGACTTAGTGACTCGTTTAGTTGGTTTGCTTGTCACTGTAGTGAACAGTGTCATACATGCATAAGTGTACACACGATGCAGTGTGCAACACTAGTATGTGAAAATTTCTGTCATTGTGGCTGCGAATGACATGGTCGCCTCCGGGAACCTTCGGATGGCTTGTCTGGCGGCTTCACGGCAACCTCCGGGCAATGCGGACGACACGATGCCGGCAGCGCCGACGACGGGAGCACGTAATGAAGAAGGCAGTGCCACCGAGAGCAGGCGAGTAGATATCGACGGAGCTACGATGAGCGTGAGGGCATCGTCAGGTGATGTTCTCCTCGAGCGGCTCGACGATGAACGCGAGGAAAATAGCAAAGCCGATGAAGGCGAGTGGACATCGGTGGTGTCATGAAGAGGGAGGTTATGACCGGCAAGGCGACGACGTCCAGCGTCTCGGCGACGTCGCAGCAACAAGTGGGTTGCGTCACTGGTGACTTGAACAAGGACGACTAGCGTTAGAGCGTCACCGACGAGTTGGACGAGATGACTTCCTAGTTGACAGCGGCTCAGCTCCATCGGGACGGCGCCATCTTGCTTCGTGTGAGATCGCTAGCGCTCCGGTGACAATGACACCAGAGAGAACGCAAGGAAGAGAATAACGTCATCCCGACAGGGATAGTGTCATGTCTCCGCGTGCGGTGTGATGATCTCCATCGCCCGGTGAAGTGCTCGGTTGATATGAATGTGGGTAGATCGGTGGCGTTCTCAGCGCACGCACCCTCCTTGCCAGACGTCGAGGTGCTGCAGTTGAGGTCACCGGCCACCGAGCGCTCGCGTCCTCCCCCAGAACACTGAAGCACTGCGGCCGAACCCACACGCTGTTGTTTGCCGCTGGCCGGTGTGTGCAGCCCGTGAGGTTGATATGGATAGGAGATGAAGGCTGATGGATCAATCTCTCAATGGAAATTGGATGAGTGCGGCCTATCTGTGAATCAGATGTCGATGCTTTGTGCTCTTGATGGGAACCGATGAATGTGTATTTGTGATAGATGAATGTAAATGGAGATGAGTGACTGCGTGTGCGTCGCTGGTGTGTAAATGGCTGTGGATAGCTCTGTGTGTGAGTGTCGAGGCTTACTGTGCATTGCTGTGGATGGGTGGTATGTGAGGAATGGAAAAATGGTTGTGTGTGGATGTTGCCGTCGATGTGTGTCTAGAACGTGTTGAAGTGGGACTCCTTTTATAGGCACAGGAAACCCTAACCAGCGCTGCGTATCCCTCGGCGCCGCCGCGGCCACGCACCAGCCGATCCGACTTCTACGTGCGGATGGATCAGTTTGCCAAGTCAGCAGATTACGAGAGCAATCACATCCCTTTCTGTTGCTTTGCTGATGATAAGATCGCGTCACGAGTACGTGTTTCCGAAATATATGGTCGTATACACGCAAGAATACGGCAGCAAGGATGTACTGCAGGCCATCGGCCCATGCGCGGCCTGCATGCACTGCTTGCATACCCCTCAATTTTCTATTGGTTTGCCTTCTTATATCTATATGGCTGGATGCATATATGAACTATGCATATCGACATATACTTGCATGGCCCATGCATCAAACTAGGTTCACGTGTATTTAGTGATGAGCTGATCACATGGCTAACCCCTTGTTTGCTTGCTTTTGCCAATACAAATATTCCTTGCATATATATAAGATAACCAAAATACCATCAAACATTAATAATTGTCAATTTTCATTTATATTGTATGGCATTCTTGACTCTTTTTTTTCTTTTGATGCACACAAGGTACGTCGTCTTGCCGAGTTCTACCCTAATGATATTTCAAGTTCTGAATTATTAAGACTGGATATGCAACTTGAGAATTGTATCGATGACATGAGAAAAGAAGATGGTTTCAAAGGCCTAAACAATCTCGTTGATCTCTTAGTCAAGCTTCGTCAAACAAAAAGGCATGTTGTTTATGATTTGGTCTACATGCTTCTTAAATTGGTATTGATTCTACCGGTTACGACGACAAGTGTTGAAAGAGCATTTTCCGCTATGAATTTCATCAAGCATAAGTTGAGAAATAAGATGGGTGATGAGGTTTTGGATGATTGTCTAGTCACATTCATTGAGCGGGATGTTTTCTTTAAAGTGGATGAAGAAGATATAATGAACACTTTCATGGCCATTAGAAGGCGAAGACCCGATAAGAAGAAGAAGAAGTAGGATGGTAATTTTCTTTAAACTTTTCTAGCCATATAAGTTTCTTTAAGTTAAAATTTTAGTTAATTACTAACTTTATATGTTTTAAGATGCTTTATTAATATACCATGGAACACTTTTAGTCTATTCTATTATCTATACTTGCATTGTATATATTAGCATCATTAGATTTATTGTGTTTAGAAAAAAAATTGGGTCGGACCACCCATATCCTAAATCCTAGATCCGCCACTAGGGGCATACAGAGCTGATACATGAGGGATACCACGTTTGGTACACCCAGGTACCAAATTCAGAACCACCTTCATACTGGCAATAGACTAGTACCACCTTTATACAGGAAATAGACATAGAAACATTTTTCAATATATAAAGACAAACTTTTATCACATGGAGATACAGGCAATAGACTCAGCAGCATTTGCAGTACATGGTATCCTTAATTGTGTTTATCAACTGATAGTTTTTATCAAAACAAAAGTTCATCAAATAGATTATATAGGGACAATTGAGATGAGGTTGACATGGAGCTTTATGATGCTCATCCCTGCAAAAGAAATAGAGTGGGTATCAGCCAAAATTTTTCTCCAATGAAAGAATAGCAATGGCAAGCAACAAATCCAGATGACTTTTTGTAAACACCTCGAGACTTCATTAACAGGTTGAGACTTCATTGTTTGAGAGTTTCTTCTTCTTGCTAGTTGTAGAATCAAGCACATAAGACTTCAATCTAATTGAATTCTTTGGCCTTCCGCTTGAAACTTTCTTCTTAGGATATTTCAGTGTTAAGACGCTATTATCCACCACAGATTTGTTTTTGCTAGTATCCATCGCAAATGAAGGAGGGTGATCAGCTTGTGTTGTCAAGTTCATCTCATCTAGTTTCTCTGCCAAAATTTCAATAATCTTCAAAGCAAGCTCATAACTTTGCATTGTCTTACATGCTTCAGTAGCAACAGACATTGATATTTTGTACAAGCTCATGTACCTTATCTTCCTACTAGATAATACACCAACGTTCATTGGCGCGAGTGCAACTGAAGTGTGCTCAGATCCTTTTAGTGTCCAGCGATGAGAGAGATACTTTTGTGGTATCAAATACACATTCAAACTAGACCATGGATTTTAAAATTTTCCCACACAACATGCCATCCCTCTGAAATTTTTTGCAGACACAATTGAAGGTTTCAGCACCCACACGAAAATCAACTAAGAACTTTTTGCTTTCTGGACAGAAAATCTATTGCACAAAAAATGAGCCACGATCTGTCCCAGCAAATGTAGCATACTTTGTTGATTTTTCATCAGCTCATCTTGAAACCTCAAAAACATTGCACGCGTATAGAACTTTGAAGCATGTTCTTCCAACGGATACCCGATTTGTATGTTTGGTGATGTTTGGACTGTAAGAAACGTTGTTGGTCATCCCTATCAAGACAAGACTACGCAAGCTTCTCGTATTGTGCAATGAAGTTTCTGATGGAATCCGCTGGATGCACAAAATCCTTGAACAGTGTCAATCAGTGTTGCCCTCAGCCCATTGTCCTCTTCATTGGACACATCATCCATTACTCTGTTAGCAGAACCACTCTAGGAGTTCATCCTCAACCTCTGTTTCAGTTGAAATCGCAAGCAAAACAAACCATAGTCGTTTCAGTCATTTTGTCAAGCACATCGCAGGCAAGAGGAAAAACAAGCGAGGGGTCTGTGTGTGAAAGATGATTACTGGTACGGCACCTACGAGGTATCACACTTGGAAATGAAGGATGTAGGGGAGGACGACAGTAATGAGACGAGGAGTTGCTGACAAGGAACTGCGCGCAAAGGCAGCACCGACGATTTGATAGGCGCGCGGTACTAAGCAAGAAGGCGACGTCAAGGGATCGAGCCACCTGCGCCGACGAGGTATCGCGCGCCGCACGCAATATCGAGGAAGAAACTGGTCAGGAGTAGGCGAGGTATCAAGCGTTGGTCGGGGAGCTATATCAAGGCGGCAGAAGGACGCATTAATCTAGTCGAGGATACATTAACTATACCGTTACCCTAACGGTGAACCATTCTGCGGTCGCCCTCATGATGAAATTATTCCCGCAAAAAAAATGATGAAATTATTGAAGATCCTTTATTTAGATTCTTCAGCGAGGTATATGGACTGGATCAGGTATGGGCCAAGAGTATCGTTGGGTTTCGGAATGGGTTTGCGGCCCACGTTCAGTCCCTATGTGGGCTAGAAACTATATTGGTCGCATAACAGTGACATACGAGTGTGGCCAGCTGTTTGGCTCACGGTTGGGCTCACGGCCACATGAAATCTGGCCCATAAATTGCCATAGGAAAAAGTACATCAAAGGTCCCTGAACTTATCACCGAGATACGAAAACGTCCTTGAACCGTAATACCAGACACCCGAGATCCCCTAACTATACAAAACCGGCCACCCGAGGTCCCTTGGTGGTTTTGGCCGACGTGGCGGCTGAGTCAGCGTGGGACCCGCGTGGTCCCCATATGTCAGCCGGCCACGTCACCCTCTCTCTTCCTCCCTTTCTCTTTCTCTCCTCTCTTCTTTCCTCTTCTGCACGTCTCACTGCCGGCCGTGCTCTCCGCGGCAGCCTTCCTCTCAGCTCTCCCCGAGGGCCGCCAGCTACACGGCCTCGCCGCGTCGCACGGCCCGGTGCTGCTGCTCTGTCTCGGGCGCGTGCCGGTGGTGGTCGTGTCGTCGACGGCCGCGGCCGAGGAGGTGATGCGTGCGCGCGACCTGGCGTTCGCGAGCCGGCCCAGGAGCGCCATGGCCGAGCGGCTGCTGTACGGCCGCGACGTCGCGTTCGCGCCCTACGGCGAGTACTGGCGCCAGGCGCGCTGCATATGCGTGGTCCACCTCCTCAGCGCGCGCCGCGTGCTCTCGTTCCGCCGCGTCAGGGAGGAGGAGGCCGCCGCGCTCGTCGACCGCGTCCGCGCCGCCGCGCTCGCGCCCGGGGCGCGGGGCGCCGTGGATTTGGTCGAGCACCTCATCGCCTACTCCAACACCATCGTCTCCCGCGCCGTGTTCGGCGACAAGAGTGCGCGCGGCTTGTATGACAACTTGTACAGGGGGCGCGAGATGAAGAAGGTGTTCGAAGGCTTCGCGGAGTTGCTCGGGCAAGAGCCGATGCGGGAGCTCCTGCCATGGCTCGACCGGTGGGTGGACGCCTTCAGGGGGCTGGACGGGAAGGTGCAGCGCACGTTTGAGGCACTCGACAGCATCCTCGAGAAGGTGATCGACGACCACCGTCGCCGCTACCGTGAAGTCGGCAGGAAGATGGGCGACAATGACGGCGGCGGCGATCACCAGGATTTCGTCGACGTGTTACTCGACGTGAACGAGACAGACAAGGACGCAGGCGTTCATCTCGGCACGATCGAAATCAAGGCCATTATCCTGGTACGAATTTTCATTGAAACCTATATATGCACCCGTACGTAAATTCATTCATATACTTGATTTGTTTCTGGCGTCGACACGGACGCGAGCAGGACATGTTCGCGGCGGGCACGGACACCACGAAGACGGCAATGGAATGGGCCATGGCGCTCCTGGGCCGGCTCGCGAACGCCAGGTCGCGCGCACGCATCACCTCCTCGGCCACGGCCGCCGACGACACGACCACCACCGGCACGCGCCCGAGACGGAGCAGCAGCACCGGCCCGTGCGACACGGCGAGGCCGTGCAGCTGGTGGCCCTCGGGAAGAGCCGAGAGGAAGGCCGCCGCGGAGAGCACGGCCGGCAGTGAGACGTGCGGAAGAGGAAAGAAGAGAGGAGAGAAAGAGAAAGGGAGGAAGAGAGAGGGTGACGTGGCCGGCTGACATGTGGGGACCACGCGGGTCCCACGCTGACTCAGCCACCACGTCGGCCAAAACCGCGGTCAAAACCACCAAGGGACCTCGGGTGACCGGTTTTGTATAGTTAGGGGACCTCGGGTGTCTGGTATTGCGGTTCAAGGACGTTTTCGTATCTCGGTGACAAGTTCAGGGATCTCTGGTGTACTTTTTCCATTGCCATATTGATCGAGCTTGTGGTGCCATACCATGCCAGCCCATGGATTAAGATGCTGGCCCAAGCACGGCACGGGCAAACGGGCCGTACCGTGCCTGGGCCGGAAACAGTAAGGCCGTGCCCGGGCTCATTTGGACAACTATACCCTTCACGTCGTCGCCCGCGCCGCCGAGGCCGCCGCGCCGGTGCTCCAGAAAGCTTCTCGTTCCGCCTACGCATACGGCGCGGCTCCGGGGAACCGGCGAACCTTACCCGTCACGCACGAGCTCCATCTTCCGCGTCGCCGGCGATCGACCCCACACTGTCCGCCGCCGTCGTTTGCCGCCCGACAGCTCGATCTTCCTCACTGATTCACCCACCGGCGACGTATACCTCGCCTTCGAAGGGACGAGCGCTTCGCGGCTCCGCCTTCTTCACTGGAGAGGTGCTTCCATTCCATGTCTCAACTCTCAAACCTCTGCCGCCTGCCGCCGCCGGCTCTTGCCCCTTACCCCGGGCTTGCGTTGCATCGCTGGGTTGGGACGCGGATCTGCTTGTTCATCTCACAGATGAGATGAGATGAGCCTTCACTGGTTGATGGTTTTCAGAGAAGTCCTGGAGAGCGTTTCTGAATAATGGACGAAATTTCTGAATTTCTGAGCACCAGACGGGTTTTGACTGGCGTCCTGCGATGTCAAATACTTAGATTTTTGGAGAAGCTAGCTGCAATCATCCCATTTGTTAAGATGAGATGATCAATTGATAATGGCACCTGTGTAGACTGTAGTGACAAGATGTCTCATACTCTCATTTCATATTTGCAACTTTCAGAAAAATTCAGAGTCCACGCCATGCCATCCTACAGTTCAGTGATTCAGTCCATCCAAGATGAGACATGAGAGGGCAAGACCTACAATTAGTTGCATGTTTATGTTTCTGAATCTGGTTTGCTTCAACATTTTCTCACTGTCGGACTAACACATATGTATGTTCAGAAATTTCAGACCCAGTGCTGCAGGGCCGCAGACTGAATTTTCACGGCTCATTTTGACCGACACAAGGGTGAAATGAAACAAAGTCAAACACCTGGGCACTTGAAGCAAAGACAAGTCTTGTTCCTTCCCATGAATTCAATTGCAATAGCTACAAGTAAGCACCCTGTGCTGTGAGAATTTCCTATGCAATTTCACTAGTAGAATGGAGTGTAGTACAGATAAAACTACTCATGACTCATCCTTTTTGCATCCACCTTGTAATTCTTCACTCTTCCCAAGCTTCTCGGTAAGTAACTTGTTGACTGAAAAGAAAAAAAAATGCTAGAGAATCAGCCGATGAGCAGGCAAGAGCTTGGGAATTAGGAGGTAATGCTGCCATGCTTTCGTTCGCCGTAGCAATTTCTTGACTAGATTCTTGTACTAGGAAGCTGCTCGCTAGCGTAATCACAAAGACACGACTTGACCTCGTACTTAAGGAATAATACTACTAAACCTACTTCAAGTACTATTCTTCCAATACATTAACTCAAGATATCATAAGAATCTTTGGTACTCAACACGTGCAAGTGGCTGAATTTTGACCAGATGGTCGGTTGCTGTTTGCCAATTTCCTTGGCTCTTCTTGCTGATGCGCAAGTTAGGCCAAACTAGGATCTATCTATCTGTCTGTCTACTTATTTATGGCTAATTTTTCCTGATCAGAAACGATCCACCTCGTGATCATGTCAATAATTTGCAGCCGCAATATCTCCAACGAGGTTAGCACCAACAAAATAACAATATCCTCCTATGCT
Source organism: Oryza punctata (assembly GCA_000573905.2). Lineage (NCBI taxonomy): Eukaryota > Viridiplantae > Streptophyta > Magnoliopsida > Poales > Poaceae > Oryza > Oryza punctata. The sequence continues at coordinate 26,934,437 of CM002497.2, forward strand.
AGTGACATTATTCCATTGATTTGCCACCTCGAGAAACAAAAAGTTTGTGACAACCCTGAAGAGAAGAAAACAACTCCAGAAAAGGATCTCCACTCCACCTTATCTCTGAAGATCATATTTCCCAATCTTATGATCCTCGCGTCCATTTCTTTATTCCTGCATCTCTCTCTTTCCTTCCTTTTGTCGACGACAGGTTGCCGTCGACTCTGCACCAGCAACGGTGGGGGCATGCAGGCACGCACCGACGACGGCGATCGAAGAGGCCAAGAGGCAAAGTTTTGCAGTGATTTTGGTGAGTTTCAAGCATGTAAAACAAGCAGCAGAGAGATTCAGTTGGGAGCCACCTAGGCATGCATCTTTCTTTGCAAAGGTTTGAGACCCAGCAGCAGTGCAGCGTGCTTGACATCTCCTTGTGTTTTTCTCCTCATCATGGACCACTTATCCTATCGAGATCCACATATCCTGGCCTAGATTCGACCACATCCCATCCATCTCCCTTTTCCCTTCCTATGCAGCTGCAGAGACCTGCAGTAGACAGACTCTGCATAGCATATGGCATGATTTCTGCATATCCATTATCTTGCTAGGTCTAGAGATCTTAACAGTTGGGCCATTATTGATGCAAAGAAAGTTGGTGCTTGCTTCTTTGTGGAGTAGCTGTAGTTCACTGTTGTGTTTGAGTCCTGGCATGCAAAGCAAGCATAAGTGACCAGCATGTCCTGACAGTAGAAAAAAAAAAAGAAACTGAATTCTTCATGATTCTTCACTGGCTTTCATTCTCTGCTGTTAGAAGTAAGCATAAGTCTGGAATGAATGCATGATGACAAGAGAGATTGTTGTGTTTTTAACGAGAGTAGCATGAATGGATTAGCTGGGGCCAATGGTCACAAGGACTGAATGGACATGAAGGGGAAGGGTCCAATTATTGAAGCACTGGAAGAAGCTCAGAGCCACACAAGAAGATGTCCCAGCTGCCTCCTGTGATGGGAACAGGAAACAAACTAGACTTATGAACAAGATGGAGACCCTTCATGATCTCTGCATCAATATACTCCAATTTTGCAACCGTACAATACAGACAGGCTATTATCTGGTTTTCTTTTCACCAACTTATACCAACCAACCAAGGCTTAATTAAACATGTCTCGGAAGGTACTGACATTCTCACTGTATTACATAAAACTGCTGAAAGAAACGCCACATGACCCAAATACAAAGTTAGCATGACAGCTACTACAACAACAGCAGCAGCGACGAAGAACGGTAGCTGAAGCCGACACAGATTCCTTCGGTGAAGAATTGCGTTTGGATCACAGCACCTTGATGGCCTCGATCGCGCAATGAGGAGGCGCAATACTGAGCTCTAGACTGCTGATGGATGATGATGCCATTTCCAGTCCAGAGATCATGGAGAGCGACATCTCCTCGGCGGCCTTTGATCTCTTCACATATTCAGTTAATTCATCAACCTGACAGAAGGATCAGTTTGTGTTAGTTTTGGTCAGACTGTTGCTGGGTTACATGAAGATGTACTCAGATGCAAAGGTGCTGATTTTACCTGCACGCTATCTCCTCTAAAGCCTCTAGCAACTGGATAGCTTAGTATCTGCAGCAATATTAAAAATTCAGTCTTCAGATAGGATTGTTTGTCTCAAGTTACAACCAGTAATCAGCTAAGGGTAATTACAATTCAGCTTGTGGCTGCAAAGAAGAAAAATGGAAGCAAACAACTCTGTTGAAAATTACCGGGACATCGCCGCGGTCTGTATGAATTATCTCCTGGGTAGGAGGCTTAGTTCCAACACTCTGAGGACTTGGAAGCTGCAACAAAAGGTTTCAGAAAAGAGCATTAGCTGCAATATCCTGATGAACGATCCCAATATGTGTGGATCTGATCAAAAAGTGCACTGACCTGATCATCACTGTACTCAGCAACAACATCAAAGAGGCTGGCCCGGCGCTTCTTCTTGCCAGGGTTGATCTGCCGGAGAAAGTACTTCTGGGCGTGGCTGGCCACCTGAGTCGCCGTCCTGGTGGTCACAAAGTTCTTGGAGATGCCTCTCCAGTCCCCTTTTCCCAGCTGCCTCAGCCCATCCAGGAATTTCTTGTGCTCCTCCTCAGTCCATGGGACCCCTTCATAGATTAATCAACCAAAGGCAATTAATTGTCACATGATCTTCACAGGAAGCAACAAACAGGGAGTAATTACTAACTAAAAAGTTTTTCAGGTGTGAGAGCCTTGTGGATTGTTAGATATGTTGTTGACCAATTGACTGATACACAAAAGGTTAATCCTTTTTCTCTCTCTTTTGGAAGATGGGATTTTCAACCAATTTTGTTGGTTGCTCAATCAAAGATAACATTTTTTTTTGCTTTCACGGATCATCAAATTGCGTCAAGAATTAACAGGTAGTTGAAGGTTTAGAGTAAAAAGGAATCAGATGATCAGTTGACGGAGCAAGTAATGAACAGTAGATACAAGAACAGACAAAAGGGTGGTTGCTACTTGCTGTATTGCTCACCTTTCTTCCTCTCCTGCACCTTGCGGCGGCGGCGCTTCTGCTGGCCGGAGGCGAGCTCGGAGTCGTCGGAGGCGCGCCGCTTGCCGCCGTCGGCCGGCACCGGCAGCGGGTCGATGGAGGTGAGGTTGGGCATACTTGAGCTCTTCTTGATAAACCCACCCTCCACCTCCTCCTCGTCGTACTCCTCCTCGTCAACTCCGCCGCCGCGGACCTCGACGCCGAACAGCCGGAACATCACCGGCGGCGGCGGCTTCCTCTCCACTACCTCCTCCTGCTGCTCCATCTCGATCGGCGGCAGGTCGCTGCGTGGTCGCTTTTGGTGGTGAAATGGAAGTGGCGTGGCGGGTATTATTGGGCTCTCGACGGTTTGGAGCATACTGCTCCCACTCCTCTTCTCTGTTTATTTATAGAGGGGTTTATTTTTCTTATAAAATGTATATGTATTTGAAAATAATAATAATAATAATAATAATAATATATTAAATTATTTTAACAACAAAAGGAAAAAAGGAAATTTAAGTGCTTTCTATTGGTTTTAAATTGGTAATTGACGAATCAGATGGTTTCCCTGCAATTACAGGACTCGTTGACCTCATCTCTGGCATGCCCAAGGCCAAAAGGAAGAGATGCCATCCCTGTCATTATGTGTTCTTCCAGTGACGTCCGTACTTACGTGCAAGTCCTGTTTTGATTCATACGAAATTCATAGGAATTTTAAAGGATTTTATTTCTATAGAAATTGTTCCTATATAGTTTTTTGAATCAAAGGAATGAACCCTATGAAATCCTAAAAATTCCTATAGAATGTCACTTTCCATATAAATTTTGGAGGAAATTTAATATGAGGTATAACCTCATGGAAAAAAATCATTTGAGTCTTTACCTCTTCTTAAATTCATGTGTTTTTCCTGCGGTCTAATCAAACTATTTGCAATCATTTGTTTTATCCTTGTATTCCTGTTAGAACTCTATGTTTTTTCTATTTCTCTGTTTTTTCATTACTATGGTTTAAGGAGCCCTAAAATCTTTTTGAAATGCTCAGGAAAAAAAAGATCTCCTTAGTTGTGGTAGCCGATCGAAGTAAATTACAATACAAAATCTAATTGTTGGCAGAAGTTTTCGCGTCAATTTCTTGGCAACCGATGAGAGACTGAACCTGACTACGTGTATACATTCATAGTGTCAGTAACTCAGAATCTTCACTTTTTTTTTCAGGGCATCATCGTGTCAGTGCCTGGGTGGCTGGTGTTACACCGGACAGAAAGAACATTGCAATTGCAAAGGTTTGACTGTTTGTCAATTGCTTGTAAAAAAAAAAGAGAGAAATAACTGTTTGCCAATTGGGTTGCAATTTGCATGCACCTTCGAATATTCCACGTGCTGATCGATGAACAGCAGATTCAGATTTTCAGATCGTACGTACGCAGGTACGTTCATCCGTTTTTGTTCAGAATATATATCTCGTCAATCGATGCATGAATGATTAGCTCACGGTTGCATATACATATATACTGGCATAAATATCTCATCACATTGGAAATATCTTGCATTGCTAGCTAAGATATAGCCCTTGAATGTATCGATCGATTATGGCATAATGTATGGTCGGGAATATATAGGTATAGCAGGACACAATCGAGCAGCTAGCTAGCATACAGATATCAGTAGTATTTTTTTCTTGAATTTTTTTTTTCTGAAGAAGAATAGATATCACAACATATAGGAGTACCCGTAGCTAATCATCATCGACTAATTGTTTGTCAATGGAATGCACAGCAATCCGTAGTTCCGTACCCAATCATCAAATCAAATCATGCATGATATGCAATTGTGTATAGTTACTCCATTTACGAGGTAGTACTCCAAGTAGGACTAGTAGTGCTCTAGTAGTATCCCACATATACTTTAACTGTTTTTATCTTCGTTATGAGTTATGACCGTGGATAAGTTCACATTTTAAATCGATGGATTTCATCGGGCTCTCCTCGAGGTGACAAATTATGAGCAAATTGCAGGCGAGAGAAGCCAGGATCACTTGACAGAGAGTGAAAAATGGCAACCCTGGACTTCTGGTTTTCGCCTCGAATTTGTCACCTCCCGGTTTTGCTACCTCGTATGCTATCACTTATCCAAACTTCCTTAATTTTTTACTCAGTAGATAGATAGTAGTTGATCATAGTAACTGAAGTGGATTTACTGACTTAATTGTATATAGTGTTTACTCTTGTTCGTTTAAAACTAGGAATATCATACAGCCGCCGCAGTACAAAACTGAGTAAAAATACACACGCCTACGTAGAACAAAGAGCGTCAGGTACACGCGTGTGTAGACAAAACTGCACTCGTAAAATGGGCCACTTGGATAGATAAAGAAACGGCCCAGTTAGTCCTAATGACTGAACGAGAAGGTCCATTCCCAGTCCCTAAACTATAGTTTGTTGTCTAGCTTAGTCCACAATTACAGCCCATAATGCCTTCTTTGAACTGGGCTGGGCTTTACATTCTCCAAACACCAAATACTAGTAGCTTAGAACTCTGCAGGTTTGGGAAGTTGGGGATACGTGTGTTAGCTTAGCTGAATGAATGGTGATTGATACTCCAAATCTGTATGTGTTGTGGTCATGACTTGGACAAATTCGAGGTTTGCTAAAAAAAATGACAGACAAAAGCAGTGTTTGGTGGAAATAATGTGAATTCAAGACTCAATAGATACTTATGGAGGATGATAGTGTAATACTAGAAAGTTTCTGAAGCACGAATGTTTCATGATTTAGGTCGGCATATGCGATGCGATGCGACTCTGTGACTAAACTTCACTTCGACTTGACTTAGTTTACGACCTTGTATTTCCCAGTCTTGGACGGTGATCTCCATTACTTTTATAATTTTGCTTAAGCTTTTTTAAGTGGGCTTTTGAAAAAAGGCGCCAATAAGTGAGGTAGTAAATTAGTCAGACTGGACGACACAGATTTCCAAAGCCTGACAAAGTACACACCTACAGAGTACACGCTCGTATGCACACATGATGCACATGTCGCCGCGCTGCGTCGTGCCGTCTCTGCCTCGCCACGCCACGCCGCGCCGCGCCACCTATAAGCCAGACACCCGCGCGCGCGCACTCGCCACTCGCGAGCTTCCACTACTGTCACTGAACTGTCTGTGTGTTCCTGGCCATGTCCGCCGCCACGGTCACCGCCACGCCGCGCCACACCCGGCCGTCGCCTCTCAACCCGAACGCCAGGGCGGCGGCGGCGGCGGCGCCGAACGCCGTGTCCACCACAAGGACGCACCTCGCCAACCTCGATCGCCTCCTCGTCCGGCCGCCGCCGCTGCCTCTGCCGCTCCAGAACAAGAGGGTGCCGCCGGCCGAGGAGCTCGGCGACGGCGCCGCCACCCCCGACGACCGGAGCGGCCGCGGCGGGCTGCTCAACGCGCTCAACCTGTCCACGTTCCTGCCCTTCACCCGCAAACCGGCCGTCGACGAGATGTCGCCGCGCAGCCTCGCGCACCTGCAGCGCCTCCTCACGCTCTCGCCGCGCCCCTCGCCGAAGGGCTCCATCGCCGACGAGTGGCGGAGGTATCACGGCGAGGGTGGCTGGGATGGGCTGCTCGACCCGCTCGACCAGAACCTCCGCCGCGAGGTCCTCCGCTACGGCGACTTCGTGCAGGCCGCGTACACGGCGTTCCACTCCATGCCGTCGGCGGCGGCGGCGTCGCAGCACAGCCAGCACCGGACGCTCGTTCTCCCCGACCGGTCGTACCGGCCGACGCGGAGCCTGTTCGCCACGTCGTCGCTGTCCATCCCGCCGTGGGCGCAGCGGCGGTCGGCGCCCGGGTGGCTCACGCAGCGCTCCAGCTTCGTCGGCTACGTCGCCGTCTGCGACAACGAGACCGAGGTGCAGCGTATGGGACGCCGGGACATCGCCATCGTCCTGCGCGGCACGGCGACGTGCCCCGAGTGGGCCGAGAACCTCCGCGCCGGTCTCGTGCCGGTCGACGACGACGATGTCGGGTCGCCGCAGAACGCGCCGAAGGTGGCGAAGGGGTTCTTGAGCCTGTACAAGACGGCCGGCGACCACGTCCCGAGCCTCTCGGACGCCATAGTCGACGAGGTGAGGCGCCTCGCCGAGGTGTACAAGGGGGAGGAGCTCAGCATCACGGTGGTGGGACACAGCCTCGGCGCGTCGCTGGCCGTCCTCGCCGCCGACGAGCTCAGCGCTTGCCTGGCCACGGACGCCGACATTGACACCACGGAACATCACCGGCGGCCACCTCCGATCGCCGTGGTGTCCTTCGGCGGCCCAAAGACAGGCAACCGTGCGTTCGCCGACCGTCTCCAGAACGACCGCGGCGTGAACGTGCTCCGCGTGGTGAACGCCGGCGACGTGGTGACGCGCGTGCCGGCCGGGGCGCCGACGGCGATCACGCGGGAAGTGCACGTCCACGTGGGCGCGGAGCTGAGGCTGGACAGCCGCGACTCGCCGTGCCTGCGCGCGGACGCCGGGCCGGCGTGCTGTCACGACCTGGAGGCGTACCTCCACCTGCTCGACGGCTTCGCCGGCTCCGGCCGGCCGTTCCGCGCCGACGCGAGCCGCAGCGTGGCGCGGCTGCTGACCTACCAGCGGACCAACGTGAAGCGCGCCTACGTGGAGCGCGCCAGGGTGCTCGGCTTCGAGCCGGCCACGCCGCGAACCGCCACGGCGAACGGCGCCGCCGGCGGCGGAGCCGACGGGCAGTACGGCTACTTGGCTAGCCCAACATGATCGTTTTGCGTACTACTACTGTAGCATGCATGCATTGTCGTGTACCACCTTAATTATTAGTTTGGTAATTAACTCGTACTAATTAGTATGTAATCTGCACGTGTTTCTTGATGTGCATTCAACTTTTTTTTTCTCGTAGATATTCAGTTACTGTTTGGCCATTTACATCGTGCTTGTGGTGATCGTGGTGATGCATGGTCGAGTCGATGAGGAGCTTGTTAATGTAGCCGTGCGTGATGCATATGCTTTTTGGTGAACATATATTTAGCTTGTAACAAATTAAATTAAGGTGGCAATTTGGGTGGTCGTTATCGAATGACTGGTTTCTGGACATTACGAAACCACAAGGGGGATCTGTCAACCACTCATGATCGTGCGTGGAAAAAAATATCATTGGGTGCATGTGTGCATCATCGGGCACAAGCATATGTCACATACGTACAGTACCGATTTGATGCTTGAACTGCTGAAGTACGTAGCTCAAATACCATTATTATTTTTTTTTAGGCAAGAGCTCCAAGACGAGTTATTATTCCCTCTATAAATAAAAACAAATTATATTCATTAATTAATTTTTTCTGAAATGAAGGGAGTGCCGAAAAGGTTAAGCAAGCAATGTGCAAACTTCATAATCCATATGATATGCATAGGTACACATGGTTCAAACGACAGGGGTGGATCCAACAATGCTGAGGAGGGCGGGCTCATCTTCTTTTTCCTTCTCTAGCTCCCTAACAATTCTTCCTCTCCCCCTTATTCCCCCTTCCATCTCTCCTTCTCGATCCAACGGGGTTAGGGGGCTTAGGCCCCTGACACTCACGTTGGATTTGCATACATACGTACAATAAGATATGTCATATATTCACATGACTTTCGTTCAAATGTTTGTTTTCGAAACAAGCAATGATTTTTTTTTTGCTGAAAATCATATATATATATATATATATATATATATATATATGTATGTATGTATGTATGTATGTATATGTACATATGCATGCATGATGCATCACTCTTTGAGGAAAGAAAATCTACTCCATCCATCTTAAAATGGAACTATTTTTTGGAATTTAATTTTTTTCCAAAATTTAAACTATTTCTTCACCTACACTCACATCTCAACCAGTCGCAATTCTCTCCTATTTAATGTCCTCGCATACATTTTTTTATCAACCAATCAGAACCTTAGACTATTTTATTTCACCTATTTTTTTTAATTTCCATGAAAATCAATATAAATGCTTATATTTTAAGATGAAATAAGTGGATGTTTCTTCTTCTTCTTCTTTTGTGTGTGGGTTGGTTGAATGTAATATGGGCAACAAGGACAATGACGGAAGTGGCAACGTGCAGGGACAAACCGGCCTCTCTCTACCACGTTCACAGCGAGAATGCAAGTGGATGCATGCCTTGGTGGTGTGCGTGTCAACAGTGGTCAGTTTAGTGGATGACACATTCTTTCTTCCCTCGTATTGTCGGAGACGATATATGATATATAGGTTTTGTTAGTTGCAGCTTCTCGTAAAATTAAAATCTCCATCTAAATAGTTTAACTTTCCATTCAAGTTATAACAAAAACTGCACTGTTGTAGATTAAAAAAAGAAACAAACCCTTAAAAAAAGAAACAAGAAGTAGAAGTTGATTTCAACAGTTTTTTGATATTCTCACCCATTAATTAAATTCTCACTAGCTATTTTTCTGAATCTAAAACTCTCCAAACAAAACAAGAAGCTTAGTCGAACACTAGCTATCTAGCTGCTGGATCGATCACGCAATGCACCTTTGTGGTAGTGGAGTAGATCAGCAGCCAACCATCAAACCGCAACGTGCTCAATGCTAACGACGTGCTAGGCTATGGTTTAATTTACCTTTTAGCTCTAATAAAAAAAAATATCTAACTGCTTCAGCAGACACACCTGCTTGTTGGCCTGCTGTGGCTCGCCGCTTGCGTTAGATTTGTAATGATATATGGTTGGTTAAAGTTAAAAAGTTAATGATTAGCAGTACTTGTTTAGTACGGAGTACGTATATATTTTGATGTCAGTGTATGCTTGTTTGGGAGTTGAAAGAAACTCAATTTTTTTAAAAAAAAATAAGTCGTCATACATAATAAGCATAATACTGTGTTTCAGTGTGAACTAAGGCTTGGTGAACTACTGGGGCCAGATGTCCAGTCTGACCAAATGGCCCATTTATAGGTTGGCCACCTTGTCTCGCCACCTGCGTCACCGCGTGGCAATTCAATGTGGCCCAACATGGAGGCCATTACTGGCAGGCGTGCTCGCGGTTCAGCGAAACGGCCCATTAACTATTCAGCCCAAGTAATCTCATCCCGGCCCGAGCTGCTCCTGGGAATACGGCCCAAATTGTTCGGCAGTGCTCAGGACCGTTGGATCAAGACGGATGGCCTACGATGCTCCACGTAGTGGACCAGCCAACCCTCCGCCCTCGGCGCCGTTTCCGCCTCCGTTCCCGGCGAGCTCCGGCCAGTGCCGCTCCACCGCCACCTTCGCCGGCGATATGTCCTTCCATGGACAGCAAGGGGAATTCTATAGATCTCGGGATCTCCTAAACCCCTCGAATTCGTCCAACCCGAGTGGGTCTCGCTGAGAGGAGAGAAGAGGTGGTTGGTGGTGCTCTGCTCGGCGACGATGGTATCCTCCTCCCAAACCTGCTTCGTCCAAGCCTCCCCGCACCCCCGGCAATCACTATCTCATCGCCGGCCGCGCCGCCACGGCAGCGCACTAGGTCATCACCGTCTCCAGCGTCAAACGCGTGCGGATCGTTGAGCAGGATCAGCCTCGTCATCGATCTCGGCATCTCGCCATGGAGATGGAGGTGAGTCTAATCGGTTGGGATTGGGATTTGGTGGTGGGATTTTTTACTGTCGTTTAAGCAATGGTGTGACCATCTCTTCAGTCCTTTGATCCATGAAAGTTCATGTGTGCCAATGAATGTGCTGTTAATAGTTTTGCTGCAGATCTAATACATGTGTTCTCCACCACGTTGCCGCATGGTCTAATGACCAATGTAGAATTCGTGTGGATGGTGATTAAGGTCAATGCTGAATTGCTGATGCATTCCTTGTTTAACTTTCAGGATGCGATTGAAGCCTGTGATCATTGGTTTGGGGTTTTACATGAAAAGGACGGCCAATATGCCCAATGTTTGAATGCTCTTCAGACTCTTCAGTGGTAAGGACATTGCTTCGAACCTTTCTAATGTTTTGCAATTGATAGAACGTCCATTTGTCGGGCCGATAGAACTGTCCATTTGACAATCGGTTTCTAGTATTAGCTGAAAAAATTATATTTCTGCAGAACTAGCAAGGTGGCGCGGCTAGATTTAAAATTGTACAATATATTTAATTAACTTAGCTGCTTTATAATATTCTTCAATATTTAGAATATATAGCCGTTACTATATGAGCACCCCTACTAAGTTTACAACTATTATGAGCACCCGTACCATGTCTACAACTACGACATGAATAGGCAAGTTTCACCGTAAGTAATCTAACCAGCTGAGTTATGTTCACTTGGCTACTTCTAGTATTTTTATATAACTTGGATATGCATTCATGACTATGGTCACTTTATTTGATGGTAGGACCATATTGATATATTTTTCTTTATGGCTATGTTAGATTGGATGTTCACAGTACAACTTAATTTTCTCTTAATTACTTGAATTCAACAATGATCTTTTTAATATTTTAATTTATGTTCTAAATCATGACATGCAAGTATTTTTATTTTTATTATAATATTTTATGGATATTTATGTTGGATTTTGTATTGTAATCAAATTGATGGGTTTCAAAACATAATTGTAATTTTTACCATAATTTTATGATTAAATTTCCAATTGGCCTAAATCATATAGTGGAGTGGATATGTGCACAAATATACTGGGGAAAATTGAGGGATTCAAACTAATTAAACGCACAGAGGCAGATACAATCATGAGGCTTATCTAATCATGTGATTATCTCTAATCTTATCGTTGATTGCTTGCCTCGAGGGATCCTAGCTAGCTTTCACCCTTCCTCGCTTATATCTGCCGCTAGATAGATAGAGATCAATGCAAGGCAATTTGATCGTACCCCTCTTTTAGAGTCCAGTCCCTAGATGATTATTAGCAAGGTTAGAAGATTAGTTATTTTTATCCAGGTTTTTAAATATTTTAAACTGTATTTTTAGTTGGACTTTATTTAAAATTATATTTCCAGTAGGACTTTCCACAATATCCTAATAGCCTTCCTTTTTTCTCTATTTCTCTTATCCGTTTGCACGGTCCGTTTACACAAAACCCAATTCTAATACACTTCTATTTTTTCCTTCTTTTGTCCGTTTACACCTAACCCAGTCCTAATACACTTTTATTTTTCTTTTTTTCTTTCAATTAATGTGGGATTTTTTATATCGTGAGATTGAATGTGAAGGTTTTTTTTATATTACTTTATTTATTAAGTTAATAGATTTTGTCGCTTACACATGTGTACATTGATCTAGCTGGCTAAGGATTTGCTCTTTCATTTATTGTCCTTGGTTGCAACTTGCATCCAGATTATTAATTTGTCATTGGCGAAGTCTTAAGTGATAATCGTACTGTTAAAAGTTAAAAACTATATATTATTTTTAGAGGATATTTTTTACCCGATCTTTATATCCAACCGGATATATGCAGTCTTTTCAAATAGGGAACTTAGCCCTCAAACAATCCAATCTAAAACTCGCTCCTATGAAGATTTGAACTCAGAAACTTGGGTGCTACTCAGGTCATTGCAATCACTAGACTATATGCCATTTCACAAAATTCAAAAACTATATGCTCATGAATCTTCCTGACTGTGCCATCAATCCACAGTTGTGGGAAAAAACACTAGTTAGCATCAATAAAAAAACACGAGTGCAACTGAATTAGTCTGCAAAACCATGCATATACATGCGTTCCTTTGGTTTGATGAAGTAATGGTGCGATCCAAGTGTTGAATGTGATGAACATTTCTCTGTTTAGGTCTCTTGTCAGTATGAAGATCTGTTTTTTTTTCCAGCAAATCAATGCCTAATGGTGCTGTGTCCCAACTGCCATAAGGCTCATCCAGTGCTTGTCCTTTTGGTTACACACACTATTTCATGGTCAACAAAAAACACAGCAACAACCAACTCTCTTGCAGACGTTGTTCCCAGAGAAGATTACTTTGGCTCTGTTCTACATAGGAGTAGTACGTTGCAGGCTTGCAGCTGATGTCTCTTCTCCTTTGATGGTTACAGGTCAAAAGCTATTTGTCATTTCTCTGGCTTATTCAGAAAGCATTCTTCCGACTACTGCTGCAATGCCGCTGCTACTCCACTACAAACAAAACTAGGGAAAAAGAAGCAAGGATGCATCGTCACATTGTGTGCCACGATCCAAGCCGAAGCTCCATCGATCCCTACACGAAGCAGCAGCAACAAACTTGTAGCACACCACTAAACTAAACTCTGACGACTGACAAAGTGAAATCGGCGCATCAAAGAACGAGACAGACAGGTAAGCACCACATACCCCCTTTGACCGATCTTGCCTCAGCTAAATCTACAAAAAATGCAACGTCAATCTCCAGCTAAATCTACAAAAAATGCAACTTCAATCTCTCTTGGATCAAATCATCAAAAGACATGCTCGCTTCTTTCAAGAAAGAAAGGGAAAGGAATCTGGTGATGGTCTCCTTTCCCTTTAGTATTTTTTTTCACCCTTTTCTAGAATAAAGGGAATGTTGGTTTTGAACAAGATGATCCCTAGGAAGGACAGTTTAGGAGGTAAAGAATATGCTAATATGCTACTCATAGCAATGACATTTGAGTATAGAATGCTCACTGTATAGAAACTGAAACACAAAGCAAAGTTCTATAGGTTAGGTGCAGAGTAAGCCACAGCATCATGCCATTGAAATGTGCCAATACATAAGGTTACCTCTCCATCCAAAAAATGAGTAGTAGTAGTTGAGTACTACTAGTAGAGTAGTACTATTATATAGTAATGCCTTTGGTGTTGTACAATATTAATAGTTGGTTTGAACAAATTAGAAGATCTTGTCCTGAAAATTCAAGACTTGTTTGTCATGTCTATATAATCTCGAATCCTTGTAGAAAATAGAGTTTGTAGACTACAATAAAGTGGTTAGCCATCTAATTTCGGTCTCAAATATAAACAAAGCCTTTTCACTCAATAATCTCAGTCAAATTACATCCCCAAACTCCAGGAATTTTTGAACCGAGAGATACCTAACTTAAAAACTTGAAGTTGTTAAGGCCTCCTTTGAAATGTATGGTTTTCGAAGGAATTTCATGTGAGTTGAACTGCTGTTGTGAAAATCCTGTAAAACTCCTGCTCTTCTAAAGGATTCCCAGACCTGGTTGGAACATGAGAAGTGAACCATTTCAAGCGAAACCCGCTCCAAAACCGGTCTAGTGTAGCAGGCCCACGACACTGACAGCCGCAGCTTATCAACCAAACCCGCTAGTACTACTGTACCTGTTCTTCACTAACGGTAATATAAGCATTGCAATCAAACAGCAACATCTAAGCTGCCGAAGCAGAGGAAGAAGACAGCAGCAGCACATCAGCTCACTCGGATTCTCTCTCTCTCTTCTGCAAAGTCTGCAACGCCTGCTGCAGTTTGGCTTCTCTCTCCAGCTGCAGCCTGCTGCTTCTGTCCCTTCTCCCCAACCTCTTTTGTCCGTTGCATTTCTTCACCTCCATTAATCCAAGCACAGAGAGAGAGAGAGAGAGAGAGAGAGAGAGAGAGAGAGATGCATCCGTCACGCTCACTGCACGCCAAGCCGCCAAGAAGCCACGCGCGCTCGCTCTCGCGCTCGCAGCTACCCACCGCCATTTCTGCGGCCAACCAAGATTTCCAGTTCCAGTTCCAGCTTCTCCCCAAGGTGTTCCAGTTCCACATGGACGGCGGCGGCGGAGGTGAAGGGCGGGTGGTGGATGTGGGTCACGGCGGGAAGTCGTCGGAGAAGAAGGTTCTTGCTCAGCTGGAGCAGGTGAGGCTCAGCATTGCGTCGAGTGACGACGAGGAGGACGTGGACGCGCCGCCCAGGAGTTCCTTCTCCGGCGCGAGCCACCCGCCGGAGCCGGTGGATGAGATGGATACGGTGTTCGTTGCGGTGGATGGCCGGGACAAGGCGGCCAAGCCGGTGATCGTGTGGGACGCGTCCCCGCCGCAGAGCGGCGCGGCGAGCCCCCACAGCAGCATCGACAGCTCCGGCGCGGCGGCCACCGTCACCAGCATCGCGCCCAGCTGCACCGTCACCAGCCTCAGCGCCAAGACCAGCGTCAGCAGCAGCGCCGCCAGCGACGGCAGCGGCTGGAGCAACAGCACGGCCGGGGTCGGCAGCGCCTCCGTCGCCGGCGGGAAGCCGCACAAGGGGGGCGACCCGAGGTGGAAGGCGATCCTCGCGGCGCGAGCCCGGGACGGCCCGCTCGCCATGGGCAACTTCCGTCTCCTCCGGCGCCTCGGGTGCGGCGACATCGGGACGGTGTACCTGTCCGAGCTCAGCAACGTCGCCGGCGGCTGTGGCGCGGCGAGGGCGTGGTTCGCCATGAAGGTGATGGACAAGGCGTCGCTGGAGAGCCGGCGGAAGCTGAGCCGGGCGCAGACGGAGCGGGAGATCCTGCAGCTGCTCGACCACCCCTTCCTGCCCACCCTGTACGCGCACTTCGAGACCGACAGGTTCGCCTGCCTCGTCATGGAGTTCTGCCCCGGCGGCGACCTCCATGCTCTCCGGCAGCGTCAGCCCGGCAAGCACTTCCCGGAGCACGCGGCGAGGTAATTTTGACTCCATTTTAATTCGACCTCTTTGTTTTAGGATGTTAATCTTGATAGGATTAGCATTTAGCAAGAAACAATACTCTGTTTAGTTGTTGATTTGGTGACCATGCGACAAGATCAGGTATGGCAGCTGAGAGCTGTCACTGCAGCAATCTTTCAGTATTGCAGAAATTTTCTTCTCTGAAAAATGAATCTTGCCAAGGCTGGAGCTGCAATTGATGCATGATTGACACATTACCAAAATGGCTTAGATTTTTTTTCAGCATTTCAATTAACATTAGTGTATTAGTATAGTCAATGGATTATGCTCTGACTTCTAGAGTGGGCATTTTGCTGTCTGCTGCTTTTTTATGTTGTGGAACAGGATATCTAAAAGACTAAAATTAACAAATCTAGCAGACCACAAAGCATGTGGCAGTTCTGTCATGCTAAAGGTTGATAGTAGTACTAGCATTTTCCCCACTAACCCATTTGTGTTCGAATTAGGTATCTGTAACATAGACATCTTATCCAATCTGTCCCTGAATTAACAAACATCATTATCCTACTTGTTTTCTCCCATGATTTTGTGATGCATCATGTAATCTTCTTCATGACATTTGTTTGATCCACCAAGATGTATTGTTATTGAGCAGCATCATATTCTTCTCTTCACCAGTTCACCTATGATTTATTCTTTTCCGGGGTTTGCAGGTTCTACGCCGCGGAGGTGCTCCTCGCGCTGGAGTATCTCCACATGCTCGGAGTGGTGTACCGAGACCTCAAGCCGGAGAACGTCCTGGTCAGGGACGACGGCCACATCATGCTCTCCGACTTCGACCTCTCGCTCCGCTGCGCCGTCTCGCCGACGCTGGTGAGGTCGTCCATGAGCTCCGATCCCAAGAGGGGCAATGCGCAGTCGTGCGCCCAGCCAGCAGCCTGCATCCAGCCGACGTGCTTCATGCCCAAGCTGTTCGGCAAGAAATCCAAGAACAGCCAGCCGAGGCAGAGGCATCATCATCATCATCATCAGCAGCAGCAGCTGGCCGCCGCGGCGTTGCCGGAGGTCGTCGTCGAGCCGACCGGGGCGCGGTCGATGTCGTTCGTGGGGACGCACGAGTACCTGGCGCCGGAGATCATCAAGGGGGAAGGGCACGGCAGCGCGGTGGACTGGTGGACGTTCGGGGTGTTCCTGCACGAGCTCATGTACGGCAAGACGCCGTTCAAGGGGCAGACGAACCGGGCCACGCTGTTCAACGTCGTCGGGCAGCAGCTCCGGTTCCCGGACTACCCGCCGACGAGCAACGCCGGCAGGGATCTGATCAGGGGACTCCTGGCCAAGGAGCCGCAGGGACGGCTCGGCGTGAAGCGCGGCGCGGCGGAGATCAAGCAGCACCCATTCTTCGACGGCGTCAACTGGGCGCTCATCCGGTGCAGCACCCCGCCCGGCGTGCCCAGGGCCGTTGAGCCCGTCGTCGCCGCCGCCGCCGCCAAGCCGCCGCCGGTGGACACCGTGGAGATGACAATCCACAGCAATTGCAACAGCAGCAAGAGGATGACAGGGCCGCCAGAGGTGGAGTCTGGAGGCAAATACCTAGACTTTGAATTCTTCTAGTAAGGTGAATGCAATTCTGCCAAATATTGCATCAGGCAGCTGAGTTTTTAGAGCCAAAATATATATATATATATATATATGAAGTTTTTAACCATACTTGTTGTAGTTTGAGTTGTAACTGTAGTCACTGCTCACCCCCATAGTTTCAACATTTGGGCAATGACATATCTGACCGACCAGTTGTGCTGCTGCGTTGCCGCTTAGGAATTACCCCTCTGTTGTTGCAATTCTATCACAGATCAACTAGTACTACTCTACTCTAATAGGCTAATGGAGTACAAGTACAACATGTTAGTAACATGCATCATCACACATAAGTTCTTGCCATGATTATGTACAAAAATGTTGCCTTTTACAAGAGCAAAGGCTAATTTTGTAGACAGGGGAAGCATTGTTGTGTTAAAATGTCATGAACAAAATTAAAGAGAGATTATCAGAAGGGCAAGAGATCTTCAAAAAACACAGGAATGAATTAAAGAGAGACACTTGATAATTCACAGTATTAGTACATCACGTTAGTTAGTACTAGAAGGACTAGATTGATTACACGACGAGGCTATCTGATGCGGCGGCGGCGGCGGCGAGCCCCACGCCGGCGGGAGGGTTGCGGTGGCGGGTGAGGGCGCGCAGCTGCGCGCGCTGGCACTCGAGGTTGGAGACGAGATCCACCCTCTCCTCCCGCGGCGGCCGCACGCGCACCGCCCTCGGGAACTCCACGAACCCCTTGATCCCCCTCGCGATATGCGGGTTCTCGCCGCCGCCGGCGACCTCTCGCCGGTGCAGCAGCTGAGGCTGGCCACCGCTCGCCGTCGCATGGCTGATCTGCTGGCCGTGGTGGCTCGTGGGGCTTGACTTGCCGGTGGTCGTAGGACTGCCGCTGCTACAGCTGCTCTTGTTGTCGTCGGCGATGGCAGTGGCGGCGGAGGCGGCGGCGGCGGCGATCTCCCGCAGCGCCTCCTCCATGGCGGCCTTGGCGTCGGCGAGCTTCATCTGGACGCGCTCCTCCCGCCAGAGCTCGGCGACGCGCAGCATCCGGCGCTCGTCGTTGACCTCCTCCAGCGCGCGCTCCACCTCCGCGCGCATCTCGCCCACCTCCCCACGCATCCTCCTGCACTCCGCCTCCGCCGCCCCGCGCCGCCGCCTCTCCTTCTCCAGCTCCACGGCGAGCACCTCGCTCGCCGCCTCCGCCTTCCGCCGCATCCGCCGCTCCACCTCCAGCTCCGCCCTCATCTCCCTGATCTCCACCTCCGCCGCCGCCGACGAACCCGCCCCGCCGCCACCGCAGCGATACCACTCCACTATGTCATCCTCCACCTCCACCTCCATGCCGCCGCCGCCGCCGTCGAGAGAGACGATCATAGGAGGCCGATCGAGACGACGAAGCGCGCGAGGAGGCGTGGCGGCGCGGCAACAAGTAGGGATGGCTTGTGATCGATAAAGCTAGCAGTAGCGCGCCATGATTGGGGCGCGGAGTGGGAAGATTCCTGGGGCTTGTCTCCGCCATGGCCACCACCACCACTTTGATTTTCACCTACGCCATGGAGCTTTTGCGAGGTCGGGATCCAATATTTTAGTCGCCATGAGTGGCTCCAGCCTCCACCGCGTGGCCGGCATGGTCGCCGCCTTTGTGAGCTGTAAAAGCGACGAGCTCGGCGGCGGCGGCCGGACGAGGAGGGAGATGGTCACGTCGTCGATCGAGGATCACATCACATGCGCGGATCCCGATTCCTATGCCGCCATCATGGCGGCTCATGCTCGATTGCAACGCCGCCATGAATGATTCTTGAAGCTTGGCAAATTGTTTTCAAGCAATCGAACGATTATTAATTCGGAATTGATTTCTGCTTGCGCTGTGCAGGCAATTAAAACGTACGAACGCCATGAATTGATTTTGTTTGTTGCTGTTCTTCGATCGATCGATCTGTTCTTCGTGGGTGGATCGATGTGATTGTCAGGATTGCGTGGTACGCGAGGTCGTAGTAATGGCTTCACTGACGCTTTTGTAACGGCCACTGGATCAGCAATGTGATGCCAATCAATGCTGTTGTTGCCTGTACGTGTTGCTGCAGTGCAGACTTGAAGTGCAATGCAATGCGCGGTGGCCTTTTTTGCAACGCAAACTGGGCCCGGAGGAAATATCTGTGGCGCGTGGCCCATTACAGTCCAGTTACGGGTTTGGGCTATTTGAGCCGGCCCATTGATATGAGGCCTATGTTTTGTATTTTGGGCCTTTTAGCCCTTTGGTTCGATGTAAGACTTCGTATGAGATGACAGGTTTTTCTGAAAAAGAAAAAAGAAAAGAGACGACAGGTTGAGGTCCCAATTAAGAGGTCAGCGACCGCCGAACCAATGCTTTCCTGGCGCCGCCGTGCCAGCGAGGCCTCCGCCGCTGCCCTCGCCGGCGACGACCGGCCGGTCTCGCGCACTCGCTGGTACGTCACTGCTTCATACTGGTCCATGGACCATGGCACGCGTGGCGCGTCGCTTTCTATCTATGATTCTATCTCTACCTTGCGATTCTGGTATTTGGATCCTAGATATATATGCTTCGCCAGATCAAAATTCAAAATGCATGCATTGTGTTTACTTTCTTCGATCCATTTGGATCCTACTAGTTCAACCAAAATTTCATACTCCGGTAATATATGATTCGTGAAAACAAATTGGTCGAGGCAGGCAGATCTTTTTAGAATGCTGAACATTGATATCTTTTTATATATTTCGATCAGATGATGTATGGAAATTATGTGCATATATAGGTTTGCCTAAAAAGAACTGTCATGATATTATAAATTTCTCTCTTTTTTAATGTTTTGCAATCAGAATTAACGATCAAAGCCTCATTGTGAAGACCAGATAGATCTTGCTCACAAAAATGGGTGAATAGGCATCATCATTCATTTGTCATGCACATGGTCATACCCATAGCCCATAGGCGTAGAGCCCATCACAAGCCACAGCACATCATTAGCACTGTTCCGTGTAGAACATCATCATACAATGCATGACCAGAGCTAAAAAAATAAAGAAAAAAAAAACTGTGATCTTGCCTGCCACTATCATGTCTCTTCCAAGTTCTTATCCTCTCTCGTGTAAGAATAGAAGCTCCCACTTATAGGCGCCATGGCATTGTCTGGTTCAAAACACCCAATTAACACCTACACTTGCAAAAGGGTCAGCTACATACCAAACCAGACGCTTCTTTATCACCAGATTCTCTATCCAGCATGAGCGTGTTTTTTGGACCCTTTGCCCTAGCCCACAAATCATCTCACAACTTGGGCATGAAACAGCAGCGGGACCCAACCAGAGTTTACAAATTCATGAAACCGTCAGTGGTCGGTTTGTGGAAACCGATCAGTTTTAATTGTTTTTTATAGCATTAATAAAAAGTCATTAGTTTTTTATTGGTTTTCATAAACCAAGTTTTTTTTATCGGTTTTCCGTAAACCAGGAGAAGCGGTTTTTGTTTCCAAAAAGAAAAGGTGGCACATGTTGATACCATATGCCCCAAGAATTTTTTCTCCATACTTCCAGCCATCAAATCCAGCAATGTGGTACTAGTAGGACTAGTATCATGCATGCCATGGAGATGAATGCCACAACCACTTTTTCATGCCCTTTCACAAGAAAGAAAGGAAGGAGTAGAGTAGTTGCCCTTTGCAAACCAACAGCCTTGTCAGGCATGATGCAGCTGTGTCCAACAACCAGCATAGGTCCAAATTGCCAGCCTTGCTGCTATTCATCTCCCAGCCAGCCAAGCCACCATGTTGTTGAAGATGGCAACTATAGTTATCACTGATCAGATATTCAGATATGCCATGCAATGCAAGCTATGGCAGACAAGAGGGGTATGCATGGCTAGTGACACAGCATTTGACTACTCCCTTCGCGGCTAAGTCACAACAACTTTAGAAGGCACTTCCTATTAACAGTTGTTGCAGACTTGCTGGCTTGCTGCAGGTAGGAAAGGAAGAGCAGACGAAACTTTAGAACGAAATGCATGTGCAAAAGCAGATATGATTATGTGTCGTTTCAGACAAACAACAAAAAGAGGCTGTAGTGAGTTGTGAGCATCAGAGCATTGGCCAAAACTCCAGAAGTCTAAAATGACATTGCTAGATCATGTTTTAGTTAATCTTGGACAATGCAGCACGAAATTAATAACATGGGGCCCAAAATGGGACATGAAACATCAAAGATTCAAGACGAATGTCCTCCATCCAGACAGGCAGACAGCACAAAGATGCAGGGACAGCTCTAAGTCTCCAACCACTGAACATAGCTAATTCAGTTCAGAATTCAGACAAATTTTCCCCAGAAGAACAAATGGTTAGTTACTATCTTTCATGGGAGAAGTGCAAGCATAACTCGCCGTTAGATTTGCTAGGTGAAGTGACCACAGCGTCTGTACATTGTAATCTTCCCTTGCACTTCACAGGACAGGCAAAAGAACATCAACAATCCTGAGTAAAATCATTTATCTACAACCAAAATGATCAACTCCCAACAAGGCAAAACATCAAGGGAGCCTTCTCCCCCATATTCTCATCACTAATTTTAGCTATATATATTGCATTTTCCCTATATAAATTACTGAACCACCCAAAAAGACTTAACGAACGGTTTCTTGGAAAGTCTGGCAGCACAAAGCTTCTACCGCACTGATCCAGCTCGCCTGCATACAACGTCGAGGGCTTCAACAACTGTTCCTGAGAAACCAGCTATGGCTTGGAACATTCCTGGCAGGCCTGTTTGGATGTTGTTCAGTGTCATTGATCTAGTTACCTCCACTGCCTTAGCATGCCTTGTCATTTCGTCCTCCACCTTCCGGCGACATTGGGCAATCTCGGTTTTCTTCTCTGCAAGAGGATCGCGGGCATCGAATGAATGGCTTTCAATGCCGTCACGCCCACTGCCAGGAAGGCCAAGGCCAACCATTGAATAGGATTGATAGTACTTCTTCTCAATGGCTCGGAGTGAGTTGGTCTTCTTTTCCAGCTCCTTTGAATATGTCTCTGCCCGCTTTTTTATTTTCATCTCCTCTGCCTGCTTAGTGTAGATGACATGGACAACATTCACGAAGCTCTTGATAGCCTCTGAAGCCGAAGCATCTGGAAGCCGGTCCAGTGCTTGCTTCCACTCGTCACAGAAGGTGGTGAGTTCACGAGAGATCAGCGAGGTGTAAGCCTCTTGTGGGATATTACTGTCCACTTGGAAGAGTGTGAGCTTCAGCCAGCCATAGAGGGCACGTATATAGTCACGCTGATACTTGATGAGACGGTTGAAGTTTGAGTGCCATGCTGAGACAGCAGCCTCAAGATCACGGGTTGCAAGCCGGTGAAGGTCAGATGTTGACTCAGCCATGGAATTGTCTACCAGACCACGGACTTGCTGAACAATTTCATTCTGGATCTCATGGAAATGGTTCATTGATCTCCACATGCTCAACAGCCTGCATATCAGTATTCCGATACAATTTAAATACTTCCACACCATGTCGCAAAAATCTGGTATCATAGATGTTAGAACAGGGAACAAGTCTTACGCGAAGCAAAGCTCGACAAGCTGTGGTGCAAGCTCATTGTCACGCACCCTGACAATGGCTGAGGATGTGGTAGTTGCAGCCTGTGAAGTCACGATGATCAACGATTGCAGCTTGTTTATGGAGGCCTTGGTCTTATCCAGCTTGGTACTATCCCTCCCTCTGTACTCCAGGCTCTGCAGAGTAGAAAGCTTCTTCTCGTGCTCAATCTTAACGCTCTCTCTAGCCTGAAGCAGTAAAAAGTTAATACATATGGGAATAATTTCAATAAAGTTTCATAAACTGCTTAGAGAATAGAATAGAAGCATTAAGTATGTTGACACCTGACAGTGAGAATCCATTATGTTCTAGATTGCTGAAATGAAAAGAATATTGGTTGGTCTCACTCAATTATCAAATAGATACGGTACAAGTCTCATTCCTACCAAGGGTAATGCCCCTAAAGGCCTAAACATCTCTGGACTCTGGTGCTGGAGACATAGATAAGCTAAATCTACCTTTGGCATTATGAGGTAGATTTATGTGCAGTAAAGACAATTTATTGAGGATCTTAACCTTCATCCACAAAGAATCTAAAAAGACAGGAGTAGTTTAGATGTAAAAAGAGCATAAAGGAAAGGTAGAGGATATGAAGGTGTGGTTGAGAGATCAATGGCCATGCATTGTGCCTGCTTCCTTTACTGAAAGTAGTGAAAATTATCAACCAAATGCTACAGCTGTTCCAGAATCCAGAGTAGGCAAGTGCAGGACCTCTGTAAAGACGCTTTATACAATGGAATCAGATTCTTCTACCACATTTGCTGAACAAAAGGCGGGCTGCCCAAAACACCAATTTCAAATAAGGTGAAGCTTCACCTAATCGATTATAAGCTACACCAGAAGTGTTAAAGTTAGCCTCAATTCATCCTTGATCATTTGACTTCTAGGTAGGCCTATGCTGCAATGCCAATTGCCAAGTGCAACCGTTCATGCATTTTATTCTAGCATCATAATATATTTCATTATACTGACATCCAACAAGGGTGGATACTAGAAGATTACACCTCATTAAACTTGCATTGGTGCTAAAGTTGTGCAGTGACCTAAATTATCGGTTAGTCCACTACTATGCTCTAGCAAATATATATAGCTGGATAATTTTCAAGTGGAGCCAAGTGAATAGTTTGAAGATGCTTCACCGACAACTAATGATTGAGGCGTGCAACAGAAAATGTCACAGCAAACAAACATCTCGATTTTAGTGGTGTGCTCGTCTCTTAAGTATAACCACTAACCAGCAGTCGAGAATGGCATTGTAATCAAGAGTCGACGAGCAGAATTACCTTGACCTCCTGATAGAGCTTTTTCTCCCAGGCCAAAAGACGCTCCAGTGTCGACCCATGGCTCTTCCCTTCCATTGACTCCACCTCTAACGCATTGGTGTCCAGCTTATAGCGCACAGCCAATGGTGGCTTTGAAGTCCATGTCGACGACAGTGACGATAACAAGCTGTTCGAGTGGTACACCGTCTCTGCAAAGGAAGAAATCAAATTAAGTGATATTGCTAAGCAATTGCTTGCTTTTTTTTATTAAAATGTACATTGCCACACCAATTCAAACCACATTATAGTTTTATCCAAGCACAATATGTCTACTGTGAATCTCTGATTACTTTTGAGCTGCCGGAAGTTGCGGTCCAGCTGCGCACGGCTAGCCTCCAGGAGCTCGGACACGCCATTGCCGGCTTCGGCCGCCTTGACGAAGTACTCCTCAATGGCGGCCACGATCTCCGCCAGCGTGCGGTGGCGGATCACCATCCGCATCTCGGCCGCCGCCGTGACCGTGGAGGAGGAATCCCCGGCCTCCGACCTCTCATCCCTCCTCCTCAGCGGCAGCGGCACAGCAGCATACTCCGACGGCGCCGTGCCGCCGTACTCCGATCTGGCCGCAAAGCCGCACTCCGATCTGTTCCCCATTTCCCCCTCCTCCGATCTGGTCTCCGAGGTCGTCGTCGACGCGTAATGTTCCTCGTCGTCTTCCCATCCGCCGCAATGCATCTCCTCCTCCCTCTCGTCGTCGTCGTCCTCCTCCTCGTCGACCTCGTCCTCTTCCTTGAGGTGGTGGGAGTGGAGGTAGCCACGGGCCTTCTCCTCCTCCTCGAGCTCGCGGAGGCGGTTGGCCTCCTCGAGGTCGGCCTTGCGGCGGTCGAAGAACTCGGAGTCCGGCGGCGACGGCGGGTAGAAGTTCTCCCAGTCCCACGCCGACGACGACGAAGGCGTCCCCACCACCGGCTTCCGGAACGACGACCGCGCCGGGCTGGCGACGCTGGAGTCGGACAGGATGTGCGGCACCTTGAGGCGACGCGGCCCGCCGCGGGGAGCCCTCACTGCCACAGGAGGAGGCGGCTGCTGCTGCGACTGCGGGGGCGGTGGCGGCGGCGGCTGGTGCTTGGGGATCAGCAGCGTCGGTGGCGGGAGCGAGGACGACGCCGTGGACGACGGAGGCGGCGGCGTCGGTGCCAGCGCGGCGGGCGGCGGCGGCGCGGCCGTGGTGAGGAGCACCGGCGCGGTGTGGTGCGACACCGCGAGCGACGGGTGCCCCTGCGCGAAGCGGGAGAGCGCGGCGGCGGTGAGGCGGAGGGAGCGGAGGTAGTCGGCGTGCGCCGACGCGAGCTGCTGCCGCGACGCCACGGCGTCCTTCATGTGTCGCCGCCGCTCCTTGCACCGCCGCACCGTGTCCTCCTGCTCCACCTTGGACGCCGTGCACCCCATCGCCCCCGGCCGCCGGAATCCTCCGATTCGATCTAATGCCTCTCGATCTCCTCCTTTCCGATTCGTCGTCTCCCTCCTCGCTGCGGCGAGGGAGAGAGAGGAGTTCGCTACTCTAGTCGAGTGGGAGGAGTGAGGCAGTGAGCTCTGCAGCTGCTGCTTTGCTTTGCCCTTTCTCTCTTCAGTTCGCCGTTGTGTGTGGTTTTTGTTTTTATTTTTATTTTCTCGCCCTTTCGCTTTCGTGTTTCCTGGCCCGGTAGCCGTGTGGGGGTGGGGCAATGGCGAGTAATTTTGATTTTTTTTTTAAGGTTTTGACTTTACAGTTTGTGGTAAACTGGGTTTTTAAGCCTTTTAGCTGCTTCGGTCACCATGAAACACCACAAATGTGCAATCATAACTGTTTTTTTTTCTCTGTATCAAACTTAAGACACTACATAGTGTTTTTGTTTTTGGTTTAAAAAGATATCTTATATGACGGACTTGTCACAAGGAATGTTTTCCTGGGGATTTTTTGCCTTGTCAAATATTGCGTTGTAAGTGGCTTTTTGTTTAACCCGTTATGATATATTAGACATTGTCTTTTCCAGCTTATTCAATGGAATATTATAACTGATTATTTTGCTTCATGCTTAAAAAGAATATGTTTTCTTAAGGAAAAAAACCTTTTCTACTATTTAGATAACTTGTTTTAGTTATCTGTTAAGTTTATTTTATAAAATATGTATTTATTTATAATTAAGTGGACGTTTGCAATAATGATATGCCTAATAATCTAAATCAAACTTGTCTTAAATGCATGATAAATCTAGCATATATTTCTTAAATGCATGGTTAATCTGGTTTTACCTTGTTTCCGTTAGCAAGCTTTTCAAACTATTAAACAGTGTGTTCCGTACAAAAACTTTTTATATAGAAATTGTTTTAAACTATCAAATATATTCGTTTATCAAGTTTGTAATAATTAAAATTTAATTAATCATGTAATAATAGTTTTATCGTTCCACGTGTACCAGCTCAATCTTCATCTTTCTCAATTTCAAACACCACCTAAGCAATCCCAACAGTTATTATCAGATCTAGTGGCTGTGACGAACGGAGAGGAACCAACGGTACATATTTGCTCATCAGATTTGGTCCAACCCAATACAGTGAACAATAATGAAGGACTACTACGTTGCACACTGACAGAAAACATCGTCAGAGAAAAAGGCTCAACTTGGAGAAGATGAGGCCAAAAGCCACCCTCTGCTCTAACCACCATCACAACGTGATTTAACCGGTAAAGAAAAGATCAAATGAGTAAATTAACAGAGATCAAGTGATCAACTTACTTACTGGCATCTAATGATACCCTGCCATTGCTAATTTCCTCCATTTGATTAGTGTCATCAGTACAACCGGTGTTTTTTCTCGCCTACTTTTATGCAGTTGCAGGTAGGATTATTCCGGGAAAACGCCGTGCTTAACGTGTTAACGATGGTGGCTTCTTCTTCTGAAGAAGGCTGAAGTGAGCAAGTGCAGTGGCCACACTTCGAAGCACGATCTTGGTCGGTTCCCTTATTTAATCGCCGTGTCGGCGCCTTTCACTGTTCTAGTTAGCACCAGTGGCAAACTGTAACTAGCCTTTGCTAATTACGATGGGCCGTGCAGTATAATCCGTCTGTTTCAAGTCAACATTGGCTTAGGTGAGTCCTAATTACTTAATTAGGGATCCAAGTATATTGTTAACTGACTCATATAGGAGTATGTGGCATCCCTGTCCCTGTGGACCACCACTATAGAGCATCTTCATTTGCCAGAGCACAAATAGCATTCTCTTTTTTTTATTTCTCCGTAATTTGTTAAAGAACAAATAATGGAAGTGTAGAAAAGAGCAGGGAATGGGATGAATACAAAAGGCACAAATTAGTTATTATGTTTCAATTTGCACTTAAAATATAAGTTCCATCGACGAACATGTGAAACTTCCAATTCCAAACGCCGAGAGTGCGCCGGACACCCCACGTGTGGGCGTAGAAGCGGTGTTCCCCTTCACCTGCGGCTCCTCAATGGCTATTTCACACTATTTTTTTTTTCAAGTAAGTTGTTTGGTTCACATTCTCTGGGATATGTGCTTCAAAAATACTTCAAGATTGTAATAAATAGCAGATAGCGGATCGGTAGTGGATTGGTATCTTTATAACGGATCACGGATAGCAGACGCTAAGTTCCAATAGCAGCATTGAATAATCACATATAAATTTGAGAAAATATAGATATTTATTTTCACACTTGCATTCAAAGAGTTGATATCTTTCCAACATAACTTAAATTTAAATTTAAGATATACATAGTCTCAGTACATGCACGAGCTAACCAATAGGACTCACAAACTCAAAATCAACAAGAATACAAGTTGATAAGAACCAGAAAACAACTGATGAACTTATCATTCGTTGTCATTATCACCAACCTCATCAAGTTCATGGTCACTTGAACTATTTGCATAAGGAATATTTTCCTCCTCTTCACGTTCATTGGCAGAAGATTGAAATTCTTCTTCCTCCTACTCTTCGACCACAACCCATGCTTTCTTTGCTTTACTTGATGATTTTTTATGTATTAATCTTCTCTTTGGACTAACGGCTGCACTCTGAGCATCTACTTCTGGTTGTTGTGCAAGTGCATCATCATCTATAATTCATTCATTTGGTGGATTATATCGATAAATTTAGCAACTAATGGGTCCCTATCCTTTTGAGAATATTTTGATTTCAGCCTCTTATTGAACATGACAAATATCATAGCATTCAATTTTCGTTGGCCTAATCTAGTTCTTTTCTTAGAATGGACCTACATAAATATAATATCCAAGCATTTCAGACCTAATAACCTGCACAGAAAACCATCAAACTCAAATCGAACTGAAGGAGCAACCACCACGATGGAGCGTCGACGCTGCGCTGATGACGATCTGACCTTTGGCCATCAAATCGAACCGGCGAGGTGGGGATGTGCTCTTCGGCTCCATGGCAGCCATTGCCTAGCATTCGGCTGGCGAATCCATCGAGCGTCGCGCACAATGCAGGTATCGTGGTGTTGGTGGCGGCGTAGTAGATGCAAATACGGGGAGACATGAGAGGAAAGGTGGGCTAGAGTTTAGGGTAAGTGGGTAACATATATGTACCTCATCCGTTATAGCGGCCCGTTAAATCGTTTTCGCGATCCGCTATTGCGGCGCACTACCCGCTATTGCAGCCGCTAAGTTCCAGGCCGCTGCATCCAAGCCGCTACTTTATAGCGGTAGTGGGAGGGGGCTGCTACCGCTATTGCGATCACTACCATCGCTATTTATTACCTTTCTCAAGATTTATGTAGATATAAAAGTGGGGTTCTTTTATACAATTGGGCTGCATCTGTGCAACAACTACAACTACAACATTGAGCAAATAAATTGTAAAGCTTTAGTTACGTAGCCAACTACACCAAAAACATAGTAGGGTAGCCAGCTATAGCCGCAACCCAGCTATACCAAACGGGTTCAAACATAGTAGAGTCGGTGACGTGCACATAAATCTCAGGATACATCTCTCTCGCACTACATGAAAGGACACGTATATGTGATATTTTCTTTCCACCTCATTTCCGTCTTTTACAAATTGCAACCTCTATCAATAGCATCGTCGGAGCCTCGCAGCACATCTACGTACACTTTATTTTTTTCGAAAGTCGAAACACCCCCACATCTATACTCTCTGGCACAAGCTTTATCTCTCCTTCAAGATGAGTTCGTTATCGATCACAACCTTTTTAGCTTGCATATACGTGTCACCTTATGTGTGTCGATCCATCTATCTAGCCAGCAAGTTCTCTGCTTTTATGCCTTTGACATGTTATAAAGTGGTGACGGTATAGTATATAATAAGTAGTCCAAGAAACTATATCTATATAAAAGTATGTACTTTGCATTTGTAGTTTTGTATGTATAGTGGGCAGAAGAGACGGAATCACGGAAGCTGCGCCGGTGGTTTCAGGCTTTCAGCCTACCTGCATGCCCTTGTACTGTATCACCAGAAAGTGCTTTGTGCTGGAGAGTATTCTGCTTGCAAAAGTTCAGAATAGAAATAAGAAATCTGATTTGGCGATTTGTATTCTTGCGAGATTCTTTGGGCCGGATAGAAAGAAGGCATGGATAGGTTGGCATTTTGGGCCGTCCTGGTTAGATTCATGGTAGTGTGATGCTGAAGCTTCATGTCATCTGTTTGGGCTGAATGATACTGTGTTCTTTTGGTAGACCTGATCCTTGCTATACTTTACAACTGCTGCAATTTCATTCAGAAAAAAAGAGATATGGATTTTTTCGTTGGGAGAAGTTCATTCTTACTCTCGTGGTCGTATCTGATTCGTATCCTTTAATCATAAAACTGGATTTAACGACTTCTCTAACGGTTAAAACTGCTACAAAATTACTCCTAGGACAATATTGAAGATGGTCTTCGACATTCATGTCATCTATTTGGGCTGAATGATACTGAGTTCTTTTGGTAGGCCTGGCCCTTGCTATATTTACAACTGCTGAATTTTATTCAGAAAAGAAGAAAAAAGGCCTTATGTATTTCATGTTCATTTTGTCGGCCTTGCCCATTCCAGCCCACTGTCAGGAGGAAGGAGTGAGGGAGAACAGTTCAGTCTGTCAGATGATATCTGTAATCCTGAAAATCGAATTTTCCCGTATGTGTGTTCATAATTCAAATCAACACGTTCAGGATTCCTTCGTTTTACGGATTGAATTGTACACCACCGCATGGAAATTCACTGTGATTGTTAGAATTTCGCATCATTTATAAATCTACAGTCTGTTCAGCACAAGTGTCGTTTGCCAAACTTTGTAGCTTATTATGCTGAAGCAAACACCAGAATCTTTTGCCAATTATTACAAGTTGTTTGCAGTGAGATTGTGAGGGTAAAATTCTTCCAAACAAAACAAAACAAAACAAGGATCATGTATGATATGCCGACACGTACAACCAAAGCACGCGTACAAAATTGGAGTAAACATATAGTCGAGGTCCTGACGTGCCTTGAATGGTGCGACTTGGCGACCAGGAGGACCCTTGATTCTCGTTGCGTACGTCTTAAAAATATTGGAAAGCTTCGGAACATCGCCAAGCACACGACCTTTCCATTTCCATGAAGCACCCGTAGTCTTTGTTCTGCGTTCCAGGATGTTTGTAACCGCATCAACACCCTCTTCTTTCTAACTCATCTCCCTCATTTTCCGCACGCACGTTTTTTCCCAACTCATATTCCTTATTTTTACACGTACGTTTATCAAACTCCTAAATAACACTTTTTTACAAAAATTCTCTATAGGAAAGTTATTTTTAAAAAATCATATTAATTCATTTTTCAAGTTTTTTACCTGATACTTAACTAATATGCATTAAACAGTCACCTCATTTTGGGTGGAAGGGTTCCCAGCCCATGCTCACGAACGCAACCTAAGGTTGTGTTTCGGATGTGAGGTTGGGAACTCACCTCCCATGCACATAAAACGAAGCGACACATTTTTCTGTGAGTAATTAAGTATTTACTATTTTTTTAAAAATGGATCAATATGATTTTTTAAGCAACTTTCGTATAGAATTTTTTTAAAACGCACCGTTTAACAGTTTGAAAAGCGTGCACGGAACATGAGGGAGGTGAGTTAGGAAAGTAGGAGGAAGAATACAACCTTAGCTCATTTTATATGGAGTTGTGATAAACAGAAAAGGAAAAAACTGCTTGTTAGTATCACTTGCATCCTACTAGGCTACTACTCGCACCTAGCTCGTTGATGCCTCCACGTAAGAACAAAACCCCACTATTATCAAGTTTGAAAGAAATGCACACTTTACTAGTATATCATTTTCATAAGAGAAAAACATGCAGGAGAGATCAAAATTAATAAGATCTAGTAAAAGTCTCTGATTAAACGAGCAACTAACTAATTAATGTTGCGTTGTTCGACAGAAGTTTTAAAAGTAAATTTCACTTAGGTCATATCTTATTACCAATGTTTTGTTTTGGACCAAACTTTAACCAATATTTTCATTTCAAACCGAATATGTTTATCTTTATAACAGTTTGGACTATCGTTTGTGGTGGAGTCAGAAAGATTTTTAATTCTAGGTAAACTGAATATAATTACTACTTATTATAGAAATTTCATTATCAATTTACTCATCAATATTAAATTTAATAGAGTTTTCGTCGACGAGTTCAGGCGGTGGCTCTGCCACTGACTATCATCAACTATTTTATCCATCTACATCCAATTTATCATATGCAAAAGATATAATATATAGCTCAAAATTATTTAAGCATATGCTCGAGAAAATAGTTGAGGTGATCTAAAGTAGAAATAAATAAATAAAAATACCGGATCCAAAATAAAAACATTGTTTTAAGGATAATCAAGTGAAACATCGGTAATAACCCAAAGTAAAATTCACTTAAATTTTATCCTTGATGCTATAGCACTTGATTAGCATGCGATTTTCCTTTAGCATAACGTCGTAACTTTGGGGTTGAGATTTTTTAGCTTGTTAATCGATCAATCACCTCATGGTTTCTTCCACAAATCTCAGCCACATCTACCTTTGTTTCTTCAACCTCCTGACGTGCTTCCAACCAAGAACTCACCACGGCCAAGAACGTTCATGCTATGATCTTTAGCTATCCCTTCGTTAAAAAAAGAGACAAATTCTGGTTATATATCCGAACATAAATATTTAAATACATAGTCAAAGTTTGTTTATTTTTAATGGAGGAAGTATGCTCTAATCTTAGATTATTATATTTTTGAGATGGAAAGAGTAGATAGATAAATAGATAGAAGGACAGACTTTAAAGACTGCACAATACAGGGGCAAAAACAATAGAATCGGCTCGATCAGGGTAATCTTGCCATGGAATTTCCAACACCACTAAGCTAGAATCTAGATAGCTTAGCTAGCTAGCCAGTACTTTACTTACTAGTCAGTTTGACTTCAAAGATGCAAGGATATATTAAGCACATATTGCTTAACACAATAAACGCAACAGGACAAGCTATAGATTAATTCGTTAATTAATTAATTGAGCTAGTGTCAAGCAGGCGAGCAAATGAGACCAGAAGCTTTGGTTGATTGATTCTTTGACCACCCTGGCGTGGCATTCTTGCCATTTCCAGACAGCCACTCTCTCAGTGTCATCTCCGCCTTGTCCATAGACTGCAAAAGAACATGTACTACATATGCACATGATACTTAGTCTGTATGACTTTGGACCGGCCAGCCTGACTATTGCTGTTGAGTGTTGACTCGATACTGTACATGTCGTTAGCTGACCGGTAAAGAAGCACCAAGTTAATTAAAATATATATAGCTAGTATAGTGTTACTGCTACTAGTTTATGAATATTTGAAGACTAGTTGCGTATGACTAGTTGGCTGGTATATATGTAGTACTTACTAGTGATAGAATTTTGCAAGAACAAAATTTAAAGCAACTTTGAATTGTAATCCAAATAATTTTGAATTTTCAAAGATTGATTTTTAAGAATAAGTTTAAGTATATTCTTCTTCCTCTTTTGGAAAACACACATGTACACTAAAGCTGTGTTCTGCATAGGGAGTTCCCAACTCATCTCCCTCGTGTTCCGGGCACACGCTTTTCAATCTGCTAAACGGTGTGTTTTTTTAAAAAGTTTCTATACGAAAGTTGCCTTAAAAAATCATATTAATCCAATTTTTTTTAAAAAATAGTAAATAATTAATTAATTATGTGCTAATGAGTCGCTCTATTTTCCGTGCTAAGGGAATGAGTTTCCAATTACCCAAACAAACACAGTCTAAGGGAGAGTAGGAAGTTATGAAGAAAAACATAAGTTTATCCTAAAATCAAGCTAAAAAAGATTAAACTAAGCTTTGAGCGTGGAGGGGAAGACAAAGATAAGCTAGGGAGTCAAGTCTACACTCTAGAGTTAGACTCGGATTGAACGGCACCATGGACTACTCCTTGTCTATAGTCACAACCTTTGTATATATGCAAGATAAAGATGCTGGAAACAGGAAAACGTTCTACTTAACCAAGGTAGTAGCTAATCACGAGTTAATCAGAGACATCGTTAGATAGGTTAGAAACCCACGGATGACGCATATATAGTTGTCTTTTTTGTCTTGATTGTCCATGTGTCCAAGTGTAAATGTACCGGGATATGTTTACAATGGACTATTGGAACAAAGCCATGCATGTTTATACGTGACTATATATCAAACTCTACTTTGTAGATAGGGTGTCATTTGTTGGAATTCTAATATTACAGGATCTGAAGCTTCAACATATAAACAATCACCTCAAATTACAAATTAATCTACTGACCTGCTGTGTTTGATGCCATTGCACTTCTTTCGGTTTTCTCCTTTTCTTCTTATTCTTTCTTTTCTTGCGATTGCAGTGATCGCAACATCCTTTGAGTCTCCACCGGCACTGCCCCAAGATTGCTACACGAAGCCCTTCCAATACAGAGCCGATCGATGGCTTTTAGGGTTTTGGCTTAGCGCAAAGGATTCGAGCATCCTCTCTCCTTTGCTTCTCTCCTTTTATAATGCACTGGTGGGCCTCGGAAGCTTATCTCCAATTAGGAATCAAAGTTAGTTTTAACCGATCACAAAACAAACTTATCTCTTTAGATTGGACTTGTGCACTCATTCGATAAAATCAACCAACATTCTTCCCTTGATTTTGAGTCTTACTAACGAGTCCAATAAGTAACATAGCTTCCCAAAGTAACGTGTCATAACAACATTAAGCGTTATTAAGACAACAAGACTTATGTTTACTATAATACTTAAATAAACTCAGCTTTACATAGTGGGTGTTGATCGATACTTATGCTCCCCATTTCCAGGATCTAATTCAAAGGTAATGACTTAATCTCATACCGGCTACATGTTCTTTAAATAAGTTGGGAGGTAAGCCTTTGGTTAGCGGATCCGCGAGCACTAATTTAGTACTAATGTACTCAACTTTAATTGTTTGATCTTGTACTCTATCTTTCAAAACATGAAACTTAATGTCAATGTATTTTTTTAATGGAAGCTTCACTTGACTTGTTGTTACTCCTATAGAATACTGTAGCCTCATTATCGTAGTATATTGTTAGTAGTTTGACTATGCTGTCAACCATTCTTAATTTCGGGATGAAATTTTTAAGCCATACGACCTGCCCCGTTGCATGATAGCATGCCGCAAATTCTACCTGCATTGCTGATGATGCAGTAAACGTCTGTTTGGAGCTTTTCCATGAAATAGCTCCCCCGCCAGGGTAAAAATGTAACCCGAAATGGATTTCTTACTGTCTAAGCACCCTTATCAAACTCGGTAACTTGTACGTGCGTGGCTGATTTACGCGTCTCTTATGAGACACATTTGCACGCATGTGAGCGTGGTTTTTAGAACCATCGCACGCAAGGGGCAACATATCTAGCTATCTAGAGTTAGACTCAGATTGAATGGCACCGTGGACTCTTTGTCTATAGTCACAACCGTCCACAGTTGTATATATACAAGATGAAGATACATGGAAACCGGAATACGTTCTAATTAACCAAAGTAGTAGCTAATCACGGGTTCATTAGAGACATCGTCAAATAGGTTAGAAACCCATGGATGACGCATATCTAATTGTGTTTTTTGTTTGACTGTCCATGTATCCAAAGTGTAAATGTACTGGGATATGTTTATAATGGACCATTGGAACAAAGCCCTGCATGCCTATTTGTGACTATATATCAAACTCTACTTTGTAGATAGGGTGTCATTTGTTGGAATTCTAAGATTACAGGATCTTAAGCTTTAGCCTATAAAAATCACCTCGAATTACAGATTAATCTACTTTCCTGTTGTGTTTGATGCCATTGCACTTCTTTCGGCTTTCTCCTTTTCGTCTTATTCTTTCTTTTCTTGCGATTGCAGGTGATCACAACACCCTTCGAGTCTCCACCGGTACTGCCCCGAGATTGCTACACGAAGCCCTTACAGTGCGGAGCCGACCGGTGGCTTTTAGGGTTTTGGCTTAGCGCAAAAGATTCGAGCGTCCTCTCTCCTTATCATTATCGCAGTATATTATCAGTAGTTTGGCTATGCTGTCAACCACTCTTAATTTCAGGATGAAATTCTTAAGCTATACAGCCTACCCCATTGCATGATAGCATACCATAAATTCTGCCAGCATTGTTAACGATGCAGTAAACGTATGTTTGGAGTTTTTTCATGAAATAGCTTACCCCATCATTGTGAAGATGTAACCTAAAATAGATTTATTAGTATCTACGCACTCTTATCAAACTCGGTAACTCGCACGTGCGTGGCTGATTTGCGCGTCTGTTACGAGACACATTTGCACGTACGTGAGCGTGGTTTTTAGAACCATCGCACGCAAGGGGCATTCCCTTATATCTAGCTATTGGAACAGTCACTGTACCTAGACCAAGCTAGTATACAAGTTGAGACGACGGCGACGTGGATCTCGTCGTCACCGCGGAGAAACGACAGGTACGTGAGACGAGGACTAGTAGTAGGACCAGAAGGCGCGCATAGTAGACGAGACGATGCGGCCTTCGTGCGGCTCCCCTCGAACCCTCCGCGAAGCCGCCAACCCTTATCCCCGACCCTTTAAATCGCTCGCGCCACCTCCTCGCTGCCAACCACCACCACCACCACCATCGCGTCGTCCAACCTACGCACGCGCGCGCCCCGTCGCCATGGCCGGCTTCGGCTTGGACCAGCACCTCGACCTCATCCGCGCCCACCTCCTCGACGACGCCCACCACCACGTCCTCGCCGCGCCCTCGCCGTCGTCGTCGCCACCGGGTGGGCGTGTCAGGCCGGCGCCCATGTCCCTGCCCCCGAGGCCGGTGGCCCTGTGGGCGGCGGCGCCGGAGCCGCAGGAGCAGGAGTTCGAGCAAGGCGGCTACGCGGAGGAGGAGGAGGATGATTTCCGGCGATACCGCGGGGTGCGGCAGCGGCCGTGGGGGAAGTACGCGGCGGAGATCCGTGACCCGGCGAGGAAGGGCGCGAGGGTGTGGCTCGGGACCTACGACACCGCCGTCGAGGCCGCGCGCGCCTACGACCGCGCCGCGTTCCAGCTCCGCGGATCCAAGGCCATCCTCAACTTCCCCAACGACGTCGCCGCCGACGCCGCCGTCAAGTGGGCTCCTCCCGTCGGCCCTATCCCCACCGCCACTGGCGCCGCCGCCATGACCGCCGGAAGAGGAAAGAGGGTGAGGTCGGAGGAGAAGTACTACTTGAGGGAGGTGAAGAAGGAGAGGCTCATGGCGCCGCCGGAGGAGTCGTCGTCGTCGTCGGCGGCGGCGGCCGGAGACATCTGGGATGAGCTGAAGGGGATCTGCAACTTGCCGCCACTCTCGCCGCTGTCGCCGCACCCGCACATGGCCTTCCCGCAGCTCTTCGTCAGCTGATCGCTCCGGCCATTAACGGCGTCGTCGCGAGCTTGTAGTAGCGCAGCCATGGCGCGCCCGGTGCAGTACACGTAGGCATGCGCATGGGCATGGCTGCCGCGTGGTGGTGTCCGTGACGTCACGTGCGAAGGGTGGCCTTAATTAATCCTGAATTAGATAGGGCGTTCTTTGATTAATTTGCTAAACTTCGTATTCGGTAATCTAATCGATTTGGCTCAGCCAAATATGAATTCCTTCGTTCTATTGCTGCTCAGGAGATCGATGATCATAGTAGCTTTATTACGATTTGTCAATGAAATGATATAAAAATGTATTGATCAATTAACTAAGCTATACAAGTTGAAGACTAGTGATGAGCATCGGAGCAATTGGGCTCGTATCTCATCATGTTTTGGAATCAATGATTGGCTAGTATGACTAGTACTTGTAAGACATCGACCGTTGAAGTTGTGATTTTGCTTTTCGATTATGCTATTATAAACAGAGAAGAAATATTCGTCTAACGAGAACACATCATTAAGATGACCGCATGGTATCTAGTATTGGAGAAAGCTCTGCTTAAGCTGTTGTTAATTTAGGCTTTGTTTGGTAAAACTTTAGCTGTAAAATTTTTCGAAGCTATATATTTCTTGCACTAAAAAAAATTACAACCGAAAGAGGAGATAAGTTGAGGCCCTGTTTGACACATCTTTAAATGTAAGAATTTAGAATCTAATATTTCTAACTCCACAAATCTATAGATCTAGATTTGAATAACATTTACAATTTTGTTCCCATTTTGGATGAACTAGCGGTCAAACTCTGTTCAATTGGGATTTGGGAATCCCTTCCCGGGCCAACTCCTGCCGTGCGTCACCTTACGGCCCAAATAGGATTTACGCGTCCTGGGAAGGGGAAACCCATTCTGGACCATTATAAGGGTTGGTCATCCTGGGTCAGCTAAGAAGGAAACAGTCCACATGCCATCTGGGTTAGCAGCAGAGCGGCCCATGTAATCGTAACCTGGCCACGTGCCTCTCAGGAAGACCGTGTAAGTCCAGATGATTAACCAAACACCCACGCTTAGCTCTCCCTCATATTATTGTTCATCTTACTAGAGAGAGTCCTTTTTTTTATTATTTTTTTTAAATTTTTTTAGAGAAAGGTTTTTTTTTTACCCGACCATATATGCAACCGGATACATACAAGAGAGTCCTGGAGCTTCATTGTTTGTTCTATATAAAATCTATCGTTGCTAAAATTTAAAATTTAAGTCTTAAGTTATAGAATTGTTTTAGTTGTCTAACGTAATTTTCTTTTAAGCATTAACTTTTAAATCGTTAAGGATATACGTATATACTTATAAAATACTTTTTGATTGCTAATAAACTGTTTTGGTTTATAATAAGCTCATAACTACCTTATGGGGCCACTAGTCATAACAAGTCAGCAGCAAGTCGCATGCACACATCGTTTCCTCATGTGCCCGGTTAAAATGTCAGAAACTATTCAGGATTTTGTTTGTTCATTTCGGCGACAAGCCTACTCTTCTTGATGAATGTTGCCAATGTGAGCACAATTTGCACAAAATGATGCTTGGGGGCAACAACTTAGCTGCATTAGCGTCATCTAATTCAGAACAGAACTCGAAACTTTTCATTTTCTTTTTCCGAAAGGATCTGAAGGCTGAATGAAGCTTGTAAGCAAAGCGGAACACAAGCTTAGAAGCGACTCCACTGATATGTGGGCCCGTTCCTACTGTAGGTCCCACGCCACGTCAGCTCTCGACGGCTCCCTCCAAGTCGCCACGAGCCTACGAGGCTAGCGTCGCGTAGCCTTCGGCCCATCGCCGCAAAAAACACCACGCCCACCGGAGCGGCAGTTGGGCCAGTTGGCCTGGGCCCACTTCTCCCCCAACCGAAAGCCCTCCGTTTCACTGACATGTGGGTCCACCAAAAGGAACGCCTATCTCCGCGACTGCCGGACCGGCAGTTGGGCCAGTTGGCCCGGCCCCACTTCTCCACCACCCAAAAGCCACCCTGTACACTGACATGTGGGCCCCACCAGAGGCACGCTTCCGTCTTCTACCTCCGCGACTACTTCGCCTCCGCCTCGTCGTCACAAGAGGCGAAAGCGCTGCGGCGTCGCGGAGAGGAGGGCGACGAGGGGGAGGCGATTCCCAAACCCTAGCTACCCTCGCCGCCGCCGCCGCTAGCAGCGATGGTTTCCTACGCGCTGCGAGGTGCCGCCCTCGTCGGCGTCCTCCTCCTCGTCGTGGCCTCCCCGGCGCTCGTCCCGGTGGCCTCCGCCGTGCCCTTCATCGTCCTGCACGGTTAGGGATTTTGTTTCGCTTTTTTCTTCTAGGTTCCGTGCTCTGCTGGTGCTTGGATTTCGCCTGAGGTTTGTTGGTTGTGTACTTGTGTCTGTCCGGGGGCGCACGCAGGGATCGGGGACCAGTGCGAGAACGGTGGGATGGCGTCCTTCACCGAAATGCTTGGGGAATGGTCCGGCTCCAAGGGATACTGCATGTAATGGCGCCTCCCTCCCCATCTCTCCCTTGTGTTCTGGAAGTGGAGACTGTTCTGTTCGAGCTGTGATATTTGTGATGTTGCCTTTTGTTATGACGAGAAATTAGTTGCCGTTTCAAGTGTAATTCTAGTGCTCTGGTTTCCATTAATATATACGTACAGGCTATTAACTAATTATTTCTTTGTTTTTCCATGTGAAATTGTTAACGCGAATAAATATAGATGCCCAAATTAGATATGGTAGCCCTAATTATATATCCTTGGGGTTGGGGAGGTTAAAAAAGGAATAGACTGAAATACTGCACACATATTTAGCAAATCACCAGGATAATGAAGTACGATGAGATGATTACTGTCACGTTCCATTTGTTAACTTGTCCCTTCAATTTTATGAGGAGGATCTGGGTAACATATACAATTTTATACATTTGTAAAGTCAACCTCAGTTTCTTGTTATGGTATGTATACCCAATGTGTGATCTCACAACCAATTGATGTCCCAACTTCTTTTTTGAGAGTTTAGCCCATGCTGCATTTGTTTCAGTCAACCACAATAGTTGTTTCTGTTGTTGGATGCCTGGAGATTTTACCGCGACATTCACCTCTTTCTTACACGTTTGGGTATTCACCTATTCTGTTGTTTCAGTATCTTATTTTTTGTACCTTACTGTCGTGCTCTCTATTTTTAGTTAAATGTCAACTGTGGTATGAAGCAAAGTTTGGGCAATTCAATACATCTTAGAAGTCTCCTGGCTTTATGCCACGTTGAGGAACTAATATGTTGTCTGTTGCAATTGTTTTTGCATTACTTAGTATGGCCTTCCTGGCTGTTGGAAGTGAGTTTAACCTGTCGCAGTCCATAGTGGGGATGATGAAGATTCTAATCACTGGCTTCATAATTTTGTATTTGTTCCTGTGGAATGGGCCTTAACAAAATATGCAGAAACAACTATCGTTGAAAAATTCATCTAGTATTATGGTATGTACACCCTAATGGGTGACGTTACAACCAATTGATGCCACAACTTTGTTTCTTGAGATGTGTTACATCATATATTGGTACAATTTTTAAAAAGTTTGGCCCATGCTGCATTTGTTTGCTAGTTTACTTAAGGAGATTAAATGTATTCCTCCTCAGTGAAATTGGAAGAGGAGCATGGGACTCTTGGTTGATGCCACTTCAAGAGCAGGTTGATTTCTTGCCCTTGATAATTTCCTTTTTTTGAAATCAAATAGACTGTTCTTGTATAAGTTTCTGAGATTATGTATTCATCTACAGGCAGACACTGTTTGCAAGAAGGTGATTCAGAACCTCCATCACTTCTATTTCTGTACTGTATGCTGAATTCTCAATGTACTACATCATTGCTGGAATTGGTTTTCCAGGTGAAGAAAATGAAAGAACTCCGAAAAGGTTACAGCATAGTTGGTCTTTCTCAGGTGTGTTCATGCTATTATGCTATTTTTTGTTCATAACAATAGCTTATCGGAACTTGCAGATCTGTTCTTGGCTGCTTGTACCTATATGCATTGCTGTTCTCTTGTTATGTCTTCTTTAATCCTAAGTCCATTTGTTGTCTTGGTTAACCCAAAACCAAAAAAATTCCGACGATGCCTGCGCGGAAAACGAGTGATTTTTCCTCTCTTTGTGCTGCTGCCGAATGCAGCCTTAGGCCTGTGCGGACATGTCTTGCTTTTGTTCTATGCGAACCTCTTGAGTATAAAACGTTGGAGTGTGCTGTGAGACCCTGCGATAGATTTTTATTTGGGTTATTGACTTAGTGGGCGTTTTGTTTTCAACGCCATGTATTTTTACTAGAGAATCACCTTACTGTTTCTTGTTGCATGTCAAAATTTCCCTCATATGTACCCTTTTTGTTACCTTTTACAGGGGAACTTAATTGGTCGGGCAGTAATTGAGTACTGCGATGGTGCACCACCGGTAGGTGAATCTAGTTTGCTT
Organism: Oryza punctata; assembly: GCA_000573905.2. Lineage (NCBI taxonomy): Eukaryota > Viridiplantae > Streptophyta > Magnoliopsida > Poales > Poaceae > Oryza > Oryza punctata. The sequence goes on from CM002497.2 coordinate 26,975,386, forward strand.
CCTGATGTTACAATCATAATCTATTTTATATGGTTTGTTATTAACATAACAACACCAAGGTTATTTTATATGGTTTGTAATTGTGGTTCACCATAGGCGTCCCAACCTTTCTTGATCCAAATGATGCCTTGGACCTTTCTTGTAATGTACAGTTATAGTTTATTTGTTGACTGTAACAGGTAAAGAATTTCATCTCGATTGGTGGTCCTCATGCTGGTACGGCATCAGTGCCACTTTGCGGTGTAAGCTCATTCTATCCTCCCCTGGTCTCCTCCTTTTGCCTATGCATATAGACCAGTATTTAAGAGTAGACTGCTTGGAATGAATGACTGAAGGTTTTTCATGTATATAAATTGATATACACACTCTTAACATTTAGTAGCCAATGGTTACTAATAAGCAACAAGTGCTTGCTACTGTCCAGGTGGCTATTTGTAGAGTGACCTATAGTTAATACATTACTCCCTCTGGTTTAAGATATATGTTATTTTAGCTCTATCCAAAACTTAAAAAAAAACTAGGAAAAGCTAATGTCATGGATCTTGACATAGAACAAGGAACGCTAATGTGATGGGGAAAAAGTTATATAAAAAAGAAGTATTTTCCCAAAGAAATCTTGCTAGAATGGCATAAAAATGGACCGGAGATACTTATTGATAGAACATGAATATGTCATATAACATAAAATTTTCGGGGATGATTTGCAGCATTGGCCAAAACATGTTGGATGCAGTTGATGCTTGCTAACCATCCATTTGCACAGATATCTTGATTCACTGGAGAAAAACAGCAATGCATTACAAGTGAATAGTGCTAACAACTTTTCAATTTGCCAGATTTCAAGGGAGGGAGAAAGCACGCTTTGAGTCCTGCATGAGTATATTTTTGTTCGTTTCTTTGTTAACCTAGATCACCAACTGACTGTAGGAGTTATGCTCTTGTTTTAAACAGATTGAGGTGGTATGTTAATTTGTAAATTAGCATGAGGCCTTGAGACTGCTCCCTTACTTTTGTGCGTGCATATGAATGAGCATGCCTCCAAGTTTTCCGTGGGTTTTACTTCATGCAATGTTTTCTCTTAGTTATTTGAATAATGTAGTTTCTGGTAAACTCATCTTCTGTCATTTATAGCTGCACTAGGAACTTCAATTCCCAGTCTAGTGACGTTGCTATCTAACAGTTAACCAAGTACTGTTTCTGTACTAACCCTTTCTTTTTTTTTTTTTGCAGTCAGGCATTGTTTGTGTTCTTATTGATGCTCTGATTAAATTGGAGATATATTCAAACTATGTACAGGTGTTTATGGCTTGTCTTTTTTCGCCATGTCTTAATTGTTATTATCACTGTTAGGCATTGCACATCATTTCCCTGTAAGTAACTTGAAATTGATGGTATTGCAGGCACACCTTGCTCCTAGTGGTTACCTAAAGATACCCACTGTGAGTTTTCTATTCTATATTTTCCTTTAAATTCCGTAGTACCAGAACATCTGTTCTTCATTTCCCACTCCTGTTTCTATTATCCAGCCATCTCTTAGTGTGTTAACTAACTCAGAATTCTTATTGGCTTGTATGGCTGTACATTGGTATCTAATGTGAAATAGAAGGTTGAGTCCCAATATATTCATTAACGTGCATGGTTATCCTGCATGGGCTATTCATTAGTATAGGTTCTTGTGGACTGCAAATCTGTCCGTAACAAGATAGTACAACTTACAGCAGTAAAAATACCACTGTACCAGTTAATTAACTACTCAATCCCTTCTTTCTATAAAGCTAATACCTACTAAACACCTAAAGGTTAACATGCAAGCATAGTATATTTATTAGCACTCCTAAAACCTAATATGCAAGCATGTCACATCAACCCATTAAGCGTACAAAGCTCAACATGCAAGCATATAGTAATTATATCTACAATTTATTTTATTCTAAAACTATACATACACATGCTAAATCATCATTCTCAAATCATTTTCACACAATATTTCAATCCAAATCATTTAATCATTTATACAATATCTAACATATATCCCGCAGCAAAGCGCAGGGCATCATCTAGTACATGTAACCATTAACTACCAAATTTTACCATCATGTGATCATGTGAAGCCCATTTTGACCTTTCCACCTTGTTTCAGGATAAAACTGAGCTATTTTGATTTACATGCATGAACAAACCTTTTAGTTAGTTTAACCCATCTTCTTAATTCTCCAGGATATGACAGATTATTTGAAGGGTTGCAAGTTTCTTCCAAAGCTTAACAATGAGATACCAAGTGAAAGAAATGCTACCTATAAACAAAGATTCAGCAGCTTGGAAAATCTAGTATTGATTATGGTAAGATGAACACGTAATTGTTGCTATTGTACATACTCTGGGTTGGGTACTTGTATATGGTGTAGATGGAATATGCTGGGTGCAGTCCTTTTTAGGTACATAACTTTATATATATAACATTATGCGTTGAAACGATCATATTGAACAAGGTAATCAATTAAATGTTGTTTCACACAAAAGCAAAAGAAAACAAATAGGATACATCTATTTATGATCGCGATGTGTAACATAATATGCTTTTAGTAAGCTACATAAACCTTTTGGTTCATTAAGTCAGACGTGCATTTTGTTTCGTGTTTTGTATAAAATGTTGTTGATTTATATAATCTTACTACACTCAAATGTCATTTATGCGTATGCCCAAAAGCAAATGGATTTAGATTGCAACACAACACATGCAGCTTAGTTATTGCATCTCAAATAGCTGATTTTGAAGATAAAAGGATTACAAGAATCATGAAACCATACTGGACCAATCCATCTGCTGAGGACTAACCCTTTTGAACTGCTAAATAGTTTGAGGACGACGCAGTGTTAATACCCCGGGAAACGGCATGGTTCGGTTATTATCCTGATGGCGCCTTCAGTCCAGTGCAGCCACCTCAAAAGGTATATGTATATCTTGAGTTGTTCAAGTTACTCGTTTGCTTCTTTTTTTTTTTTTAAACTACTGTTATTTGGGGTTGTGTTTTAAGTAAGGTCATTTTTTTGTGATAGACAAAGCTGTACACGGAGGACTGGATCGGCTTGAAGGCTTTGGACGAGGCTGGGCGTGTTAAGTTCGTGTCCGTGCCAGGAGGTCACCTGAGCATCTCCAGAAGTGACATGAAAAAGTACATAGTGCCATACTTGAAACCGGATGGATCATCCAGGTTGGGCATTCGTCGCATCTTGTCGGATTGATTCACGGGAAGAAGGCGTTCCGAGTGACCAGTTCTAACGCCACATGGATTGTATATAAGCTCTGAATTGTGGACTTCATGTTGATGCCATGTAAATACCTCGGTAAAGGTAATGGAATACGTTGTGCAGGGCGGGCGGTTAGCGTACCTGAACTGCAGAACTTGGCAATTGCTTAGTACTGTGCTGCCTATTAGCGAAACGCAACTGTGGGCTTTACGTAGCAGACCGCACTAGGAAAAATATAGTTCATATCTAATTCGGGTCCGTTAACCGCAACACCAAGTATAACAACTCCTCAATTACTAAAACAAGAGCAAAATAACCTCTAGGGCAATATTGAAGATAGTATCCGCTCATGTGATACCTACATAGCAGCCCAGTCATAATTTTTTTAATAAAAAATAAAATAGGGCTCACATGTCATCCTCCTCCCTCTCTCTCCCCCTCCTCCTCCCTTGTTGCTGGTATGGCGTCACTGTCCAGCCACGACCTCCCCTCTTGCCCCTGCTGCTATTGCTCTGGGGGTTAGCGGTGGCGCCAACCCGTAGAGGGTGTGGTAGCTAGGGATTGACCAAGGAGGATGGTGACTCCGCGATTGGCTGAGCCAAGATGGTGCTTGCTATCTCTGGTGACAAAATCTCATGGTTATCGTGCGGTTATCACGCACGATAACCTTCTCAGTTTTGAAACCACATTATATCTCGCGATAACCGTTAAAATCGTGGGGTGGCAGTAACCGTACCAAAACGGTTTGGTAAACCACTGACAATACCACCATCACCCTCTCCTTGCACATTATATACTCTAGAATGGTGAAACATATCGTCACCACTAGTACTTCCTCGCTAAGATCTTGAGACAAGGAGAGATCAACGGTTGTAACTACATAAACGCAAGGGCGGAGCATGAGCTATGTACCATAATGTGAATATTCCGGTAACCCTATCAATTAGAGAATATAGAATCAAATTTGAAAGTATACTGTTCATTTATTTTATTTTTAGAAATATTCGGGATTCAAAACTTTTTATAAAAATATACCGTCGATCTCGCACACTCATTACGTGAAAGTGAGGTGGCGTGACGTTTGCGGGCGGTATCACGCGGGGGAAGCGCGAGACCGCGCGGTCTCGCGGAATGAAAGAGCGAGACCGCGCGGTCTCGCTGTACCAATCGGCGATACCGGATTTCAAAATGGTGGATTAGTAATTAATTATTGTGATTAACGAATTAATTGATTAATTAATCACTAATTATTATTAGTTAAATAGTTGATTACATCATTAGTCACTAATTTTTTAATCACATCATTAGTTAATTACATCCTTTGGGCGCTGTCGCTCTATACATGAGCGAGACTGCTCGTCCTTCCGCGTTCTCGCACCATCGTCGCATGAGACCGTGCGGTCTCGCGCGTTCAATCCGCGATACCGTGAATATTTCTGTAAAAAAATTTACCTCGCGAATATTCTTTCAAAAAAATTGAATGAACAATATATTTTCAAATTTATTTCTAGAGAATATATCGTAAGTATATTATTATAGGTTCGAACCAGTGAGTGTCCATTACCAATGGAGTGTTTCAAGGGCGTTGGCTCACGCTGTTGCTGCCGCTTTCTCAATGGCACATTGGCCGGTCTCAGGAATTAAATTTGAAAATATATTGTTTATTTTGTCTTGAAATATTCAGGATATAATTCTTTGGGCACAAATATATCATTGTTGTTGAGTGGGAGTGTGAAAACTATATGATATCGCTAAACATTTATGCGAAAATGATGCCACGCTGGTGGCCACGACATGATCTCGCAGGATGGTGAGGCGAGATCGCGGGACCCACCACGGTCTCGCAGAGCCAGGGTGCGATACCGCGCGGTCTCGCTTGGCCAACCAGCGATGGTCTTTTGATTAGTGATTAATCATCATGATTAGTGATTAATTAATTACTAATAATGCTAATTAAAGAAATAACAATAATTAATCGCGGTCTCGCTTCGCCAACCAGCGACATGGTCTCCTAATTAAAGATTAATCATTCTGATTAGTGATTAATCACTAATGATACTAATCAAAGAAATAACAAATATTAATTAATTGCTAATAACACTAATTAACCTATTAATCGCACGAGCGCGCTAGTTAGGGATGCGAAGTCACCGTCTCGTGCACTCGCCCCGTGAGATCGGACGGTCTCACGCCCTCACCTCGTGAAGTCGGGCGGTGTCGCGCACTCGCCATGCGACTTCACACTAACACACAATTTCACACTTTCGTTATATGATAGATATACTTCTGCAAATTCTTTTTAAACGTGTATATTTATTTAAAATCAGTGAAAAAAGGGTATATATTCAAAAATAAATTCCCGGTCTCGGTCTGACGGCCTTAAAATGTTCACTGGGTTCGATCGATCCCCTTCTGAATGTGAAATCTGCACGCCATCGTGAATCGTGATGAGGAACATGCAGTGCCTTCAGTAACCATCAACACTAATTCCACGTTGACGCTGGTCGGCGACTTGGAGAATCCAATCCCATCCGACGAGATGAGGCGGCGTTTGGTTCCACCAATCCAAATGGAGTGCTTGTTCAACCAGCATTCGGCGGACAATCATCTTGGGATTTTGGGGTTGGAAGGATCAAAGGGTTTGGTTTAGTTGTAGGGATGACCGGCGAAAGAGGCGTGGAGCGGCACCGGAGTAGATCGACCTACTACAGGTTGGATCAAGATTGGAGTTAGAACAAGCAAGACATCTCTACAATCTATGATCTATCATTCTCCATGAGAGCCAGTTTGCAACACATCTAGAACAAAAAAAAAAGGACAGCACGGCACACCACACCCTTGTGAAACGACAAAATCGGGAACAAATAAAATTCCTCTAAAGATTCACATCTTGCAGACTCCCCCGTTTCAGAATGAAAGACATTTGAGTTTTGTCTAAGTTTAATAAAAGAAAACCTTAGCAACATTTTTAATATACCAAATAAATGCATCATACAAATATATTCAGTAGCCGACTTAACGATATTAATTTGATGTTGTAAATGGTACTACATTTTTCCTATAGACTAGATCAAATTTGAATAAAATTTCAACTTAGGACAAAACTAAAACATCTTCTGAAGAATAGGAGAGAGTACTACATAAGTAGTACTTTTGTTGGGAAAAACAACTACGAGGCATGCATGTTCACTGTTCAGCCTACGCAAGAAGATTGTTGGTACAGACTCAAGTTTACTACTAGTAGTAATACCCTATTTTCATTACTCTCCGTCTAAAAGCTGAGGTACTCCACCAAGGCACTAAGCACCAGTTTTCACTGTGCACCTTGCAAATTCCAGAAACATAAACTTTATATAGTAATCAGTACATTTACAAAGTTACAGCGCAGGTGGAGCAACCTAGTCTGACACCACCACCTCATTAATCAACAAATAAACTTACGGTATACCGCATGAAGGTCCTGAAGTCCCATCGCCGGTGACATTTCAAAGTTACTTTTACACACCAAATGAATAAAAGAAAATTGCACACTTCCCCCACGTTGCAAACAAAAAAGGCAAGAAAAACTACTCCATGGGTTCCCCTCATGGAGAGGCGTGAGGCGACTCCCCAATCCTCCCGGTTGCCTCGTTCATGTTTACTCACAGCTCACTGTTCTCTTTAGGTGATTCTACCTACATTCCGAAACAAACAGCATGCCGAGTGGTAATGTGACACAAGCTTTGAAAGCCAAAACATTACCTGGACCGCAATTTTGCGATGTTTTGAACTGGCTAAGAAGGCTGCTGAAGAAATGCCTTGTTGGAAGATTAGCATAAGCTCCAGCTGTGCTTTCATGTTGAAGTCCCTGTCTGATGGTGTTCCAAATTTCTGAGGACAATTCTTGCAAAGACTTTGGCTTCGATAGAAGCGGTCGTAGCTGCTGCTGCTGCGCGCAAGACTCGAGCTGCCCCTGCTTTCTGCAGGAGACCCGCATGGTGCACTGCATGCCGACCTCCAGGGATTGTGAACTGCATTATATTGGGAGTATTCCTCATTAGATCTATAAGTATCTTTTGCTGGATAGTAAAATCATTTTGCGTCAAATAGAAGTGCAGATGGAAATCTTCATGTGTGAACTTCTTTGTATGTTGTGTGTGCGTATGTGTATGAGAGAGAAAGAAACACAACCACATGCAAGCATGATATTACTCATGAGGTATGGTTCCTCTTCTGAGAACACATCAATGGTTCTCAACTTTCATAATGTCTTGTGCATGCGGAATAGCCAAGGAATACGTTGGTTCTCAATAGATAGGGCTCTTCGGAATATTAAGATGATATGGAAGGAAGCAAACCTGAAGAAGGGCAAAGGCAGCACAAGCGCGAAGAATTGATGCAGGATTCCGGAGCATGGCAACAAATCTAGCAATCTCAGCACCACTGAAGGGAAGTAAAGGACTATATTAGTACTACATTCCTATTAGCTACATTGCTACCATGACAGGTCCAAAATAAGATGAATGGGACAAGCATGAATCCAGTTTAAAATGTTCCACATACTCTGCCTAAAGAATAGCCAGCTAAACTTCGGGATTAGTAAAACTTTAGCGTAAAGCCAAACCTGCATCTCAGGTGTCCAGCTTCTTGTATAAACACTGCATCAGCAATCTGAGATAGTGCTGCTGAGGCTGAGGAGGTGGAAGCCGTAGTGAAAACTTGTGGGTCCGAAAATGTCAGAACAAAAGTCTGTATATGCTTCAAAGCCATTCTCCTAGCTCCCTCAACATTAACACTCTTGGAACTGCCCTCTGATGATGTCCCAACCAATGCAACCTCATCCATTCTGTCATTTGAGAAAATTCAGTTTTAGACTTTGCAAATTTCTTATTAAGATAATATTGCACATCAGCATTGGCCTATGCACGACACAAGTTCTGTCAAGCAAAACACAGTACGATTATACAAGTAATCTGCTAGCCATGTTAGTATGCTACGAAAGATAAAGCCAACTACATCACATTGTGATACTGTGTTAGCATCTACAGTTAACTGCTCTTCAAGTGAATAGTACAAGGAAATGGGAACTATTTAATACAAAAATATAACTATTAAATACAAAAAGAATACAGTTATTAATAGCAACAACAATAATAATAATGCTGTCAAGTTCCAATGCAAAAGAAACCAATTCAAATACTGCTGCAAAAAAATAAATCTTATCTGCCAAAAAAATGCCATGTGCTTGCACAACTTATAAAACAGTGAGAAAGTTAGCAGGGGATGCACACCAACAATAGGTTGATCTACAATGGTAAGTTATCTTTTTAATTCCTCAGAAGTGGTTTTTACCACATCATTGAATACAGTCGTTGCAGTATCATAAGATTTAGCCTGCCAAGTGCCAACTAGACTAACTGGACAACAGAAAATGCAGTGCACAATGCCAGTAGGCAGTCTGATTCTATAACTAGATTGTGCCATTAATACTAACAACATTACCATATAAAAGAAATCATTCTCTAAATAAATGCAAAACATTTTCCTCTCTCCCTCTCCCTCTCTCTCACAGAATATGTGGAGCCCTTAGTATCGATGTATCCACTCATGGACGTTATTCTTCAACAAGGAGTTGAGGTAACTATAGTCAGACATTACTAAGCAAACAATTAACAGAAGCAATATATACAAACCAACTTAAATGGAGAGCTTACAGGCTCATAGCTACAAACTAGAATGGCAAATGAGCCCTAAACTTGCAATCTAAGTTGCTGCTGAAAAATAAGCTACTGGGTGATTAATTGAAGTCACCTAACTCTTTTCTAAACCAATGCATTTTTTTTTTGTGTGTAGAACAACTAATCGTCATAATAAGGCTCGAAGCACTGTGTATATTGCACTCAAGACAAAGGTATATCACAAAAGAACATGAATAGGTAGAATTATGAAGATAACACTACTGGATCAATCGGCATTCTAGAATAACTCTGTGCTGTTAGCCTGCTGGTAGAGTTGGAGTCCTTATACAAATCAAAACTGAATGAAATACACCAGGATTCAAAAGCAAACAGATAAAATAATCAGTTTGAAAAACAGCATACCTTCCATCGAACATATAAGCAAGGGCTAGCGCAGACATGAAACGTGCCATTTTTGACCCTGATGATGAACAAAGCCGCACTAGAATAGGAACCCCACCTTCTTCAACGATACGGAGAGCATTACCAGAATAGAAAGCAAGATTCCACAGTGCCCCTGCAGCTGTCTCGTGAACATCCTGAATAAACAGAAAGTCGTCATATCTGGAGTAAGGAATAGCATTCATTCCAAATAACAGATAAAACATTTATTCCCAAAGATAGATATACCAATCTACAGTAACTGTCAATGCCAACATTCCTTGTTTTACCCATAATTTTATTTTTTTTAAAAAAACTTACACCCATGTTAAAAAAAGAGTAAAAAACTACCCTCTTTATCAAACAATGGGCTGGACCGCGTACTCTAACAAACAAACAGAATAAATCGACGTGAGATCAAATTACTATCAAATCATTAGAGAACAAATAAATTGCATGTCTGCAGCAGGCAGCATACAATATTAATACTCAAATAGATTGATGTTTTCCCCATCAGAATATGTGCTCTCAAGCAATTGGAATAACATTATATAAACAGTGGCACAGCCAGGATTTCCCTAATGGGGGTTCAGGCTCTGAACTTAGGCATGGTTAGAAAACAATGGCATGACGCAACAAATTAAGATGAAGTGGATTAAGGATGTTCGAATCTGATAAGATAAATGAATGTTTTTAGTCACTTGGACATATAAGTTGCATACATGTACGTATATGTTAGTTAAAGCATATACTTGATCTTGTGCAAAAAAAAAATCAGGGTACAAATATATCCCCATAAATCAATGCTGCCTTAGCCACTGAATATAAAGTTGACCAAAAAAGTTTAATACATATACTACATTGAACTCCTGAAAGGCATGTACAAAAAAAATAACACAACGAGTGGTAGCTGAAGGTGGCGCACTAACAATGAAATTACTTATAATCAAGTAGCTACTTCAACAAACTCGTCCATTTGGTCATGGACAACACTAGTAAAACGTATCTAAAGATATGACACAGACTACTGCATGGAGCAACTAATATTTCCAGGTGCCAGGCAGAAGGTCTATCATAAAGAAAAAAAGTGATTTGGAGTCCCTCATTAACAGAATGTATTCGCACATCAATATACCATGTATCAGACATAAAGAGTATACAATTGTAAATGGAACTTACTTCAACATCTGATTGTGCCAGTGTGAGCAAAGGTGCAACACCACCCTCCTGTCCAATTGCCATACTGAAAAAAGGCAAATAAAAGTTATCACCAAGGATGTGGGAGAAAGGAATAACAAGCGATAGATGGAGGAAATTATCCGGTATGGAAAGACAAGAGAGAAGAATATACAGGAACTGAAAATAACCTTTTGCAATTCTCTTTATTGCAGCAAATCTGTAAAAAGACCAACTAGGGGGAGAGAGAGAGAATTTATTACAAGCTGCAACCTAAAAGGGGGGCTCATTCATTTACAGGCAGCTATCAGACACTCGCCCCCACACTGTGCTTACGCTTACCCTCCAGACAAAAACTTCATCCATCGCTTGCACATACGATCTGGAATGCATCAGCACTAATTTTCCAGTATCATGGCAGGTATATTATTAACCCAAAACAGACCACACCCTGCTACTACCACCTAACACTAGGGTCACCAAAAAAGTCTATGGAAACAGGAGGAAATCTACAAAAATATTGGTAAAAGGGGGTCGTGTGCTAAGATAATGCAATTCAAAATAAGCATGCAGTGCAAACCATCCACCATCTATATGAGCCATCAAGAGCTTTGAAGTTGAGTGCCAGATTGAAGTGTTTAGGTGTGGTCCTGAATTTGGTGCAGGCACGGTTGTCATTAAGTGTGTAACTAACTTTAACATCAGCATATTTTCATCATGTGCGAAGCTATCTGATATGAATGTTAGGGAATATAGAAACTCAGGACAAAGCTAGGCATACCCACAATGTGCATTTTTTTAACAATTGCCGTGCAATGACATCTAAAAGAAGCCGTGAACTATGAACGGATTCAAATTTGACTTAGGAGAGCAAGTGTTCTTTCAATTAGTAATACACTTTTCTTGATTGACACTAAGCTAGCTTTCACCAATTCATCCAAAAAAAAGTGCATCACTAAGTTTAAGTGTTTATGGACAATCAACTTGTACACTTCATCAGCTAGGCATGTCACAAAGAATCTTGAAAATAGGTCAATCCAGTAGTAGCCTAGTAGGTGCAAGTTCAGTTCATGAGCAAGCATATGAAGTTACCTGTTAGCTTCTGAAACAGATAGTCCCCATAATGCGCCAGCAGCTCTCTCCTGAAGGCCTTCCGAAGCATTCAAACATTCTTGCGCAAGTGAAACCTAAAATATGAAAGCCATCTATATGAAAAATATAAACGGTTTATTTAAGTCTACTTACGAAACGATGGGAGAAGCACACACAAATGATATTTAAAACAGTGTCCTAGAACCAGTACTGACTAGTTCCTCGGGTAAACATAGAAGATGTATTATTTTTTAGTTGAAAGTCCGTATAACACAGTACTAATAAACATATTCAAGAGAATATGTTCAATCAGAATTAATCAAATAACTAGAGGCTTCTACAGACCAAGATTATTATATCAGAACTGCTATATGCAAAACTTTATAGGGATTGCATCTATTTACTCAACTAGATGTACTGCTTAATACAATGTTGATCAAAGGATGCAAAGATGTGTTAAAGCACAAATGGGGCAAGTACCAAAGCTTCAACGCCGCCCGCAGCAGCAATGCCTTCACGGTTTCTATCATCAAATGACAGATTCCACAAAGCACCAGCAGCTTCTTGTCTAATTAAATGCACAGGAATCACAGTATTAACTTAGGATAATATAAAGTATAATCTAATGGGAAATCAGGTGTTGCAACTTAAAACAGCACATCAGCTAGAAGTATACCTTACACCCTCATTTTGAGAGCTTGTTAGTTGCACTAATGCCTCAAGAGCCCCTGCTTCCTGACCCACAGCAGCATTATTATTGTTGTTATCTCCATGTGCGGCTAAGTTAGCTAATGCCCTTGCAGCCTACATGAACAACAGTGGTATTAGAAACTAAATACAGTACATATAGAGTGATTGTGAGCATGGAAAAGACAAAGCATTAGGTAGCAAGTTAGATGGAACATTTATTTGTAGAGCTCAAAACGCAGCAAACTGCTACTATAAGAAAATAGCAATTTTGAGTGGCTCCACAACAAATCCAATTGTTTTAAAGCAGATATAGATTGTGCAAAAAGTTGAAAATAAACTGTATCTTGGAATTAAATGTACATGGTAATAGTCCAGTCAGCATCCCGACAAATTATTTGAGATAAAGTATGGCAGGTTACAGACTTTCCTTTCTTATAGGAAATTGGGAATCCACGTGTCTCATGCCATGAGATTGAGCAATCTGACAAATATAAAAACTCATCCAAGTCCATGCATGAAAACTTGCACCTAGTGCTTAATCAATGAAGTAGGCGTGAACCAAGAGATCTTCATTTCGCAGGATAAAGTTCAATATGCAAGCAATAAAATAAAGATAGCATGTGCGCAGGTCATCCGTGCTTTTTATTGTGTTTTGTCTTTATCGCGCTTCCTATTTTGTAGATCTTGTACCATTGGTTGTATTATCAGAGCTAGGCAAAAAAGGCTATGGTATAACTAGCTGACTAGGACGAATATGTACAAGCATGATGACATGATGTACCCGCTCACCTGTTCTAGGACACCCTCAAGTTTACATGATCGAGCAAGCATGACCAAAGCATGGACACCACCAGCCTTTGCAACTTCCATGCTACACTTGTCATCAGCAGCTAGGTTTGCAAGTGCCCCAGCAGCACGTTCCTAAAGAAAAAGAGCAACCGTTATACAAAATTTATTATCCAGAAAAGGATAGCAGGTAACATTGAAATTACTGAAATTGAGGAGTATCAAAGATACATACAAGAACTCCATCAGTCCCAGCAGGCCAGCGGAGTATGAGATCGACCAAAGCCTTTATACCACCAGCTGCTGCAATGGCTGCCTGAAAAAGAATAATCAATATATTGTTAGTACCAGCAACACATCAGACATTGCAATCAGAGTATTCAGCATCCAAGGAGTGACAACCTTGTGCTCCTCACCCACGGAGAGATTCCAAAGGCCACCAGCAGCTTCTTCAGCAACAAGCCGATTCATTGACCTGGCCAAATTGGTTAGTATTGTGATACCTCCCTCATCTGCAACTGCCTTTGCAACCTTGGCATTCACCGATAAGTTGGCAATAGCCTGAAGTCACATTAACTACTGTAAGAAAATGGTAATATCAAACATAGTAGATACCAGCAATTGGATCCAGGGATTCAGCTAAAATGGACGTCATTACCTTTGCAGCTTCTGATTGTGCACTCTCCCTTGAACACCTTGCAAGGTCCAGTAGCATTGGGATGCCTCCAACACGCATCACTGCCTCTGATCTTGCAGCATCCACATTCGCGCTCTCATCATCAATAACCACAAATGTAGCAAGTGTGGTAGCTGCACGCTCCTGCACATCCTCCTGAGAGCTCTTCACCAAACTCAGCAGCATATCTGCGCCCTGCTGCAGCCAGAAATCATCCATTCCTTGTGGGTTGGACTCTGCAATCCGTAGAAGTGTCTGCGACAGGATCCACTCAAGCCAGCTCATCATATCACCAAGTGCATTGTCTTTGCCCTTCCAGTTACATTCATTGAACACCTCATTCTCCTTCACAACCTTACCAGGAAAAAGTGAGACGACCGATTTGAAAATGTGGCTTGTAATGGTGAGTACAAGCTTGCCCTTGGAGTTGCTAAATGCTCCAGGATTGTGTGCCTGTTCCTCCTCAATAGATTTGCAGTTAAGCGTGCATATAAGCTTGAGGGTTTTGGAGTGGGAGATGAGCCTAGAGATAGCACTTGGAGAGACATCGGTGCGGGACACATCAACGGCGACAAGGGAGGGCAACTGAGCCCAGGACGTGGATGCTGTAGCCCATTTCAGGTTGTGACATCCAGCGACGGAGAGGAACCGGAGGGATTGGATGCCGGCGATGGCGGCCTCATCTACGGATCCGCAGTCGAGGAAGGCTACATCTTCTAGGAGGGGGCAGTAGCGCGCGAGGGCTCCGATGGCGTCCGCGTCGGCATCACGGAGACCCGAGAGGCGCAGGCGGCGGAGGCGCGAGCAGCAGAAGGCGACTTGGCGGAGGGCGTCGCTGGAGATGCGTTCGAGGGGGTCGGGCCCGATCTGGAGGCTCTCGAGGGCCTCGTGCCGCGCCGCGAGGACGGCGAGCGTGGCGTCCGTGAGCCCGCGGCAGCCGTCGGCCACCACCTCCCGGAGTTCCCGCGCGCGGAGGCCCGAGGCCGCCGCCGCCGCCTCGTGCCCCCGCAGCCGCAGCCGCCGCAGGCTCCCGCACCGCGACGAGAGCGACGACGCCACCTCGGCGTCGCACCGGTGCGCGCGGAGGTCGAGCGCGCTCCACAGGCACGGCGACGACCCCAGCTCCCTCCACGTCCTGCACGCCGCCGCCATGCCCGCCCGGTCGCGGTAATTCAGCCGCGCGAACAGCTGCAGCACCGTGTCATCCGGCAGCGTCCTCCAGTCCACCACGCAGCTCTCTCCACCCCTCGCCGCCGCCGCCACCACCACCCCCAAACCCCCCCGCCGACTCGACGACGACGAGCAGCTCACCACCTCCCTCTCCCCATCCGCCACCACATCCTTACCCTTCCCACCGTCCTTGCACAGCCGGCGGCGCACCCGCCGCGTCATCCCCACCCACCCCCCTCACGCCGCCGGGATCGAGTAGGGTTCGGTGCCACTCGAGCCCCCAATTCGGGGGGGGATCCCGATTCGCGGGACGCGGAGGCAGGAAGAGGAGGGTGGTGGTAGCTCCGATTCGCGCGCGGCGGCGGATCGTGTGGGGTGGGGTGGATCGATCCGGCTCGCTCGCTCGCGCGAGGCGAGCTAGCTTCCCTGCCCTTTCCTCCTCCTCCTCCTCCTCCCCTGCGGTGCGGTGACGGCAAAGGGGGCGCTGGAAGAGGGGGGCGAGGAATTTATATATAGCGTATGCGGGTACGCGTGTGGGTATTCCGGGCTACAAAATACTCGTATAGCGGTATAGCGGTAGTAGCAGTACGCACGTAACGCCAAGGCAAGGTAAGCAGGTTTATATATCCTGCAGCTTTTGATCAGCTCAAGAGAAGAATTTTACTGTATTTGAGAAGAATGTACACAGTGGTGATCCTACATTGATTTTTCCGGGGTCCTCGGAACCCGGATAAATTATTTAATTCTAACTAAAATTATGTGATATTAATTAGTATATACGTAAAAAATTAGATAATTAGTGTATATTGTACCCCGGTAATTTTTATTCTGCGTTCGCCACTGAATGTACATATATTTGATCAGAACAGAATCAAACTTTGGAATTGGAATCCGAGTAGGAAAGGCAATTCTTCCACCGCATTGTAGCCAAAAACAATGGGGTGCGATGTCCAAAAGTATTTTGCCGACTTCATGCACAGGTCATATTAGACATTCAACACTGGAGAACGATATTACACATTCATGGAGTAAGATTCCACGTTTACTAACATCTACAAAATCTAGCCAGATTCAAGGAGTATAAAGATGGTTTAAGAATATCAGGTACAGCCTACAATGACAGCGTCTCTATGTGTTTAAAGCGGAAAGAAACAATTGTCTTCCCTCCCATTGTTAGAGCAAGGCATGCAAGTTCATTCATCTTCAGAGGTAACATCAGATTGATCGGCCTCTTCTTCCTCTGGCAAAGGAGAGACGATTGCAGCACAGCAGAAAGAATCACGGTCCTTCAGGAGGAGGCAAGTTCCATCAGAGTTCCATTTCAAGTCCACAGCCCGAAAGTTTGGCAACGGAATGTTGACGCAGCATGCACCGGATGGTGTCCACATGTAGAGGTGCGGACTCTCCGTGCAGAAAACAAGGCGTGTGCAATTAGGGTCCCAAGCGGCAGCACGGATTGGATCTTTCTGAACAAGAACAGCAGCAAGATCAAGGCGGCAGATATCCCATATCCAAAGAGCAGTTGGCATATTATCATTCCGAGTGAAGAAATAGTGACTATCGCTGCTCCATGACAGCATACCTGCACATGAATTGGGTCTCTAAGTATCTGTAGGGGGAAAACTCAAAGTGAAATATTAACAGCGCCGTTCGTGAACCATATTATACTACAAATTCATGAATGGGCAAGACAAATCACGCAAGGGGATGTTAGTACTTAGAAGAGTTATCTATAATGTTTATTGAAATAGTAGGAACCATTATCACAGTTCACAAATGAATTAGAGATCTACTGCACAGCAAATACAGAACGTGTAATGGTAACTACAGTAGTTCACAAGTTCATGACACTGGTCACAAGTGTATTAGGTGTTAGAAAAACAACCAATATCTTGATCCATATGAATGAGACAAATAGAAGCAACTAACCAATTCCCTGCTTGGGGTTGGGCTTGTCAGTAACTGGTTTCTGTGAAGGCAAAGTGATTGGAGCATCCATCACGGCATACTTAACTCGAGAACCTCCCTCTGTCCCATTTTCTGACCACAAAAAGAGGATCAGTCTCCAAAACTAAACATAAGGTATCATAAAATATGCCAAATAATTTATCAAAAAAAGGAGGAACAAGACGTGATATAAAAGTGTCATTAGTAATCTCACCAGCACCATTTCCTTGCATGTTACGGGGGAACCCTTCACTTAGGCATAACTCTGACATGTCAAGCTGCCATGGATCATCCACTTCCTGTGGCATGGCATTTTGTAGTTACAATCATATACCATGAACAGAAAAACAGTAGATCTGCTAAGATGTCAATTAGTGATAGATATCAGTAGGCTTACCTTAAATATAGCAGCATTGGTAGGATTTCGAATAGATGCTGTATGTGCGAACTCAGCAAAAGTTTTCCATGTCAGGTGGTTCAAAGTCCGGACTGCTTGATCATAGCTGCCAACTGCTAAAAACTGTCCACATGGTGACCAAGCAACAGTTTTCACACCTAACCCACTTTCATATGCTAAGTACTTGAACAGGCACCTCCCGTCCGGTGAATATATCAGAACCTGCGACAATCATGTTCTTAGGATTATCAGTGCACATCCAAGAACTGCTAACAACATAAGAGTAGAATAAGATATTAGTTTCCATTGGGATGAACCCTTAAGAGTACAATAAGAAATTAGTTCAGCTACAGAGAAAGAACCCTTAATAGTAGAATGAGAAATTGGTTCAGCTAGAGAGGAGAGAGAACCCTTAAGAGTAGATAAGAGATTAGTTCTGCTGCAGAGAGAAAGGACTCAATGAGCTCTTGAACAGGATATTGGTTAAGACTTAAGAGGTAACCCACTATGTTTTGGGGGAGTCATGACCCAATATCCTAACTGACTGATCATTAAAGTCCAAACGATAACCAAATCCATCAATATAATCACATATACAACCGAGAAACTTTAGTAAATCAGAATAGGCAAAAAAAAAAAAAGAACTGTTGTAAGTGCCATTTGACGAAAAGGTAGTGTGGTCTGCCATACATGCAAGATAAAGTAAATAAATGACCCTACAGCAAAAGTATTAACAAGCTATATGCATATCTAATGGCATACAGTAAATGATGATGATTTTCAAAAGCATGCACATAAAACCACAATGGGGAGTTTCTGAAGAGATGCACCTTGTACTCCAGAAGCGAATCCCAGACCACAATAGCACTATCATCTGGTGACCACTCAACACCAGCCAAGTCTACTGTGTCAACAGCAAAGACACTCATTATCTCCCAGGAATGGCATGAAAGCAAATTTACATAATCCTTGCAGTCACGCCTGGTGCAGATTGCGGCGAACTTCCCATCCTTGGTAAAAGAAACACCTCTGGAGGCATGCTTTGGCCACTGCACATGTACACATGCTGTATTTACAAGAGACCAAACAGTCAGACGGAGCTGAAACTCTGATGTCGTTAGTATATGACGACTGTCAGGGCTCCAGCGAGCATATGCAATCCCAGCAGGGCCCTCATCAATCTTGCAGGTCCAGTCAGGCTGGCTCAGTGACCAAGCCTGCACCATGGGTCGCTTGTAAAGTCCACATAGAATATACTCTGAATCCGGTGCCCAGTCCAGAAAGCTTATCTTGTCCACACATGAAAATAACTGCACCACCTGCATAAATTAAAGCAAATAACCATACATTGTTATCAATTGTATTCACTAGATATGACTAGCAGTTCTTATATAAATCTCCCCAGAAACAACATACACTCATTAGAGACTATACAATACCGTTTGGTATTAACATTTATTTGGTCCAGCCATAATGTGAATTACTCATGAACCCTGGGCTACAGAGCAGGCAAAACAAGGAACCATTTCGTATTTTTTATGAATCAGAAAAGATCAAATTTGAGCTATACCAGATGACGATCCCCCCCTATTCCAAATTCAGCAACTACTCCAGAAGGCCGAAACTTTAAGCCTGCATTCCAATTACCAAGCACTAAGTACCCCCAATATGATGGCCATTGGATGCCAATACATACCAAGAGATGATTGTGAATTGGTAATCTCTCTCGTATACAGTTTCAACAGTTGTTACATAGAATATATAGCCAACAGATTGTCTTATTAATACAATATATTCATGGGGTTATATTGTTCACGAATACGCAAAAGATTTGTGGAGTTATATAATAGTATAATGTATTGACAGGCATTTATTGTTGTGATATGATTAAAGGTATGTTAAAGGGTCAATGTTCATCAAGGCATTATCTGTTAGCTGGGTGGTGGATCAATGTCCTTGCCAGCCCAGCCAGATACAAAGCTAGAGATGAGGGAGGGGTCAGCAAGAAGGCCAGACCAAGGGAGCGGAGAGTTGAGCAGCTGCAGTACAAGTAGCGGAGGCAATTAGCCAATTATAGTGATGGGGCTGACAAAATCAGGTTGCGTGGTGGCAAAATCTGGTTTCTAGCCTATTTTGTCGCTTTTGAGAAAACACTAAATGCTAGGCCTAGGCCTTAAGCCTACCTACTCCCTTGTACGTAGTCCGTATACATACTAGGGCAATGCCAGCTACACCAAATTGTCTATTGCATCTGCCTTTGCTCCATTATCTACTTTCCCATAGGTATTTCCATCACCTCTATATCATTCCCTTCCCTTCCCACTCAGTATCTCCCTATCACAGGGCCCGTCGTGCCCACCTTGCATGTCTCCATACCTTCTTAGATTATCGAGAAGGATAGCAAGTCTACACCGTCAAGCTCTACCGTAGACTGCCTACAGCCACCCTAGGTAAGCTGACCTCCTAGCACACCTATTTTGGCAAAATCGTGGTAGGAGGGTGCTGCCTAATTCCGATTTTTCAAACATGTGAAAAGATCCAGCATGTTCGCTTCGTAAAACTAGAAATTTCCATGTCAATCACACCAGATAAAGAAATGTTTTCACTGTTCAGTTTGTGAACCTAGATTATACATATAGGGCTCATCGAATATAGATATCATAGCTACAGTGGTATTTGAACAATAAGTAGGCTGGTGGTTTTAATCGTAGGTATTAAAGGCACAGTACAACAAATAGTCACATTGTCACTCTCCTCAAACGTAAACATGCATACCATGGTATCTAGTCTGCACAATTGAACAGGTAATCTGGCTAGCCTGGTACTGATTTCGTTCATCCAGTACATAATGCAAATTACGCAAAGCAAAACCTACTCTTCAAGCCTACGCTACGGATCGGGCAAAACTAGCGCAATTCCGAACCAGAACGCTCAGATTTGAGCCATATGCTCGATAGCATTTTCCCTATAGATTCGGCAACTACTCCAGAAGGCCCAAACCCTAAACCCGCATTCCGATCCCGGAACACTAAACAGGATCGAGCGGGAGAAAGGAGGTGGGGGAAATGGCGCGGAATACCTTGAGGGAGACGACATCCCGGACGACGAGGCGGTAGTCGACGGCGACGGCGAGGTAGCGGGCGTCGGGGGAGAAGCAGCACGGCCCCGTCTGCTTGTACGCCTCCGTGAACTCCATCCCTTCGTCTTCCCCTTGTCACGGCGGCGGCGGCGCCTCCTCTACCGGGCCCGGCGCCGGATCGGGCGGCGGAAGCGAGGCGGGGGGGCCTCTCGCCGGCGTCGAGGTGGGGGAGGAGAACGCAAATCTCGCCTGATTTTCACTTTCTATTTTGGACGCCCCGTGCTTGGAATTTGAAATTGTTTGGAGGGTAGATATGATAAGTGGGAACGTATGTACGCGCGCCACCGCCTGCCGAGTGGAAACGTTTCGTGTGTGCCCGTACAGCGGAGCAGCGGTAGCTGCGCTGTTCGATTCTGGCCTCAAATATACCGGAATGAAAACTGAACTTTCACATACGTATTTCTCACGATTTAAAATCCAATGCAAAAAATAAACTTTATTAAAAACATTAAAAACAACTTGATTTACTATAAGCTGTACAGCAAAAGACAGCCTTAATTTTTTATATGAAATGGGAAATTTGTATGATGTTACATTTGGGTGGTGTTTGGTTCGATCACGTTAATGTAAACGTAAACGTGAAAGATTCCGGAGACAACCGATTACATTGTATCATATTACGTGATTTGTTTGGTTTGCCGCTATAACGTATAGGGATTCATTCGTGCTGTTGGATGTGCGGCAAGGTAACATGCGCAGGGAGCAACACAAGTGAGTGATTAGAATTCAAGAAATCAACAAGCAAATGCATAATATGGATCATCCTTTTTGATAGAAATGCAGCAAGCAAGTGCATGATATACATACCACTGTCACCTTATTAAGTGATATTTTGCAGAATTCAATTAATAATACACTTCAAAATTCAATTAATAAAAGAGTGGATGAGCAATTGATCATTGTTGAGAGAGAGAACTTCAGAAAATCAATGAACAATAGGCAAGTAGTTTTGTCTGAACAGGACAAACACTTAATAACATATCACATAATGCTATAAACTGTCATAGTGCAAGCAAATAAAACCCAAAGTACTAAAAATTCATTAGGACATAAAGGAAGGTGTCCAATCCCGCAATGCATGTGCAACATACATGGGGTTATAGGAATATAAAAATAGAACGGCTCGGAGTTCAAATGCCTGACAACCCAGCATATCAGTTTGTATTCTTTTCATCTGATAATAAGAAAATTCAGAAATTAGTAAAGAAAGAAAACGTGCAAAAATATATAATACTCAGCATCTTACCAAGTTAGGAATATTATAATATGCTAACAAAATAGCTTGCTTAGGCTCTACTAACAGGAGCTAAATGCACTTTACAGAGATGATGAGGTGCTAGATCTATTCTAAACAAAAGGAAATAATGTTAGGAAATAATGTTCAGAGATGACAACAAGATTATATACAGCAATACCAAGGCTAACAACAATTGGCCACACTGGTCCTTCCTCTCATGATGCAGTAGCTTGACAGAGATTGTATTCCAAGAGAAAAAAAAATAGCTTGACTATATGCCTAGCTACATGGCCAACTGAGCCATCACATTATTCTCAAATCAGCCAAGGTTGCAGCTGCAGCTGTAGCTGCACATATACATACGTATTATTTCTTGACATCTATTTTGGAAAAATCTAAATGTGAAACCGAGATCAGAATAGCGCATGAGAGCTTCTTTTTAGCCACTGCAGAAAAAGTAGAAGTTAGCAAACATTTTATACTACAAGCACTGATTGAACAAGATGGTTGTTTATGAAGATAGACAAAGAACACCAGTTTCAGTATGTAAACAAGACACTATGTAACACATGGAAAATTATCAAGTTAATTACCAGCGAGTATTTTCAGCACATACTCCCTCCGAAATCCGGAAGAGCGAGAAGCATACTCATTTAAGTCAGCATTTTCGAAAAAACAACTGCAGCATTGACAACTTAAGTACCAATCAGTCCAAGGTTTTGTACCTCAAAAATAGCTCTATTCTGAAATTTTTGTAGTGGGTCCCCCTTAGATGAAAATGATTGTTTTTTGCTACAATTCAAATGAACAAGAGTAGAGATATTTTTTTTGCTGTTAAACATAAGTAATTCAGCATAACATAATACATCGAGCTACATTCAGATGAACAAGAGAACAAATTAATTTTTTTCAGTAAGCATAAGTAATTAACCAGAAGAAACAAAATTTGTCAACCATTCCTTACCTGTTATGTCAAGATCATCACAAGATCATTAGCATTACAAGTATATCATCATAAAAGATGGTTTCAGTTTGGGGATGGGGAGGGTTCTCACCAGCGAAATGATGGAAGTCAAATGTCTGGTTTCTCCGTGTACGTCAGGATGCAGGAAGAGGGACTGGAGTTTGAACTCCTGCAAGGTGGCAGAGCAATGGCGCGCCGATCTTGTTGAGGTGGCCAAGCTCCGGACAGTGGTGTTGTGGTGGTGGAACGCGCGAGGCGAGGCGAGGGGAGAAGATCAGCGCTGGAGACGCGCGCGGTGGCGCTGGCGCTTCAAGCTCTCGATTTGGAGCAGTGGTGACAGCGGCGCTTCTAGCTCTCGATGTGGAGCAGCGGCGGCGCTATGTCATGCTCGCGTAGCGGTCGCTCAGTTCCTCCGTATCGGTAACGCATAACACCCGATCCGGAGCGGTATCGGTGTTGTATTGGGCCCGGAATCGATTGCGGGCTATCTGATGAGGACATCCTTCATTATTACCAGCTGGCAAAGACGCAACAAGATGGGCCGATTAGCCCAGTTGTAGTCGGGCGGCCACCGTGTAAGCCTCTGAATAATCCCACCTTGCTTAGCTTAGGAGGTGGAAGCCACCTTAAAAGGGAGAGCCACCCTTCCCCTATCAGACTAGTCTTTTAGAGTGATTTAGCCTTTCCCCAAGTGGGTGCGTCGGAGTTACGGTGCTAAGATTGCGGGGTTTGGAAAAATCCGGATCAGTGTGTCGTGCTTCGAGCGTATGGTGCTAAGATTGCGGAATTCGGGGAATCCGGATCGGTGTGTCGGGCTTTCGTCCAACCCCACCTGGGCCGGACTCATCACTATCTGATTACTGTCCATCCAAAACAAACAGATGTAATGGAATCAATTCGAGCTGGTATCTGATACGGGCCAAAAAGGACCCAACCAAACAGCTCCTTGATCCATAACCATAGAGCAGGAAACATGGAAAAATATTTTAAATATTTATAAGAGAGTACCAGTAGCATAATTTTTTT
The DNA here is from genome assembly GCA_000573905.2 of Oryza punctata. Taxonomy (NCBI): domain Eukaryota; kingdom Viridiplantae; phylum Streptophyta; class Magnoliopsida; order Poales; family Poaceae; genus Oryza; species Oryza punctata. The sequence goes on from CM002497.2 coordinate 26,999,033, forward strand.
ACATAATACAGCTAAGTAAATTGGGTGCAAATAACAAAGCAAAATTGATCCCGTAACATCTAAAGTTTCTGGGCTTGGTTTTATACTAGCAGAAGTGTACTATGCACTTTAATACCATTCCAAATATGTTTTGCTGCTTATTATATAATATTCGTTCATTTTCGTTGGGATTTCAGCTTTCCTTATCAAAATTTGGTTAAAAGGCAATGGGGATATGATCAGTGGCGGAGATTGACCTAAAATATAGTAGGGGCCAACTATAGAGTACTCTTTCAAAAAATAAAAGAAAAGAAATATATTGTATCAATTACATTAGATGATTGATATTGAGCATGAATCTAGTGTTAGAGAGCACAAAACCCTGTTTTTCTTATAAACAAGATCATAGCGGTCACATGATTTCCAAGTACACAATGTTTAAAATAAATTTGATCAGAAGACACAATAGCCATGAAAAAACATTTCCTAACATATCGGTGCAAGAATAAAAAGGAAATATTTTCATAAAAATCATCACAATCCATAAAATTAAAGAAAACAGTGTCAATTGGAATAGAATCACTATTATATTCTATTGGACTGAATTCTAAGCATAGTATTAGCAAAAACTATTAAACCAAAAGAAATAACCTTATCTGGAATGAAGTTACCATTATATTCTATAAGACTTGAGAACTGAAAAAAAAAAGAAAAACATTTCGTGCTGGAATGAGCCGATGAATTGAAAAAAATAAGAAGAATGGAAATGAGCTGAGGAACCGAAAAAAGAGAATAGAAAAACAATTGTGGTGGACAGATATAGAACCTGAAGCAATAACAGCCAAACCAACACACTACAACTATCTTAGATGAGAGTATACGCAAGCTTTTCATATACATGCTTGGGGTAGGGGGGGCATTACCCAGATGACCTCCACTAAGCTCCGCCACTGGATATGATACACCTCCATTTATCAACACATCTTTTACGCATTTGGACTCGATATGTTCTCATTTGTCGACAACGGCAGGACAGCATGAGCAACATGGGTAACGTCCTAAGGTTGAGTAAGAGGAGCACGATACGCTAGGATAGACATGAGGAACAACGTTATCAACAGTTTAGCCATGGTTGTTGGTCGCGATAAGCTTGATATCTAATGACGAAGAGGAGCTTCTGTAGGGATAAACTTATATTCAACAATGGCTTTTGACTGAGAGATGAGATGTCAACCGGTCATAACCGACCAATATTTAGATTTAGGGATGTGGGGTATGGCTGACACCAATGTATGCGTGAATATGGAATAGATATAATTAGGGGAGATTCAGGTGTCTGATATGGATAACATCCCTACTCCTGTTTATGTGACCTGGAGCATATCATACTGAGTACAAAGGGGAGCAAACTAGTTACTTATTGTTGGCGGTATGTCATGAGACCCTTCGATCAGACCTGCCGAAATCATGCAACCAGCGAGGATTTAGACTCGAGGCGTCAAGATTCATCGGGGCGAAGCCTCATGGCGAAGACAATGGGGCGAAGGGTGAAGAGTCGCGTTGGGTCCCTGCAAGTCCAAATGCGTCCTGGGCGAAGACTGAATGGCGAAGGGTACATGCCGAAGGAGGATGACTTCGCCGTATCGAGCCCAGCTCCAAGGAGGCCCAAGGGGCCATCCCAACTGCTCTAGCCCGTTGGCCAGTGGGCCAGCGTTCGCCAATTGGCCCGTTAGAGGCCCATGTATCTCAATTACACTGTATACCCATACAAGTGTCCCTTTCATAAGGGCAACCATGTAAATTCCCCTGTAAAACCTAAACCCTAATAGGGGGATCTGTAATAAGACTATAAATAGACCACTAGGGCCATGAAAAGGGGGATCCCAAGAAAAATTCTCAAATTAATACACTTTACTGTTCCCAACCACTGTACAGTAACCACGTCCTTCGACGTACGCAGTTGTCGCTTCGACAAAAGCTGGCGCCGACCGTGGGGACCTCCGAGCGAAACCACTGAGAGCGAATGTCACAGAAGAAGGTCGCAAAGGAGAAGATTGCTAAGCCAAAGGACAGTGCAGCAGGAGAGGCGATGGCCGCCGAAGAGGGAGCAGAGCCTTCGGCGCCCATCGTTGAAGCTGGGGCGGCACCATCGGCTTCGGCACCCGCGCCGCAACCACCACCTTCGGCTCCGGCCGCTTCGGCGGGGCAGGTGTTGAACACGGTTGATGCGGCGAAGGCAGCTGCAGCGGCAAGGGTGCTCCAGACCAGCGCGGAGATCCTTTCGACAAGTCAACTGGTGGCGCCCCAAGCCGCTTCGTCACAACCGGCTACGACTTTGACCGTGCTCGCCGCTGCGCAAGCCAACCCCAACCTTGAAGCACAAGCTGTAGCTGGCATGGAGGCCATGTTTCAGCACATGACGCGACTTCAAGACATGCTTCGCCAAATGCAAGAGCAGCAGCAGGCATATGAAGCAGCACGGCAGGCCAAGGTTGCTTCGGCCCCAATTCTCCAGTATTCAGCGGGCTACATCCCACCTCAAGTCTACCCGCAAGCACCGATTCAGGCCCTTCCGCCACAAGCCATGCAAGCGCCGGTGTACTTCGTTGGGCAGCCTTCGGCTGCAACAGCACACCCGACCTCTGGTGTGCAGCCGCAGGTTCTGCCGGTCGCTGCCCAAGTACACCCCCCACCACCCGGGCAAATGTCACAAGCAATGGCGTTGGGGGCTTCGGCCTTGCAGGCACAGCTTCAAGCTTCCTTTAGCAACTCAACCAACCCCACAACATTTCAAGTACAACCCTTTCGGCCCAACCGGAGGGAAACACAAGTCAGGGTGCACCCAGTTGGCTGCTGTCGAACCAGCCTGGGCCGGGGGCTTCGCCATGGAGTTAAGGACCGCAGTTCGACTTCAGCAACACCACTCAAGCACCAACCATTCGACCACAAGCACCGACACCAAGCCTCGGAATAAATCAGGCGCCGAACCAGGCCACCATGGCTTGGACCCAGCCTTCATTCGACCCATCCATGGCGGCACACCGAGCGCCACCGTTCGGGGCCGGGCAGCCGAACACTGTGGCCCAGCCACACGCGCAAGCCATGACTTCGCCCTTTGCCACGCCATATCCACAGCCGAACGGGCCCTCGCAGCAAGGTGCCGTGAGCAAGGCAGGGAGCGAAAAGGGGCTACCGCTGAGTGGGGAATCAAGATTCGCCCAATCCCACCCCAGTTCAAGTTCCCACCCGTTCCGAGATACTCGGGCGAAACGGACCCAAAAGAGTTTCTGTCCATCTACGAGTCCGCGATCGAAGCCGCTCACGGCGACGAAAATACCAAGGCAAAGGTAATCCATCTCGCTCTAGACGGCATCGCCCGTTCTTGGTACTTCAATTTACCAGCTAACAGCATTTACTCATGGGAGCAATTGTGCGATGTCTTTGTCCTTAACTTTCGAGGCACCTATGAGGAGCCGAAGAAGCAACAACATCTACTCGGCATTCGCCAGAGGTCGGGGGAATCAATACGGGAGTACATGCGTCGTTTCTCGCAAGCCCGATGCCAAATTCAAGATATAACCGAAGCGTCTGTCATCAACGCCGCTTCGGCCGGGCTTCTTGAAGGCGAACTCACGAGAAAAATCGCCAACAAGGAACCGCAGACTCTCGAGCACCTGCTTCGCATCATTGACGGGTACGCAATAGGTGAAGAGGATTCTAAGCGAAGGCAAGCAATCCAAGCCCCCGACCGAACAGCGCCAAGACGTGCAGCGCAGAGTAATTCAAGTGATTACAATGGCCGATCCGCCAGTCCAACCGTCGAAGCGGTAGAAGAAGATGCAGCTGCAAATGGTGCACAACATCAACGCGGCGGGCGAAGGGGCTCCGAGTTACTTGAATCAGCAAATCTCTTTCGGACCAGAAGATGCCAAAGGAGTGTTGTTCCCACATCAAGACCCCCTGGTGTTGTCCGCATACTCACCGTTCGCCCCCACAGGCATGACAAGCTTCGGCAAGCCGTCGACCTCCTCGTCTTGATCGACCTCGACTTGCCACGACTAGGAGAGGGGGAAAATGCGAAACATGCAGAACTCCACCAAGTCGCGACAGCTAAGGCGAGAGCAGACCTTGCGCAGCAGGGCAAACCAGGCTTCCATGGCACCATTGACGGCGACCTTGGGCTTCCTGTTCGGCGCAATCGCCATGCGCCGCCACCGGAGGGCTTTCGCCGCATCGGACCCAGCCTCGAAGGGGATGGAATGGTAGAACCACTTCGCCATCCAATGGCGATCCCACTTTGACATGGCGGCATTCACCGGCCAGAGATCGAAGCGCTCGGGGCGAACATTAAAGTTCACACTCCTGAACGCCGTTTTCTTCGTCCCGGCCGGAGTGACCACCATTTTCGAATTCACAGTGGCATAGAACACGGCACCGAAAAGCTCGGCGCTTGGTTCGAACCTGGCGGTCCGACACGCCCAGTCGAAGATGGCAATCCGGACGAGTGCCGATGGGCTCAGCTGGGGGAGCTCCACCTGGGAAAGGCGAAGGATCTCCGGCAACAACACGTTGCATGGAAATCGAAGCCCCGCCTCAAAGAACACGGCGAATACCACCGTCCGGTTGTCGCCTGGTTTCGGCACCACGGCCTCCCCCGGGGCGAAGGCTTGCCCCTCCGCCACCGCTCCGGAGCTGACCAACTTCGCTAGCTCGTCGTCGTCCACGAGCAAAGCCCCTAAAAAGGCGGTGGTGTCATCGACGATCCGGCCGGGATCGGGACCCGTCGCGGAGGCTAGGATCGGCTTGCGAGGAGCCATGGCGAAAAGTGTGCGCGGTGGTGAAAAGGGAGGACGGACGGGAGATCTAGTGACTCAAAGGGTGCCGTGAAGGAAAGGACGGAGAAAGAGAGCGCTAGCGGTGAAAATGATGAGGGTAAGGCGGTGAAAAAGGGGAAGGGGGAATATATAGCCCACCCAGGTGACGGTTCGCCTTCCCACCCAATCATGAGCCGCCACGTGTCACAAGGGTAGGCGAAACGGTAATTCCCATTGACCGAGCCGCACAGTGACGAGCCCTCGAAGGAAAAGCCCATCACTGTTCATTTCGGCCCAGTGAAAGAATAAGGACAGCTTCGCCGTTCGCAGAAGTCGAAAGCTGCAAAAAATTACTAACCACGAGAATACGTGTACATGCAAATGCATGCATTCTTTGCAGGAATACAAAATAGGTTTCGGTAGGAGCGTCGGTCGAAAGGGGGCACCTCATACCATACCACATGGTTTGCACGGTCTCGGCCGAAGCTCCTATCTCACCCTTGCCCGTGAGGGGCTTGTTGGCGGTCATGAGACCCTTCGATCAGACCTGCCGAAATCATGCAACCAGCGAGGATTTAGACTCGAGGCGTCAAGATTCATCGGGGCGAAGCCTCATGGCGAAGACAATGGGGCGAAGGGTGAAGAGTCGCGTTGGGTCCCTGCAAGTCCAAATGCGTCCTGGGCGAAGACTGAATGGCGAAGGGTACATGCCGAAGGAGGATGACTTCGCCGTATCGAGCCCAGCTCCAAGGAGGCCCAAGGGGCCATCCCAACTGCTCTAGCCCGTTGGCCAGTGGGCCAGCGTTCGCCAATTGGCCCGTTAGAGGCCCATGTATCTCAATTACACTGTATACCCATACAAGTGTCCCTTTCATAAGGGCAACCATGTAAATTCCCCTGTAAAACCTAAACCCTAATAGGGGGATCTGTAATAAGACTATAAATAGACCACTAGGGCCATGAAAAGGGGGATCCCAAGAAAAATTCTCAAATTAATACACTTTACTGTTCCCAACCACTGTACAGTAACCACGTCCTTCGACGTACGCAGTTGTCGCTTCGACAACACTTATCTTGACAAGTAAAGCAGCCGGAAATAGTCGGTGACTATAAAAAGGCTTCCTCCTGGTGTTGGCTCGATGTGGCGTATGTATATGACTTATGATTTGATATCCTCTTTTCCAGAAGGCCATGCATTTATAATGGGATATGATCCCTTTAATGGTCATGGCTCCTTCAGTGTTTTGTTGCCACTTAAAATACTTGATTTACTAATGCTTTTTGTTAGCTTTTGTATCGAATGACCCCCTTTTGACTCGTATAATTTATCTTTAGGTGCTAATGGCTCTCCTCTTAGATTGGTCCAAGCTCTCCCATTGAACTCCTTGTCCAAGAAAGACTTGGGGCTCCAAACAGGATATGGGCATACAAGACCTAATTGTTCCCGAGTCAGACTTTATAGTCCTTCCGTAAGTGAAAGAGACTTTCTTCCTTGTTCATATCTTTATCTATATTCAGAGATAGCTTCTCATATAATAATAGGTATGTGGTATTCCCGGTGATAATAAATACATGTATACAAGGTGTACCCTGTCTAAGTCTAAGGACACAAGACATTTTCTCCAATTTAATGGGAGAAACCATACAAATTAAGTTCTGGCAACAATCCACAACTTAAATTGTATCACTATATATAATTTATTACTCCCTTTGCTTCATAATACGGAGTAGTACTTACAGTTTTAGGCCAGCTATGTTTTAGTTTCATCTGTCCTGTTTGGTATTAAACTTATGAATATTAGAAAAGGACAACATATTACTTGAAGCATATTACGTTCACCATATAAATTCCATTCATCATAATCTAACACTGTAAAAGATATCGATGATCAAATCAAAGCAATTATCAGTTAAATAGTTGAATATTGAAAATGCTAATTTTTTTTATTGGTAGGCGACATACCCCTCGACAGTGAGGTGCTTATGGTGACTTTGTCGATATTAACATACACCAGCTCATTATTTGAAGGTACTCACCGGGATAGGATATGTTTGTACGCACACGTTTATATAAACGCATGATTCATACCATGTTTCGAAAAAAATATGAAAAGGGAAGGACTGTAGAGGATCCATCTAGAACATGACAATCTCAACCAAGGATATAGAAAGACCTCACCATCTTCCAGCCTAGGAACACAATGACAATCTCAAAAGCCCAACAATATACGATAGGAATAAGTCCACCCATCGTCCCTCAACTTTACACTGAATTTGTTTGATATCGTTTATCCCAAATATCAAAAATCTTCACCCCTAAACTATATAAAATGGTCGTGAGGCTGCAGCTGCTGCAGGAGGCTGCACGAATGGAGGACGCACACGTGGCGTGTGCGCTTACGTACGTGTGGCTGAGAGATAGCAGCCGAGGCGTGGCAACGGATAGTCAAAAGGGAGACTAGAGCTTTTGCTGCAGTACGAGGCTAGATTAGTGGGCCAACACAGCATATGCTTTTTTGACTTAACCTACGGTCAAAATGGCCATCCTTCCAACAAACTTCATGACTGCACTATATGATAGGCTGATAGGTTTTGGAAGTCCTATCCTATGGTCATGCTCAGTCACCACTGTAATTCAGCAAAAAGCAGTTCCGGTCTCTACTCAATTTACTGAGTTTGATGAAGACGAGTATTAAGTAAAGACATGTAAAATGAGAAAGTAATTAGCTTTTGATTAATTGAATTTTATTTATTTCAGAACTGAAAATTGGATTTATTTGATATTTTAAAGCAACGTAGTGTTTTCGCATGAAACGTATCATTTAGCAGTTTGAAAAATGTGCTAACAAAAACCGATGTACAATCAGTATCTTAATAAAAAAACAAACTTTGACATCACAGTAGGTCTGGGTTTTTGCACTTGGTCTGCTGTTAGATCAGATGGTACTGTCCAGGCTACCAGGCTAGGATTTCTTCATTTCTGATATGGGCATAAGATGATTTAAATCAAGCATAATTTTCCTACTCCACTAACAGAGGTGTACAAACCAACATCTAGTAGCCAAAACTCAGAAGAACATTCTGAAAGCAAATTCGTCGGAGTCATGTGTAAATCTATCGCTCTAACCAAAACAGAGCTACGTAACAGATTGGTCTTCCGGGCGGCCTCCGAGCGCATCCACGTCGGATAGCTACAGTTCCCAGCCCACGAAATGTAGCTATCCGACGTGGATGCGCTCGGAGGCCGTTCAACCCGCCACCCTTGATGTTTTCTAATTTCTGGTGTAAACGAGGTATACAATAATATTGTGATGGTATTAATGTTTGGAATTTTCTCTTCATTATTCAAACTGCTTTGTTTTCTCTTCAGCGAACATGCAAGCAAGTTGAAGGGATTCTAAGTATCATTGACCTTGCTGGTAGTCAGGGACTTGAGAAAAGTGGTGTAACTGGCGACAGGCTAAAAGAGTTGCAGGTAATTTGCTATTCCGCATATTAGTTTTGTAGCTTTTACGACTCCGTTCTATTCAGATTGTAGCTACTAGCTTCTTGTGTGCATCTCTATAGAAGTTTCTTAATTTTTTAACCTTTATAATAGTTAATACTTAATTAATCACATGTTAATTGTTGCACTAATTAATGGACCGAACCATTTGATTTTTGCTAGTCTTATTTTCATTATTTCACGCAATTAACAAAAGTGTTTCCTCATTATGCGACGTAGCCTTGGCCATTGTGAATGGAGATAGTCATGTGCCCTTTAGGAATTCAAAGTTAACTTATCTTTTACAGGTATAAACTCTCGGTAGTCATTGCTTAGTAGTAAGCTATGCAAACTATATATAATTTCTGTGGTTTGTTCCCTTTATAGCCATAACTAGGAGGAGACGCAAAGACATTGATGCTTGTGACCATCTCACAAGACGTCTCCTCCGCACAAGAGACAATATTATCTCTCCGTTTTGCCACTCTGGTGAACTCGTGTAAGATTGGCAACCAAAAGACCCGAGCCAGCTCTGTGACACGAGTCAGTTCGGTTCAGAGGACTACAACTGTTCAGAGGGGTAATGGCGTGGATGTTTCCACATCTGCTTAGAGAGGAGGATCTTCCAAGATAAATGATACTCCCTCAAGGATAAACCAGGCTTATCTTCCAATTAGAAAACCGGAAGACCAATCTTTAGCTTTGTCTGTAGCATAATTTGGCTTATGGTTAGAGCGATAGATTTACACATGACTTGAGGTGGTGAAAAACCTCGTTGACATAAATCACAACAATGGTCGTGAGATTTGAAGTAGAATTACCAACGAGCAAATCATATATGGTATCATTATAAATATCTACCATCTTGACCTAAGTTCATAGGTAAACATTTTCAACATATTAGTAACCTATAAAAATCATGCACTTCTATTACTAAAAACAATAGTGAATAGGTATAAACTAACATTGCTTACATATTTCCAGCCATTTGAATTAAGAGTCTTCCTGGTTTGAAAAATCTGCTCTAATGACCTTGGTATTAATCCCTTCTCACCATAACTAGATTAAACAGACTATTTTAATCTATAATGTCCGCCTTTGTCCACAAATAACTCTAGCACGTGAAAACTTAAAGACATTATTTTTTAATCTACGTTAAGATCCGAGCTAACAAAAATGGAGATTGCGACTGAGTATGAGAAGCAAAATCAGTTGCTGCAGAGCATGCAATTACAAATCGAGGCTAACAAGAAACTGCAAAAAGAACTTCATAATACAATAATTGTAACCACACAATTCTTCTTAAGTTTTCTTTACTATTTAGTGATTTGTTCTTTCTGAGAGACTTGTGCCACAAGAATTGAAAGGAAATATTCGAGTTCTATGTCGAGTACGATCTTTATTGCCAAATGAAACCGGTGCTATTAGTTTCCCCAAGAATGAGGAAAACATAGGACGTGGTGTTGTGGTCTCGCATAGTGATATAGTTATCATTTTTGTATTTTAAACTTAATATTGACACCTGTTACAAATTTATGCTATTCCAATAAAAAAAATTTCAGCTAGGACACATCCATTTACATTTGAAAGAGTATTTGGTCCAAGTTCATCTAAAGAAGCTGTTTTTTGTAAAATTTCTTAAGTGGTCCAGAGTACCCATGATGGATAGAAGATAATGTTTATTTATTGTTATGTGTTAAGGTTGCAAACGTAGAACCAAACCATAGGGAAGGGGAGAAGTGCGTTTTTTTCTTTTGTCTTTTAGAAGCTAAACATTAAATACTGCAAACTGGCACAAGTATACATATTTGCTTACGGGCAATCTGGATCTGGGAAGATGAACACGATGATGGGAAATCCCGGAAATGGTGAGAAGGGATTAATACCAATGTCACTAGAGCAGATTTTTCAAACCAGCAAGGCTCTTAATTCAAATGGTTGGAAATATGTAAGCAAGGTCAGTTTATACTCATTAACTATTGTTTTTAGTAATAGACATGCATGATTTATATAGGTCCCTAATATGTTAAAAATGTTTACCTATGAACTTTGGTTAAGATGGTAGATATTTATAACGATACCATATATGATTTGCTCGGCGGTAATTCTACTTCAAATCTCACGACCATTATTATGTTTTATGTCAATGAGGTTTTTCACCACCTCAAGCAGTCATCCAAGAAAAGGTTATACTCTTCTTTTCAGTTTTTATTTCTATACCCCTTTAAAGCACTCCAATAGTGGTGGTAAATATTTTACAAAGTATTAATTAAACTAATGAATACTAGTAATATTCTCGTGCTAACGCTATGGTGCAATTCTATTTGTTTTTAAAAACTTCTAAAATTCAATGTTAGCAAAAAAAATATTTTTATATGATCTGCATTTGAGCTTTAATTCAATTCACGTCGTACATCAAATATATTTCACGTTGTCGGTGACATGGGCCCAGGGGTATAACGACTTTGGGTCTGAGGCGGCCCCATACGCCCACGTGACCGTCCCCCTAGGGGGGATCGGGCCCGAGGGTGACGTGGCGACCGCCCTCCCAGGGCATGGCACCCCTCGGGGGATATCACGGCAAGGGTCGGGCTCCCCGACCCCCTCGGACTGCCGCCACGTGCAACTGAGTAGGTGAGCGCTCACCTACCTCCGTTATGGCAAGGCAGCCGTAGTGCGCCTGCGCAAACGCGCGTACCGCATTAAATGCGGAATAACACGCACGCATGCGTCTGACCGGCCTGTGACTGGTCCGAATGACCGATGGGACGCCGCACAGTGCCGGGCATGCCGTCGCACGCCCGGTAGGTACGCTGCGCTTCCCGTCGGGTCACATCAGGATTATGTGAGCCGCTCCGGCTCACATACCTCGCCAGAGTTGGTGCGTCAGGTCTAATCACCTGGCGCATCGCACAGCATACGGTTGAACAAGCAAGTCTTCGGCCGTTTAATGAAGAATGACATGCAGCGTCATTCTTCGGTGATGGGCGGTCTGACAGGAGTCAAGCCGGCGCTGCAGGACGGTAGACTTCGGCCGCAAGCCACAGTGTGGCTCTTAATTGTAAAACAGTTTTTCCCTTTTCTCTAGATTGTAGCCTGTCCAGCCCATGTGGTGTCCTCTTGAGATATAAAAGGAGGCCTAGGTCTGGAGGAAAGGGGTTCTGCTCTTTGGATTGCTTCTAGCTGAGTCCAACTCCTAAGAGCAAAAGCTCACACAGATAGTCCACCTCACAGGAGTAGCGTATTACGCCTCGCCGACGGCCCGAACCTGTATACTCGCTTGCATGCCATTGTCCCACTTGCCAATTCCCTCGACTCTACCACATGCCATGCTCCCACATGATAACTGTTTGCAGACTCCGAGGTTTGGACATGGAGGTGCCCCCACGGATGTGTTTCGAAGTTTCCAATGAGGCTTTGCAGCACACATACTCCCCTAGGTTTGAGCCCTACTTAGATCCGTCTCAGTGGCCCAATTATAAGGGTGAGTTGTATGTTCCTGACTTGTCCTTGAAGATCGACACTCGAGGAATCGACACTCGAGGAAGACGGAGGATAAAGAGGTACAAAAATGACATGGATAGAGGCTACAAAGGAACAGGTACACAACGGACACAAAAGCCCAACGACAGAAATTCAGTGCCTTCAATGCCAAACAGATGTTCCATATGCTACTAGACACGCCATAAGAAAACTCGATGTCCGCTACGAGACAAATCTAAGAATCGTCCAAAAAAACATCATACGACGGGGGAAGATGACGGGGCTAGTACACAGGTTGTCTTTAAATGTTGTAGTAATCATCTTTGCTCATTTTGTACTCGCACATTTTCTCTATTTCTATAGCTTAATTTTTACTATTGTACAATTTTTAGCTATGTTGGGCGGGCTAGCCTCGCGCGGCCAAGTCCGAAACCTCAGTACCAATGTACATGGCGCAGAGGTTTGTTTGCTCAGTACCAGTCTCAATGGCGCTGAGATTTGCTAGCTTAGCGTGTCCTTGCAGCCAAACACAAGAGCAACGTTGGATGGCAAGAACACGAGCGTCTAAGTCCCAAATCTCAGCGCCAAACATGCTGGTGCTGAGCTTAGTGGTTCAGCACCAATGAGACTGGCGCTGACATCCTGCCACGTAAGCGTGGGGATTGGTCGGCCGCCACGTTGGCAGGGGGGTCAGCGCAACGTTCCTGCGTTCAATGCCAAGATGGTCGGTGCTGAGCCGTAGCCTATTTTTGGTTGAAGTTTTTGGCAAGGACTAGTTTCGAAATAAGTTTTCTCCAAGGACCAATTTGTCAAAAAAAACTCCCATAGGCATGCTCCCCCGGCCCCGTGTTCTTGTCTGCCATTACGCCAACTAGCCTCAGTAACTCAAGCGTACTACCAGCACCTCAGTAACTCAAGTTGTAAAAGAACATAAATGTTGCATACTACACAAACCTACATATAGGACACAAGGCATTGCATTGCATGTACCTAAACTGGGTCCATTTATTCAAAATAATAATGCTGCATGCTCAAGAAGCTATTCTCAAATAACCAGGTCTAAATAAATATACTGCCCTACCACCTACCCTAAATTGATCCAAAGGACCATATTAACCGCTCAAATGAAAAAGGAAAACACTAACCTTGTCAAGAGTCCGAGGAGTTAGGACAGAGACTGGGCGAGTGACTAGCTTGATCTTCACAGGGCGATCATTGTTTCCATCTGCTTCAGCTTTCCTCATGGCTTCCTGCAAACTGAACATATTCATTAGATACATGAAAAACGTCCAAAAAATTGTTTTTATGTATTCATGAAACTATATCCACCTACACGTCATATTAGGACAACGTCAATTCAGATTAGCCGCCTCTCCAGCTCTACGCTTAAAACTTGACAAAGCACAGAATAAAATATAGATGATCAGATTTTTCAATAAGACCTTCCTTCTTCTAGAATAATTTTTCTATTCAGATAACACTATATAGCTCTAGAGAACAGAGGAGGGTGTTAGTTGCCCTATGAAACATCAGCCAAGGTGCCTGCATGGGACCGCACCGAGGTAGTAAGTATTAACATTCACCCAATACTTGATGAAGGTGCCTGTTTGGATAATAATTTTCAATTGTTCTTTGTTTGCTAATACCGACCAATGTTAAACCATTGATGCCATTAGACGTTTATTTTCAATATGCATACATCTTTTTTGGGATGTCTGTCTAGATTTTAGCAGAAAGGTGTTTACATTGAACTTCTAGAATAAGGGAATTGTTGCAAAGGTGGACTGCATCAATCTTTATCAGGACTGGTGGCTTACATGTATTTGTAGCAGCAGTTGTTCTTGTGCCACAATGTTATCAGCTATCTCAGCACAGACAGGATCATACTTTGAAATCTCCTTCTTAAAAAGATCATCATGTGATCCAACACTAGTCATCAACTTAGGGAGTATGTCATCCTGGTAGAAATACTTGTATGTCATAAATCTCAATGAACAAAATAAGTGAACATGATGGCATCACAGGTCATCAATCACGAATACAGATATTAAATTCAACCATTACAAGGTACCAATGACAAAAAGAAAACTTTGAAAAGAAAATGCAGGACCTCCCTGAAAACTTGTCAACAGGAAGTTAAACAGAGGGCACATGCAGCTTTAATTGGTTCCTAGAAGCTTATCACATATGAGTGTAAGCATAGGACTCCAAGAGCACCACATATTAGGTATGAACATGATCCATCCATTGTGATTTGCAAATACAAATGGGCAACTGATTGTAAACTAATTTTATTGCCAGTAAAATGCAGTAAAAATAATGGGTAACACTTCAGGAGATAGGTCCATGAAAAGGAGAGAAAATAAAGCGATCGCAAGAAGACTAGTTCAAATGTAAAAACATGGATATATCCCTAGTATGCACATACAACCATATGTAGAAGAATCAGAATTAAAAGCATGAGCTTTTAAACTTAAAACAAAAGTCAATTACATGGTTATCAACTAGCTAATACTGTACCAAAAAGTATTCCTATCCTGTCATAACATATGTCTGAGACTTATATTAGCTTACGTACACAGTATCAAAATAAGCAATAAAAGGCAGTACCTTTCTTTTCATTTCTTTAAGCTTGTCTTCAAGACCTGCTCTCTGTGCTCCTAGAGATTCTAGCTGCTTCTGTAACAGCACATCAAATTGGTTTTTAAGCTTAAAACAAGTGAACCCTACTTCAAACTTGCCAGCTAAGAAAAACAATGTAGATTACCAAGCTTTGTTTAAGAGCTCCAACAATAGCATCCTCATTCCCATCCAAGGACATAATAGGCCTATAAATACTCGGCAGGGCAGACTCTATCTGCAATATATAACAGCAATATATAACTGACCAAATATGAAAAAATAGATAGTGTAGGATTGAATAACATCATTGAAATTCATAATGAAGCATATCAAGAAAGACAAGTTGAAAAATAACATCATTGTATTTTTAACTCTCACCGGTCTTCTGTCAAGAATAGACATCAACGGACAGCTCTCCATCAAACCCCGCTCAATCTGAGTATCATTATCACCAGCTGTCTTAAGATTAGAAGCAAACAGATTCAATCGGTCTTGAATGTTGGCCTCCTTCTGTGGCATCTCTTCGGTCTGAACAAGTAATTCCTGATTGACTCTGCTCAAAACACTAAGCTGCTGCAACTTCGCTTCCAATCCAGCAGGGCCTCTGCTTATCTAAACAGCCTCAACATCTTCCTTCATATCTAAAGGTAAGGTGATATTACCTTCCAACGAAAGAATGGAATTGGGCAAATCCATTTCCTTCAACCTAACTCTAGTGATCTCACTAGCTTGCTGTAATTTCTCCGCTTGAGTCCTGATGATGTTATCTGCCATCTCAGTGTACTTGGAAAGTGCTTTCATGCTGTCATCCGGCACAAGTGATGAAAAAAGCCTCTCTTTGCTAGCATCTAGAACTGCTGCCAAAGATGTAGGCTTCACAGGATATGCTGCAGGGAGTGGGCCCAAAGAACTAGCATCCAGAACCCTCATCAGATAAACACGGTCATTCTCTTCCATAGTCCTGTCCAAGTTGATCTTCATATTACTCTCCAGCTTATTAACAGAATCAAGAAGTGGGGCAGCAACTCCCCTGGCCACCTTCTTGGCATCTGCCAAAGCACTAATTCCAATCTTTAGACGTGTAATTTCCTGCGCAATTTCTTCTTTGTCATGAAGATCCAATGAACACCTATAGCAAGCATCAGCATAGAACTGAGCTGCCTTCAACTGGACATGAGAAACCCATGTCTTATCAAAGTGCGGACTAAGGGGAGCTGCGCTAAGGCTGCATAAGCTTCTTCATAGAATATGCCCACCTGAAAAAGGGACATCCACAAATCAAGCCAATAGCACATCGGACACCAATATTACAAAAAGGTGAAGAAATATTTGTATCTTTAGTGTTTGTAAAAGCAGTAAACCGTCAACCCTGCAAATCGTATTTTACTTAATCAAATAAACTGCAAGACTTAATCTAGCTTCTACTTACCACCAGGAGACACACATGAATGCTACCAAATCAATCACATTGAACCGGTGAAACCTATCATTTCATAAATTAGTTTTAAATATGATCAACCCATAGGATGATGCCACAGTTCACGTTTATCATGCTACCAAGATAAATAGATTCCATGGCCAATGCTTCACCATAGCAGAGTGTTCAATTGTTATTATCAACAGTAAAGAGAAACACTTATCTAGGCAAATTCCCACAATTACAAGTTGCTATCATGCTATGCCAAAAGTCACATATAGACGGTAATTACAGTGTATCCCTATCAAACGACTCTAAAAACATTCCAAACTCCTAGCCACATCAATCGAAATAAGCTCCCTTACTACATTACCATCGTCATCAGCTAATATCATCGAGATAACCTGAACAAGAGGCAGAGCAAAGAAGAGCCTCACCTGCCGGGCAACCTTGGAGCACAGCGTGGGCGGCTTCCCATCGGCTATGACCTTCTCGAAGAAGCACACCTGCGCCTGCGCGAGCATGAGCTTCTCCAGCAACGCGGCGCACTCGGGGGTGACGTCGACGGTGTTGGCCCCCGCCGCGACGGCCTTGGCGGCGACGCCGCTCTCCCTCATCCACGCAAACGCCCCCGCCGCGCTCTGGAGCGAGCCGCACGCGGTCCAGATCCCGACGTCGGTGGCCCGGTCCGCGGCGAGCGCGATCTGGGAGTAGACCGCCCCGAGGTTGAAGAGCACGGCGGCCTTCTCGAGGTGGATGGACGCCACGCTCACCTTAGTACTTGTCTTGAAGGCGTCGTGCCAGGTGAAGGTGAGGGAGATGGGGAACCGGGGCTCGACGAGGGCGAGCGCGCGGGCGTAGGCGAGGAGTGCGTCCCGCCTCCGCTCGAGGGAGGACGGATCCGGGAGGGACGGCTGCTCGACGTCCGCGCGCAGGTCGCGCACCGCGGCGAGGTCGTCGTCGGCCGCGGCCGCCTCCCGATCCGAGTAGGCGGAGGCAATGTAGAGGCGAAGCGGGCGGTAGAGGTCCGTGGGGGAGGTAGCCTTCTCGTGCACTGCGAGCATCACGTTCCCCGCCGACATGGCGGCCGCGGGCGGTGGCCGGAGGGAGGGAGATCTGCGCCGGCGCCGGCGAAGGAAAAGGAGAGAAACAAAAAATTGGGGAGGGGGGTGAGTGGGGGAGGCGGGGTTTTGAATAGGAGGAGAATTGATAGCATATTTACGAATTGAACCTTGAAAGTTTTAAACTCTCACTAAGCTAGCTTTTAGCGCCTAATGACTTGGGCCCACATGTCATAGGCGCTCCGGCGAGGTTCTCGCCGGCGCCGACGGCAAACGGAGGGGTTTCAAGAGATGCGGCAAAAAGAAAAAAGGTATAGGGGACTCCTGCGAACCCGAAGGTAGTCTACTCGTTGGCTTTGGTGGCCGGAAACGTCGACAGTGATGGTGCGAGCGGCCGTGTCTCTCGGCATGCAAGTGCATGCCGAGCTCTGGCTCGTTTTGGTGCGAACTAGTGCGTGCATGAGATTCTACGGGGTCCATAGGTGCTTACGCGAGAAAGCGTGTGGCTCTGCGAAGCTTGGACAACGGCGGCGACTCCGGGATCGGCTCCGCGGCGGCGAAGATGGTAGGACGTCGGCGACAGCGAGAAGCGGCCAACGGAATATCAAGAAAACGTGTGCACGAGGTTATTAGAGCTACCAGGAAGCTTCATGCCCAAGTAATTGGACGGCGCCTTATCGAGGTGGCCGGAATTGAAAAGGGGGTCGACGGCCGGAGATGAGGAAGACGACTTCGATCTCGCAACTGGAGGCTCCTCGGCTTCACGTGCTAGGTATGTTAGATCATTTTGATGCGGACGGATCCGGGAGGGACGGCTGCTCGACGTCCGCGCGCAGGTCGCGCACTGCGGCGAGGTCGTCGTCGGCCGCGGCCGCCTCCCGCTCCGAGTAGGCGGAGGCAATGTAGAGGCGAAGCGGGCGGTAGAGGTCCGTGGGGGAGGTAGCCTTCTCGTGCACTGCGAGCATCACGTTCCCCGCCGACATGGCGGCCGCGGGCGGTGGCCGGAGGGAGGGAGATCGGGGCAGCGTCGGCATCGGCGCCGGCAAAGGAAAAGGAGAGAAAAAAGGTTGGGGAGAAAAAATTTGGGGGTGAGTGGGGAGCGGGGTTTCGAGGAGGAGGAGAAGATTCGCGCCCACTTTATAGGGTTTAGGGTTTGTCACTTAGTTCACAGCACTTCCATAGCATATCACCGAGAAAGCGAATTGTTTTATTATATGCCACTGCGTCTCTATGAAGCCGAGCATCCTTCCACCTCATATACCCATCGTTAGTTGGGGTTGTCTAGTTCGCGAGTGATCGCGAAACCTAGCCTCGCACGATCACGTTTTGTTTTCCGTAACGATGCCATCCGTCCTTTTCGATTTTTTTTTGTGTGGCGTAGCTCCTCTTTTGTTCCTTCGTTTGTCAAATGGGCTTCCTGCCTAGCCTTTTAGCCCATATATTGAGTAGCTTTTTGACCCACATGCGCACATGCAGATTGTATATATACATAAATATATTTAGAAACTATGTTTTGGTTTGTAAATATAAACTTTGCACGTATAAACTTTACACATGTAAACTTTATAACATAGATATATTTGGTATAGAAATTCTATACATGGAAATATGTTAACTTTTTATATAAATATATAAATATCTTGTATATAAACTTTTTACATAGTATATAAACTTTTTACATAGATAGTTTGTACATATAAACTTTGCGGATAAGAAACTTTGTATATGTAAATTTTGTACATAGAAAATTTTAGTTAAACATGGTATTATAGGTCCATTGGTTATCTGAAAAAATCATTTGCTATAATTCAAAAGTGAAAAAGGTAAATTGGGCCCAGCCTATGGATATCCGACACAAGGACCACGTTCAGGAAATAAAAAAAGAGATGACGCGTCGAAAAAAAAAGTGCACGCTGCGTAAAAAAAATCGGGCGTGTACCTCTAGTTACCGAAAAAGGAAATTTTGATCCTATCACGTGCGGTTGCCAAAAAGGAAATTCCAATCCGATCGCGTGCGACACCGCTACACGATTGATCGCGAATTAGTGTTTTCGTCGTTAGTGAGCTCCTTATGGCACAATCTTACCGTACTACACCGTCGACCACCAGCGTGCTCGTGCACCGCCACCACCAGCTCCATCAGCGCCAACGCTTGTGCTCGCATGCACAACTACTCCTTCTCCATCGACATTGTGGACTCCACCATGAAACGACACTATGGTCGAAATGGTTTTGGATCGGGGCTCTTTCGTACAAGAGTTCAAGATTAACCAAAAAAAGATTTAAACTGAGTCATTTACATCGAATACCAAACAATAAGCCAAGGCGGCGGGCCAAGTAACGTCCATCTATTCATCGGGCGAGGTAGTGGCTTCGGCCTTAGCGTCGTTCTCTGGTGCGTCGTCCCCGGCTTCCGGGTCCACATACTCTTGACGACGGGAAAACCGGGACAATCGTGGTAGTAGGTCTGTTATCCGCAAATCGTTAGAAACAACTTAATTTAAATGCGAAAATAAATAAACATCACAAATTGCGAGTTCATTACTTCCAGAATTCGTACATTTACATAGAAATTCTGTTAGTTACATCTCCATAGAGAAAACCCTGATTAGGAATTCCAACATATAGAAAATAAAACTACATGACTACTATGAAGCTAAAAAGGAAAATCTATCCTAAAACTCCTGATGTCGCGGCCGTAGTATTGTTCGTTGTTTTTCCTCCATATTTTTATTTTATTTTGGGTGTCCAAGTATTTTAGATGCCTATTAATTTGTTGGTTTTTAATATCACTGCGTGTATGGTAGCAGATTTGTATATAGCTTTCTGTTTTTGGCATTGTGACGCTATTTTCTTGTATATGTAGCGTACATATATAAATCGATGAATTTCCTTGAGCACTCGTGGGGCATAGCCAGACGAGTATTTATTTTAGCGCAGATGTCGACGTGGCATGGGATTTTGGTGCGGCGAATTTGCATTGCCTCTTTTAATTTCCACCACACCTGTATTACTACTAGCATGGTATTGTACCATGAAGCATAACTGAAGTGGGCATTTGTTTGATTTATGGTCGATTATCACGATGCTGCCGCTTGCTATGCATACACGGATTAATTTGCTATTGGAAAGAAACCATGCTTGATAGCAAACGCAGGGCAAGAGTATGTGGATGCATGCATATACGAATATCATGTTTTTAAACAGCACTTTATGTATGGCGCAGCGAGTATACACTGTTTTAAGCAGATATATGTATGCGGAGGATTTTAAGATTATAATTTTCACTCCACTTGTATTACTACTAGCATGGCTCGAAGCCGTGAAGCGCATCCGAAGCGAACTGTCGTGACTCGACGTAGTTCATGATTTATCCATCATTTGTAGATGAACAGATGGAGCGAGAAAATATATGCATGGGTACATCTATTTCCATTTATGACCATGGAAAGAAAATGAATGCCACTTTATTTTAATTCTTGTTAGAGAAATATGTTTGAATACATGTCAAGATTAGCCAATATGCGTGCTAATTAATATGCTAAATTAATTTTGTTTATCACTATGCCTGTATCACTACTAACACGGTGTAGCGCCATGAAGCGTGACCGAAGCAAGTGTTTGTTTAATTTATGGTGAGTTATGCAAAATTCATTTCTATGTCCATGATTTGTATCCGCTTGTAGAGGACTGAACCTGAGAACGAGAATTTCATCTAGGCTTGTATCCACTAACGAGACCGAATCATATGACGTGGTAGCATGGTATGGAAAATATGCATAGAAGTGACTCCTAGGCCCGTACTCATCTGGCCGGACCATAGGAAAAGGTGCGAAATTGTGCTAAAAGCCATCAAATTAAGAAAATTTCCTTATCTCATACGCATTGGCTGAGACGAGGGACACAACAAAAGAGAAAAAAAATTCATTTGGCTTGTACTCGTGATGACCAAACCTAGGAACATGGCAAGAAAATAACTCCTTGATTCGTACTCATTGGCCGAACCGAAGGACATAGCAAAAGAATACATTGATATAAGCAGAGGAAGAAGAATTAAGAGATTTCTCGACTCGTACACAATGGCCGAGTCTAAGAACAAAGGAGGAGCATGATTCCCACCTTGCAGCACATGCGATCTTCCAGTACAGCAAAGCGAGGAAGCAAAGAATGGCGAGATGGCGTAGCAGCAGAACCGCACAGCAGCGCTACTGCCTAGCAATGAATAGCGCTTCTGCAGAGCGTATGCGCAGCACCTAGCCTCTACACTCTCTCTTGGAACCTCTCCGTTGCCTCTAACCTTGATCCTCTATTTATAGAGGAGGATTAGAGGGGGTTAACCAACTTTCTGTGATTTTGAACGAGAGTCCCGTGCACATCCCTGTGCCGATCGTGGGAAATGGACTCAACTGCATGCACCTTTCTTTGGCTGACCTGTGGGTCCTTTTATTTTGACCGGATGAATGTGGCAACGTGCATGCAGGTAGTGGGTGAACGTGGGCAGACCTGGTCATGCACTGATAGTTGCTCCCTTTTTTATTTTAATCTTTAATTAACTGCTTAATTGGATGCTTAATGAGAGCGAGAGTATCTCTGCTCTTTGACACGTGGCTTGATTTATTAGTTAGCACATGCATATTCCTCTTTCTTAATTTCAAGTCAGTCAAGGATAATTTTGCAGATCGATAAGAAATGTTTGTTTAATAGTTTATTTTATATTCCTATTTAAATGTGCATCTTTATTTATTATACACACATATATATTTATTATGTTTCTGAGTTTCCTTTAAAAAGAAGCACACATATATATTTCTGCACCCTCTTTTTATAGAGCGGGCTATCGTCGTCCTAGATACATTTTATATGACGTGTATTTTTTTTAATCTTTTTATTACGTCCTGATGTGCCTATTATATCATGGTGACTTCCTCGTATTGGTATTTAAGCACCAAGATAAAAATATGGGATCATGCCACACGTGACCCTCTTTTTATTTGGTGCGTGTGTATATATATCCGCGCTATTATAGCGGTATGCAACGGATATTTTTATTTCATGTTGCTAAATTGTTCCCGATTAGCCTGATGAATATATTTTGGCTTACACTTTAATTTATCGGATGACCGTAGTTTAAATATATCTTATACGGTGCCTGATTATTTTGCTTCAGCGTGATAATCTCATATCACGGCTATATATTTTACTAAGCGGATGACGGTAGTCCCAATATATTTATATATTCCCTTTTATTATAGCATGAATTTCATATGTGAACACCATGAGGAGGCTAAGTATTTGAGTTCGCCGGTTTGGTGAAAAGGACATGAAAATATTTGTTCACGCTATTTTAATTTCTTCTGACATGTTTCCATGATGTTTATTTATTTTTACATAGCACGCACGTACACACTTATATTTTGCGCCGGAAATTATTTTACTCCGACACATGTGAATCTTATTTTATTTCGTAGCCACCTATTCTGTGGCTGCTATTTAAATTAATTTATCCAACTATCTCTACTGTTTATTACCAATAATATTCTTATTTATCATTATATTTTTACGCACTATATTGACACGAGCCAAAATCGATGTCAACAACTCTCCGCGGTTGAAGAAGGCGACGATGGTTGTGGCTATTTCCCGATAGCTTTCCGCGCCTCTTCTGGTTCCAGCAGGGAATCCTTTCAGTTGTAGGACGGGGGAGAAGGTGGCATCGTGGGCGCAGCCCAAAATGTATTCCGCCACCGTAGTGGCGAGCTCGCGCCCTTTCTTGGTCGCCAAGTTGTGGATATGTGCGGGAAGCTGGTCCAGGACATCGGCGATGCGATTCACTTTGCCCACGCACCGGACGAGAGGTCTGCCCAACAAACACCAAGCGTTAGCCTCTGGCAAATGGTTGCGGCGAAGAACGCCATGTAGCCTAGCAACGCCACCTAGAAGCTCGTTGCCCAGCACTGTCTCCCCGTTATTCTTAGTGTTGAGGATGCCGCGGAGTTGTTCCGCTCTCGCCCTCAGCTTTGCGTTCTCGGTGGTGAGGCTTGTGGCATCACCCGAGGATTGGACGGAAGCGGTGGAGGTGTGAGCTGGAAGGGCGGCACCACGAGACACGGCCTTGAAGTCGGCAGCTCTCTTGCGAGAGCCGTCCGCCTCTCATTCCGTTTTCGTGACATCGTGTTCGCGGGCTACAACCGCCACCTCCCACTCCTCTATCACGGACTCCCAGGATACCAGCCAGTCTACTTCAATTTCTAAGTAGGATCTCCATAGTTCCATCCATTCTAGTCCCGGTAGTAGTTGTCCTCCTTTTCGGCTAGGTCGGCCTCCCATGTGGCGATGCGCAATGTGCCATACATCCGCTGCCTGGTGAATGTAGCCATGCGCAAAGAGGATAAGTGTGTACTGGTATGTTTTATAGCAGAATACCTGTTGATGGAAATATGAAACTTATGACGGTCATTTGAGATGGTTGGTTGCCTGGTTCTGCTTATTCAATATGGCAGCCTGCATTATAGTACAATTATGAGCATCAGTTATAATCAAGACTGGTAGCACAATGAATAACAGAAAACTTTTAAATAAAATAGGTATGCATGTGAAACATCCATGTACAGTTTTTGAAGTGGTTGATCACATTGAAACAGGGAAAATAATATTATGTGATAGTTGATGAGATGACAAGTGAAGCGGTAAGACAAGTATGTTATGAAACATATGAATTATAGCATACCATGAACCTGTACCAAGATTAAATTAATAGGAATCGGTGCGTGACCAAATATGATAGACCACTTAAAAGCATTAGTACTGAGAGAATCTAAATTTGGTGTGGAAGTTTTTTTTTAGCACCGCAGGAATGCAAGGATCTTCAAATTCCACATTTTTATAGGTAGCTTATAAAATGCAGTAAACTTCTATTCACATGAACTTATTTAGTGGTTAGCATGGAAAATATAAAAAGAGGAAAACAAACTTACGAAGAAACCATGGATACCAGAAGGTATTGGATTAGAGGATGGTTGAGTGTGAAGATCACATAAAATGGACGGCAAAGAATTGAATTGTTGTAATAAAACCGATTGTGTGCTGCTTTGATGGGGTAGAGGTATCAGATAAAGAACCGTGCAGAGTAGGTAAATTTAGCGTTAAGTATCATGCCACAAAGAATTTAATCAGGTCAAGTTAGTAAGACTTAGAGAAAAGAACCTAAGTCTCACATTGGGGCTCACATTGGGGGGAAAGCAACCAAGCATAGCAAATTACCAATAGACAGAACATGTATGCTTGAATTAAATCATGTATGCATTCCTTGTTGATCCAGATCGTTAAATATTTCCTTGTAAACAACATTTGTGAGTGTTGGTTACATGCTCAGCTGGACTATTCTCAATCAGAATACGAAGACCATCGGGCGATGTTACACGTGAGAATGTGGCATAAAGTTGTCCGTGTGGGAAGATAGGGCTAGGTATGTCGACACCAACTCTACTAAGTGTTTGTCCTTGGCTTTTATTTATAGTCATTGCATATGACACACGAACAGGAAATTATCGGTGCTTTAATCTAAAAGGCCACTTCTTATCAATTGAAGTGGTTACTATCCTTGGTATATATGCCTTGGATCATTTAGCCTTCCCAGTGATTATCTTCCCTTCGATCACACGGCGAGTCAGATGAGTCACTATAAGTCCAGTTCCATTGAAGAGACCTTTGGATGGGTTCAGATTGCTCAACAGCATAATCAGCACTCCTATTTTTAGTTGAAGGTGATGGTCTGGCAAACCACTGATTTTTATAGTGTTCAGAAACTCAGTTGGGTAAAGATCATCAAGAGTGGCATGATTACTTGTAATATCTTCAATTGTGTTTGAACATAGTATGACATTTCTTCAATAGTCAGCCGAGAAATCATTTGGGAATTAATACTTGCAGTTTCATTTGTTAGGGCTAGAATTGCTCGCTCACAAAGATGATTGCCTATGTGAGAATTGATTGAGGCATCATATACAAAAGATATAAGGCTGGAAAGGTTTCTTGTTTTATCTGGCAAAAGCAAATATTCTGGTATCTTTACCCAAGAAACATCCTCTCGATCAACAGGTGAAGAATCTAGTACTGCTCCCTCCCCTATTTGTAACAACCATTCTTCAAATTCTTAAAGGTGTTGACGATGGGTATTAGACAATGATGGAGATTGAAGCCTCGTATTTTCCGTAAGGCGCATGAGAATGCAGTGCTACCACAAATGAGAACGTGTGATGGATGAAGATAATATTTCTTGCATTTTTGCATGAGGTAGAATCGGGAGAGTTTTCCTAAAATCTCCTCCAAGAACAACTGTAATGCCTCCAAATTGTTTGTTAGCAAGTGATGGATCATTGAATGCACAAATATCTCTTAATGTTCAATCAAGAGCTTCAAAGCAATGTTTGTGATTAACATGTGCCGTATGTTGAACTAATTGAGCCTGGTGAGTGTTCTTCTTAACAGAACAAACTGAATGCTCTTGTATGTACAATGGTATTCTAAAACGAGAATAAGGCGTGCGGCCACCAGGAAGCAAAAACGATGATATACCAGAAGAGGCAACTGCCAAAGCAAATTTTCCTTCGACCCTTACACTATTTAGTAGGGTATTCCAAAGGAATGTTTTCCCTGTCCCTCCATAGCCATATATAAAGAAAGTATGCCCAGTGTCACTATTTAAAGAATTGAGAATTGCATCATGTATATGTCTTTGGTTCGGATTTAACTTGTTTAGTTGATCGGCCACTTTAATTGATATCTTCTCTAGATCATATGCTTGTTCATCCAATAGCAGCCTATTGGCAAGGATGGATGTGCTTTGGATAGTAGGCTCAGGTAAATGGAAATGTGCCAAGTTACGACCAACATTTTTAAGTAAGCTATCAATCTCGGTAAGAACATAAGACTTGACATACTGTATGACTGAAGGTGTAGAAGAATTTATACCTAGTGTGCATGAGTGAGGTGGTAGGCTGCATCTTGACCCATTGAAGACAAATGCTCTTCAAAAAAACTCAATGGGTTTGTAACATCACAAAAAAGAAGCAATGTTACAAATAACTCATGGAGTTGGTAGGGAAGTGTTGATGCAAAAAACACACACTGTCATGAGAGATTTGCTTTACTCTAGTGCAGGTCCAAAACATGCTTTCGGGTTTAAGGGCGTGCTAGTTGATTTGATCCTGCAATCAACAAGATGAAACATGCAAGTTCTATTAGTAAACGATAATCGATCGGCCAGGAAGCCGATGTCATATCGTGGTATAACCTAGCCGATGCAATAAAGCATGAATCGGCTGTAAGGCATTCTCGATGACAAGCTAAATCTAAACTTGGTAAATCGGCTGAAAATATCAGTATTACATAATCTATAGATCAACATTACTTTAGAAATCAGTAATTGGGATAGATCAGACTTAAGCGAGACAACATAAATTGCCCAAATCTAAAATAACATGAAAATAATGATTATATGTACTCATGTCATAACCGATGTCCAGATTTAAGCATGTATCAGCTATAGCTCTAATACAACCCTATACTAGGATTTTTTTTCTTGCAACAAATATATCTAACTACCATCAATTAGATTGATAGTAAGTCCAATATATTTATATTAGATTAGATCCTGATATAAGGGGTAGATATAGCATATTAAACAAAGCAAGGAACTATGTAAAACTACCAGGTAAGATCGGCTGAAACCCCGATACTATCCTTATTAACACCATAAAACAGGGCAGAGATCATGATTCTAAATACGACTTAATAGATCAAACTTAACTGATGTAGCATTAAGTATGAAAAAAAGCATAATATCTAGACAATTAAGCCGATGATTGCCTTTTCAAGATGGTGGATATATTATATAATTTAAACCAACAAGTCAATCCACTTGTTATCGACAAAACCCTAGATAGAGATCGATCGATGCACGGATAGCATTGTCAATCTAAATTATATAATATATATGATAACTTGGAGATTCACGAGATAAAATTAGAGTGTCATAAAGATGTAAGCACTAATTCTGATAATGCAAACCGCCATAACAAGCTTTACCTCTTCGCCGAAGATCGAAACTGATGCAGCTCGACTCGAAAGCAAGAACTTGTCAAAAATAAAAGTAAAAAGGTTGGCGATGCGCCGAGATTAATTGAACTGGTGTTGTTTTATTCATTAGATTTCGGGCTTATATTTATACCCAAAAATATAAACTTGTTCCTGATGGACACGACTCATATCGTCCTAATGCAACTCCAACCAGCAAACAAGTCCCTTAGACGACTAGTTTTCTAGTTGTTACAATTAAGGGCGGTCTGACCGGCCACCATATGGTGGGTAGACCGGCAGCCCATAGAGGTTGGGGTTTCGGCCCCCAACGGCTAGTTTTTGTTGGTGGGGGTATATTATCCCCCACTAGCAACAAGGGGTCTCTCTTAGCACTTGCTTCAGTTGCATACAACTCTTGCATCTACTCTCATACCCATTTGAGCTATAGTTCATACATTGTGTGTTAGTGCTTTGAGCCAAGATTCAAGAGCATTGCTTCATAGTAGAGCTAGTGTGACACTTGATCATCTCCAAGCTGGGTCATCGCTTGTTACTATGGCTTGTGGGAGTGTTGCCCAATGATCTCTCTAAGGAGATAGTGGGGAAGACCCGGTGCCGATTTATGAGTGGTTTGGAGTTCACCACCTTCGGAGTGAATGAAGAACTACCCTAGTGATCGAGGCTTGGGTAGTCCACTTCGTTGGCCGGTTCCCACCTTGCTCACCCCTTGACGAAGGGGGCTTGCGGTGGCTTTGTGGTTTTGAGCGGTGAAGTTGGGCTCGCCTCAACAGGGATTAGGAAACCGGTGAGTTTCCGAATCTCGGGTGAAAAATTCCTCGTCTCTTGTCTCATTTACTTATTGCATTTACATTCTTAGAAACATATTTGAGCCCCTATCAGCCTACGGTTGCAAAACATAGCTTAGTTGCTTAGTTAGTGTTATCCTTCACCAAGCCTAGCAACTTAGGTTAGTTTTGATTAGGTGGAATTTATTTTCAATAACCTATTCACCCCCTCTAGTCGACATCTTGATCCTATATCGATGACGGTCGATGGCTCGGGTTAGCAAGGAGGCGACGCCGACTAGGGGCGGTGAGGAGATGGCGTCGGTGGCGGCGGCTGGGGCGGCGAGGAGGCGGCCTCGGTTGGGGACGTCTGCATCTGCTCCGTCGACTCCTCCGACCTGCACGCCTCGTAGCGGAGCGGCCGATGGTACATGGAGTGGCTGTCGACAATGGGCAGTGGGCAAAGTGCCGCTGGTCAGAGTAGGCCGGCGGAGCTCGCCGACCACCGATCTGCTACTCCTCCGCTCGCCGCCATTCCGCCCCTCCTGCTTTGCTCGCCCATCGCTGTTCCCCCCTCTGCTGCCGGTTGAAGAGAAGAGAAGCGAAAAGCAGAAAGAAAAGAGAGGAGAAAAGAGAAAAGGGAACAAGAAAGGATGTGGGTCCCACTTTTTTTCTTCTTACCTACATGTGGGTCTTATAATTTTTTTTTCCAATTAGGATACCACGTCAGTGAAACTAGGTGTCTGTACTGCTATATGATCTAAATTAGATGGTTTTTTGGAGGGATGGCGGGTGAACTTATTCCTATACAACAATATACGGAGTACAAGCCAGTAGCAATAGCCCAAGACCCAACGACGGGCCGCCGTCTCAGTTCCCGTCCGCGACAGCCCCAATCCTGCCGCCGGCGGCTACCGCGGGCGGCGTCGACTCGATGGCGAGCTCGCGGGAGCGGAGGCTTCCGCGGCCGGCGTTCCGGACGGAGAATCCCTTCAGCGTGAAGGTGCTCCAGGTCTTCACCGGCTTGGGCGTCGGCTGCGGCGTTGGCGTCGGCGTCGGCCGCCCCATCTACCTAGGTATAGCATTACCCAAGGTTCCAAAGCTAAGTGATTCCGCCGTTTTCAGGATAGTTTGGGTTTGGGGATTGGGATGGACATCAATCCGGTCGGCCATGAGTCGGTGGGTTTCGCATGTCGTCGAGCAGCTGAGGGTTGTGATGATTTGCCCGCCCCTGGCTTGTGGCCATTTCGTCGAACAGTTGGTGTCGTATGTCACATTTTAGTTCCATTGCTTGTACTGTTGATAAGATAGATGATAAAAATGGGATGTTTTGCTGGTGCATAGAAATATAGTTTACTTTTAGTTAAGCCTACTAGTCTGTCTAACTGACACTGGTATTGTGCACTTCCACTCTTCACAGACTACAAACCACAGTTAGTGCCATACTATAGGGCTCGATGATTAATTTCAGTGAATTTAAGTAGTTGGCTTCTGTCTTGATGCATAGGTGCCATACCGGGGCTTAATCAAGTTATGACTGCAACAAGGGGCGCAACAGATGCCTTTTCAGGTGTAACAAGGCATGTTAATTCCGCTGTAAGTAAAGATAATCATTGTCTAACCACGAATAATTAGGTGCCAATCACGTTAGTCGGATACTTTGACTTATGTTAATCTAATTATGTATTTCGGACTTGTCGATCTAATTCTGCTGTTTTTCTTCCTTATTTTTGTGCTCTAGCTAAGGAAGTCAGGGTTAAAGAACATTGAAGCGGGCATTGGCTGTGGAGTTGGTATAGGCCATGGTTTTGGAATAGGTACATATTGCAGATTTTCCATGTAGCTAATCCTATAAATTTTCTGTTGGTGCTGTCCTAGTAGGAACTATTGTCAGTCAAGGTCATCTTTTGTGCTTGATATCCTCATATCTTGAGCATATCTTTCCTGTTATTACTTATGCAGTGGTCACGCCATTGTTTTAACATTTGTATTATCAGAAACCAAAACATGTGTTCCTTCTAGGCGGTGGCAATGCCATACTTTATTCATAGTTTCTTTTTTATACAACACCCAGATTAAATTTAGGCACCTTGTTTATTGGTGATACTTTGATTCTTTTGTATGTTTTCGATTTTCATTGACTGCTACAGCAGATCTATCAGTTCATCTACTTTAGTACAAAAATGAAGTGATAATTGAGGGGCCTCATTTAATAGAACCACATTTCATACTTTCGCACCTAGCATACTAGCACACTCCCTAAATAGGATCCATGGAAATATCTATAATATCTGCAATGCTTCCAGGTCATTTGTTTTTGTTAGTAAAAATCATCAGCTGCCAAGCCTCTGCTATTTCACTTTTATTTATATTCTATATCGTATGTTACACATCTGTTAAATATTTTTCTTGCATAAGCATGCAAACTTGTTTGATCTGAAGCTGAACCATTAAAGTATCTCAATACTCAGGAATTGCATTGAAGCCACAAGTAATTCATGGAATTCAGTCAACCGTTGGAGTACAAACCTAAACTTTAATCACATGAATGTTTCTTTGTTTCCCTTTTTGGTGTATGAATTCTAAGGATACTTTTTTGTAGGAACTTATGTCTAAGTTCACTTCTAGGCTGAAGGATACCCCAACTTTGTCATCTGCACCAAATATGGCTGGTTCTGTGCCTAGCAATGGACAAGCTCCCAATTGTGTGTCCATTGATCTAAAGACTAAGACCGTGAAAAGTAATTTCCACCATACAAGTAATGAAACGTCACAAGTACAACCAGCTCCTGGGTTGCAAAGTCAGCATGGAATGCAACCAGAGATGATAACTGGAAGTCGGACTGAAAAGGTCGTTGCCAACTTTCTACAGTCTCCCCTGTTCCAGGATGATACCAGGATGGACATCAGAGATGTGGTATGCACTAAAACATTACCTCAAAATATCTAACCTGCACTATATATATTGCACAATTGTGGGTTGCACCTATGCCTCCTGCTGCTAAAATTTGCTTAGTCAGACATGTCATTCATGGACACTTTGAACACTCTTTTCTTTGTTTCTTTTTGCAGGCTAGAAATTCGCATGGGATGGATAATGTGCTTGAATTGGTGAGTCCAGTTACACCTAGTGTTTCTTATGCTATACTCCTTAATCCCACTCTTGCTTGATTGTTCCATCCTCATTCTTTGAATTTTATATATTCTACTCACTCCATCCAATTCAGTCCCCCTTAACATGAATCGCCTCTAATAATCCAATATTTTTAACAAGTAATGTAGCATTAAAACATGATTTCACAAGTAAAGTTCTTTAACAGAATTTCGTCTTGCATTTGTTTTAAAACTTAGTTCTGTATAGTGTACAGAATTGTCCACGGTTGTCCTTTTACCTATGTTTATGCCTTCCCTGCTGTCTGCTAACTGAGCTATTCATTTCTGACCCAGTTGCTGAAGCACCAAAGAATTATTGACGAACTGCGGGACGAGAACGAAAAGCTCCGTCAAATGCTCATAGAAGAACTCAAGGTTTCACCTTCCAAGTTACAATTTGATCATAAAAATGGAGTGAAGGCCTACAACCCATGCTCGGACTGCTTTGATTGCCGGAGGCGAAGTCGAAAAACAAGAAGATGATAATGGAATTGCAGGATTGCATTTTGGCTATTTTCGCAAACCTTTGCAATTTCTTGGATTCTTCAGTAGCTAAATAGTTCATCGGATTAGCTTTCGACATAATATCCTCAGCAGAAGATCCACTCTTATTGTTCAGGCCAGTTATGTTACGTATCTCCTGTACATTCGTGAACACTTGATCCAATTGATGCGTTACTTCTGTGCTGACTGCTTAACATGCGCAGACTGATAGCATCACAGCAGTACGTGATTTTAGTTCTTTCTCTTTGGACTCTATTCAATGCAGACAAATCTCAAATCATTAATAGATGCAAAACTATTAAGATTTAAAATATAAAATTATATTATTAGATTATCCGTGAAAAACTTTTTTATATACTTATATTTTTAATTAATATCTTTTATAAACATATAGTTATCTTATAGGATAATAATAATAAACGTATAGTTTGATAAAGCAATGACAGAACACGTGTACCGGAGGCGGTAGTAATAG
The DNA here is from genome assembly GCA_000573905.2 of Oryza punctata. Taxonomy (NCBI): domain Eukaryota; kingdom Viridiplantae; phylum Streptophyta; class Magnoliopsida; order Poales; family Poaceae; genus Oryza; species Oryza punctata. The sequence continues at coordinate 27,030,887 of CM002497.2, forward strand.
TTTTCTTTTCCTTTTTTTTCTGCCGGAGTTGAGAGTTGAGACGTGCCAGGTGGAGTTCTGCTGGTGCTGGAGCGTCAAAGTGCTTTTCTGTGTACACTAGAATTTGGGCCGTAGCAATTACAAGCCCGAGAGAGGGAAAACCGCGCGGGAAACGCCACGTGCTCAGATCCACCGCTCCCCAAAACTCCACCCCGCACCAAAATTTTTCCCGCCTCCCGCCCACCACCAACCCACAAAATCAAACAACTCCAAGGACCAAATAGAAAAAACACCAAACCCTCCTCAAGAACAAGCCATGGGAGAAAACAACTCCAAGGACCAAATCGCAAAAACACCACCCCCCTTCTCAAGAACAAGGCAGAGCGAGAAGCGAAGCAAAATCTCTCTCTCATTCCCCAACTCCTCCGCGGCGGCGCCGCCTCCCGCTTCCCCCTCCAAAACTCTCCAGAATCCCATGCCTTCCGAGCACTAGCGCGGCAGATCCGAGCCCCTCCGCCCTCTCCGATGGACTCCGAGGTTTCCGGCTCGTCGGAGATCGAGCGAGCGTGGCACCTCCTCACCGTGGTCATCCGCCTCGGCCGGCCCGCCGCCGCCTCCGACATCACGGACTTTGCGACCGCCGCCGATGTCGAGCGTCTGTGCCGCATCCCTGAGTCGCCGCTTCGGCTCTCTGGAGGCGTCGTGACGGCTTCCTGGACTGCCTTCGTGGCGTTCCGGAGGTTTGTGGGGTTGGATGTTCCGGCGCCGAGGGTGAGCCTGAGGGCGTCCGATGATGTGATGAGGCGGTTGTGGAGGCGGGTGTCCGTTACATACGAGCGCAAGCGGAAGGCGTCAGATGCGGGACGCTGCGGCGCGAGGAAGCGTCTCCTGACGGCTCCCAATGCAGGTTATTTTGCTTGTTTTTTCTGTTCTGATATTGGGTTCTGCGGATCTATCGGTAGTGTGGTTTTGAACTCCATTTTGGGACAATTTGGTGCAGATTTGCCGGAACACAAGCTGCTGCAGTCGCAGCAGCTGATTGTGCAAAGCTGTGCTCCAGGAGAGGTGTGTTTTCTATTTCAACCTTCGAATTTATCTAGTCGCAGAAACACCAAGAAGGTGCGATAACACAATGCATAACTACTCTACTAGCTTGCTGAAGATAATGCAAGGAAAATTAGGCTATCACAATGAGGGCTTGTTCGGTTAATCCCTCCCACACGGGGATTGAAGGGGATTTGGAGGGGATTAATTCCACATCCCTTCCTCGGATTAACCCAATACGGCCTGAGTAAGGGATTAGAGGGGATTAATTCCACACCTAATCCCCTTCAATCCCCTTAGGGAGGGATTAACCGAACAAGGCCTGAATCTGCTGTCGTACATTTATGATTTACTTTTCACTCGATAATTAATCACAATTGGGGCTTTGTCTGGTCCTTCTGTGGACATTTCTCACTGCAAATAACAAGAGAGAGATTTCTTTAGTTGACTATTTTGGTCACTAGGTTGATGCTACCTGTTGAATCAACCTACAATGTTCTCAGTGATTTTATGAAATAAGCTATGCAATCCAATGCTTTGATACAAATATTTTTATGGATATATCATCCTCTCAAAATGGGTGACCCCATGAAAGATAATTCTGTTGAATGTCTCAAGTTTGTGTGTTAGTCTTGGATCTTGACCCTCCAAGTAGTTAAGTTTCATATCCTTATAATAGTAGCATTAACCTATTACTTCATTTTTCTGTTCTTCCCGTGTCTTGCCTCAGGTACATCAGGAGGTTACGCAAGAATTGCAAAACAGGCTTCCTAGTCTCAACACACCTACTGCTCAGCCTTCCTTTGAAGTTTCAACTGGGTCTAATGTCTTTCCAGACATTAAAATTAGTATGCCTTCTTTTCCATCCAAGATTGGCCAGTTTATAGGAGGCAATGATGACAGTGTTCTTGCGAGCATGGCTTCTGCACTAGTGCCAATGGAGGTGACAGACATCTCTGGCTGTATCAATATCTTCCGTGCTACAGTTGACAGAGAGAGTAGTAGGATTGGTGAACCTGGAGGATTAGCTCCACTTTGCCATTCTAGAGTAGAGGACAGTGAGGAACTTGAAAAGGAATCCACCCTCCTTACTACAGCAGTTGAAGCTGGCTTAGCTGTGAGAAAGAAAAATGGGATTGAGCAGGATCTGAATCATAGACCTAGCAGTCCTACTAATTGTAGCACAAAGACAGCAGATGATATGGAAAAAATCAATGTGATTTCGATAGAAGCTGAAGCTCTACAATATTGCAGCCCAAATGCTCAATACCCACAGAAGATCCTAACTTGTGGTCAGGACAATAATGCTCTAGTAGCTAATGCTCATGTGGCAATTCATGAGAATAAGATAGAAGACATTACATTCCAGCCTCCCGAGGGCACCAAAACAGAACCTATTGTACATGAAGTGATCCATGAAACTATGGGAAGTTTGTATCAACCTTCTCCAAACACAAAGGTTGAACATGCAGTGTTGCCAGTACAAGCCCCAACTTATGATTGCATTAGCAATGAGAACTTGAACATTGCTGCTGAAAACAGAGCAAGCACACATCTAAATCATGCGGAGCCATCACGGAACGAAGTGGCTGTCAGATTATCTAAGAAAGAGCAAGATAGAAAGATTATGAAGCAAAGGGATAAGAGCAAGAAAAAAGAAGCACTGCCCAAAGAAGATAAGGATCAAGTTGCAGCAAAGGTTCAAAAGGTTAGTTTGTCTGCATGATGATGACCCCATGGTCGCAATTTCAGGTTCTTTCTATTTATGAACAGTTTCATGCACTATTGATGTGCTGTAACCATCATGAACCTTGTATTTCTTTTGAAAATTAGCTTTTACTGATCTTCAAAAAATGATTTGTGGAATGCGGTTGCTTGCAGGGCCATCCAGAGCCAAAACCACTGCCTAACTTCAAAAATTTTGAAATTGAAGAAGAGGAAGGGTCAGGTGAGAATCTCTAAATATTTCTGTTAAAATTCCCTTGGTTTATATTGATTGCTGACCAATGTGAATGTTCACACATACTCAGGGGGTTATGGGACTGTTTATAGGGCTCGAAGAAAATCAGATGAAAAAGTGTTCGCCATAAAATGTGTGTACATCACTTTGCTAGTCTTGATTTGATGTTTTTTCATGTGGATTTGTTGACCTATAAATGTATCTGCTGTTGTTTTGACAGTCTCAGTCATCTTTCTATAATTATATGGCTAAGATCTTTACAAGAGTTAACCCTGCATCTGTATTTTTTTTTGTTAATAGGCCCTCATGCAAATGCTCATTCACATCATGTTTACAATGAACAGAAGATGTTGGAACGCTTTGGGTACTGATAAGTTCATCTCCTCGGAAATTTTATAATGATTTTTTCTTGTTCCATGCAGTAATCTTAAACATATGTATCATGTTCTTCTGCTGCAGAGGCAAGAATTTCGTGATTAAATATGAGTGCTCTTTTAGGAGTGGTGATCTAGAATGCTTTGTTCTAGAACATGTTGAGCACGACAGACCAGAGGTTGAAACACTCATGTTGTCTCTGACGTTTATTTTTCCTTTTATTGGCTATTCTTATCGGTCCATCTTTCGTTGAATATTTCTTTTATCTCTGCAGAATCTGAGAAAAGAAATAGGTTTGTTTGATTTAAAGTGGTATGGGTTTTGTCTGTTCAAAGCTCTGGCAAGCTTACATAAGCAGGTCTGGTTAAATGCATGTTACCTTAGTCAACTGCTGACTTGCGTTTGTCACCAGCTTATCTTGGGTATCTGATGTTTCTGCTTCCAGGGGATAGTGCATAGAGATGTCAAACCTGGAAATTTCCTGTTCTCCCGTAAACTGGCAAAGGGGTATCTTATTGACTTCAACTTGGCAAACGTTAGTGCATATACTTATCTCCCAATCTGATGCTCGCCTTTTGTTTTCTTTATGCTAACTGAGATTTTTAACATTTTGTGTTTTCCCTGAAATTCCATGCAGGACCTTCACCAGAAGTTCTTTCGAAACAGTAAGTTCACTTTCTAAGTTTTGAATTTTGTTTTGAATTTCGATGGTGAATTGCAGTGCATTGATTGTTATCTGTTCTGTGTTATTGCCTCTTCCAGTTTTAGGCTCTCTATACTGAATATAGCTCTTGAAAATTTCCATGCCGCTAATAATATCCTGGGAAATGTTCCACTTTGGAGCATTTTATCTTTGTGTTGGCATGTTAGCATTATTAAATTATTTCAACAGTTAGTCCAAGGTTTGGAATGATTAGGCTATTTGAGGTGGTAACCAGTTTATTTTTCCAAAATGCATTCTAATTCTTATTAAATGCATTTCAAACTCTTCAGATTTGGAATGTTTTAAGACTGTTGCTGACTGATATTTTGGTTTAATTGGTTAGGTAAATCTGAGACAATCTCACGTGGGAAGGATACCATATCTCAGCCTGCACTGAAGTCTACCCCAGTGGTTCAGGTCAAAGAACCAGTTGCCGATTCAAAGCAGCTCCTTGGATCCAAGAGGAAAAGATCCAACAGAAGCCCAGTGGGTAGTGCACTTAAGATTGATAATAAAAGTAGGCATGGTATCCAAGCTGCTGATGTGTCTGGTGTAACCTCTGCCAAGGATCCTACAAGCACGAAAACATCATTAGACAGGTTGAAGCAGCCAATGCCCTACAAAGGGCGGAAGGAATTAATGAACTTCTTGCATGATGCAATGCAAAGTCCTGACAAAAATACTTCGACAGCACCTGTTTCCCAAAGGAAGAGGGTTGCTGCTCCTTTCGGAAATGTGGATCAGAAGCTCTTTATACTCACCCCGATGCCCCTGCATTCGGGTGGTAGTGCTATTGCTGGTTCTGGCATGCTTAACAGCAAAGGTGTGTTACAAACTTTATACCTTCTCACTGAACCCAGCATCCTGAGATGTTTCATCTATATAAATATCTCAATCTTGCAGGAAATGGAAAACATCGAAGAGAAGGTCCATGTGTTGGAACTAAAGGATTTCGAGCTCCAGAGGTTTTAATCTCTTTCAAACCATGAGAGCTTGTCTTTCAGCTTTGCATGCCATGCATTTATGTGGTATTTTTACCTGCAGGTTCTTTTTAGGTCTTTCCATCAAGGTTGTAAGGTTGATGTCTGGTCGGCAGGGGTGACACTCCTATACTTCATAATTGGCAAATCGCCTTTTGGTGGAGATCCTGAACAGTGAGTTTACTAATGCATTTTGCAAAGCTCTGATTCCTCAACATGTTAAAGGTTGTTGCTGATGATACATCTTCTCAAATACAGGAACATCAAGGAAATAGCAAAGCTTAGAGGCAGCGAAGAACTATGGGAGGTGGCGAAACTACACAATTGTGAATCTTCCTACCCATCGGTAAGTGTTGATAACCTTTGAACATCAAGGAACTGTGAAGCTTAACCAAAAGTGTTGATAACCTTTGAACAGCTTTGCCGAAACCAGAAACAGCGGTGATTCTTAGAACATTTCTCATTGCTTTCAGGATCTATTCGATGCCAAATCGTTGCGCTCAGTGGATCTCAGGGAGTGGTGTGCAGCCAATACGCGCAGGCCGGAGTTCTTCAAGTCGATACCTGACTCATTGTTTGATCTTGTAGACAAGTGCTTATCAGTCAACCCCAGGTGCAGGATCACATCAGAGGATGCTCTGATGCACGACTTCTTTGCTCCATGCCATGATCTAATTCGGCAGCACAGGCTTGCTAGAAGGCCAGCCCCTTCTAATAATCTGCCATGTTTGCCTCAAGACAAATTGGTCAAGGCAAACGAGTCGAAGCGATCTTCTTCCACCGTGCCGACTACTGTTTACTCCGTAAGTTGATTGCCTCCACCAGCAAATTAACCAGTGTGCCAATAGCCTAACTATTTTGCTCCCCCAGATGTTGATGTAACCATGTAAATACTATATAACCCCCAAAAATATGTAAGGTGCCAAATGTACCAATGTTTGCTCCAGATGGCAGCGTAATGTACTGGTGTTGAATTCATGCATGATGATCATGTGCTACTTGATGTACCTGTCAATGTTGATAGACTGGTAATACCAACCTGTAGACCAATTTGCTTCCTGGAATCGAATGGGGAAAATTTTTCTCCACTGATGTTCATTATAGTTCATTTTTTTTAATATGCGGCGTACATTTCGTGCGTACCACACGGTATACGTGGTCTACCATTGAACCATCCGCATTCTGCTTCGTCAGTCAACATCATTCACTCGTATATATCTGCCTTGCCATTTCGCAGCAATTGCAACGCCTTGCTGACCACGCGTCGCACATAATCCTCCTGATTTCTTATCCAAAACGATTTTGTCAATACTAAACCCAAGCAAAACCACCTGTCTTGTTGTCCACTTCCCCTGCTGAACGGCAACCAGATGATACAACCACCACAAGCCGTTAACCCGTTGTTTACCTACTCCTTGATACTAGTTAACAAAGCATGTTTTATTCCCTTAAAAAAGAATATTCCGTTAGATTCAAAACAGTACTCCAATTTACAGGATTCAAAATTCAAAATGGATTTGCGCGTAACTTCAAAATTCAGAATTTGCTTGTGTTTCGGATGGATACTGTCTGGTGTGTGTGGATGAACCCGCGAGGCTGCCGCGAGAGCGGAGAAGCAGCAACAGAGGCAAAGGAGAAGAAGCCGAGGAGGGAAGGCAAGTGAAGCAACCACCAACCAACCGCGCGTCGAAGCTTCTGGGCCACGCCGCCACAAAAGCCGAAGCGGAAAGGAAAGCCTCCCCTCCCTCGATGCCTCCCCTCCTCGCCTCACCCGCCTCCCTCTCCACCTCCACCTCCGCCCCTCTCCTCCTCGCCTCCTCTCGCCTCCGCCACGGCTGCGGCGGCGGCGGCGCTCCCCTCCCCCACCGGACGCGCCGCAGCTTCCTCGCGCCGAGCACCACCACCACCACCCAGACGTGGGCGACGACGAGTTTCGCGGCGATGAGCTGGCTCGGGAAGCTGGGGCTGGGCGGGCTGGGGGGAAGCCCGCGAGCGTCGGCGGCGTCGGCGGCGCTGGCGCAGGGCCCCGACGAGGACCGCCCGGCGGCCGGGAACGAGTTCGCGCAGTTCGGGGCCGGGTGCTTCTGGGGCGTGGAGCTCGCGTTCCAGCGCGTCCCCGGCGTGACGCGCACCGAGGTGGGCTACAGCCAGGGGAACCTCCACGACCCGACCTACGAGGACGTCTGCACCGGCGCCACCTACCACAACGAGGTCGTCCGCGTCCAGTACGACGTCTCCGCCTGCAAGTTCGACGACCTCCTCGACGTCTTCTGGGCGCGCCACGATCCCACCACGCCCAATCGCCAGGTCAGACATATACATAATTCACGCACCAAATTGCATGATTCCGTTTGCTATCTACCTTAATTTTGGGGGTTATTGATGGAGTGGGAAGGGAGGTTTGGAATTGGGGATTTCATTTTCAATAATATCGTGAGGGTTTAGGGGAAAGAATTAGGCTACTGATATTACTGGTTCAGTTAGTAGGAGTCACTAGACAGATATTCTACTTCAAATTGTTACAGAGAAGAAGAATTCCTCGCGAGTAAATCACTCCATACCAAAGAAACGTGGATACTGTGGTGCAAAGTAACAACTCAAACCTGGGATAAGATTGGCATAGACTTGACGATCAGTACTGCTGTTTCTTAATTAGCTTGCATGTCACGGGTGACCCGAATTATTGATCACCAACCAAAGGAGCTTACTTTGGCCTCATGTTCTTTACGCAGTTTTGGTTTACAGCAAGTACCGCTATCTCATAATCCTGAGTACTGGCAGAGAATAGACTGTCATTAGCGTCATGGTTATGTCAGGCTGTGGGCACTCAAGAGTTGATTGTCCTGTTCATGGGACCATTGGGCCCAATGAATCAAGTTCTGTTATATTGGATCAAGAATTTGCAGCATCCCAGCTGCAGTTTGCATTTTCATCATCAAAGGGCCAAATCCCAAGTGGGTACCTGCATATTAATCTTGAGCAGTCAGTGTTATAGTGTGGGTACTGTTAGCAAGTATATACTGTTATAGTGGTATTATCGGTTGGTTTGACAAGCATCTAATTTTGTAGTGGGTGCTGACTGTAGCATGTCTTGCAGTATTTGTAAAGCATAACCTTGCACTTGGGCAGCGCTATGTAATTTTGCAAGATCGATTGCCTATAGCATGTATCATTTTGTGTTCACTAATTTATGTATAACTTGCATCTTGATTCTTTAGATTGGTGGATAGTTGACTCCTACCAAGGAGTGCCACCAAAAATAACAAACTAACTGAAAAAAAGAACTTAGCCTCTTATTTTGTTCTGTTTTCTGAACAAACCAATGTTAAATTGCACCAGATAAACTTGTTCCTAGACGATTGGATTCTATTTCTTTCAAGCATCTGTTTGACTGTTTGACGTAACTGAAGTTTCTGATCACATATACTCTGAACTCTTTGCATGCAGGGTAACGATGTTGGGACCCAATACAGGTCAGGTATTTACTACTACACCCCTGAGCAGGAGAAGGTGGCAAGAGAGTCTCTGGAGAAGCAGCAGAAGCTTCTGAACCGGACGATTGTCACTGAAATTCTTCCTGCAAAGAGGTTCTACAGGGCAGAGGAGTACCACCAGCAATACCTTGCAAAAGGCGGTCGCTTCGGGTTCAGGCAGTCTGCGGAGAAGGGTTGCAGCGACCCCATCCGTTGCTATGGGTGAAGGCCAAGTTTGAACCAGAAGGACACAAGAACAGTGCCTGAATAAGGATGAATAACAGCCAGGCGAAAATTATGCAGTATAGTAGTACTATTTTCGTAGTTTTATTTGTATCAATGCATCTATTGTAAGAGATGAGCTGAAACTGGAACATGATACTTGCCGCTGCTTGTGTACAAACCGCCTTAGACAGCTTGATATAGTATTGTCCGTTTTGATGCAGAAAGAAAACCGTCTTTTCTGATTAAATTCATCCCGGTAGTCTGATTGAATTCATTCAAATGGCGGTAACCAATAGCAAGATGAAAGTTATCCTTACAGTGACAGCAGTGACGAAAACTGTGGAGTTCCCCCGTAAAAAGGCAAGTTTTCTGATCTTCTCCTCCAAAAGTGAGTTTTATTTACTCGGTCTATTTTGCAGTAGCACTTGCTTGGAGTTACATGTGTGGTAAAGATTGTGGTGACAAGTAAACTTGCCTGTACATTCTTTGGCTTGCTTATCGCCCCCATTTCGGTGGGAGATTATCCTCCACCTCTAGCGGTGGTAGTGAACTTCACCCTCCGTCTAAATATAAAAAATTTTGGATGAATGAAACAATATCTTGATATTGTAATAGAATGTGTCTCATCTAACTAAAATCTATAAATCTGGATATGGTTTAAATTCGTAGTACTAGCATGTATCTCATCTAATCAAAATATCTTATATTTTGAGAATTTCTATAATGTGCGCTGAATTCTCAAGGTAATCATTCCTGTAATTGGTTTTCCAGGTGAAGAAAATGAAAGAACTCCGTAAAGGTTAAAGCATAGTTGGCCTTTCCAAGGTGTGTTCATGCTATTTTTTGTTCATGACAATAGCTTTATTTGTAACGTGCAGATCTGTTCTTGGCTTCTTCTTGTACCTCTATGCATTGCTGTTCTCTGTCTTCTTTTAACCCTTTCTAATGTTAGGGACGGAGGGAGTAGTAGTGGTAGCACTGTAACACGTTCTAATGTCGTTGCTGCTAACTGTTGCGTTTACAACTAGCTGATTTTGTGGTGGGTGGAACTGGTGAGTAAATAAAACTGTGTTATGGGGTATTTTATTATGATTAATTAAATACTTACTATTTTTTAAAAAAAATAGATTAATATGATTTTTTAAAACAACTTTCGTATAATTTTTTTTAAAATAAGTACACCATTTAAACGGTGTTCTTTTCTATCTTTACCATCCCTCTCAACTCCCTCACGTTCCGCGCACATATTTTTTAAATTATTAAACGGTGTATCTTTTTAAAAAAAACTATACAAAAGTTATTTTAAAAAATCATGTCAATCCTAATTTTAAGAAAATAGTAAATAATTAATAAATCGTAAGAAAATATATCGTTCCGTTCGAACAACCTTAATAGTTTAAAAAGCGTGCCCGCGAAACACGAACACGAGTTCACGTGCACGCTTTTCAAAAGTCTTTGTAGACCATAAATCATGCAAGGCACGTTTGGTTGGTGCCTATATAAGCTTACAAAACGAAGGTTAGGCAATTTGATGACAATAACATATATCATTATAGCCACACTAACTTGTGTATAGCCTGCATCTTGACTCAGTAGATCGGTTGATGCCCCACGTTTCTGGCCTCTTGGACAGGTTTGGTTTCCTAACGAAGAGTTCCACCAACGAGGACAAACTAACAGAAAACGAACTTGTGTTCGACACAAAGCTTCTTACCAGAAGTTCAGTTGCCAGCATTCAAGGGATTACGCTGAACAAAAACCATGCAATGCAACACCAGACAAAAAGATTAAAGCAACACCATATAAAATATCAAGAGCAACTGGTAGATGCATGCGTAACATGCAAACATAACGAAGAAAAACTTCAGTTCGCACAGACAAAGGTTCTGAGATGCTGATATCAATTCTCAACTATAAATAGCAGCTAATAGCACCGGTAGATCTTCAGATGCCAACTCTCCAGGTTCATAGTAACAGCATTTTTAGACCTCATAGATCCAAGGGTGCTGGTTGCTCCTCCACTCGGCGAGGCCCTCAGGGAACCACAGAGCAATCTCCTTCCTGGCATTCTCGACTGAGTCGCTTCCGTGGATGACATTCCTGCAAGGCTTGAGAACATCTTTAGAACTTGGCCACATGGCAAATTCTGTATACAGACTTAGGTACATGAACAGACAGGAACTCAAAAGGCATAGCTGGTGTAGAAAACAGGTTAATGTGAATGACTCTAGTGCATCATTTAGTGTTCTTACAGGCAACACAATCATAGTAAGATGCCAGTCTCAATGATTGTTTGCCACCGAAGATGTGATGTGTTACTGGGCCATTGAAACATTCACATGGTAAAATGCACTGGTATTCATGAAGAATGTATATTTTTTCTGGACCACGAGTTAGACATGGAAATTTTGGATGCTAGGTTAATCTTGGTCACATGCTACTGTCCCACAGGCCACAGTGGACCCGCAATGTGATATATAAACCAAAATTCAATCAATAAGATACTAGTAGTAGAATGAATCAGCACGGTTTCAATTATTTGGTATGATTGCAAGTGGATACTTCGTACTTCAAAGGGCAAAAAACATTGGCATATGCTCCTGTCAGATGCTCTCATTATGCTTAAGCTAGTGAGGGAACAGGGAGCCAAATAAGATCCTGAAACAGGCTAATGCAATATACACGATAAAATGAAGACATTAAGACCTAATTTAGAAATAAATAATGTGAACTACACAAGCCGCAAATTCATGTGCTTTGAAGCTTAAATGTTTCTCCAATAACATTTTACATCGTAGGTGTTTCTCCAAAAGCATTTAATAACCTGACTGGAAAAAAACATTTTAGCATCTGACACTGAAAATAAAGCATTTTAGTATAACTGTAGAGCATATTTCATTATAAGTTGGAATTTGCACTAGATTTTGGCACACAGTAACAACATATGAGCAAATCAAAATTAAGAGTAAGCATAAGCACAACCAGTGGAGGATGAAGCTGAATAACATTCATCACCAACACATGAATCACAAAGGTTATAAACGTAAACTACAGAGTGAATGAAACCTGACCTGCCAATGTCGACGGCGAAGTCGCCACGAATGGTGCCCGGCTCAGCGGCCAGGGGGTTGGTGGCGCCGACGAGCTTACGGCCAGTGGAGACGACCTGCTTGCCCTCCCAGACCATGGCGACCACTGGGCCGGAGACGATGTACTCTACGAGCCCCCCGAAGAAGGGCTTGGAGGACAGATCGGCGTAGTGCTTCTCAGCAAACGACTTCTCCACGTTGATGAGCTTCATGGCTGCAAGTTCAGATAGCAGATCAGCAAACAATAATCACTCATGACAGAACAATCCATGCACAAATCAACAATCAAGCCACTAATTAGACCCACGGATTGAAGAAATTTATCTACTCTGCAACAAAAAACATGCTTAGTTTCAGACGGAAAAAAAAAACTTCCTTCCCACACATAAATAGCTTGGCACTTCTTATCGTGTAGCAGAATCATCTAATCTTCTCACAGTGCAGCACGAGCACAACAAATAGTTACCTTTGAGGTAGAATCCCTTCTTCTCGAAGCGGCCAATGACCTCGCCAATCTGAGGAATCAAGCAAAATATAAACACATTGAAGCTAAACACTAGCCATCACCCAAAATCAAGAACACCAAATCGATAGAAGGGAAGTGAAGGGTGAGCTTACGAGGCCCCTCTGGACGCCGTCGGGCTTGATCATGATGAAGGTCTGCTCCATCGCCATTGCTAGCAAAGCAAGCTAGAAGAACTCGAGATTTTGGGTTTGGTTTTTGCGGTGGTCGGCGCCGTAGGTTGGGGAGAAGGGAAACCCTAGGCGCGGGTGCCCTCCCATATATAGGCCTCCTGCCCTGTCCGGCCCAACCACGTCAGCCACCGCCTCGATCCCCACCTAACCCTAACTTGGGCCCAAATAAGATCTCGTGGGCCTCCAATAATGGCATTCATGGCCTGAGCCATTTCACCCTTGTCTCCATTTCACTCAACATTATAGTAGAAACTAGAAAGTAGTGGTAGTAGAAACTAGAAATCACTTCACTCTTCTCAAAGAAAACTAACAAATTCTTCCCGGTGTGTATTGTTTGGTTTTTTTTCTCCTCCGGATAATGAGGAATGTATGCTGACAGTTCAACTTGCATTACTTTCGGTAAATTTCTGCGTTCCGAACTAGCTTTGGAACGATGGAATTTTGTAGGATTTTCACAAGAATTAATTCATTTCCTCCAAGTTTTCCATAAAACTCCTCCGTTCTAAAGGAGGCTTTAGGTCCAGATCTTTTCAGCTTATTTATCGGATTATTGAAACGGATTGTTTACTTCGTACTTCAAAAAACAAGTTTTTTACTTAGACAGTTTGTTTTAAGCTGTTTCTTAAATTTATTTTGATAATACGCCGCAACAATGTCCTCAGTTAACTTAATAAAAAAGAGGAATTTAGTGTTGGTGTCAATGGGAGTAGTTTTTTTGGCATTAGCTGACTTTACTTGCAAGTGTACCAGCACAGAGAGAGAGAGAGGGGTAGGCACATCCGCACATGGCACTATGGCAAATTAGCAACGCATCGGTGAAGCGAAGGCGACGGCGTGGAGGCTGGAGCTGGAGGAGGTGCGACCTTGCAAGTGCAACTTCCATGAAGCATTGGCGTTGCGTTGGTTGTTGCAGTTAGGTGCGCTCGTCTCTCATAGTCGCATGGTACGATTGGCAAATGGCAACTACACTTCCACATTCTTCTCGAAGAAATGAAGAGAAAAAGGGAAAAAAAAAACCAACAAACTTCTTGGAGGTAGTACGGCATTGCATGCAGGACCAGTAGCTGCAAACCAACATTTGCATTTCATTTCTGAACTTGAATGAATGCAGAATGACTTGATTCTTCAGTAATTTCAGAGATCATCAGATTCAGTTGCCAAACAGAGTATTCTCTGGTCATTTCTTGCAAATGTATAAGTATTTGATCAAGAACTCAATATTGGTCAATCCTCTAAGTGCTACAGAAGAATGAATGCCTTTCCAAGAAACCTCTCAATTCTCTTTTCTCAGATCGAGTTGAGTCTCTCTCACTATCTATACATTCTACGGATGATTTTTTTCTCTTTTTTTTTCCCAAAAAAATCTATGCCAAGGTTGAATTTATCAAGAACAGCCAGGCAGATCTGGCCAATTACCTGGTTGAATCGTATGATCAATTAGCTATAGCTCGTAGTAGTAGTACTAGTGTTTGTCACTTCGGCGATCTTGGCGCCGTCGCGATGGACCGCCGCGTCGGCCCTGCTTCGACGTCGCCGTCCTCCTTCTTCTCCACCACGGCCGACGTCTCCTCCTCTCCGTTCTCCGCCGCCGGAGACGGCAGCGAGGGTCCCTCCAGATCGTCGCGGACGCGGAACGACGCGTGGAGCACGATGACCGGGACACCGATGGCGAGCGCGGCGAGGAGGTTGGCGATGGCGCCGGCGGCGGCGAGGTCGGCGAGGACGAGCGCGACGAAGACGAGGGCGACGAGGCGTCGGTCGAGGAGGCGGCGGAGCAGCGCCGAGTTTGGGAACACCCTGAGGAGGCCCCCGTAGAGGAGGAGGCCCTTGGACGCCGCCATGAGGAAGAGCATGGAGGCCCTGTGCCGCGGCGCGAGCGACGCCAGGAGGAGCGCCCACTGCAGCGCGGCGTAGTGGAACCGGAACGTGCGGAGGTTGCGCACGGCGCGCACCGCGGCGGCCTCCGCGTCGGCCGCGGCGCCGAACGCCGACGGCCGCGGCGCGAACCGCGCCAGCGCCCGCCGCGCCCCCCTCGCCGCGGCGCACGCCCTGTCCGCCGCCGCGCCCGCCGCCCGCCGGATCGCGCCCGCTCCCGCGCCGGCCGCGCCCATCGCCCCCCCGAGATTCGCGCTGCAGCCGCCGCTCGGATCCGCGGCGTCGGCGTCCTTGCACGGCTCGCTTTCTTTATTTGGAGGCGGAGTCTGAGACACGGGAGAGGAGGCGAGGTCAAGACGCGGTTTTTAACGGGTCGCGCACTTGCGGGAGACGACCCGCTGCGCTGCGAATAGGAAATGAATTCGCCTCCATCGTATTCTCCCTACAGTATCAGCTGTTACCAAAATTTAAATTTTAAAATTAATTTTGAAATTTTTTAAGTATTTTTTTCACATTTAAATTATTAAGAACACATATTTATAAGATATTTATCCATGATATTTTTTCTAATATATCATACGGCATTCCTCGCCGTATTCGAAAAAAAAAAAACGGTGCCTTTTCCACTAGTTTTTCCGTGGAATTTTTTGTTGCGATCGCCAGTTCGCCACCCACCTGATAGTGCCATGGCGGTGTGGTTGGTTCTTCCCAAATGTTCGGCCGAGTCCACCAAGACACCAACATCCTCTTCTTGCACATGCTAGCCCAGCTGCTTGTTTCATTATTTTTTTTTTTTACACAGCTACACCTTAAAAAAATGTTATAAAACTCTTAATCGTTCGATTTAACGTACAGATAATATTGATCTACTCGCAGCATGCCATATGAGCGTTTGTAAGAGTTTCATAAGAAAATCTTTACATATAGCCTTTTTAATTTTTTATCCTTGATGTTTTTTTAAAAAAAACGAAATAATTTTCCTGTTAGTTCATATTGCAGTGTTGGTGTTGGAGCCTTAAAAAATATAGATTTGACAAAGTAGTAATGCATGTTAGTAGTAGCAATCAGTGGTCGGGCTCTGATTAGGTTTTTCGTTTGCAGACTGGCTGACTGAATTGGAATATTCAGAGTTTCACCGATTCAGTCTTCAGACAGTGACAAGCTTGATTTTACTGCAGAGATTGGGGAACAGTGTGCTAAAATCAGTGAACCCCACTTGATTGGGTTCCTGCTTTCTTGCCGAGAAAATTGGAAGTGTGTGCTAATCAAAAGTAAGCTGTTTTTTTTTAATGATTTTTCCTCCGGTGCCTTAACGGAGACATCACGGTTTTTCGCTGAACAACCGGGGAGGTGGATACATCACCAACCTAATAGCAAAGAGGAGACGCATAAGGGGAAAAAGATGCTAGGTATTGTTCTTTGCTTGGTCGAGGAACACTATCAGAAGAGTCTGGACATCTAGGAAAACGATTGCTTAACATTCACTCAAGAAAACATTGTCTTAAAAGATTATATTCACTCAAGAACAACAGATTGGGCTTGTTCTTTTCTTCAGTTTTGAGTTGGGTTATTCAGAGTTCAGACAATGAGACACATGGCCTGCGTGCGTGTTGTGTTGCCCAAGAAGACCTTTCTTTCTCATACCACAACATTCAGTCAAAAACAACATAGACCTAGGCTCCCTTTTGCCTTTTTCTCAGAAGAACCTTTTACAAATCAGCCTGACTTACAGAGTCATTTCGCTCCAACAAAGAAGACTTGCAGGCTCATTAGACGTATACCTGCTTACTAACTTCTACTCTGCTAGTACAATACGAGCTTCTTTCAGCGAAAAGATTGCACGAGTTGTTGATGATAAACTCTACAAGCAGATTATGTTTCCAGAAGAAGGTATATACAAAATTCATCTATCCCCGCAAAAAAAATCTTTTTTTTTCCTAGAAAAATAATCGTACATAGAGAAACCCATTGGATATGGATCAAAGTTCTATTGGGCCCTGTTTCGCTTGAGCTTAGTAGGCTTCTCTTCTATAAATGGGTCACTTTTGGGCCTTTCATGCTTCCCCTGGTTATTGGACCTCAGAGGCCGTGTCGCTGTTTTCTAGCTCGGGCTTCAATAGCACTAAGGCATAAGCCCAAAGGGTTCCTAGTATAAAATGCTCACCTTTTCTCTCAACAAAGGGAAAAAAGGGTAATCATAAACTAAAATTCAACTGAAAATGCAACAAAGGAGCATATCTTCTGTAGTGTAAACAGCTCAAAGCTTCATGCTTGTGAGTAGGCGACAGCTCCAAGTCGAAAATTCAGGACAACAATAAAACGTGTCATGCAAAGACTAAAAAAAAGTAGGATATAAAAAGGAAAGACTTCCATATCAATGGTACTCCGTATTAAGGAGGAGGAAAGTTTCGAACCCAGACTCACTAGCGCACTAACCTGTGGATCTTTTTATAGGTTAACTAGTCTGGGTTCGAGACCCACCTCCTCCTTAATACCACTGATATGAAAACTTTGTTCAATTTATTGTCCGGATATAGTAACTTCTTTCAAACAGTAAAAGAAACCCTGCTCTAATAGACGAAACGTGGAGCTCCTGTTGCTGTCAATTTGTTTTTAAAAAAAATAAAGAGAGAGGAGACGAAGTTGTAGTGGTAGTAGATGTGTCTGTTCATCTTGTTCTGAGACCAGATCAGACAATTGGAACAAATACAGCGCAGCTAGGGGCAGCACCACACCAAGCAAGCCAAGTAATACTGCTGCTACACTTGCCTCATGCTGCTTGGAAGGGACAGACAAACCGAAACAGATCGACGCATGCTTCGCTATTGCTGTGCTTTGGCGTTTTCGCTGTAAAGTCTCCTCCTATATCCACTTCACTCCTCACCTCACATTGTTAATTAATCAGTCAATTAATTTGACAGCTAATCTAACAACAGAGGCATCACTCTAAGTTGCTACTACTAATGTCCCTGTGACATGGATAAGACACTAACACTTAATTCATAACATGAGCATATGCATGCACACTGAATGAGTGTCATCACAGCATTAGATGGGATCAGGGTGTCATGTCATGCAGCTTCATGCTAGCTACTAGTAGGTACTAACTTTCTCTCCATCTTTAACAAAAGGAGATAATTAAATCCTTCACTTAGACCGGATGATTAGCATCTGAGGGCGACGCAATGCAGCATATGTGCATGAATCATGATCATCATCATCAGGCTTTCTGCTGTGACAGGACCTGGAAAAAAATTATTCAGATAATTCAAGGAACAAGCTACTACTAGCTTTTGGTTTTGTGTTTAACTATATATATGGTGATAAATTAAGCCACCCTGATCACATGGATCAGAGCCTGGCTGGACCACGGGATCCCATAAAATCGGCTATTAAATCCCAAAAGGGGGCAAAAAACAATGTCAATATTCTGGATGAACTGCCAAGGTGTCTCTCATGTGCATTCTTGTGGGTATATTCCTTCCCTCTTCTACTAGTTTTCGTCCAAACTGTTCCATCCATCTGCATCTTTCTTCAGATCAGTTCACAATATACTGTACTACCTTATTGGCACAAACACATTCTTGTAGGAGAAATTTTGGATAGAGAAATGGAGGAGATGATGCTCTTGATGCTGGGAAAGAACATCACATGCTTGCATGCTCCTCGACGTGATGAGCAACATGTAAGTATGTTAGTACTGCAGTAGTGCCCTTGCAGCATCGATCGCCAACCAATCTGTCGCCTGCATGACAGAATCTGATTGTCTGTTCCTCACAAACATGTCATATTCTGATTCCTCCTAGCAACCTGAATTACTACCATATTAAAATTTTCACCCCACCTGATGGTGTTTTCACCTTCTGTTCTGACACATACGTTCAGATTTCAGGTTGCTCAGGGGTAGCACTTGTGATATGTGTCTCCACCCACCAGAGTTCAAATCCTGTTATTCACGAATATTATGGATATACAAGTGAGCTTTTAATAGAAATTTAGTAAGATTAATGATGTCTCGCTGGTTTCCGTCTCTTTCAGGGTGTGTTAGATGGCACATCCGTGGGTGTATAAGTGTGGTGTTGAGTGTTTAGTGGTGTGCGCGCATTTACATCTGTCGTTTAATCGCAAAAGAAATTCAGGTTGTTCAGGTGTGTTCAGTGTATCTCTGAATGGGTCTGTGCTGTTGCCGCATATGCTGAAGCTGACACACATATGTTCAGCTTCAGAGTTCAGTCTGTTTCGAACTTTCGATTGTTCAATGTATCTCTGAAATGAACACTGTTGTTGCTTAATATACTACGCTGAAGCCGACACTGACATTTTGACTAACTAGCTGGCTATAATTAGCACGGATTACACGAGGAAAAACAAAAAATGAAACGTCACTAATCAGTTAATTACCGTTTCAAATGATTCATCATTAGCCGATACACGCATGAATTTTGTGTGCGGAATGCCCACTGCTGGAACTGCGGAACACCCTAATTCTCGCTGAATTTGTGTGCATGCATATCCATCCATTCATCGTTCGGCTGCCTAACAGCTGGAAAAATGACTTTGTGCATCTCGTGAGAATTGCAGCTAAAGTCAGGTTAGCTCTGAAAGTGCTCTGCTCTGCATTCTCTCCAAGATTAAATTCTTCCACCCGGCAAAAAGGTTAAATTCTTCCAACCAATACACGTTCTCGAATCGAATCTTATCACTCTTGTCATAAATTAAACTGCAAGAATCAGATGATTTCAGTATTCAGAGTTCAGATAACCCTGAAGAAAAGAACTTCAGAATTCAGACTGACTTAATTCACCAGGTTGCCGAAAATTCACTGCAAGTACAAATGCAATGCAACCGACAAACCTATCTGTACGGTTGATACGAATTTAAAGCGAAATCCAATCCATCTTTCTAATTTAAATTTGAGAGTTTGATCAAACCCAGACTTAACTAATTTTTACCAGGCTGCTCAAAATTCACTGCAAGTACTAGTGCAGTTCTGTGCAGCCGACAAATCCATATGTACAGTTGATGAAATTTTAAAGCAAAATTCAATTTAAATTCAAGAGAGAGAAGAAGAAGAAAAGAGACAGACTAATCATGCCAACTTGCAAGACCAATCTTTCCTTGGAAATTTATTTTTTTCATCTCTTCCTCGCGTTTTCCCTCCCTTTATAACCACCACCACCATCTCGTCTCCTTCCTCCCGCTTACCGCTCGACTCGTCGTCTTCCTCCTCCTCCGGCGACTCGTGGCGTGGCTAGCTGCAACCTTGATCGGCGATCGATGACGACGGGGGAGGTGGAGGCGGCGGCGGCGGTGCCGAGGGTGGTGGCGATCCTGTCGTCGCTTCTTCAGCGGGTGGCGGAGCGGAACGACGCCGCGGCGGCGGCGGGGGAGGCGGACGTGCCGATGCGGCGGCAGGAGGAGGCGGCGGCGGTGTCGGCGTTCCAGGGGCTGACGAAGCCGGCGATATCCATCGGAGGGTACCTGGAGCGGATCTTCCGGTTCGCCAACTGCAGCCCGTCGTGCTACGTCGTCGCCTACATCTACCTCGACCGCTTCCTCCGCCGCCGCCCGGCCCTCGCCGTCGACTCCTTCAACGTCCACCGCCTCCTCATCACCTCCGTCCTCACCGCCGTCAAGTTCGTCGACGACATGTACGTATACCACTTCACTTCGCTTCACAATTCCCGTTGCGAATTACGCGCTCACGAACGCACGCAACGCCCACCGACAGAGTTGCTTGCGATCGCCGTCACCAATGTCTGGCTAGCTGTCCATATGCACAACTGTAGATTGATTCAACGGTGGCATTTGTTCGTAGCTTCTGAATTTCAAATTTTGAAACTTCAAGAACAAGTGCAGATAAAAAAAACAAACTGTTTTTTATCTTAAAAACACAATTGCATAAACACTTGCACCATTTAGATTCAAAACAGGAGAAAGACAAAACTAACCGATCTTATTAATTACAGCAGTATTATTAGCTTGTAGCACATTCTTGTATTATCTAGCCTGCCAAATCAAATCAAACTAAATCAACCTGAAATTCTGAGCAAAGTTGCATAATGCAGAAGTAGCAGCATCATGATCGCATAATTCGACTTCTTTTTTTTCTTTGCAATCGCACAATTCGACTTTAGTAGCGATGTTGCTTGGCATCTGATCTCGCTTTGCGAAATGTGATCGACCAATCTTTTTTTTTTAAAACCAAATGTGATCGACCAATCGATGGATCGATCGATCCCCTTTGGAGTGATTGGCACACGAGCACTGCTGCACAGCCCCCACCACTGTACCACAGGCATGTGGTCCCCACTCCCAGACCTAGCTAATCCCCTTTTCACCTAGCAATAGCATTTCCAACTGGCATTGGCAATGGCATCAAATCCAAGCCATCGAGTTGGTCACAAAGCCAAAGGACAGTTGTCGAATTCGAGGTTGATGCGGCGGCAATTCTACTACCAAATTCGCCATTCTTACCAAAGTGACAGACACCCTGGGTGTGTGTTTGTCCTATCTACATTCTCACAGAGACACAGACTCACATTGCCCTCGAAACAAGTCACTCGGTTTTGTCCGTTTCGCCATTGACAACAGCTATTGCTTCAGTGACATGCTGGCTGGCCATCATTGATCACTGGTCTAAAACTCTGAACATGCTCTTCTTCTTGTCGTAATTTGAAATGCGTTTTTTTTTACCGGGTTTCTTTTATCTTTCGGTTGAATTGGTCGGTGCATGCAACGCAACCTGATGGCCGTGACGATGTGTCGACGCAGATGCTACAACAATGCCTACTTCGCGAGGGTGGGAGGCATCAGCCTGATGGAGATGAATTATCTTGAGGTGGACTTCCTCTTCGGCATCGCCTTCGACCTCAATGTCACGCCGGCCGCCTTCGCCTCCTACTGCGCCGTGCTGCAGAGCGAGATGGCCTACCTGGAGCAGCCGCCCGCTGTCGATCTCCCTAGGCTGCACTGCTGTCCGTCCGATCAGGACGATGCTGGCTGCCATCACAAGCAGCAGCAGCAACAACAACAGCAACATCAGCTCGCCGTCTGAAGGTTCAGGAGTTCAGAATCAATGAGAAGTTCAGAGCTCTTCTTTTTTGTCCCTGGATGTGGTGTCAATTTGCCTTTCTTTTTCTTTTCTTTAATCTTTTTTTACCGTGCTTGGTACATAGGTGTTAGTTAATTGTGGTTAGTGAAAGAATTGAGCTTTGATTAGATAGGTGGATCATGGTTCATGGATGGGTCAGCTTCTTGGGATATTTTTTTCGCCATTGTTCGTTCGATGGATGGATGGATCATGGATAGGTGGATCAGCTTTGGGATCTTGCCGTTGTTTAAGTGATGCTAACTTGTGCGCATGTGAGTCACAGCACACTGCATGTCTCTTGTTTCCTTCCCTCTTTTTTTTTCCTCTCTTTTATTTTCCCCTTTTCTGAACATTATTCGCGGCACAAGAAAAGGGTAGGAGAGATATCATGGGATTGTGGCGACAATTGGGTTATTGGTCAGAACATGGCATGTTTCTTCAATGTTTGGACAAAAATGATGTGCTCAGCATCTCTCATGAAAATGAATTTTTCAATGATATATTTGGTGGGCATAGAACCTGAAAACTCTGAATAAATGCAGAGAACAACTGAAAGTTGTCAGTCTGAAATAGTAGTCAGTTGATGGTACTGGCATAAATGTCACTGGAGTACAATTCCATTAATATGGAAAGTCCACTAGGGCAAGAAAGAACCAATTGTTTTTGTTCGATCTACCAGAAGAGAAGAAGTTCCATTGCTTTCTTCAGACTCCAGAGCTCTCCTACTAGTTTGTTCAGAGTTACTACACTCTAAGTCTGTAAATACTAACAGCAAAGCAACAAACATGCCAGAGTTGTATCAGGATTACAGGAGCAGAAGTAAATGAGTCACAAAAAGGAAAAGAAAAAAAAGAGAGGAACACAATTAAATGCAATGCCAATTCACCTCATGTACTTGTGCAAAAGGGACAAGTAGATGAGAGATTCTCCTACAAGGAGATGAGAGATTCTCGTGGCAGCACAGGCATCTTAATTCTCTGTTCACAAATATAAGCACTTTTAGAACAGTGCTAATTCAAAAAAATTAACTCTAACTGCCCAATAATAAAAAAAACATAAAGATTAATGACGTAAGAATGTTGTTACCGGTAATATGCAACTCTTTTATTTGAAATAATTAATTTCTATAAATACTGCTATTAATCAAAATAGCATATTGAAAACTGTGTCCAAGTCCAAAAGTACTTATATTCGTGAACGGGGGAGAGTATATCAGACAGGTAATTAAAGGTACCATGACCAGGAACAGTAGATGCATCATGTCATATACTATCTATGCAGATGTCAGTAGTGGAGAGCAAGGAGGGGGTGAGAAGAGAAGAGAACGTGGTGTGCATGAGGTTTGTAGGGCTAGCCAGTGGTTGTGGAGGGCAAACACTGCGTGCCAACTTTTGAGCTGGGGTGTAATATATAATGCCTTTGGCCTTAATGCTGTGAGCTGGACATGAACATGGATGGGTGCCGGTCACAAGAAATTCGGCGGTTGCAAATGGTGATATGATGAGATGACCAGTGATGCAGGGCGAGGTGAGGTGAGGTGAGGCTTAATTGCAGCCAAGTCAGAAGGGAGAAGTGGTAAACGATTCCCTCTCTATGCTCATTTGACATTCCAGGTGAAGATTATGTGCATCCTAAGCTAATGTGCTGTACTTAGTGAGCTAAGCTAGTGTACTTATACTATATTGTAACTAGCATGTTCTTAATTACAGCAATAGCAGCATACACAATTTTATTACAGCTGGGTTTGTAATTTGTATTTCTTAAATGAAAAGGTCAAAATGATTTATTTTGGGCTATTACCTTATGGTAAGAAAATTTGATTTGCTAGAGTGTAATATATTTGGGGAAGATGTGTCGGTGGGTAAATGTTTAAGTTGATGAAGTGTTTCTATTGGTAGAAAATTATTATGGACAAAATTAAATATATGTGGTGAGAATTGGCATGTGGGTACTGAACCATGTGACTCCAGAACTGCCAAAGCCAATGGTATTTGAACCTGTGATGTGAAGCCTAGCTAGCTAGCCCATGCAATGTGGATCAGTGGCCTAAAGAATCACAGGAGTAAACCATTAGGGACAGTGATGATTCTTTGGGCATTGCTTTTCATAAAGGCTTCCATTTGCTTTGGTTGTTTCCCTGTGAAATGGAGATGGATTTTGGTTGGGAGCTTAACTTTATCTATGTACTTTGATGCCAATGCATGTGTGCCTTTAATCATTCTTGTTGAGTTGCTGGTACATGTCCTCTGAATTCCATGGCTTCCATCCTTTCTTATCTACTAGAATAGTGACAAGTGCACTAATTGTGGCTCCTATGCAATGGAAGTGAAAACAGGGATGGCATGAGCTCAGGAGGACCACAGGGGATTTACTAGGGGTTAAAGTATGAAGTAAAAATATTTTTTTTCTTAACATCTGAACTAGCGATATAAAATTGATCGATGCATGAAACTCAACAATCAATTTTACCCGTCTCCAGTAAATCTGCGCAACCTTATTAAGTGCAAATTTTGTAAGGAGAGGCAGGTGGTAAACATTACAGAAGCCCCAAAACAATGAAGATTGTAATTTTGATGTTAACCATAAACCCTGCAGCACTGTTTTTTGCAAAGATAAGTTGACCATCAAACATTAATACTCTATTTGATTAATACCCTGTCTAGAAACAGTGACCTCTGGCAGTTTAGGATATTGCTTCCTACACTAGTAGTGTACCACCATGACTGCTACAGTACTAACCCAGTAGATCACCATCAGATAACAAGGAAGCTAGAAACACTTGCACATGATTGTACCCAGCTCATACGGGATGACCAGCTCAGTACAAGATGACAAAAGGCACTCTATCATTCATACTTCGGTCTACCATGTGTTTATTTGAAGTGGATATTTTTACTATCTGTACATAAGACTTCGCTCTTTAAAACTTGCGAAGTTTGGGCCGTTAGATCAGGATCCAAAGTTTCACATATCCCCTTCTCTACCAATTCCATATCCTCCTATCTCCTGCTCAGGGGCGGAGGCATGATTTTGTTAAACATGAGAATTGAACGATGTAATTTTAAAATTTAGAGCACGAGTGGGCCCATAAAAGGAATAAGTCCACTCCTAGCTCGTAGGCCGCCTCTCCCCCCCTCCACCGGTCGCCTCCCCTTTCTCCCAGCTTGCTGTCCGCCTCTCTCCTCCCGCCCCTCTCCCTCCTAGGTTCGGGAAGAAAAGAGAAGAAATAAGAGGTTGACATGTGGGCCCTATTTTTTAAAAAAAAAATTTGCTGACTAGGATACCACGTCAGTGAAATCAGGCATTTATATTGCTATAGGATCTAAATTTCACGGTTTAAATAGTTTAGGGGGTGAAAATTTCTAGTATTGAGGTTTAGGATGTTAAAATGAACTCGATGTAAAGTTGAGGGATGGCAAATGCACTTATTCCCCCAGAAAATGTAAAGCCCGGCCTGCTAGTAGATTTGGGCCCATAGTGCAGCTCGTGTGAAATCAAACAGATCTCGTGCTCCTCCTCTCCTCTCTCCCGTCTGCCTCCCACCACTTGACAACAACGAAGTCTCTCTCTCTCCCCTCGACGCCCCAAACCCTAGCCATGGCCGACCCAGCCGCTGCTGCCGCCGCCGCCGAGTTCGGGGATCTCGATTCGCCGCCCGCGCCGGACGCCGAGGAGGTCGAGGCGGCGGCGGTGGGGGAAGAGGCGGTTTCGGCGGCGGAGGCCGCGCCCGCGAAGAGGTGGCCCGGGTGGCCCGGGGACAGCGTGTTCAGGCTCGTGGTCCCGGTGCTCAAGGTCGGGAGCATCATCGGGAGGAAGGGGGAGCTCATCAAGCGCCTCGTCGAGGAGACCAAGGCCAGGGTCCGCGTCCTCGAGGGCCCCGTCGGCGCCACCGAGCGCATTGTGAGTGCCCCGCTAGTTTATCTTATCGAGTGCTTATCTAGTTCGTGCCGTTCAATTTATCGAGTGTTTGAGAAGATTAGGATTTTTTTTCCCCGAAACGAGTTGGACATTAAATTGTTGGATTGCCCGGTGGGTAGGATATTTTTTAAGAGATGTTATTTAGTGTTCTGAATTAGAGATTTTGTGAGTTAGCTGCTTAGGTTGGGTGATATACAGTAAAAAAAAAATCTGTTGATTGTTCTGCTTTGACTTATAAGTTATATCCTATGAGTTACTGCAATTGTTACTTGGATTTTGTTGTCATGGCAAATAATAGAGCAGAGGTGGGCAGGTGGTATATATTATTCTTAAATTGGTTAAAATTTCAAGCCAAATTTAGAGCTGATGTTGCTTGTGTAGTATCAGTGTGTGGTGGCCTTGCTGTAATTCTGCTTGTTAGGGTGGACTTATCCCTGAAGTTATTGGACTTGTTATCGCTTACTATTGTAGGCAGTTCATCGCTTACTATGTTTTCCTGCATTTTCATCTCGCCTGATTTGGTGTGACTCGCACAGAATGATCTTATTTATAATTTGGTTCAAATTGATGAAAGCAATTGTCTTCTATTTTTGTTGTTAAGCAAAGCAACAACCTATCATGCTATCTGTTCTCTGAACGTGTTCAAAATTTGATATTGGTCACTCAGTTTAGTGTTTTTTCCATTATTGTTTAGTCGTCTGATGTTATCCTTTGGATTCACTAACTGAATCAATCTCACGCCTCTTGGTTATAGGTTCTTGTGTCTGGGAAAGAAGACCCAGCCTTGGAGCTTCCTCCAGCTATGGATGCTCTCATGAGAGTTTTTAAGCGGGTCAGTGGTATAACAGATGGAGCTGCTGAGGGCACACAGGCAGCTACTGCACCTGGTGTATGTGCTGCCCGTTTGTTGGTTCCTGGAGCTCAGGCAATTAACCTAATTGGGAAGCAAGGTGCTTCAATTAAGGCTATCCAAGAGGGCACTGGTGCTACAATACGGGTTATATCAATAGGTAATGTACTCTCGCTTTTTGCATAGTATGTCAATACTCCATTGCCTTTTTGCCAATTTTGATGGTTAGAATTTCTGGGAAATTTTGGATTTTACACCAGGGCTTGCTTAGCACTAGTCTGTGATCCTTTGTTTATACTATTTGTATGGGTTTAAGGCTTTAAGCGAGTAGTAGATATTTTGAAGTCTTCCCCTGTTAGTATTAACCACGGTCTTGATGTGCGTATTTTATTCAAAGAAAGCGTTGTAGAGCGCTTTGCATGTCTTCTTGCATGGAAGAACGTATCATGTCCATTCTACTCTTAGTGACAGTAGAAAATATTGTGGGAAAAGTTCCAAATTAGCACATAACATTGTTGCGTAGAAAACCCAAAGGCTTAACTTTCCTAGCTGTAGAAGATATCAAGGTATCAACAAGAATGTGTTAGTACAATTTTGTACAAACAAATGCTTGTTGATGGTATTATGCTTAAACACCCTCTAGATTTTTCAATTACCCTGAAAAGTGACAGCAATATATAATATCAACTTATAAATTTATGTAGATGAGCGAGAGCGACCTTTCTATGTAATTGAAGATGAAAGGATAGTTGAGATCCAGGGGGAAACAGAGAAAGTCCTAAAAGCACTTCAAGCAGTTTCTAATCATCTCCGGAAGTTTTTGGTTGACCATAGTGTACTTCCATTGTTTGAGAAGACTGTAAGCACATTTATCTCATTTTTTACTTTACCCTTCTTACCAATCCTAATATATGCCATTTCCGATTGTTTCTCAGAATGCTACAGTAACTCAAGATCGCAGCACTGATGCTTGGACTGATATATCACATCATTCAATTGTTTCTGCACAAGTAAACCAACCACCTCCTGTGGTTGATGAATATATTCTTCCAATAAAGAGGGACCCTCTGTTTCTCGAACGGGAACCATTGATAGATCACAATATTCATCGCTCAGGTGTTTCACTTTATGGGCGGGATCCTGCCTTGTCAACATTACGAACCTCTGGAATACATGGTGGTGGACCTGGTGGCCCTCTACTTTCACAGGTATGGCTGATCTTGGGTTTCGCACGCATCTTCATTATTTTTCTGATGACCTGTTTGCTGGAACAAACATGATTTATGTAGTGCTTTGATTTTGAAATCTGTTGTAATTTGAGTCTCTTTTGCCTTTGATTATGCATCCTATCCATTAATATCTGTTTGCTAGTTATTATTTATCAGTACAAATATTTATTTCCTCAATACTGTTTATTGACAAGAACATGTGGCACGCAGATAACTCAAACAATGCAAATTCCCCTTACCTACGCTGAAGACATAATTGGAGTGAAAGGAGCAAATATTGCATACATACGAGCTAACAGTGGTGCTGTTGTCACGATTCAAGAGAGTTTGGGGAGCCCTGATGATATTACTGTTGAAATGAAGGGGACATCATCACAAGTACAAGCTGCCTATCAACTCATTCAAGTAATAACATGTCATATATATACTCAAAATTTTGTATTTTCAAGTTTCAACCATAAAAATCTCTGATGTCATGTCCTCCTCCCTCAGGATTCTCTGGCGGCACATAGGGATTCTGTCAGGAGTAGCTATGCAGGATTAGATCCAGTATATAGGCCAAGCTATTCACAGTATGGCAGCTCGACCTATCCGTCGTCGTCATTGCCATCTTATTCTAGCATGGATGGGGGTGGATATTCGTCTTCAGGTCTCGGTGGATATGGGTCATCTTACCGGTACTAGTTGCAGTTAGTCGGTAGGCTTGTTGCCGCCCTGTATCCATCCCTGGGTGATCCTTGTACTGAGGCCAGCAATAGATGTTTTGATGGCTTTTGTTCTTCTGGGCTGTAGTCCTGCAGGATCGTTGTGTCCCGGCAAATGTTTTGGTATATCTGCTTCTGTTAGTGTGACAGGGCATGTGGTTTATATCTCATCATGGAAAGATGCCCCCTAATTTTTCATAGTTTAGTTGCCTTTTTTGTGATTGTTATGTTTTTGTGGTCTACTTGTTTGTGTTGAAAACGGATGAGTCAATGCGCGTGTATCTGTTCATCCAATATTTTCATGCTGTAAGCATGTGAATGAAAAGGGTAGGAAAATACCGTGAAGCATAACTGAAGCATCAAGTCGCTGCTACATTACTACTTTGATACTGTGCCCTTCTACAGAATATATGAACAAGAAATAGCCGTGACAACTATGATGCTTCAACAAAACCATTTCCACCAATACGATCTTTTACGTACAAAGATAGCTAAACTAAAGCTTCATATTTCTAGACGTGCAAAGAATGCGAGAATATCACTAAGGATCGACAAAATATTGATCGAATTGATCCGTATCCCAATACTGTTGTTGTAACGATGAACTAATGAAGAAACACTGTCAAGCATAACCACTTCATCGTACCCAGAAAATATGGGCTCCGTGAACAGGCTTTTACTGTGGATTCTCTGGCATTTTCAGTGAACAAAAAAATAATACTCCTATCTAACTACAAGGCCACATATATGAGCCAATTATTTATGGGCCAAGCGTACATGACATATTGTTACCCAAATTACATCTCCAGCAGCACGAATAGGAGTAACTGTTAGCTTCTAAATTGTCTGCAAAATAAAGGCCTACAAGAAAAAAAAATGAAGATTACTCTTCACTTGCACAATGTTGTCTTTCTGTTAAGTTGACCAGCATGTTCCACAGTTCCACTAGCCCATCCTGCAGTCACAAGAAAAAACAGTATATCAGTCATATCAAATTGTTTTATTGAACATAAATACCATACTTCCGATTTCAAAACATAAGGAACAGGGACGAAAGGAAATAAGCTTCCATAGCTACATGACACACTTCAAAGTTTAGGCATTTCAACTGACTACTCAACTTTCAGTCATAACAATCCTACTGCAAACCACTCATTGTTGACAAAATCACAGAAAAGTCCTGTCCGTCTGGCAAACCCCGTTCCCTCTCCACATACAAATACAAAACAGGAGAGGGAGGGAGGAGAGAGTAAAAGGAAAAACATAACAAGATTCCTTTTTCAACAAATAACGATTCCTACCAAAGGGGAACAATTCAGCTCTCCTGCAAAAGCACATTGAGAGCCTCAACAGTCTTTCCTAACAGAAAGAGGATCTTCATAATCTACGATTATAAAGCAGCCTTGATTCCATTTGACTATACATATCAAATTGAAACAGAAATACGTTCGCATAGACGGAAAACAACTCGCTAGGCAAAATATCACTGCACAGAAAACAAATAACTTCATAAGAGATATGAATGATAGTAAGGGAAGTGCATACTTTCTCTTTCTACCACCCTGTCCACCCATGACATTTCTCATGTCATTCTTTAGGATATTGGTGCCAGGAGTTCCTGCAAACTGCATAGGAGACATTGCAGATGCACCAGCTGCTGACATAGGTGGCAAAGATGGTGACGGTGCAGCAACAGGTGGAGCCACAGTCGACGGCACTGGTGCTGCTGGGGGCACTGTTGCTGGTGCAGGTGCCGGCGCTGGAGTTGGTTCAGGAGGAGGGCGGGGTAAGATGTGCTTCAACCTATTGTTCCTATAGTTTTTCCAGAAGAAATATTGCTGCCTATGAGCAACTTCCTGCGAATAATTTGATGGAAGGAATTAGTTTGTACTACTGATGCTAATTAAAGCACAACAGACAAAACAAAAATATGAATATGCAGTACAACATGAACAAAGCTTGATGATATGCTTGCAATTTGTTCAGTTACCCCCTAACTAATTCATAAACAAATAAAGATGCCCATTCATAAGTCTGTAAGAACAACAATAATAAAGTTTTATCTCATCTCTATTCACTACCAATTTACAGTCGAAGTAATACATTCCAAATACACTTAATAAAGGGGAAATCTGACAGGATGTTATAGGCAGTACTATAAAAGGTTGAAAATGGCACATGTGTACTTCTAGGAAAAAGGGTTTCAAAGGGTCACCTTGCTTGCTGGATGTGCCATGGCATTCCGGAAATTCGCATTTTGGAGGAGCTCAAGAAAGAAAAGGCAGTGCGGATACCTGCACGATCAACAACCAGTGTGAGAAAGCTATTTTGTCACAGCAAGCACCTAGTTGCAGACAGATCTAAATTATAGGGCCACTAACATTATGTATTTGATGTACTCCGGACGCTGCCAGTATTTGAGATACTTGAGATACCCGATAAACGCCTCATCCTCAAAGTACCTATTCTGTGCTAGATCTGTTTCAACATAAGAAATATTAGCCAGATGCCATTTTACATACAGTATTAATTTCGGTACTCATTTAACAAGTTAGATTCCATTAAAAATATCAGAAGCATTGAGAGTAATTGGGCTTAAGCAAAACATAATCCAGGCATCCATACCTTCCTACTGATCAACACACACTCCAATTATGCATCCAATCTACGGTACCAGCAAACTAATTATTTTAATTATGCATCCTTTATGGTACCAGCAAACTAATTACTCTAGGCAGGCTATCACACTTGCTGACCAACACAAGCAAATTGCTGGGTTTTTTCTAAATTAAGACCATCAAGTCAACATTACCAACACCCCAGATTATTTACGAAGAAACGAAGTAGCTAAGTATGTGCTAGCGCCCAAAATTTGTTCCATAAACCTAATAAAAATATCCGCCGTAAAACCCAAGCCAAGTGAAACGAGAACAAAGATACAGTACAGTACAGTGGATGTAGGTAGGGTTTGCGAGGCACTGGATGAACTCGAGCTCCAACAAGAACCGCTGCCTCGCGTCGTTGGGGTCAGGCGCCGGCATTGCCTCCGGCTCCATCACGCAGCAAAGCACCTGCAAGTGTTGGAGAGAAAGAGCGATCCAAACAGAGTTAACACGACTGCTCCGGCTGGATCCCCGATCTACTCCGGTCCGGCTCAGCATAGCAGGGGGGGAGGAAAGAGGAATACCTCGAAGGCCCTGGATGCGCGCGCGCTCGGACGGGAAGGGGAAGCCCCGCCGCTGCTCGCTCTGAGAGCCTCCCTTCTCTCTCCCTTGGACGAACCCTAGAGCGAGGCAGCAGCAGAGGGGACCGCGGCGGCGGCGGCGTACTCGGCGTTCCCCTTTGCACTGGCGCTCAAGCGGCGAAGGCAAAAGTGGAACCAACTAGATCAGGGACAAAAACGTCAAGAAAAAATAAAATAAGAACAAAATAATAAAGAAGAGAAAATAAGGAGAGAATGGCAGTGGCAAATAATTGGTACTCCCTCTATTTTATATTATAATAAATTTTATATTATAATAAGTCGTTTGATTTTTTAATTAAATTTATCTAAATTTAATTAAATTTATAGAAAAATATATTAGTACTTTCAACACCCAAAACAAAGATATTGTCAAATTATATTCCATATTAGATTAAATGAAACTAATTTAATATTTTTATATTGCTAATTTTTTCTATAAATTTAATTAAATTTAACTAAATTTGACTATAAAAAAGTTAAACGACTTATAATATGAAACGAAGTGAGTACGTGTGAACTATTGCTAGTGCTAAATACTAGCAGTATGAAAATTTCTGCATGGAGGAAGGTGACACGATGAAAGGTGAGAGAAATACGCAATGTTTCAGTAAATACATATTATTTTTAAATTAAAGTAGAATCCCACATATTGAAAAAAATGTTCGATTGTTTTAGATCATAAGTTTATCTCCAACTATATATAGAGAAAAGAAGGGCAAACTAGTGCGCAAAATTGGATTTTAATTTCATTCTTACATAAGCTTAGTTGGGATGAGTCAAAAATCATAATGTGGTTGCACTGTATGAGCTGCAAAATCGTACGATTGTATGATGCACTTGACATGCAAGACGATACATCAACCGAAACAACAAACTCTTAACTCTATCCAATATGGCTCCGAAGATCCAAAATTACTAAGGCCGTGTTTGGATGGGGTTAAATTTTATTTAACCCCTATCACATCGAATGTTTCTAGTATTAAACGTAGACTAAAAATAAAACTCATTTCATAACTTTGAATTAATTCGCGAGACGAATCTATTGAATCTAATTAATCCATGATTAGCCTATGTGATGTTACAGTAAATATGTGCTAATTACGGATTAATTAGGCTTAAAAAATTTATCTGGCGAAATAGCTCTCGTTTATGCAATTAGTTTTATTATTAGTCTATATTTAATACTCTTAATTAGCACCTAAATATTCAAAATGTGATAGGAACTAAAATTTAATCCCTGTATCCAAACACCCCCTATACCTAATGATATCACACGTGTAAAGCAGGATTAGGTAACCCATGCTTGGTGATATGAGTCATGAGCCATGCCTCAGGCTACATACTATTTAGGCAACTAAACAACATTCCTTCCTTCACTTACGTAGAAAATTTATAGAGCAAGTCCTTGTTTGTTCTTGAGAAAATAATTATAAGCCTTTATTTATATCGATGTATTATCGGTGTATTATGTAACATGTTACATATTGACAAAATATGAGATATTCCTTATATTTTATATTCGGCTCATGTTATTTGTGGAATTCGTTAGACATAGCTCACATTTCCGTGATGGATACATGCCAAAATACACACAATAGTGTGATGACCTCTCCGCTAGTTTACTGTTAGGATCATATCACTTTGTTTGCTCTAAAAAAACTGTTTGGTAAAACTTCAGTTTCTACTAAATCTAATAGAGTTGAAGTTTTTCCGAACGGTTAAGATCCATGCAAAAATGGAGCGGAGTGGGCCGGATCACTCTGAAAAGTTGTACTTGTGGTGTAGAAGTTCCTAAAGAAATTAACATTATATTGGTTATAAATTTGAAATATATGTTAGTGCCTTATAACTGAACATCAAATAAACGTAAGTATAATAATCATATTTGTCCTCTCCTCTCTTTCATTATTTCACTTCTAGTATTGAAGTTGGATCAGGAATTAGGCATTCCGGCAATTGCATATTTACTGCGTAAGCTATTCTCTCCATCCTAATATAAATACATCAAGGGTAGAATGTGATATTTTATATTTAAATTTATTATACTATAAAATATCAATTCTAGGATCATTTTTGCAGCACAAGAGTTTTCAAATGGGCTCAAAAGTAGCTGCACGGCGAAACCAAACGCAGCGACGCCGGCAGGCACGGCACGCGCGTGGTGCCCGTAGCCGCCGCGCGAATAAATTAGCAGGCGAGATCGGCCGCCATCGCGGATTCACGGGTCGAAACGGGCGGTTGGAATTCCAAAAAGCCACGGCCGCATCGCATCGCACCGCGCGGTGGAAACGGAAAGCAAGCGGTGGGGAACGAACGACACGAGTAGCACTAGCAGAGAGGGACGTCCACCCACCAGGCCACCACCACCCCCGATCCGATCCGACACGGCACACGCCCCACGCCGCGCGCCGCGCCATCGCCTCGCCCCCACGCCCACCATGCTTCGGCGCCGCGCCGCTCTCTCGCTCGCTGGACGCTGGGCCGCCCACACACCACCACCACCACCACCACCACGGCGCCCGCGCAGCCGCCGCCACGCGACAAAACCCGCAGAGGCAGAGAGAGCCAGCCACCGCGCCGCACGCCACCACCACCCACGCGGACGCGGCCGCCGCGGTTCCCTCCCCCATCCGGTCATTTCACCGCCCGGCCCACGCCCGCCGCGCGGCCCACCTCCTCCTCCGCCTTTATGACCGATTCCCCATCCCCTCCTCCTCCCCTCTCCTCCACCAACACCAAACCCTAGCCACCACCGCCGCCGCCGCCGACGATGTCCTCCTCCTCCTCCCCGCCGCCCAACCCGGACGCGCTCTCCTCCCCGGACCTCCCCCCGCTCGCTGCCCCCGTCGCCGCGGCGGCGGCTGCGGCCGCCGCCGCCGCGTCATCCGGCGGGGGAGGTGGCGCGGGGGGCTCCGGGCGGAGGCTACCCCCGCCGTGCTGGACGCACGAGGAGACGCTGGCCCTCATCGAGGCCTACCGCGACAGGTGGGAGGGGCTCCGCAAGGGCAACCTCAGGGCGTCCGATTGGGACGACGTCGCCGGCGCCGTCACCGCCCGCTGCGGGAGGTTCCCGACCGCCACCCACAAGTCCGGCGTCCAGTGCCGCCACAAGATCGAGAAGCTCCGGAAGCGGTACCGCGCCGAGCGGGCGCGCGCCGCCGGCCGCTCCAAGGGGCCCAAGTGGCCCTTCTTCCCGCTCCTCCACGACCTCGCCGGCGGCGGGGCGCCTGACCCTAGCCCTAACCCCATCATCAAGATCAAGTCCAAGGGCCCCGCCGCCGCGGCCGCCTCCCCCTCCCCGGCGTCCCCTTCTCCCGTCTCCTCCCCTTCCTCCGAGGAGGAGGAGGATGAGGAGGAGGCGGCTGCGGCGGACGCGGGGCGGAGCAGGAGCCTTCACGGCCTCATCTCCAACGGCGGGAGCGGGAGCGGCCTGCGCTTCACCATCCCCAAGGCCTCCCGCTCCAAGCCGGTGGCGCAGCGAGAACAACCCACCGCCATCAAGGTGGAGAAGAGCGAGGAGGATGCCGAGGTGGAGGCCATTGCCGAGGTGGCCTCCGCGCTTCGCGCCGTCGGTGACAAGTTCCTCCGGATGGAGGAGCGGAGGCTGGAGATTTCTCTCCAGATAGAGAAGGAGCGGATGGAATTGGAGATGAAGCGCACCCAGACGCTGCTCGACGCTCAGCAGCTGTTCGTCGAAGCCTTCCTTGGCAAGCAGCAGCAGCACCTCCACCACCACAAGAAGGCCAAGATGATCTCCTCCTCCGCCGCCGCCTCCGCTATGGAGGAGGATTGATCCATCGATCGAGATCGATCGATCGATCTCGACTTGGAGCTTTGCTGCTACTTAGCAGCAACTCCATGTTGTTGTTGCTATGGCCTACTTACTATGTGTTACTACTGCTCATTGTTAACTGGTGGTGTTAGTATGTTGACTTGTGATAATTCTACTAGGTGTTGTTTGTGTTTGGGAGGGTGATTAAAGTAGTCAGGTGTAGGATATGGAGTGGGGGAGTGAGGAGGATTAGGAGTGAGTGCTCAGTTAAGCTGCCTGTAATCAGTTCAGTGATCTTGTGCTTGAGCTGCTGCTGCTGATATTGTGATGGAAACAACGCAGCCGCCTTGTCCAAATACTAGTAGCTTATTATTGTCAGGTTTTTTACTCAATCAGTGTCCCGTGCCATGTTCTATGTTTTGATGATCTTAGCCTTTTATGTGAGTAACATGAAGAAGCCTTCGCTGTAGTAACATGTTTCTCCATGAATCAAATTAATGGCTGGTTTAAGGGTACTATGGTAGCTTCTCAGTTAGTCATAGACATCTGGACATCTGAAGACAACACTCTGGAGGCATGAAGAATGGCCTCCCCGAATGCATTTCTGAGGTGATGTGCCGGTTTCTGAGCTATTCTTTTGCATTCCAGAACAAGACTGAAAGAGTATTCGGCACTTTAGCTTCTTATTTGTTCTTTTGTTAAGGCCCCGTTCGTTCTCTCATATTGAACAGACATTTTCAGCGTACACAAAACAAGAAAACTTATTATCATATAATTAATTAAGTATTAACTATTATAAAATGGATTTATTTGATTTGTTTAAATAACTTTTACATAAATTTTTTAAAAAGTATTAACTATTATAAAATGGATAAAAATAGTTTGAAAAGTATGCTAATAGAAAACGTGAAAGTTGAAGATTAGTAGTAATAAAATGTGTATGTTACTTCTCCTACTAGGTGAATTTGTTTTATTTTGAGCTGGACCAAGTACTTACTTCCGTAGCCTGTCAGCAGTGGCGGAAGCCAGCTCGAGCGACTGTGATGCATATTCAGCATGCGTATGGATTATGGGGTCGCTTTGTGTGTGGTAACGACAATTGAGATCTCCAAGTGAATCCCTTTTGCTCATGGACATCAAAGAAAGTCCTCAGCTCGACAGTTCGCACTGCACATGTACTAGTGAAGCATTCAGGTGTACACCAAACCATATGAGCAGAGCAATCGTAGTAAAGGCCAGAAATGTAGTCCACACCAGTGAAGCTCAAATGCTCAATGCTTGCTCGTATGGAAAATGAAGGCACTCATGAGATGTCCAGAATTCAGCCGTGCTAATGATGGGGCACCGTCTGGTTTTTCATATTATAAAGGATTATTATCAATATATTTACTAGAAAATGGATTATTGCCATGTCACCATGATTATACAAAGGGTCTGATGCAGACAAGCCATCCGTTGAAACCACCACTGACAATTATAGAAGGTTTTGCAGAAATCTAATTGCTAAAACGTCTAGCACACATCAATGATCAAACTAGCATCTAGATATACATGCGTCACTCCAATGAGGCTCCAAGGATTTCGGAAGAAATGATCATGTGATCAATCCGGTTCTCAGAATAGATTGACGGGAAAAGATAGGTTACGAATTTATGATCCTTGATAGTTGTGTGATCCATTTTTCTTCAAGAATCCTTGGTATAGGTTCCTCCAAGTGTGGAACTATTTAAAAAAAGGACAAAAATGATATAGCAATCACACAATGCACAACCTTTCATCCAGTTAGAGCATCCACAATGTGAAAATAAGAGAGCATTATGCTCATAAGGTCTACTTATACATTGTGGAGGTGATCCTTATAGCTATCCTTTGTTTGAGGTAGCATTATACATAAGGACCACCCATAGGGAATAAAAAAATCAATCTTCTCTACTCCAACTCCGTCTTTCTCCAAAACAGTTGGTTGCCACCATGGGGGAGAAGCAGCAAGGAGCCCGCCGTGGGAGAGTGAAAGAGGACGGGGAGCACCTACATGGCTATCGCTGGAGATCCGGCAGCGACTGTCGTCTCCGCCACCGGAGATCCACCCGCAACCATCGTTGATGCTGCTGGAGATCCACCTGCGACCGCCGTTGATGCCGCTGGAGATCCGCTTGTGACCGCCGACGCCGTTGAAGATCCGCCCACGACCGCCACCAACGCTGCCGCATGGAGATCCGCTTGCGACCGCCGACGCCGTCGAAGATCCGCCGCCCACGACCACCACCGACGCTGCCGCATCTGCTCGCTCTCACCGTCGTAGGATATGCCCGTGACCACCGTCGCCGATGCTGGATCCGCCCTCGACCGTCGCCGACGCCACCAGAGATCCATTCAGGACAATCGCCAGATTCACCCGCGCGTGCGATCACAGCCGCTGTTGCCGTCACTACCACCACCAATGTCGCTGGGTCTAGTCGCGCACGCCATCGCTAGCTCCACTCCTGTTCGCGACGGCCACCACCTCTCGCGGTCTCTCTCTCTCTCTCGTGAAGTGGTGGTGGTGTGGGGATGACCTCTCACGGTCTCTCTCTCTCTCGTGAAGTGGTGGTGGTGTGGGGATGAAGCAGAGGAAATTGAGTAGTTGGGAACATGGGGTCCACCTTAATGCCTAATTTTTCTATATACCCTGAATATATAGAATAATGGGATCCACCTTAATGCCTACTTTCACCTTATACATTGCTGGTGCCCTTAATCCATTCCCGCTGTGGCACAACGGGCATTTTGCTAAACAATACCACGAAACACAGCTCCACAGACAACTCACAAGTCACAACACAAATAGAGCATGTACACTAAACCAAAATAAAACCAAAATAACAGAACAGCATCCAATGTTGTAAACAAACAAAAAGAAAGAAAAACAAGGAATGAAGCCCAGCCAAACATTTTGCTACCTCTCAGCGAAAGATTGGCGTAAGACCTGATTATCAGGACCCAAAGGCTTATTCCG
This sequence comes from Oryza punctata, assembly GCA_000573905.2. Classification (NCBI taxonomy): domain Eukaryota; kingdom Viridiplantae; phylum Streptophyta; class Magnoliopsida; order Poales; family Poaceae; genus Oryza; species Oryza punctata. The sequence goes on from CM002497.2 coordinate 27,069,091, forward strand.
TGATGCAAGAAATTGCATTGTCCTACATAACATGATTGATTGCCAATATGATAACATAGTAATGCGACAAGAAGAAATGATGGAACAAAAAATTCCTAAAACTGCTTAGTTTATCACCTGTGGGGTGCGACTGCTAATTAAGACAGCATTGTTCGAAATCAACCTATCATCATCTCCTCTATTGCATAGAGCAAGTTTCAAGACATTTTCAAAACCAAGCAAGATGTGCCAAGGTAGCGTGAGTACACTAACTTTTGCCAAATATCAAGCAATATCAAGGATTGCTCCAGCTTACACAACAAGCAGCAATGAGCATTTATAAATTTGGTCACTCAAAAACAAACATACCAGCCAGAAGCTATAGAAACCTTAAGACATTGGAACATCACCTAACATTTCACTGTCTCGCGCTCAAAAGTCAAAATGGAACTAAGATCAATGACATTATCCCATAATATATCTCAATCTTCAAACTTATCAAAACCAGAACATCAGTGGTGCAAAAAACATAGTAAACAGCATTCCCACACTACCTCAGCAAAATTTCCAGACCTACTAGTGAAGTGTCTGTAAGAACGAGGCACTGAATTAGGACATCGTAATTACATTTCTTTACTATCTCCGATTTCTACAAGGATCAAAGGGTAGTGCAACCATAGGTCGCAACAACTAAAAGAATAAAAATAATTACTTATGAACGTCCTATTTCGTTCCTTTATTCAAATCCAACAATGTAAACAGATAATCAGCTATCCACCTGAACCTTAATACTAGAAGCATCACATAAAACATCCATCCAGGCAAGTAAGAGTAATCATCTTGCCCACCTTGGCACCAACAAAGCAATCACTAAACAATAACCAGGCAATTTAGCGCAAGCAATCAACATCAAATTGAAACTATAACTAAGAAAAGAAAATCAACCATCATAACCAGTGCAAAAATTCACACAGAATGTCTCCCAATATGCCTTTTAATAGATCCATACTACTAACATCGATACCCTTACAAGCAGGCAGTAGTACCATTACATCAGGGTGATTGATAATTTAGAAATTCCAAAAACCATTCATTGGCTGCTACTCAGAAAGCGAAAAGCTTTAGAAAAGAGAAAAGGATGAGATGGCCGTGCACCAGTACCATCCCATCGCCACCGGAGACAACGGGGGATCAGAAGCGGAGCTTGGTGAAGAACCACCTGTTCTTGCCGGTCTTGAAGCGCTCCTCGAGGCGCGCCTTGGCGGACTTGCATGCGGCGACCTTCTTGTCCCTGGTGACAAGCGCGTCGGGCCCCGCGGCGACCTCCTTGAGGTCGACGTCGAGGGTGTAGCGGGTGGGCATGAGGTGGGTGAAGTTGACGAGCTTGAGGAAGCACTTGACGCGCGACTTCTTGGCCGTCTTCTTCGCCGAGTCCTTGCGGATCACCTTCTTGGGGTACTTGGCGAGGCCGGCGACGAGGCAGTGGCCGTAGGGGCGGTCGCGGGTGCCCTCCTCGAACACGCGCACGATCACCGCCTTCCGCCCCGCGAACCTCCCCTGCAGCAGGATCACCGCCTTCCCAGGCTTGAGAAACTTCACCATGGCTGATCTCTCGGCTTCTCCTCTGCTGCTGCTGCTGCTGCGCCGCCGCCGGATGGAGTTAGGGTTCGCGGAGAGGAGAGGGTTTTTTTTTGCCCTTTATAGTCGGGATGTGGAGAGGATGGCTTAGGGTTTGAGATGGGGATAGAATGACGTGTTTACCCCTGGGATACGGTTCGTTGGATGCGAATCGGATGGGTTTGATTACCGGGTAGTGGTGGTGGGGCCGATCTGTCAGTGGTCAGATAGGTGGGCGAGCGTAGGGGCAAAATGGGAAGATTTAGAGCTGGGCTGAGGATTGGATATGCGCGCGTAAGGGCCGGGCCATACAGGCCGAGTTTTCAGATGGCCGGCCAATGTAGGCCCAGTTGTCAGACGGGCGGCCCAGCCGCTGGCTCATCTCGAGACACTGAAGAAATTTGCCCACCGGGTTACTTTCCGGCACCTGTAACGTACAGAGGATCACAGGAATTTTGCATGATGTTCGGAGATGTTTTTTGTTTAAGTTTTTTTACGGTCACCAAATTGTGGTCATTGATTGTTTTGGATCCAACGGCTGGTAAAGGCCCGTACAGTGAGGTACCACTTAATTCTTTGAGTGGTACTGCATAATGAAGGGGTGGAAGGGTAAGATTGTCATTTATCATTGTTAGGAAAGGGATGAATGGATCGATGGATGAGGCGAACACAGGCGAATGCATCTCGTCCTACACTCACGCTTGGTCGATGTTGCTATTTCTTTGTCGCATCGCGGCTTCGTCGTTCGGCCCGTTCCCCCGTCCCCTTCCACACGAGGGGCACCGTCTCCCCCTATCCTACCACTCACACGACTAGCGTCGCAGTCTGCAATGGGGGAGATGGATTTATCTGGTCTGCTTGCCCCCCACTTTGCTCCTCCTGCTCAATAGGTTTTGCGTGGGTGGCTAGCTGCCATGTAGTTTGGCATCAGGTTTAAGGCAGCAAGGGATGGCAACCGTGGATAAACAAAATCATCACTGAAAGAATCTCGATGCCGCTTAGAGGAGGTGAATAGGCGTTTAAAACTTTTAAGTAAATGCTGAAGCTAAATTTTTTAGAAATTTCAAGATATTTTCGGATATTCCGAAATATTTTTAGAAATTCTTAAAATCTCAGCTTTTGAAGCAAACTAGGCAAGGCAAACAAGAAGGGATAGTAGCACAGGTAGTTAAAGGGTTTGCACAAACAGCGACTAAACTAATAGCGGCACCAAATAGCAAAGTTAGAGGAGTAAGAGAGAGATATCACTGGGATTCTTGCAAATTGATGTGTTACCAAAGTTCAAATCTTTGAGGGGATTCTACTCTCCGTTGAGGAGATCGCTCACAATGAGTCGGGTCTTTTCCAACCTTATCCTCGTGAGGTTGCACAAATGCACTCCTCTTTCCACTAGTGGTATATCTTCCCTTTCGGAGGTGAGATCCGACCTTCACAAACTTCTCCCGGCCAACCACAAGTAGATCAGTGGTATACAAGTGTAACACCTAACCGTATAGAAGTTCTCAACCTTCAAGAGTAATAGATGATGCAAATATCTATTGGGGAATGATCGTCACGAAGTCAACACCAAGCACTCACACAAACTCGAAACAGCAACTCTCACACACACCAGATCCAAATCGAAGAACGGTGGAGAGGGGAATCATGTAAGTAAGGCTCAAAAGTGAATCTCAGGAGTAGCAAGCCAATGGGCACCAATTTTTCAATGAGAGCAGCCCCCTTGACTTGGAAGGGGAGGGGACTATTTATACCCCCACTCTCAGATCTGTCCGTTATAGGCAAAGATTCCATTTTTCGGACATTCCGAAATAACTTTTTGGACAAGTCCGAAAATCACCAGAACAGCAAACTGGAAAGAAAAACAACTGGGATTTTCAGCACTTCCGAAAACTTTTTTCGGACAAGTCCAAAAATTACTTTAGGACAAGTCCGAAAATAACCAGATCCAAAACTTTGATGCACAATCATTTTCGGAGATTCCGAAAATCAAGTCCGAAAACCACTTTAGGACAAGTCCGAAAACCACTTTAGGATAAGTCCAAAAATGTCCAGAAGCTTGTTCGACTCCACGGCATTTTCGGAAATTCTGAAAATGATTTTCTGACAAGTCTGAAAATGTCAAGAGGCTTTTTCTTAGTTCACAGACTTTTCGGAAAATCCGAAAATGCATTTCGGACAAGTCCGAAAACATCCAGAAGAGATTTTTTTTTGAGGAAATCACTTTGAAAGAATTGATTTTTGAGCACTCAACTCATTCTTCATTATCCATGCATCATCCCCCTTAATAGTACAACTTTCCTACCAACTCAAGAGCAAATAAAAAAGCTATATCAATACGAATACCTTTACGCCACCTTCTTTCTTTGCCTTGATCAAAAGCTAATATGAAATTTAGCTTGATGTTCATCAATGAATCATATCCTCTTGATCTTCAACATTTCATCTTGGGGTTTCCTCTTCACCAAGGGTTGATCCTCAACAACTTGTGACATCTTATGGCCTCGATCGGTTCATCGGTATTCGGCCAAGCACTTGTTCCTTCACCACTACGTCGGGTCCTTCGGCGCCAAGCCTCTGCTTGCCCTTCTCCCATGCATGGTTCATCGCGTAGCCAAGTCTTCCCAACCCTTCACCGCCTCTTGCCATCTTCCGTCACTTGTAGCATCGAATCGCAATGAAACCTCGTTGTATTGCATATTCTTCTTCATCATCTTCGTCAATTCTTCATTAGACTAATCCTTTGCTTATACACTCAATAAACGTATTAGTCCCTTAATCGTTTGTCATCAATTAACCAAAACCCACTAGGGGCATATATGCTCTTTCAATCACTAATTTCATCGCAAACTAGAAAGGCACCGTGAAGAATGAAGGCAGCTAGAAGCTAGTTGTCATCTCCTTTGAAAAGTCCTACCACCCTCCAAACAATAATTTCATCTCTAATTTCTCCATAGAGATGACTCGCCCATGCTTGCTCTGTTATTGAAGACTCCCAAATCAACCAGGATGCACCGCGGATGTTGCAGAGACCTAGCTAGCAGCGTGTTGGTAGACTGCGGAGGTGACGTTAGGGGTGGAAGCCATCATCCTGGGATTGGGAAGAGGACTTGCAGGGTCCTAGCTGCGTACGGGGAGGAGGATACGGCGGCGCCATTAGGGGAGGCCAAGCCATCGCCATGGGAAAGAGGACTGGGAGTGCCTGTGTTGACTTAGACGCTCCCGGAGGACCGGTGTTTTTTTCTTCATTCCCAATCGTATCCCAAAAGAATCAAGCGACATTTGTGTTCTTGCCCCTATTTTGAAAAGCAATTATGATATTACCCCTCTTTTTTAGGGTTTGTGATTTTACCCTCACTTTTTTTGAATCGAAACTTCAATATGCCCATGGTCTGTTAAGGGACGACGTCAAATCTATCATGAAAAGACATATATGACCATGCAGAATTGTCCTACTTTTATGAGAACTTTGTGGTTTTGACCATGTTTTGGCATCAAGTTTTTTGGTAGCATGTTGATAACAAAGGGTTGATATAATTTGCATGAATTTGAAAATGTGAACATTTCATATAATTGGCATCCAATTAGCCAATAAATCACCCAATCACAATCAGTGATGCAAATTTTTCCAAATTTCACTAGTTCTCTTCGAATTCAAAAAGAATACATCAGATATACTAAGCACTAGTAATTGACTAACACACTAGCAACTACTTGTTTGTAACAACACAAGAAATATTTGGTTTTTCACCGGAAAACATGCAATTTCTAACCTAAAAGATGCAGAGACCCAACATTTTGAAGCTCACATCTGCAAGACAGAGACTCATTTCCCCTCCTTCGTAAATCTACCTGAGGCAATAGCCAGCCTTCGTCACTTCCGATAGTTAACCTTGCTGCAGCCTGCTCGGCTCGCCCCATCGCTTCCAGTGCTTGCTCCCCTCATCGCCTCCGCTAGTTGCCGCCGCCGCCACCTGGTTGACTCGCCACGTCGTCTCCCTCTAGCAGCAGCACCTGCGCTGCCGCTTGCTCGCCTCGTCGCGTCGTTGCCCTAGTCCCCTAGCCGTCGTTGCCATCGCCACCTACTCCTCTAGAGTTTGTGGATGTGGATGGGAAGGATTTGGGAGAGCAGGTTGAGAGCCCAACTCAAGCTATGGGTGGATGAACATATGAAATTACTCATTTTGATGGAGATTTGTAGCATCATTGAAGTAAATACAAATTGAGATCATAGAAACATGAGCTTGTGATATAGCTACATCTCTGTCCCTGTATTCACATTCCACCTTCAACAAAGTGTTGATTTCCCTTAAAGCTAACCATCAGAAGTGCCACCCAGAAAACACTTGCTTCTAAGAAGCAGCTATTACCAAGAAATTCCAGTTTCAAATGAACGAAGAATCATTGGAATTTCCCATCTTTTTTAGCTCTGCTCCTAGAAAGGAGGCTGATCTTGACGTCGGTGTTAGTTTTTCCAATGAAATCACTCTCAAGCTCTTTGAGAAGATTCAAGATGTTTCGAAATCTCCTTCATGTTCGTGCTTTAAGTCAGTTCGTACTTTTCAGTATATAAGAGAATGATTGAACTCGCGTTGAAAGCTACTAAGCTATAGGTAGATGAACACATAAGGGATAGAAGGGTCATTTTTCATTTTCATAAATCATTTTCTCTACTTTAACTCAATAGTTCTGGACCCACCTAATTACCATCCAAACTAGGGGGTAAACGGTGGCTTCCTTTCAAAATAACGAGGGTAAATTCGCAAACCCAAAAAACATAGGTAAAAACATAATTACAACTGAAAGTAGGGGTAATAATGAAATTACCCCAAGAATCAACCGAGAGGTACAAGTGCTTGACGGAAACAAAGCACATACACCATTTAGCTTCTAATTTATTCTTTTGATAGTCAAGTCGTCTTATTGAAGAAAGAAACTTCGACAAGGTTAACTAGTACATAAATGAAGCAGAAGAGAGTACTGACGTAGCCATGCCAGCTCTATTTTTTTATTATTCAAAGGAAAAAAAATAAAGAATGTACTACTCCAAGCTACTTCTATTTATCTCCTTGTAGGGCCAAAATTCCGAGCTAAGCTACCGCCCTGTACACCAACCTATTCCAAGCCCTGTCTCGTTTCTTCCTTAGCCTGTCAGCAATGGCGAAAGCCAGCTCGAGCGACTGCGATGCATTCAGCCTGGGGTCACAGTTCGTGCGGTAGCGAGAGCTGAGATCATCAAGTGTCACCGTCTTGGATCCACCAATGCATTCTGTAACGTTCTGCCCTGTCATCTCCAGGTGAATCCCTCCAGGGTAGCTTCCCTCTTGCTCATGGACATCAAAGAAAGCCCTCAGCTCGCACTGCACATGTACAAGAAGATACAAATGGTGTCAATGTGTCAAATATTCATGTGTAAGTCAGTTGTTCATCAAACCGTGAATGGTGAAGTTTCAGTTCTTACCCTGATCGCGTCGAATGATCTTGTCTTGAGACCACATGGTGCACTGATGGTATTTCCATGCATGGGATCACTCACCCAAGTAACAATCAATCCAGCTTGGCGGACTGCTCTGATCATATGTGGGAGCTTAATGCGCATGTTCTCAGCACCCATTCTTGTGATGATTGTCAGTCTTCCGGGCTTGTTGTGAGGATTCAAAATCTCACACAATTTAACAAGCTCTGAAGGTTCAAGCTTGTCACTCACCTATTCAACATAGACAGGTTTAGTTATTTGCATAGACACAACTCCCTCTGTACAGAAATAACCATAAAAGTATGACTAGTTTTCAATTGGAATAAAAAAAGATTCACAATAAAACGTATCGTATTCACCTACAGACAACATCTTTTTTCTGACATATTAACATTCACATGTAAGCCTAAATGTCAAGACTACGACTCATGAGCTATGGAAGTAATATTGCTACTTGTCATTTGAGATGGAGCTTAAGTACCTCTGACAGTCCAATGCTGATACATAGTTTGAGAATTTCAGTAGATATATCATACAGAGTACTGAAGAGACACTGATTGAAGGTCTTATGCAAAGAAGCCAATTCTGAAGAAGTGGATGGGTTACCTTTACACCCAGAGGGTTGGAAATACCACGAAGGAATTCAACATGAGCACCGTCCAATTGTCGAGTCCTCTCCCCAACCCAAAGCATATGAGCAGAGCAATCGTAGTAAAGCCCAGAAATGGAGTCCACCCTTGTCAATGCTTGCTCATATGGCAAATGAAGGCACTCATGAGATGTCCAGAATTCAGCCGTGGTCATGATGGGGTGCTGAGGAGTCAGACCAGCAGCAACCATAAAGCCTATGGCATCGTGAACCCTCTGTGACAGCTCCAAATACCTGCTCACAGAAAAACAAAAAATGTACAAAGGATTAGTGCCAATGATATTTACTAGAAAATGGATATCCTTATCTACAATTTGCCATGTCACCATGATTATACTAGGGATCTGATGCAGACATGCCATCTGTAACAATGCACTTCTTATACAGTTGTTTGGAAAAAAAAAACATTTCCGTTCTTGTGAAACAACCACTAACAAGTGTAAAGAATTTTGCATCGAACTATTTGCAAAGGGCCTAGCACCTGATGATAGTAGCTACCACTAGACAATTACCTGTCACCTTGCGTGCTGTCCCTCAAGAAGTCAAGATTCCACTGAGTGACTCTCTGAAGATCCGCATACCCTCCATGGGCAAATCCTCTGAGAAGATTCAGGGTGCTCGCGGACTGGCTGTAGGCTCTAATCAACCTTTCAGGATCTGGTGCACGCGACTTCTCATCAAAACCATCGCTGTTAATGATATCACCTCGATAGGAAGGAAGTGTTATTCCATCTATAGTCTCAGTTGGGTTTGATCTTGGCTTTGCAAACTGGCCAGCCATCCTTCCAACCTGTAATATACGGTGTCAACCCTCTTAAAAGATCCTTTGGACAAATAAAAGGATAATGCTATATTCTATCAGCGCTTGAATCATTAAATGTTAAGCCAGAAATGGTTTTGTAGAACATAAACCTCACAAAGGAAACTGCAAATATGAAATATGCCTTTCTGTGTCAATCTAGATTCCAGAATAGACTAAGATATTGAATCTAGCTTGTTTCTTAAACAACATGAATGCTTATGGTTTCATGTGTGCACTGGTGACCACATCCAGTCCTTGTCTTTCTTGCTGATATATCTTGTTTGTCAAATATTAGGGATGGAAATTGGGGATTAACTTGTTGATCCATTGGAGTACGACTGAGAAAGACTAAAAACCCCTTAACACACTAACACACATACCCTTAACATTGCCTCTAACTAGTAACTACCTTTCTTTTATCTGTTATCATGTACTCTGCCTATGAGAGATGCCTCATCTGTTTCATATTATAAGTCGTTTGATTTTTTCCTAGTCAAATTTCTCTAAGTTTGACCAAGTTTATAGAAAAATATATTAGTATTTCAACCCAAAAAAAATATATTATCAAAATATATTCAATGTTACATTAAATGAAACTAATTTAATATTTTAGATGTTGTTATTTTTTTCTATAAATTTGGTCAATCTTAACAAAATTTGACTAGGGAAAAAGTCAAACGACTTATAATATGAAACGGAGGGAGTAGTAATTTTGCTGTAAAATTTTCTAGCAATGCAAAGTTCAGGAATAGATGCTACTCACAATCAACCATCTATTCCTTTCAGAAAATAAAAAACAGAAAACTGAATGGATGAAAGCGTGTTGTGCCATAATTTATAAATTATAAAGTCTGATATTTCAGAATTTGACAGCGACCCGATATATTATATTCAATCCCCAACACGCTGACAATTTCTTCTTCAAACATATTTGGATGGATGTATCTCCCTCTAAATCTCTATTTTTTATTAGAGATTTGCTCCGGCCACCAAAAAACACCTCGAGGTACCGGTACGGTACTAAATCGTTTCCGATCATTGGATCTAGCTGGACAGGATAGGCATTGTTACATTCAATGATCGGAACCGGTACATCGAAGTACTTTTTGTTGGATCGGAGCAAATCTCTTTTTATTATGTCTACATCGCCTGATCTCCATCTCAAAGAGAGATTGTGAAGATGACAGCTGGGACCTGCAACAGCTTACTCCCTCCGTCCCAAAGGAACGGACCTCTTAACCTCGTACATGATGTGACGCATAATACGAGGTTGGTTTTTTTACTGAGGGAGTAAGCCTGAGTGATCAGGCACATGACATATATTTGTTCTATCTGAATGCGCAAAAATTCCAAACCATGCAGCGTGTGTCGGACAGGAAACAGATACCCATTCTCGATCTCGAATTCCAATCAGGTATAAAAATGGAGATCGTTAGGGATGGATGGGAGAAGAAGAAATGGTGAGAGGATGAAGCCATGGCCCATGGGAGCGGGCGATCGAGATGAGGAGGACCTTGATGGTGGGCATCTGCCCGCCGAAGGTGAGGACGACGGCCATCTGGAGCATGAGGCGGAAGGTGTCGCGGATGTTGTTGGCGGCGAACTCCTTGAAGCTCTCGGCGCAGTCGCCGCCCTGCAGGAGGAAGGCCCGCCCCATGGCGGCATCCCCGAGCCGCTCCTCCAGCTTCCGCGCCTCCCCGGCGAACACCAGCGGCGGGAACGACGCCAGCTCGCGCTCCGCATCCTCCAGCGCCGCCGCGTCCGGGTACTCCGGGATCTGCCTCGCCGGCCGCGCCCTCCAGCTGCCCGGCTCCCACCCGCTCGTCGCCGCCGCCCCCGCCGCCGCGCGCACCGTGATCATCCCCCGGCGCCGCCTCGGCCCGGAGGACCGGGCGTCCTCCAGACGCGTGGCATGGAAGATCGCCGCGTGCCCCACGGTGAGAGCCGCCATGGCAGAAGTGACACGTCACGAGTGGATGCGCAGCCGGAGGCAAGACTGGCTTAACGCTAGGGTATTTATACGTAGAGCCGCGTATTCTGCTACGTATAATAGTCACAATAGTGTACGTCTATACGGTACACATTTTTTTTAACACAGTACAAAGCAAATACTCAACGCGCACGTATACATCCCTATAAGTGTGCGCCCGCACCCTATCCTATAGGACATCCGAATTCCAAATTAATTAAAGACTATACCGACAAATCACGTAGTTTATCACTTGAAAAATAATTATCTATAGTATGTGTGAATATTCGTATCAAATCTAAAAATCGTAAATAAATGTGAATACACATATTAAATAGAGAAGTTGAACCTAACTAGTTGAGCTAGGTAACCATTTCTTATGTATTTCGTAGCTTAAGTTTTAGTGTTATATTGGACATATTATCGTTTTTATTACAGGAAAAAAATAAAAATATTATAAGAAATATATTTAACAAATATTCTAAAATAGAAGAAATATTTTTAAGAAAATGTATTTTTAAAAGTGTAGTTCAAATAATCCATTTAAATAATTTAAGGACAAGATAGCATAGCACAAATAATTCGTATACATGATTCAATGAATAAGCACGAAAACGCTTCTATCTGGGTGCTTGACTGAACGGGGAAAAAATTGAACACCCGCGTGGCTCTTCTGAAACCATCTTATTCTTGTTGTTTCTTATCCTATCCTATAGCTAAGGCCTCTAGATCCACCGCTAAATTTTTTTACCCCATCACATCGAACGTTTGAACACATGCATGAAGCATTAAATGTGGATGAAAAAAAAAACCAATTACACAGTTTACGTGTAAATCACGAGACGAATCTTTTGAGCCTAATTTCGTCATGATCTGATAATGTGGTGCTACAGTAAACATTTGCTAATGATGGATTAATTAGGCTTAATAAATTCGTCTCGCAGTTTACAGGCGGATTCTGTAATTTGTTTTGATATTAGTCTACGTTTAATACTTTAAATGTGTGTCCGTATATCCGATGTGATCCGTCAAATTTTTTTACCCCTGGATCTAAACACCCCTAAGAATAATCATAATACCCATTGCAACTCCTCGACACTCTCCCTCTCACTCTGACTGCCCATAATGCTCTGACATAAAGTACTACTCTCTTTTTTATTCTTTCTCATATGTTTCTACTTGTTCTCCTTAATCTATAAATTTAAATAATCTTGTTTTATAAATTATTTATCTAATGCACAACCTGAATATACCATTGTATTAACCGTAATTAAATCTTATAACAAGATCTCACTTGACTATATTTTGATTTTTTTAAAAAAGTGTTTTTAATGGAGTTTTGAATTGTTGCAATAGTTATTTAATGGTGTTTCACTCTATCATTTTGAAATGTTGCACGGGGTGTTTTTTTTTATGTTTCAGGAGATATTTTGTGCTGTCTTCGGATAATGTTTCACTATATCAGTATTGAATGTTGCACATGATGTTCTTTAAATGTTTCAGGAGGTATTTTGTGTGATGTTTCAACTAATGTTTCACTAGGTCATTTTGAAGTGTTGCACGTGGTATTGTTTTAATGTTTTACCAGGTACTTTGTGATGTTTCAGCAGTTACAACTCCATGTTTCATATATAATATAAAAATGTTTCAGTTAGAAATATAATTAAATATATTTCTTATTTAAAATATAATAATGTTGGATCTCTTTGTAAAGATTTAATTGCAACAAATTCAATGGTGTAATCGGATTACAAATCAGATAAATAATTGTAAGAAAAATGATTCACAGTTTGTTAATGAAGTGCACAGGATAAGATATATAGGTGTGAGAAGGTTTCATTCATACATGAAGAGAGAGATAAATAAAGCATGCATATGAAGGCTGATGAAAAAAGATGATGTGTGGAGAAAAAAATTGGACGCCCGATGTATAGTGGGTTCGGAATAAGCGTAGCGTCCTCCTTGCCAATGTTCATACAATACTACAAACAATTATTTATTTTTTTTCTTTATCACTTACGCTGCAGGAAAATCCGGTGCAGTATACAGATATATACGGCAGAAAATGCATCTATGATTCGGTTTGGCGATCACGTATATTCCGGATCATATTTACAGCTGCAGCACAACGACCGTGCATGCATGGATGGGATGGTCAGTAGGTGTCATACTCATCGGCGGCATCCTCTTCCTCGTCGTCGCTCTTCAGCTCGGCGAGCTCGGCGAGCAGCGCCGGGTCGGCGGCGGCGGCGGCGGCGGCGGACATGTCGCCGGGGACCTTGGCCTCCTGGATGATCCGCATGATCTCCTCGACGGCCTGCGTCGGAGGGGCGGCGTCCGTGTCCTTGTAGTTGGCCTTCTCCCTCTCAGATATCTCCTTGGGCAGATTCTTCAGAAACCACGGGTGCTTCTTTATCTCAGGGATCGTGATCCTCTGAACATCAAAAGTTCAGGGATGCAAACTAGAGTTAGTTAAATTCAGAGGAATCCGTCTCGTTAATTGCAGACAGAGTTTGAGCATTACAATATAATAATTGAGATTATGCCGCATTACAGTGAGTAAGATTACAGGCAGACCCTGAGTATGGTTTAAGGTTAATTTTCCCTTTGGAGTAATCTACAGTTTGGTCTAGTTTGGCATCTTGGGATCTCAGTTAGACTAGGAGGTAAAATGTGTGAAATTAAGTACCTTTGAAGGATCGGCAACAAATATTTGAGACAGAAGGCGCCTGCAGTCGGAAGACACCCTCACGTAGTCCGGGATGGAGTATTGCACGCCAAGAATTCTCTGTCGAGTGGAACAAGGCGTGCATATTCAGAGTTTCAGACTCACCATTCAAGCAAGGTGTAGAAAAGGCTTGGATGATGATGAACAGAGGGGAATGGAGCACTTACGCTGATCGTTTTGCGGAAATTCCTCGGATCACTTGGATCTTCGAACGGGTATGAACCGACGAGCATCACGTACAGTGTCACACCACAGGACCAAACGTCTGCTACCTGGGTAAGGAGACGCATTACCTCATATCATGCAAAGATGCAAATCGATCATGGGATGTTTCAGGAACTTCAGTAGCATCCTAACATTACTAAAAACGTAAAGCTTATGCTTTTCGGTTTTGTTCGCGCTCAGTATAAGAATTTTCAGATGCAATGGACCACTTTTAGCTAATGTCTAAATGCTCAATTGCTACGGTTCAATTATGTTAGGAAAGAAAGGCAGTGCTGATAGATACTGCTACCTATCTTAACTTTCCAGCGAAATAACTGAAGATTGCCAAACATAGAGAGAAGTAACTTGCCTTGCCATCATATTCTTTTCTTGAAAGAACTTCTGGCGCTATGTATGCTGGAGTACCAACTGTAGATTTTGGTTTGGAATGCAGCAAAGCTGACTGAAAACCACAGAAGCCAAGTTGGTCAGTATGATTCTACCAAGAACAATTCGATCAATTTCAAGTAAAGTACTATACTTTGAGTTGAGATGTAGAACAGAACTAATATTCATGTTAGCACCTTTGAGTAACCAAAGTCACAAATTTTCACACGAGGTGTTGGGCTTCCATCCAGGAGGGTGTTCTCAAGTTTAAGATCACGGTGGCAAATCTCCTGCATTTTGTTGAAGCAGTTCATGATCACTTGAGCCATGACTTATGCTATCTGTTGTCACTTTTGAGGATTTTCAACAAGCAAAGCATACCATGGAATGACAGTAGCTGACACCTGATATTAGCTGCTGGAAGAAGTACCTTGCCTGTTGACATAGATAATAAGGGAAATGAATCAATTATTGAGCACGGATGGTTGCAAAAGGGAAGATTAGCTGGTGAGAAGACAGGTCCGCCTGAATGTAACCTCATCTTCACTGAATCTCCCTGCGCTGCAGATTTGCTCAAAGAGTTCTCCACCAGCAGCATACTCCATGACAATGGCCAGGTGTGTGGGTGTCAAACATACCTGCTCTCCATCGACACACGAAGAAAGCATGTGTTATCCCAGGTGAAAATTTCACTTCGATCTTAAGACGATACACTACTTGCTGATCGTATGGTAATTAATCAGCCAGTTGTGCTTGACAGATGTAAACCCAAGACTCTTATAGTTTGTTTCAAAAATAAAATAGAATTTTACTTTCTACAGTAACATTGGATACTCAGCTCCATCATGATCATGTTTCGTCCATCTAGTTTGACTAATAAGTCAGTGAATCTGTCGGACGACTGATGAGTGAAAAACATCTGAATTACCTCCTTAAACCGAATGATGTTTGGATGCCGGAGCGACCTATGATTGATGATCTCCCTCTGCACATTTTCATCAATCTGCACACAGAGCAAACCAACCACCCATGCATCAATCAATCAAAACTAAAAGCCAAGAGTCGCCGTGCATCTAGAACAACGAATTGCTGAAAACATCAACTCACACACACTATCAAATTATCAATCAGCCTGACGCAAGAAACTCAGAAATTAATCAGAAAAGAGAAGAGAAGAAAGCGACAGAGGCAGCATCAGCAGACCTTCTTGCCCCTCTCGATGTACTTGACGGCGACGAGCTCCTTGCTCCTCTTGTCCCTGACCAGCCTGGCCACCCCGAAGTTGCCGGCGCCGAGCTCCTTCAACGCCTCGTACCTCTCCTCCATTGACCCCCAAAAACCCAAACCCGAAGAGGAGAAGCCGCGGTTCGAGACCGAGGCGACGAAGCCGACCACCCAACCAACCCAATCAGAGGCGAGCTAACCTCCAAGCAAATCGAACCGAAGAGGAGGGCGGCGAGGTGGAGGAATAGGAAATTCTCGAGGTCGCCGTCACCGGAAAGCGACGAGGTCTCGTCTCTGGTCGGACTTGAAGCCGAAGCGAAGCAGCGACGGCGGCGTACGACGCGGTGGCACGAGGTGGGGTGGGGCCACGGATGCGCGACACGTGGCCCCCACGAGTGCCGTCGCTGTTCCGTGGGCCCCACGCGTGAGCTCAGCTAATCGGCGGGCGGCGGGTGGGATGGGAGTGGGGCCCAAGGATTAGGTGGCGCGTCCGGCGAATACGACGTGGCGGCTTTGTCGCTCCGGGTACGATGCCACGTGTAGCGGCCGGTGCTGCCACGTGGCTCCATGCAAGCCCAGTAATCCAGTATGTATTATATGTAGGCCCATGGTAAGAAAAGGCTGGTGTCCAGCAACGTAGAGCTGGGCTTTATTTTTTATTTCCAAAGATGCAGGGCCGGTTTCTGAAGTGCAAACCATGGGCTGCACGATAAATTAATTAGGGTTTGTTCCCTTCGATGCTATAATTAACCCTCTTAAAATTTAAAACACCAATATTTAATAAAGTTTAGTTAAATTTTGGTAGGGTGGAAGTGTGTTGTTTGGTTTGGTACGATGCCAAATATTCTTGTATAGTGTTACGTAGAGAAATTTCTAGAATATCACCAAAATTTGGCTTAGTAAGAATATTTAGAATGTGTTTAGATTGGTACCTTGCTAGAATTTGATAATGCTAAAGTTTAGTATGGTTGGAAATGGTAGCGAACCGAACAGCCCCTTAATCCTTTTTAGCAAGACGCGGTTGGTTAACTTGGTTTTGTTGCTAGTTTCGTAGGAATTTCATATGGTTATGAGCCAAGCAAAACAAAATTAGTTTGCTTTCCCCTCAACAATTTCTCCTAATGTTACTTGTGCTAATTGTCGTGGCTGCGTCGGTTTGACATGGTCCATTGTCCGTTGAACAGAAAATCCAAGCCAACTTTCTCTAGTCTTACCTCAGTTTGTTTTTTTTAGAACTCTTTATATAGTTTAACCTCAGTCACATGCAACAATCTAGTAGTACATGGTTTACCTCAGCCACGTTCTTCAAGTTGATAGAAAGAAAACATGTGCTATATTATCTGCACACGACCAAACAATTGATGTTGCATTCTGTTAATCACAAAATTTTGTCAAGTTCAATGACCATTATTAGCAAGCTCGTCACAACGCGCGGGGTTCATGTAGTACTACATGGTTTACCTCAGCCACGCGCAATAATTATAGAGAGAATTTACAATAACTCATCGCTGCTGCTGGCGTTCTCCCACAGTACGTCAATGCACACTACCAATACAACCGTATTTACAACGCTACCACATACTACTGCAGTAGTAATAAACTAGGACTAAATAGGCCAGTTCGACAGAATGCTGCCGCTACGGCTGTGCAGCCCGTTGCTTGTCACTCTATTCGTACTGGCTGCGGTAGCCCGGGCAGCCGAACAAGCACTCTGTTGCAGAAACGAATCAAAGTCACAACTCACAACAATACACTGGGAAGCACGCATCACAGCAAGAGGCGAGATTCAACGCTGCTCCAAATTTCCAACGCAATATACTCTCGAGCGGCTGCTTCGAATTGAGAACGAATTCAGAGAAGAGCAGTTTGAACACGGAAGGAACGAAGACGCGCACGCGCGCGTCGGATGAATCTGCGAATATTCCAGCAGCTGACCAAGCGGGAATAGACGACGACGTCGACGAGGCCCGTGGGCCGTAGTCCGTAGCTGCAAAGCAAAAGTCCGCAAGGCCCGCGCGCACGTGGGCGCGGGGCGGTCGAATCGTTCGTCTTCTTTCCGAAAAGGAGTCGGGGGGAAAGCGAGGCGCAACGGACTCGGGCCCACCTATCGCGTAGGCTGGCTCGGCTCGACGAGACAACCCCCCGACCACGACGCGTCGCGCACCAAACCCCCAACCCGACCTCCGTTCCGCCCTCCTCCCTGCTCCGCGCTCCGATCCGCCGCCGACTCCTCCTCCACGCGCGCGCCGCCGGGGGAGGCGCCTGGGCGGGGCGGGGCGCCGGCGTGTGGTGGTGGAGGAGTGGGTGATGCGAGATCAGCAGCGGCGGCGTTAGAGGGGTGTGGTCGCGGCTACTCTACTCCGGTGGGTCTGGGGCGCGCGGGGATGGGGTGCTTCCAGTCGACGGCGAGGCGTCCGCGCCCTGGCTACGAGGACCCCGTCGGCCTCGCCTCCGAGACCGCCTGTAAGTTGTTGTACTTAGTACTTACCACTTGAGGATGAGGAGTACTCTACTGTACTGTATTTCATTTCATCTAAGAAGTAGGGTTCATCTGATTTATGCAATCGGCACGCGTACTGAAAGTTCTAAATCTATTGTTAATCCATTGTTTTGGATGTGTAGTTAGCGTTAGTGAGGTGGAGGCTTTGTTCGAGCTGTTCAAGAGCATTAGTGGTTCCGTGATCGACGATGGGCTTATCAATAAGGTGAACCTCTAACTGTTCTTGGGGGTATTTCTGTGTCCTCTCACCATATTGGCATCATGGCATGTGTGATTATCAGCATCATGATGCATTTACTATTCTGCTTTTGTAGCTTGTTGTGGAATTACAAAATTAAACCTTGCCACATTCGAATATATCTCCACGTACTGTTCCGTCTTTCGCTGGATATGAGAGGAGGTGCTCTCATATCGGAATTTATTGAGGGGAGTGAGGCTCGAACCTGGGTCGGCTAGCCCACACCTTGTGGTGCTAGCCGGAAGACCCCCAGGCCTTTCTCACCGTCCCGTCTTTCAGGTTTCAGCTGCACAAATTATGTGGCGGATGCCCTTTCTTCTCTGAATTGTTTTGCTATGTCAGCAGTTCTATTCATTCATATTGGAAGTGAACATGAATCTTTGTTGTACACACTCTGATCCTTTATTCCTCTTGTACCGCTCATTGGATTATGTGTCTGCCTATCTTTTTTCTCAAAGTTTAATAGGCAAAACTTGTTCCCGATATAAACCATCTGGCTGACAGATACTATCACAATGTAACATGTTACACAATGATAGCTCAAAGTTTGAATCACTTTCTTCCTGCCTTGTCAATATTGATCTGTCATGCTATAAAGCTAGACATAATACCTTTCTCTTCCATCTTCACTTTTGTTTTTTGCACCTTGTTGTCGCGTCTTGTGTGATGAGGTGAAGAAGTTCATTAACTGCTATCTGAGCAGCCATACAGGTTCATGCACATCTGCTAGTTCTCATGAACTATAATCTTGATGTCATCAGTAGCTGAATTCACGGTATGAAATTAGGGGCTACCTATCTAACATTCAACAGAAAATCCCCCCCAAAAAATATGTCAAATGTAACTACAACACAACTATAGTGTAATTATTACAACGTAAACGTAACTAGCATATAATTCCAAATATAAATAGGGTGCAAGCGGTATGTAAATACACCATAGCTCAGTGGGGAAGTGTGCACGCATGATATGATATCCTTGCGCCGGGGAGCTACAGCATGCGAAATTATTTTGCCCCCTTCCTAGCACGAATCTCAGAGCACATCGAACAGCCCCAAAACTGGCTAATTTGTCCAAAAAAATCTTTCAAAAATTATTTAGCGATTCCAATGAAATTACTATAATTAATACTTGACATCATTTTGCTATGCAGGAAGAGTTCCAACTTGCATTGTTTAAAAACAAAAGGAAGGAGAATCTTTTTGCTAATCGGGTATCCATCTCCTTATCAACCATTCTCATTTAGGTTCTGATAGTACAATTTCTGTGTGCTTTCAGGCACAAACATATTCTATCACTTGAAATTTACACGGAATGGACCTTGCAGATATTTGACCTTTTTGATGTGAAGAAAAGGGGGGTCATCGACTTTGGTGACTTTGTTCGAGCTTTAAATGTATTTCATCCGAACATCCCAATGGAAGAAAAAATTGATTGTAAGTTATTGCCATTCTGTTTTTATCTCAACTTTGTTGATACCTTAATTTCAATTCCTAAATGATTGACCCCTTGGACAGTTTCCTTCAAGCTATATGATATGGACAACACTGGGTTTATTGAACGAAAGGAGGTAATTTCTTACTATTTCTGGGTCTATGGTTCTGCATACGCACTCTGTTTTCTGGTTCTGAATTTACTAAAATGGTTATACCAAAGATATGTGTTGGTGGTAATCCAGTGGTGTGTATTGCACTCTTCTTTACCTCCGAAGTAACATATTTACGGCAAGCTTTAATATACATCCTATTCTTTGTTTGGCAACTAAAATTTCTATTGTAATTCTCCTGTACAGGTGAAACAGATGTTGATTGCTCTTCTAGGTGAATCAGAAATGAGATTATCTGATGAGATTATTGAGACAATCCTTGACAAGGTTTGGACATTTGATTAAAAAAATTAGTTAAGCTGTAGGTGATTCTGGTGTATTATGACAGAGTTAAGACTTACAATGACCTATGTGGTTAATGGCAGACGTTTTCAGATGCTGATACTAATCAGGATGGGAGAATAGATAGAACAGAGTGGGAGAATTTTGTCTCAAGGAATCCTTCTTTATTGAAGATAATGACCCTCCCGTACCTCAAGTGAGTATGACAGAAAATACTTATATGGAAGCATTTTACTGCTACTATCTTTATCTCCCATATTCAAAGAAGTTAACGCTGTCATTCCAATGTCCAAAGCTTGACTGAGGCCTGTGCCATCTAAGATAAGATAGACAATGAACATTCGCAATCTATGACTCATTTCGTACCTCAAGTGAGTATGACAGAAAATAGAAATATGGAAGTGTTTTACTGCTGCTATGTTTATCTCCAATACTATAGAAATTATTGGTGCCACTCTGATTTCCAAAGTCTGAGGCCTACGGCAGCTAAAAGAAGATAGACAATGAACTTTCACAATCTAGGCATGCATGAAATTACAGTGGGGGTGGGGGGGTGGGGAGTGGGGAGGTGGGGCGTAGATGGGGTGCATAATTCATCAACTTCTAAATGTGAGTGAAGTTAATAATGCTATGTAGCTGCCACAAGACATTTATTTATTGCAGCAATAAATGCTTGTTTGACCTATATTTCTATTTCAGTCATCTAAAACTTGCAAAAGAGACCAACTAAGTAAATGTCCCAAGTAACAGCTTCTAGAATCCAATCCTCTCTGTAGATATTTGGTTACCGTGTGGTAGACCGCTAGCCTACTTACATACATTCTTTCATTCTCTCCATGAACATTTGACATATAGCAGTTAACATCGTTTCTAACCATTTTCGCTTGCATTTTTCAGGGACATAACAACCACATTTCCCAGTTTTGTATTCAATTCCGAGGTTGATGATCTCGTCACATGATCGCATTTCTCTTACCGGTGTACAGTTAGCAGAAAAAAAGGAGTTAATTTATGAGTGAAAGAGGCAGAATATTCGGAGGTGCTATTATCATACAAGGAGTATAATTATTAATTGCGCAGCAGCTTGGAAGCGTATAACTTCATTGATACTGTCATCGCACAGAATATTAGCGTTGTTGAAATTTTAGTGTTGTTGATTAGATTTGGGAGCTAAACATGCCGAAACCAGAGATATAACATCTGTATGTGTTGTGACTTGCAATTTTCAGGTGTTTGCCAACTATACCAGCTTATCTATCCTTGATCCCAAGTAGAGATGCTACATATTTATCTAGTTGTTTGCAAAACATGAGTGGAAATTCTCTGTTGTTCTGTATGATGATTTCTGCTGTTTTATTTTTTTTAACTATGATGGCTTTTGGTGGAGATAGCTGAAAGGAAAAAAAAATAAACACAAAAATCCTTGGTAGTTGGGTTTAGTGGGCTGTATTGGCCCATGAAGCACAGAATGTGGGCCTCATCTGAGCCCAGCAGGAGCAGCCGACACCAACCGGGTGGAAATCCCGTAAACACCCCCGGCCCCCGCGAGGCCGCGACAGAAAGAGGCGGGGGTAAAAATATCTGCGCCGAGTTGGGGCGTCACTTTTGCGGGAAACCCCCGGGCTCTTTTCGTAATTACAGCGGCCGCCCACCCACCTCACGCCCACGGGCTCTCACTCGCTCTCGCTGTCCTCCTCTTCCCCCCTCCCCGCCTCGTCACCACTCCGATCTCCTCAGCTCGATCCTGCGCAAACCCTAGCCCCGCCCGCGAGCGCCGCCATCGCCCGACTGGGAGCCCGAGCCCTCGCCCTCGCCCTCACGGGGTTGCGAGAAGCGGAGGCTGTAGTAGGCCGCGCCGTAGGTAGGGCGTAGGGTATGAGCGGCGCGTACAGGGATCGGGGGTTCGGCGGCGCGGCGGCGGAGATGGACCGGAAGCGCATCAAGGACGTGCTCGAGAAGCACCTGGACAGGTCGTCCCCGTCCACCTCCAGGGGGACGGCGGCCAAGGAGAGGGACCGCCTCGCTGCCTCGGGGGGGAAGCTGCCCGCGCCGCTCGGCAAGGCCGGGAAGGTCTCCGATAGTGGTAAGGATCTAGTTTG
The DNA here is from genome assembly GCA_000573905.2 of Oryza punctata. Taxonomy (NCBI): domain Eukaryota; kingdom Viridiplantae; phylum Streptophyta; class Magnoliopsida; order Poales; family Poaceae; genus Oryza; species Oryza punctata. Next base: position 27,090,848 of record CM002497.2, read on the forward strand.
TTTGTTCCGCGCAAGGCTTGTGTGCTGTTTGTTTTGACGGTGGTTGGGGTTGGTGGCGTGTGGTGCTACATTGCCTGCTTTGGTTAGATGATGATGCAGCTTCTGTAGTTTCTCGGGTAGAATCTTAGAGTGAAATTTGGTGCGCTGTCGTGATAACTTAGTGAGGCTTGTGTATACTTTTTCCGATGGAATGAGATGTAAGAGTTTGGAAGTTCATTGCATTAACTGGAGCTGAAGTAGGCGAAGTTCTACGTTCTGTTTGAACTTCACGTAAATACCATCCGGCGTACTGCATTAATTGATGTTATGACTTAGAATGTGTTCGCATAACACCGGTTAATTAGTTCTAAATGACGTTTTAAAAGGCGGTACGTAGTTTTGTGCGGTCACGCCACATTGTAGCACTTATGCGGCATAGTTGGACGCTTATGCGGTATAATCGGCCACTTCTGCAGCTTAAGTGGTACAAGGTTGGGGCACCTGTTCCTTGTATGTGGCGACCTTTTCTTTAAGACACTGGTAGATGCAGTAACGATTACCAAATAAATAAACGTGCGTTGGAAGTTTATGAGAAGGTGGTCAAAGTAGGATCTAAATGCAGTCAAAGCATGCAATGGTGAAAGAATCAAAAGACAGAAGCTACAATAAACTTAGGAAAGTATGGGGTAGGGCACCTTATGAAATAGAATTCTTAGGCAAGTTGGTTTTGTGAGGCATTAGGGTAACTGGCCACATGGAATGGAATCGTGGCTGTTTAATTAGGTATGCATGAGACACAATTAGAGCAATGTATTTTTGTTGCAGTGGCAATTAATGCGATGAGTTAAGAGGTAGGGAAGAGTTTGAGACATGTGAATGTCATTTGGCATACGGTTGTCTTAACAGGATAATATTGAATTTATCAAATGTTTAGCAGCCCCCTTTATATGTTGATGTACTGTAACATAGGACTGAACTGGTAATGGCATCCATATGTAGCCCTAGCAAATCTCATAAGAGAAAACTAACATGTCCAATTGAAGGACCTTCTATATGAGGTGACCCAATGCCTTGAATAGTTTCAGTCATCTTGTATTGCTTGTTTGTCTTTGATGCCAGTGGAGATCTGAAGAATCTCTCTACCTGTGAGACTAACATGATATTGAAGGCAAAAGAGCAATTGCTAAAAGCATTAACATGATGTCATGATGTTATATTAGTGCCTTGATAGGTTACTGCTTTATGAGGAACTCGTTTGGCATGAAAAATCATCCATTTGCGTCCTCACTTTATTGGTTTTTGTCTCTGTAAAACATTTATCTTGCTATTTTCAGATGTCAATTACTCTATTGAAATTTTTGGCATGTCATGAGCTGTAATATATATGGTGTTGAAATAACTTTCAAGCTGTGTAGTGACAAATGATAATGTATTAAAAGAACTCGACCCTAGGGGAGAGACATCCGAAGGCTTAATCATTTAAGGTCGAAGAAAAGGCCCTGAAAGCCATCTCTTACCTGTACAGGGGCTCCATTGCCACAGGCCGTATCTTAATCCATACTTTAGGGAGCACACACTGAGGGCCCTTTTGTTTGTGAGAACCAGGGTTGGGACCCTGGTTGAAAGCTGAAACTGGAGGACTTGCCGCCATGCTATAAGCATGTTCTCAAAAACTTGACCAACCTAGGGGGAACTAGGTGCCCTTTTTATTTAAGAAGAAATAGACACTTGAATTCACTTTGACGAGGACTTGAACTTGGCCAGTCTGGGCATCCACACCCTCGACCAACTGATAATGTCTATGCATTTCACAGCTCATGTTGAGCGAAAAAGGGGGCATAATTGCAAGCTTACAGCTATATCTGTAACCAGCGGGCAGTGGTAATTAATTGTAGTTTTCGAGTGATCAGTTTCCATAATAAGAACCGGGAAGAACCAAATGTGATGGCATAGCACTTGGGGGGTCGGGGTATAGGCGGCATTGATTGATCTCAACATTTTTGTTTCCATTTGAGTCATAGATTCCAGTTTGATCGATGTTTGCACATGTAAAGTCGTCATGATCTGATCACAGGAAGACTCTCTTTTTGTTTGGATTGAAAATGGAATTATTCCAGAGCCTCCACTCCACTGATGACTCACTGAACATGCTGCTTCACTTTGACTTTTTTGTTTCTCAATTTCGCTTGCTGCTATATGCAACCAGGGGCGTAAACACACCTATCGTGGGGTTGATGTGAACTGAAATTGGTACATATCATAATAGCACCAAAAGAAGAGGATAGAGAGCACCGGCAAGCAGAAGATTGAACCTAGGACCGCATGATTTAGTACTAGCATCTTAGTTGTCCAACGACACCTTCTAAAATGAGTTATGAAGGAGGGGGTAGGAGCTGACTTTGACTTGGAAACCATAGGAACTCTTGGGGATGTTATATCAAACTACACTGTTAACTTAGTTTTACGAGAAAAAAAAACTGACAACTAGTTTTTTGGCTTCTTTAATTTCTCTATGCAGTGATATGAATGTTTGTGGTTTTTCAATCTGTAAGAAAGCTGCTTACTTTTATCAGACACTTGAAATTCATATATTGTTTGGCAGGGTATTACTTGTGACTATTGCTTTACTGCAGTAACGGCAATTATTAATGTGCACTTTTTTAATTATCATTAGGTGCCTCTGATCCCTTTTTTTTCTTTTGGGTACAGCAGAGGAATTTGAAACTGATAGTGAAGATTCAGATGTCAGTGGTTCTGAGGGAGAGGACACATCTTGGATTTCATGGTTCTGCAGTTTGCGTGGCAATGAGTTCTTCTGTGAGATCGATGATGATTATATACAGGATGATTTCAACCTTTGTGGTCTGAGCAATCAGGTGCCATATTATGACTATGCGCTTGATCTTATCTTAGACATTGAGTCTTCTAATGGTGAGATTATTTCTCTTAAGAAAGCTATTAATTCATTATTTGCAGTAAAATACACTGTTCATATACCGTTTATGAATGTCACTAGCTGCAACCTATATTTTTCATACCACTTTGTATCCTAATATATTTTTTTATGTTCATCAATATCATTTTCTAAATAAGCATTTCCAGTAACCTATTTATGCACATTCTGTCGTTTGAAGTCTGAAACATGTATTGTTTACACATACACCCATCTAAGTCGGACCATTTACATACAGGTGATGTGTTCACTGAGGAGCAAAATGAATTAATTGAGTCATCTGCAGAGATGCTGTATGGATTAATTCATGCAAGATATATCTTAACCAGCAAGGGTCTGGCTGCAATGGTAATCTGCTAGCAGTTTGACCCTATTTTATTGGCTATGCTTGCTTCCATGACTACTGAAATACTAAATTGTTCTGTTTTTGCCTTCTGCAGTTGGAGAAGTTCAAGAACTATGACTTTGGAAGATGCCCCCGGGTATACTGTTGTGGCCAACCCTGTCTTCCTGCAGGGCAATCAGATATTCCTAGGTCTAGCACAGTGAAGATATACTGTCCAAAATGTGAAGATTTACATTATCCAAGATCCAAGTACCAAGGCAGTATCCTTTTGATTGTTTGTCTAAGATGTGTGCTTAATGAACTGTTTTTTTATTAATAAGTTCTGCTCATATATAGAGTTAAAAAACGAGGTGATATCTGATAGGGCATAAATTAGAAATTCTGATTTCCTAAGCAGAATTAGACTTGACTTATTATTCGCAACAGCTAAAGCAAAGCACAACACTAACATAGGCAGAATTATGAATACAGGACCCCTTTCTGCTCTCTAAAACACATCCTTTCAAAAATCAAACTACTGAGTTATTATGCCACCTGTAATGAATTTCACCACGCTTAGTTTCTCCAAGCTATTAGGTTGGTTTTAAGGCAGCACTTGAAAAGGGGCTCTGTGTAGAGGATTACTAATCCTCATTCGAACATGGTTTTTTTTTTATTTTTTTTACATGACTCATACAACTTGATTAGATTTGTTTGGAACATAACCATGGGTAAACAAACATTAATTTTGTGCTATCATGAATGTTGTGTTACTATTTTTCTTGCGCTTGTATCTCCTTTACTTTGCTAAGACATTGACGGAGCGTACTTTGGAACAACATTCCCTCATCTCTTCTTGATGACATATCCACACTTGAAGCCACAAAAGCCATCTCAGCAGTATGTTCCAAAAGTTTTTGGCTTCAAACTTCACAAGCAGTCATGACAAACTTGTACGGTAAGCTGCTGCTTGTTTTTACCTAGTTTTTAGGGAGAGAACATTGTGGCCCGAAATTATTGCGGTCTGTTGATGCGAGAACATGTGAGCTTGAATCTCGCTGTAATTGCCGAGCAACTGTATCTGCTTTTGGTACTGTTAATTCTATGATCCTAGGTTATCTCACTGTATCAAAATTATGTTAATCGGCATGTTTTTTCGGGTTATATTATATGGTTTTTCCCCCCAGACTTTGGACTTTTCCCCTTCACTGGGTAACATTCTGACACTAGCAAGCAAAAATTATTCGGTATTTGCTTTATAATTGAACGCTTCTTGGGATGCTTCTTGCAACTTTTTTTTCCTCGAAGTTTTGTCTATTGGGCCTTCTTTGATTCATCTATTATATTTTCATAACCATGGCATCTGCATTATAACAATCTATTTGTTCCCGTGCTTTTTAATTCACACGTGTTGCGACGGCCTTAAGGGCCGTGCTTGGTCAACTTGTTCTTCGATTTTTGTGGGTTATTATTACCACCTTAGTTTTAGTCATAGTGCTATATGGTGCCTGCCATTTTTTAGCACTGGAATATACTGTCACTATAATATTCTGATTCCTGACACCCTGAAAGCTTGAATATTAATCATTAAACACACGTAGGATCATGTCGTTGTTGAGGTCATGTGGATAAGCATGCCGACCCGAATCGACTTATCAGCATCTCTCGGCGTTCTGCCCCCCGCGTCTCTGTCGAGCTCGAGCCGACGACCAGATTACACATTTCATGCGTGCTTACATGCGCCATGTCCTTTGTTTTGACGTGGTGACGCTCCCAGTATGGCAGTGTGCGCCGAATTTTGACCCAAAATTTATCTGTAGATTATTTGGATCGCGGTCAGCAACACAATCATTAACTTGGGAAGAATATGCGGATATTTGTATGATACAATTCGATCAGTTTTCTGCGAAATTTATTATGCCTTGGTAGAACTTTGAAAGACTTCTTTTTGGAATTGAACGAGGTCTATATCAAAATGATGAGGATCAACTGCTTGGGTAAAATGGTCAAGGACCCACTTTTCTAGGGTCTAATTCTAACTCTGGCCATTAGTCCTTAGCTTTCCTTGTTGCTGCACAGAGAGATTAGACAGACAGATCCAAGGTAAGCATAGCCGCAAGCGAAGCACACGGAAATAGGAGGGGAGGCGGCTGCTGGCAACTTGTAACTGCCTGTCGTCGTCCTCGTCTACTTCCGATCCTTGTGCTGGTCCTCTCCGCACACCACTCCTCATGCACTGCTTATGTTTCTATAAACCACAGGCAAAAAAGAAAAAAAAAAGCTCTGACAATACTATGTTAGTTGCTGATTGCCATTATTAGAGTGTTAAAACATACTATTACTAACTGTGCAATGGTGGGCGAACAAGATTGCTCGAGTGTGCCTTATCCTCTTGGTTGTTCCTTTTGCTTATAAAAAAGTGGGCATATTTCGGGATTGTTCGATTTGTTGCCAAAATCAAACTTATTAAAATGCCAAATTTTGATGCTACATTTTTACAGCGTTGGATGTGTTGGGTTTGTAGCATCGCCAAATTTTAATAGAGTAGCATGGGCATAAATATGTTTATTATCTCCAAGCATCTGGTTTCTCTATCTCAAGATTATATTACCTGGTCTATGCAAGCATAAGTTAACAAATTAGGAGTACTAATTAACTTAGTTATATCTTCATTTGGTCCTATTTTAGTGCTTATGAACGTTAAAGCTATAAAACTCCACGAGCAAGAGGATAAAATTGCTCATTAATTAGCAAGAACAACAAACGACATTAAATTAGAGCTAAGGGTGACAACTACAACCACAAGTGGAGCAAAGATAAAGACATTTAAACAAGAAAAAACATTTAATTTTCCTAGTCACCCTTATTTAAGTAACATCAATAAGACGACATGTCGTATAGTGCTACTCTACACAAATGATTGTTCCAGTTTAAATAATCATTTTCTATCACAGGTTTAAACAAAATCAACTTGTGGTTTTCAGTGGGAAATTGAAATTGAATCTGAATTCGGTTAAAAGCTAGAAAAAAAAGGGAAAAAAACATCACAATCAATTCGTAGTTTTCAGAGGAGAATGGAATTTGAATAAATTCGGTTAAAACGTCGAACAAGAGGGGAAAAAGAACAGCGGGAACACACGGAGGAGGAGAGCAGCAAACAAGAGAGAAAAAAGAGAGAGAGAGAGACCCGGAAAAATCGGTGCAGAAAAGAGAGAAAAGCGCGAGGCGGCTGCCCCCACCCCTCACCCACGGACGCCTCCGCCTCGCCACGCCCATGTCGCCTTCTCCCTCTCCGGCCACCGCCTCCGCCTCCTCCTCCCCTTCCCGCCGGCGAAACAACCCCCAATCCCGGCCGAATTGATCCCAATTAGATGCACCACCACCACCACCTCCCCGTCGTCGCCGCCGCCGCCGCCTCACCGGACGCGGCCGCCGACCCTCCCTCCTCCTCCGATCCCAACCACCTCGGGCCCCCTCCCTCCCTCCGCATCCACATCCCCTCCAGCCCCCACCATGCGCTCCCCTCCACCCCTCACAAGCGCCCCGTCATGACCTCCTCCTCGGCCTCATCCACCCCGACCAGGCCGTCGCCGTTCACGCCGCCGCGGCACCGCCGGAAGGTCGCCACCACCGCGTCGCCCGCGCCTGCCGCGGCGGCCGCGGCCGCGAGGCACCTCCTCCGCTGCCTCCACCTCCGTCTCCGCCTCCTCCTCCTCCTCTCCCTCCCAACCCTCTACTTCCTCTCCCCTTCCCCCGCCATCCTCCCGCGCTCCCTCCTCGCCGACTTCCTCTCCGCCGCCGCCTTCTCCTGCGCGCTCCTCCTCCTCCTCTGCCTCTCCCTCCCGCGTCTCCCCTTCCCGCTCCCCTTCCCCCTCCCGCTACGCCGCCCGCGCCGATCCCCCATCCTCTGGTCCATCGGCTCCTCGCCCTCCGCCTCCACCTCCGCCCCCACCACCGGCCATTTCGTCCAGGTGTACAGCAACGGTGATGTCTACGAGGGCCAGTTCAACCGCGGCCGCTGCACCGGCAGCGGCGTCTACTACTACTACATGAGTGGCAGGTACGAGGGGGACTGGATCGACGGCAAGTATGACGGCTACGGCGTCGAGACCTGGGCCAGGGGAAGCCGGTACAGGGGCCAGTACCGGCAAGGGCTTAGGCACGGGCACGGCGTATACAGGTTCTACACCGGGGATGTGTACGCCGGAGAATGGTCCAATGGGCAAAGCCATGGGTATGGCGTGCACACCTGCGAGGATGGCAGCCGGTACATCGGGGAATTCAAGAGGGGTGTCAAGCATGGACTTGGCCACTACCATTTCAGGTGTGGAACTGAACTTATATTTCATTTGCTGGCGCCTGCTATGGAATTTCCCATTGTTGTGAAATTAACTGTAGCAACTAATTAAGAGCATGTTTTATGGTCCATCATTGGTCAGTCAAATAGATATGAATGTTGCAAAATATTTAGTGGTAATGTCAAATTAGGAAAATGCGTGATTGTTTAACCACAGTATATGATAAGAGTGAAATCAGCATGGTTTTGGTGTTTTGCACCAGTGATTGCTAAATTATTCCCATCCTTGTGGAATTTGTGTATCCAAACAAGTATCTTGTGTAATTGGTTATAACTTATAACACAATTTTATCTTCGAACTTATCTGCTTATACCAGAAGTTAGGTGTTGCTTAAATGTTAAATCTTGTGAAGTTGAGAAGAACGTTGGATTTTCTATTAGCCATGTAGTTGTTTACTATGTTACTTTTCATGTACTGAATTTTAGAGCTTTTTCCAACCCTAGTAGGTAATGCATTAGAATTTGTTCTTTTGTTGCTTTCTACTGGATAGAATGCTTCATTTGATCAAAGGGATGGACTTTCATTAGCTTGTTGTTTACAAGGGAGAGATGAGATGTTGGGCTGGTAGTGGTACCTTTTTCTGAAAAATCCAACTTGGAATTTACTTTTTCTATTTATGGTAGAATCTGGAAAATTTGTAAGTATCACTAGGGTATAGCCTCCAACGATCCTCTATTTTTTTTACCCCCTGCCCTGCTCATGAATCAGAATGTAAGGTGTTCCTTTATGTTCTCAGCCTATATCATTACGCAGGAAATCAATTTGGTGAAGAAGAGCAGATTACCAACTGTAGAAATGAAAGTCAGAACTGTAGGGAAAACTAATACTTTTACCACCTCAGTCTACTTATCAGAAAGCAAGCTTTTCTTTTTTACACTTAATGTGTGCCTTATTCTTCTAGAAGACAATGATTTGAAGTTAAAACAGGTGATGATTTGCTTGTTTATGCTAGTGTAGCTGTGCTTTGCGAGCATGCTTAGTTGTCCTCCTGTTCCATTTCTTCCTGGATTATTGATATGTTGTTAGAAGCTGATCTCGTGTAAATTTGCACTGGTCAAGCTGGTCAAGCTGAGCACTAGTTATTTGACATGTGGAATACTGGATGTCTGATTTGATCCATTACATTTTGCTTATTCCATTAGTTTCCAATTTTGGCTTCTTCCAGCCATATATCTCTCATCTCTCTGTTGTATTATATCTGTCTTGATTGTTTGACTTCCTACCATAATCCCATGTGTGTGCCTATCCAAGTAGTGAATTAGTGATAATCTGAAATGGAAAACATGGTCCTCTCCTCTGTTGGTTTAGCTTCTGGCATATAGCTCTTCTAAAGCTAAATCTGTTTCTCATTGTTGGGGATCATTCTGTATTTGTTGATCTAAGCTGCATAGTCCATTAGGGCAATTGTTGGTTCATTCTTTAGTTGTAGCTTCAATCTAAATATCTAATTCAAGCAGTCTTTTGGTATCACTAATACTAATATGATTGATGTTCTCTTTTATTTATGCTGCATCGTTTAACCGTGCTGGATTTGGCTATCCATTCGCTGTCATTAGTTATCTAGATTTATGTCCGTAATGCTTATTGATTTATGTCTGATTGGTTATGAGCTATATTAGTCATCATTGACCGTGTCATGTCATCACGGGCTGTTTGGATTTGGAAATCCTATTTTGTTGTCCTGTGTCGGGGACGAATCTTAAAAATCCATATATATATACCTAGTCTTTTCACTTCCATCTACCAAATTAAAACTTGATGCTGTATTCATTTTTTTTTTTTGCAAAGTTTATGAGTTAGCATGATATATTGTATGTGACGTACGTTAGTTGTACCAGTCTACTACATATTTGAGTACCACTATCTGTTTATATATTTTCTTATCTTTCCCTTGTTTACAGTTTCCCGTGTGAAGCTTTTTGTTCTTTTCACTACTGATTCATTTTAATAAAAGATGTATATTTGGATTTCCACATAGCATACGATGCAGCATCCTGTACAATGTTTATTGAGTTGACCTTTGAACTAACATTTTGTTAACTTGTGTCAAGGAATGGCGATACCTATGCCGGGGAGTACTTTGCTGATAGAATGCACGGCTTCGGTGTCTACAGTTTTGCCAATGGTCACAGATATGAGGGAGCATGGCACGAGGGTAGAAGGCAAGGATTAGGCATGTATACTTTCAGGAATGGAGAGACACAAGCAGGCCATTGGCAAAACGGAGTTCTTGATACCTTGAGCACCCAAAACATTATCCCTGGGTCCCCTGTAGCTGTGAACCATTCCAAGGTCCTCAATGCAGTGCAGGTAATGTTCCTGAACACTATCACTCTGTTAGCTGTCAGAAAGTTTCTCTTGCCATTGTGCTCAGTACAATTCTTCTCACTAAGTTCTGATTATGTCGCAATATCAGGAGGCGAGAAGAGCTGCAGAGAGGGCCTATGACGTCCCAAGAGTCGACGATAAGGTGAACAGGGCCGTTGCTTCAGCAAATAAAGCAGCCAATGCAGCCAGGGTGGCTGCTGTGAAGGCTGCACAAAAGCGCATCCCAAATAATGGCAATGATCTACCGTTGTCAGTAGTGTGAGAAGGAAAGCCAACGTAAGGTTGGCACGAAGCTGCTTCGCGATGTCATCGCGTTGTTACCAATTCGCCCGACAGAACCTTCCGCTTCCCTACAGGGGGAAGTTGCTCCACCCCATCGGGCTGTGGCGATACCCTGAGTGACTGCCGTTGCAGCAGAGCTTCGGAACCAGAGTTTTCCGCCATTCCCTCCATACATCTTTTGTGGTGTCTTTTGCGACGCAGCAGAACTCCTGCGCAGAGAGAGAGCTTCCCGTTGTCGAAGGCAACTGATCGAGGTCAGTAGGGTTCTCGTGCTTTCTTTTCTTTCTTCTTCAGTGTAATACTCATCCTATGTTTAGAGATACGATGATGTACACACCCCCAACATCAGGAGACAAAATCTGTTCCTTTTGTCTCTTGGCTTTAAGCATGTATAGAACCTACATATTCCACGGTGCCGGCCGTGCTGGTTGGATTTACCGCATGCCGCTCCCGCCATTGTCTGTACTACTTTGTACCTGAACGCATAAAGATAACCATGACCCTGAATGAGTGCCTCCTGTTGTTTTGGTGGTTGTGGTTGATGTGTAACTGCAAATTGGAGTTTACTAGTACGACCATTAGCAGGAATATATGCTGCAACCCGTTATCATTTGTGGGGACTAGAAACAAGGGGTACCCAATAATTGTGGATTGATTAACAAGCATTGGATCAACATCATCTTGAAGGAAATTATTTGCACCCAAAGCACAATTCATAGCATACGATGCTGCTTGCTGTTTAATTAAAGCATACAACCATTTGTACTGGACTGAATACTAAGTGATTACTCCAAGAATAAATTGGCATTACAAATTCAAACCAAATGCTGCTCAGCTAAGTAACAACATCTTCCAGTTCTAGAACAATCAGAGATGAGAAACGGCAAATGGTACCGGATTACTCAGCCGTCCGTCAGGAGTCAAATGCCGCGTTCAAAATTTACGTAAGCAACCTCTATCAGCGACAGCTTTTGGTACAGTTCAATCAGAGCCGTCGATGACTCGATCAACGGTAGGATCTCGCATCCTTCCCGAAGAAGGCTTCACCTGCCGCGTCCTTCGTGCAGGCTCGCAAATACACGACGCGTCTCAACGACTCCACCACGAGCCGAGCCGACAAAAAATCACCAACCAAATCCACCCGCCGATTCGCCTCCCCCCTCGCCGGCGGCGACTCCCCGGCGGCGAAGAGATGATGATGCTGATCGACTGCTCGGGCTGCCGGACGCCGCTGCTGCTGCCGCACGGGGCACCCTGCATCCGCTGCGCCATCTGCGGGGCCGTCACCCACGTCGCCGCCGCGCCACCGGCCCACGACGACCCCGCCCGCGGCGCCGCGGGGGCGGGGCCGGGGGCGGTGGCGCCCCATCACCAGGCGCCGGGATGGGGGCCGCCTCCCCCGCCGGCGCACGGGCGGAAGCGCGCCGTGATCTGCGGGATCTCCTACAAGTACTCGCGCCACGAGCTCAAGGGGTGCATCAACGACGCCAAGTGCATGCGCCACCTCCTCACCACGCGCTTCCACTTCCCGGACGACTCCATCATCATGCTTACTGGTAATTCCCTGCTACCATCGATGTTTACTACCTTCCTTTCGGTTGAATTCTGGATTGGGTATCCTCAATTTCGGGGTTTGATTGATCCCCATCAATAGTGGTCTGCGTGTGAAGCGAATTGTTCTGGAGCGGATTGCAGGGCTAGGGTGTGATCGAATCCGGGAGCTGTGGGTGGCTTTGCATTTTGACGAATTTTCTGCTCGTTTTTTATTTTACTGTTGCGATGAATAGGCAGGGGCAAATGATAGAGAACTGTAGTTTTTAGTTGGCGATATCAAAATGTACGGCAGAAATTTATTTGTCTCGATGAACTCCATATGGTTTCAATGTGAAGATAAAGCTGGTTTGGTTTGATCTATCACACATTTTAGAGCTGATATATGCTAATGTTGTTGTGAGTCATGGGCTCATGTTTTCACAAATTTTAGTTTTACTAACTAAATGGAATATAATCTATTAGCGTAGTAGAAGAATGCAAATGCTAGACTGCAAAAATGTAAGACAGACAAGGCCAACGTAATTTTTTTTTTGTTTTATATTATCTTTCTGGTATATGAAGTTTGTTTTCTGATGATCTGTCATCTATACCTCACAGTGTTGAAACTGATCATAACCCAATACTAGTTTTATTTCTTGTCTTGCAGAAGAACAAACTGACCCTTACAAGATTCCAACAAAGCACAACATAAGGATGGCCATGTATTGGCTTGTACAAGGTTGCCAACCTGGAGACTCATTGGTATTCCATTATTCTGGTCATGGAGCACAACAAAGGAACTACAGCGGAGACGAAGTTGATGGAATGGATGAAACCCTCTGCCCGTTGGATTTTGAGACACAGGGAATGATTGTGGATGATGAGATAAATACTGCTCTTGTCAGACCACTTACTCCTGGAGTAAAACTTCATGCGCTTATCGATGCTTGTCACAGTGGGACTGCACTTGATTTACCTTTCCTCTGCAGAATGAACAGGTTCACTTTCTTGTGCAAGCTCTAGTGTTCTCTCTTGCACTTGGCATGATAAGTACATGTACTTAATCTAATGTTGATCTTATTTAGGGGTGTAAGTTGGTAAGCCACAAACCCACTTATAGGTCAAAATAAGCGGGTTCACGGCTTATTTTGGCCTATAAGTGGGTTTCGCGGGTTAGCCACTTACACCTCTAATCTTATTATCCTGTCTTCACTACAAACTAAGTTTGCAAGAAAGATGCAATTTACTTCTGAACCAATTTGATTTGAATCCCATGTTCATCTAATTATTTATTAGCTGATGATAATATGATTTTGGAGCTTTCTCAAATATTCTATTGACATGCAGTCTGACGACAGCATTCAATTATGTTTTATACTTTTATCTCATGATGATTTAGATTTCAGCATTCAATATTTTTACTGGAATGTACTTTGAGGGCAGAGCCAGTGAACTACAGTATGTTTTCTTAGCCAATTATGCCAATACAAGTAGTTACCCTCTTGGTATTTCCTACAAGGTGACAGATAAAAATTTAGAGTAGGAGCTTCTGATTGTCATTTGCTGGCAACAGTTTTGGTGTGATACTGTTCATCGTCATTTTCTTTTCACAACTTATTGCTTTTGCAACATGAATCTGCTGTGCTAATTTGTCCATACTCCATAGTACGTCCATCCATTCAAATGTTGTTTGTCCTATGAAAAAGTAATGTGCTGTTTAGAGACTAAGTTGAAAAGTTTCTGTTTCATTCAGTTGGTTTTGTTTTGGATTGCTTGGTTGTAGTGTTTACTTGACAAGCATAGATCTGTAGACCTTATGATGGAAATATGTTCAGCTAATATTCCTGGTCTTCTTTGGTACAGGAATGGGCAATATGTATGGGAAGATCACCGACCGCGATCTGGTGTCTGGAAGGGCACTAGTGGCGGTGAGTGTATTTCATTTAGTGGTTGTGACGATGATCAGACATCTGCAGATACTTCAGTAAGTTCTGGATTCATTCCTTCTCTGTAAGCATCCTAGGCTGTCATTCCTTATTCTCTTCGAAGTTAATATATGCTTAAAAGATAGCTTTGGCAAGGACTCTGTTTGCAGATCATGCCTGTTCTGTTACTGTTCTATCGGCCAGTTGTGTTCTATTCTGCTTTAACCCAATTTGTAGGTATTAACCATTGATTCATTTGCACTTGTTCCAATCAGGCTTTGTCAAAGATCACTTCAACTGGCGCTATGACATTTTGCTTTATCCAAGCAATTGAGCGTGGGCAGGGTACCACCTATGGGAGTATCCTGACCTCCATGCGTTCGACAATACGCAGTACAGGTGATTCAATGGGCGGCGGAGGTGGTGCTGTAACGTCTCTAATCACAATGCTTCTTACAGGAGGCAGCGTTAGTAGTGGCGGCTTGAAGCAGGTAAATTCTGGAGTTTGACATATTCCTCTCTATCTAGTGAATATTTAAATCCTGTTTCCGTGGGTACAAATATACAAAACACGTATAACATGTTTTTGGTTGTATTCAACTTCCATTCCCTCTTCAGATTGGCAACAATACTAACTGCTTTTCTCTAATCTGCAGGATCCACAGCTAACTGCAAACGAGCCATTCGATGTGTATGCGAAGCCCTTTTCTCTATGAAACGATCCTGGTATTCTCCACCGCGTCTATGATTATATCCTTAGTCTCCGTATAAATTATCATGATGTAAATTTCACTGTTGAAAGGGCTCCATTTCATAAATAGAGCTAACATTTTGCACGTATTGTTGCTCATTACATTGTTCGCGCCCTTTGGAATGTGTACCTTGGTCACATTGTTCCTTGATCAAGACCATATTATGCTCAGTGCATTATATGCACGGATTAAGGAGATTGTAGCATATGCGTTTCTTTCTTTCTTTTCGTTCTCATTTTTCTTCTCTCTTGTCCTTAGAATTGAAAAGTCTGGATGCAGGTTTTGGCTGTTGCGTCCTACTTATGTCGTAGTTTGACCCTGTAAAGTACGCGTGAAAGGTTGATTTTTCAGGGAAAAGAAAAAAAAATCCGCAGGTTTGATTTGGTCGCCGTCTACCGGCCCAATGGATTCAACATAAACTTGCATAAAGTTCAAACATATAAGTTCAAAAACGTCGGCCCAATCCATACCTTATCTGCTACTACTTTGAACAAACAGAACCCAAATTGTTTGCTGCTGCAATAGCTAGCTTAAGAGTATTTCCTTGCAAAGTTGCAAAATCATTCTTTCAGCTAAGTAAAGCTTATTACATGGTGGGCAGTTACACATACAAAGCTGCCAAATTGGAGTACAGTTTTTTTTAAATGTGACCAAAAAGTACTTAGATGGCCTAAGTATGAAACTAGACATGCCTGCTCGATTGCCGACTATAAAACTCTGCAACCTGCAAGCTCCCCGCATCATCATATATACACCTCCCTTTCCCGGTGCACGTCGCACCGTACCTATATACACAACAATGGCGGCGGCGCCACGAAGCTCGCCTCCATACTACACCACGGCGGCGGCGGCCTCGGCCTCCGGCGCCGCCCTCTTCTCGAGGAACCCGACGTACAGGTCCGACTGCTCTGTGTCGCAGCTCGGCAGCGCCGCCCTCTCGCCGCCGCCGGCCATGGCCCTGACGAACGACACGAACTGGCGCCAGTTGTCGCCGTCGAACAGCTTCTTGTTCATGCGCAGGTACGTGAACGCGCCCAGCCCGGCGCTCGCCGCGGTGGCCACCACCTGCGCGAACGCCGACTCGTCGTACCGCTCCAGCGCGTTCTCGCCGGCGAGCCCCACGCGCGCCGCTCGCGCGGCCGACCTCACCTGCCGCACCAGCTCCTCCGGCGAGCACCCGGCGTGCTCCGGCTGCTGCTCGTCGCGCATCTCCATGCACGTGAAGTTGAGCACGGCGCCGCGCCTCGCCAGCATCGCCGCGATGGGCGCGTACCCGTCGCGGTGCCGCGTGTTGTAGTACCCCGCCGTGAGCTCCGCGGCGTGGGACCGCGTCCGGTAGTGCCAGTGGATGCCGGCAACCTTGGCCGAGAGCCCGGCTCCGGTGCCGCGGAAGACGGCCTCGGCGGCGGCCAGGACGCGGTCGCCGTGCTCCAGCAGCATCCCGGAGTACCACCCGAGGAAGAAGCTGCCGTACTCGGTGCTCCACGTGCCGTCTCGCCGGAAGAACCCCGTCTCCTCCGGGAATTGCTTGTACTCGCCGGCGTCGTGCGGCCCGCTCCTCCCCCACTCCTCGTGCCCCGCCGCCTCCGCCGCCGCCTGCAGCGACGCCCTCATGTACTGCACACACCAATTAACCAAACCGTTCACCGTTAATTCCAATCACAAATCACATTTCGCTGATAATCTGATGGAAAACTCTTTTCATCCCTTGTCCCCTCATTTTATTAATGTCGATTAAAAAGTCATAAAAAATTAAAAAAAATTAGTAAGATGAAACAATATGTGATATGTACTTCACGTGCATGTATATTCAAATTCAATTTATATAAGTATAAACAAAAACAATAAATTTAATTATGAATAGAATGCTAAGTTACGGTTAAATTTGTTATTCTTGTTTTGAAGTGTGTAAGTTGAATTTCAACATACTTGTGGAAAGATATACTCTAATTATATATTAATCTATCTTGATAATTTTTTAAAATTTTTTATAATATTTTAAATGTTATGCATTAAATGAGAGGATGCTCTCTTGAGAGACAAACACCACTTTCATAATCTGATATCTTCACGTCGAGAAAAAATGATAGATTTTTGTGTGTTGCTTAGCCTAGCTACCTTGTCATAGCATTGGAACTCGCCGATGCCCGGGAAACGCCATGTTCCATTGGCCTCAGGATACGAAGGATACCTCAGCTCACCACAAGGCCCCAATCCTACTTGGATCTCCTGCAATTTTCACAATGAAATCAAGATCAAACAATTGCTTGGATTAAGCAAGGATGTGGATGGAGATCGATGCAGGGTTGGTTAATCATATTACTAATTACCACGATGGTGTTGCCGAGGTAGTCGCGGAATGTGTCGCGGAAACTGCGCATGTAGTCGGAGTAGACCTGGATGGGTGTCCTGCCCTTGAGCACCGGCAGCGTGTCGCACCCCAGCGAGATGTACTCCGGATTCCGACGACCTGACCTGTCCGTGTACACGATGTCCGGGTTCGAGTTCATCTCCTCCAATACCCATCCCGGCAACGGAATACTGCATCAACATCAGCAAGATCACACATGAGCATAAGCACTAATCATAATTAATCCAATGAAGCTGTCACACAAATAATATGAACTATTAAAACTCGATTTTTGATCTCTTTGTTGAGTTGATTTGGAATTAATTAGTGGTGGCAAAACAAAAGCAGGTGTTTGTTGGTTAGCAGTAGCCCGGTACTTGCAGTTGGAGGAATCTTTTGATCCTTTTCCTTCCAACGCCTGTGACAGCTTTGTCTCTGTTGTGTTCTTTAGCTATCGCCCTTTTACGCTTTTTCCCCCTCCTCCCACTTGGATAATTTTGATTGCTTATTTCTTCAGAAAATACACATGTATATCCTTTGCGTGCAAGAGACCAACAAAGAATGAACAACCCCCCAAAAAAACATTTTGTTTGTAATCAAATAAAATTTGAACCATCTTTTTCCTACTAAGCTAAGCAGATCAATTGGCTAGAACAGAGGAGAGAACACTTGCAGTTGCAGTTTTGCAGAGTTGAAGTGAGAAAGAAAAAAATAAGGATTAGAGGAGGGCTTGGATGGCTTACTTGCAGGAGTCGCCGACGTTGCCGCCGCACTGGTGGAAGGACATGACCATCTGGAGGCGGAGGCCGGCGCGCTCCACCATGCGGACGAGCTCGCCGTAGGCCTCCCAGTCGTATTGCCGGGGACCCTCCCGCTCCACCACCCCCCACCACACGTCCACCATCACCCCCTCCACGCCGGCGCTCCGCAGCGCCATCAGGCTCGCCGCCAGCGCCCGCGCCCGCGCCAGCTGCCCCCCCGGCCCCACCGTGTCCAGCGGCAGCATCACGTACACCGGCGTCCCCCGCCGCCGCCGCTGCTGCCCGTGCCCGCCGCCGTGAAGCAGCGTCGCCGCCGCCGCCGCCTCTTCGGGAGCAGCAGCCGGTGACGCCATCTCCATCATCGCGTGCTCCACCGGCGCCGCCCTGGCGAGCCGCAGCCTGCCGCGCGTGGTGGCGCTCCCCGGCGCCGGTGGCGGCATGGGGACGCAGCACGGCGGCGCGTCCTCGCCGGAGGTTACCGGCGGCTTGTGGAGCTTGGAGGACGGGTCGAGCGGCGACAGGAACGACGTGGATGACCGCAGCGTCAACGCCATGGATTTACTACTACTGCTTAATCTGATCCCGAGCTTCCGGAAAGGAAGAGAACTAGAAAGAGATATATTTAACTAATCAAGATTGATTTGGTCGGAGATGAGGAATTGGATTGAACTAAAGAAGAGAGGAGAAGCTTTGGTTTCTTTCTTGCTTGGATTTGAAGAGGATGAAATGAATTTGGGAGGGAAGGGTCGATGCGGGTAGGGGCGGTATATATAGAGGAATTTTCAACGGAGCCGTGTGATGGCGACGTGCTTATCGCCACTAATCAAGTGATCACTGCTGATTAGGATAGTAAGCTAAACTAATAATCTTTCCTGATCTGGCACTCTTGTAGCAAGCAGCACTGCAGCAGTTTGCATGTGATTTTTTTTTTTTTTCCCTAGCGTGCGTGTGTGCTTCCTAGTTGGAGATCATGGAGGAAGGATTAGATCAGCAGCAGTGGCCTTATCCATTATTTTTAGAACTAAAAGTAAATATCTCAATTAATTTTTCGTCGTTTTGGGCAGGCACAAGCAGCTGATCGTTGAGTGTTGTATATGCTTACATTGCTTCGCTACAGTGAGTACTGACACCTGATCAATTACAAGATAGATATACTCCTTCCATCTTATAATACAGTAATCTATTATCGGATGATATTATAGGGTGGAAGAAGTAGATAATTATAGAATCAAAGATAATCTCTACTAATCCACGTAGTTAGCCAGATGGAGCTGCACATCTGGGACAAGCTGCAGGGCCAGGTCAGGGTGAGACGACAACGTAGCGGTCAAATCCAAAGGGTGTAGTGGAGAAGATTGAGTACACGTGCTACTACGAGAATTCTACGTCGCGTACGCTTTTACACTTGCTATGGCTGGCTGCGCTGCGAAGAGAGAACGGATAAGTCTTACGGGTGAAACGGGGTCAGTGAGGTGCTGACGTGGCATTGCCATGGAGGAGGGTGTGCGTGTGAGGCTGCAGGTGGGCCATGGCGGATGTTGGTGACATGTGCTAGTAGCGTTTTCTAGAGACAGAAAATTTGTGTGGTCTCGGTTTGTTGCACGGTTTGGTCCGTCGGAATTTCGAGTGGACAAATGCAGTAAAAAATGCAAGGAATTTAATTTACTGTGGTATATATCATCTTCCAGGGTAGTTGGTGTTTGGTGCGTGGTCGGTGTGGAGGGTTGCGACTTCTCCGGCTAAAATCCAAACGTGGGTGAGTCACTGCGGTATCATGCTCATGCATCTTGTCTGCATTTCTCGTCGAGATTGCGAATTAGCCAGCGTACCATCAGAACCCATGACAATCACGCATCGATCTGTCGCGCTTAGTAGTAGCACTAGGAGTACTGGTATATCGCTAATTATATATTCCGTCACTTGCAAATCTCGTGGTTAACACGTACGGTCAACTTTCGATACGATTCGCCTTTGCCTGCATGACAATCGAACGGGATAAATTACTGACATATCCTATGTGGAGCAACGTCACCTCACCAGTGTTATGATACGGAGTAACATGCAACCGCATAGATAGACTATGTTTCCACGAGTTACACGTATGCTATGCACAAGTTTTCTAGTATTCACATCTTACACACCAACTAAAACATATCATAAAAAATTGTACTTTTTAGTAGTATCACAACTATATGTAAAATCTCATTTTTCATATCACAACTATATGTAAAATCTCATTTTCAAATTCATTATATACAGGAAAAAAAAGATAAATTTTCAATAGATTTGTACTCTTAAAACTTTTATAATTTTTATTTTTTTACAGCTAAAATATAATAAATTTAAAGTTAAGATTTTATATATAAGTATAATTTTATTGAAAAAACTCGTATAATTTTTTCTAGATTTTTTAGTGAAATTTGGTAGTTGATAAACACAGTCTACACTTGTGTGCTGTTTCTACGAGCAGGGTCTCCCGAGATCACATGACCCTGGGTAGATTATCTAAATCCTAACTAAATTATATAATATTAATTAGTACATCGCTCAATAACTAAATAATTAGTATGATATTTTTTTTCTAAGTTCGCCATTACCCACGAGCGAGTGACCCCACGCTATTGCCAAATACCAAGTACTCCTGCAGGAGAATGGTGTAGCAATGTTGGTGAGGTGAGGTGGTGGTGACGCGGCCGCGTGTAGGCACCAAGTGAAACGCGTGGACGGGGTGCCGCGCTTATCCGTGCCGTCCTCAAGCGTCGTCTCCGCCCCACGTTCATGGGACGGAGCCAACCGTGCGCGCTTTTGCGCTTTTTCTCAGCTGCTTGTACCGCGCGCAGGTGACCTTTTTTTTTTTGGCTTTTTGGGCCCCCTTCCTCTTCCAAGCTTGTGGCTCTCCTCTCCTTGCACGCTCTGGCTAGCTAGTTTTGTTGCCATGTGTGATGTGTTTGCCTAATGCCTATTGGTTTGGTTTGGTTTCTCTCGTCCTTTTTTTTTTGTCTTCGTCTTGTGTTGTGATGCCGTGATGGTTTGTTGCTGTGGCTGTTGAGAATAAAATGAAGAGACGAAGATTGATCAATGCTCGCTCGCCCACAAATTCGTCAAGCATGCTTTTGTGTGTGGCAGATAAATAGATAATTCGGAGTAATTTCACTATATAATTATCGATAAATTTTCTCATGAAAATTTGATAGATGTAATTACAGTACAATCGTAATGTAATTACATTATAACTTACACGTGGAACAATACAACATCTCTTTCCTGTGGTACTTATGGAAAGGGATTACTCTAACCAAAGACAATCTTGCAATAAGGAAGTGGATGGGTAGCATTAAATGTTGCTTTTGTAATTCTAACGAAACAATACAACACCTCTTTTTTTATTGTCATTTGGTAAGCTCTGTTTGGAATGTCGTTTTTATGACCTTTGGGATTCGACCACCCACTAGTGTTGCTAATATGTTTGGTAGTTGGTTAAATGGTGTTCAACCTAGACTAAAATACCAAATTTTTGTGGGTATCACGGCTTTGTATTGGGCGGTTTGGTTAAATAGAAATGATGTGGTCTTTAATTGCTCCAAAACTAATTCCTTTTTGCAGGTGATCTTCAAGGGGACTTATTGGGCACAACAGTGGTCTTTGTTGCTTAAGGAAGAGGATGGCCACAAACTGAATGAATATTGCAAGATGTTGGAGGCAAGGGTCGTGGAGTTGTTTGCAAAATATGGGTGAAACCTTAGAAGGAGATTGGAGTAGTAGTGTTTCTCTTTTCTCTTTTAAGTGTTGTCACTTTGGTACTTTTTTTATCCCTATTGTAAGGAATTCAGGTCTAAGTACTCTTGTATGACGTTGGGCTGTGTACATCCATTGTGGATGTAGAGGCCGGATTTTAATCCATTTTCTAAAGAAAACTTACACGTAACTATAATATAACTTTCGTATAATTTTGAACCGTTAGATTTATTTCAAGATTTGTGCAGGTGAGGAAGAAAAAAAATCACAACGCGTATGTGAGAGAATTTGGTCAAACAACCTATGTTTCATGGAAATAGCATGCCACGGAGGGATTTTTAAAAGTTACATTGTAATTGTACAATAATTATATTAAAATTGCATCTGTCAAATTTCTGAAATAAATTATTGTATAGGTAGTCTTCTACAACGTGAACTTTTTTTTATTTTTTTTAGAAAGGTAATTTTTACCCGGCCTCTATATCCAACCGGATACATGCAGCCTTTTTAAACAGGGAACTTAGTTCTCAAATAACCCAATCTGAAATTCGCTCCTATGGAGATTTGAACTCAGAACCTTAGGTGCTACTCAGATAACTAGACTACATGCCCTTTCACAAACAGCGTGAACTCTTGCAAAACGGTTACCATGAATCAACTCTGAACTTCGTTGTGCAGCCCAGCTGCCTTATTAATTCTAGCTAGGCTGTTCAGTGGACAGCTGGTCTCGCTCACAGAAGGATCAGTGGATGGAACGGAAGCATATGTAATTAGCAACTACCTCGACATGTCAGGTGGAAAAATTTGGTGACATGTAGATCTCATAGAACTATGAAAGCAAAGCCAACGTAGGAGTATTTGATATCGAAGTAAAGAACAGGTACTTGAGCTGAGATTTTTAACACTACAAGTTCAGGTGCTGCAAACTACACTTCCCTAGAGGATAAGGTCCTCATCGATTACCTATGATTGATAAACCGTAACAACATAGCTTGTTGGTGTGATGTGATGATGATAATACCATAGCTTTGTTACTGTCTGGGAGCTATATGTTTGTCTAGCTTGTGCCTTGTTGAGCGGTTTTGTTATCCTGTTCTCATTATCGTGATAGTTTAGATTAGTTGGTGGTGTTATGTTGTGATAGTTGTGGTTTTCATCTAGTTTTTCTAATTAATTGTGTATTGTAAGGTTTGGTTCCGTTTTCTTCTGGAACACCTTCTTATTTATATAAAACATCGGTAAAGGTTTACTTGTTCGAAAAAATAAACCGGTAACGGTTAATTATTGATAAAAATAGTTCATGAACAAAACTTTTACATATATATTCTTAAGAATAAATTTAAAACTAATAATAAAAAAACTACGTTAAAAAGTATCAAAATTAAATTTTAAAATTCAAAATTTTACAACGACTTATAAATCATATGGAAAAAAAAACCCGTTGAAACCTGAAACTTCCAGCTGTCCCAAGAAAAAGGCCTTCCCTCCTCAGCTAGTCAGCTCCTCTTGCCTTTTTTTTTTTCAGAAATATCTCTCTCGCAATACCCTATATTTGATATCCCCTCCTCCTGTATGAACGTACGGATGCAGAGCACCGGTCGGCTTTCAGTTTCAGGGAAGTAGCCTTAGCCGTAGCCTTCACGGGACCGCGAGTATCGCCATCTTTGGCCTTTGGTTCTTGGCTTCATCTGATCTCCTCCCATGGTAAGTGGACCACCGGCCAGTTGCCGGCTTCGGAGACGCATCGCATGCATGGCACGGTGGCTACCTCTCTCGATGGATCGATCCATCCATTAAAACAGCGAGACGATGATATGTGTGATCGATCGATGGATGCGTCCGCCGGGAGTGGATCGCCTGATCATCGATCTATCTCATCCTGGATTAAGTTAGGGAACGACGGCGAGTGATGGATGGATGGATGGATAAACTACAGATAGGAACACTTGGCTGTCAAGATCAGACGGCGTCCGTGCTTATCCAAGTCAGGTTTGCTACAGAAAAAAAATCTTGGTCCAGGGGAGCAACATGGTAACATGGCATGTGATGGAATCGACGACTTTCTTATAGTACCAAACTGTTGTTACAAAACACAATGAAACAACCCATTTGCTTGTAAGAGACAAGTGGAGCTGAATTTTGCCCGGCCAAGATTTTCTGAAGTTGTGCCAAGAAGAACTGGTTTCATTTCTTCCAACCACATTTCCGCTCCGGGACTACATCTTCATGCGCACTATATATATGAATGAAGTGCTGGGTGGTGGGCAACTAGCTAGCGGATGTATGTTTATCGCTGAAAGAGGTTCGCTAATACTAGCTCCGTCATTTAATTTAGCAACTTTAATTTACACTTCTAAATATACTTTTATTTAGATATATAGATATAATTGTATATTTAGGACGAAGATGGGCAAATGTAGAGTATGAGAGGGATACCCGGAACCCGGTTAAGAAAATTTTTTAGCTATACATTACCTATTTTCATCATGTGTGCACCTCTCTCGATACAAATTTAAATGCCGGTATCAGTTTAAACTTAATCTAAAGTAGATTAAATAAAGCAAGAGACAGTAAATTAAGCAAGAGACACCCTTCTCTATTTCACTGTAGCTCCACCCTGAGGATGGATACAGTATTAATATGTAGTACTAATCAGTACTCTCTGCATCAGTCAAAATGAAGTTATTTCTACCACTAAAAAAATTATCTTAAAATGGACTTATTTCCCTACCAACCTCCTCATCTTAATCAAACATAATCATTTTTTCATTTAATTTCTTCACTACCTTTTCTTGTCGATCAATTATTACGAAAATATCTATACTTCAAATGTTCAGCCGCTTATGGTGAGGAGAGTGGGGCTACCTCAGGATCCTGGTGGACCTGCGGAAATATGTTTTCCAATCGGTCCCTTAAAAAAACATGCACTAATATTCCAATTCCATTAGTACAGACGGTTCCTTAAGAGAACAACCAGAATGCCATAAATGAGAACCAGGCTATGCGCCCAACAGCTGACATGCTTTCTATTTAGTGCTGAATAAAAGAACAACGATTTTACATGTACAAAATTTACGACCCCTTTTCTGGTTTACAAGCAGACGGATTGTTTTGTACAAGTTTTCGACGTCAAGCTTTGACCCCAAGGGTCTGACGAAGATAGAAGCAGAATAGTGGATTAACAAATGGGAGCAAATGTAAACCTGGAACTCTCATTTCTGAGACATCTTGCACGAAATGCCGGATCTGTCCTGTTCCTGACTCCTTTCTTACACGCATGTATACACCTATGTTATGTACATCACTTTACATGTGTCTAGTGTCTACACTACTGCACGGCATGTTTGCCTCTCATCTCAGGGCCTCTCCAATGCTTGCTGAGCATAAGACTCTGATATCTTCTTAGGTTTTAGCTCACACTCTTCTTTTGGCCGCCGCATCGCCATGAATTGCAGTGACTTGCTCTGAACTTGGTAAACATAGCATCCCCATGGGTAGGCATCTGACGAAGCCCATACAATTTGCTCCTCGTACACTGCATCTTCCGCAAATCTCTCACTCACACAGAAAGCAGAGTCGAGAGGGGGCTCCTCAAAAGCAGATACAGCCACGCATCCAAGAGCTACGTATCCTTCAGGTGGCCTTGGAAACCATATTGATACAGGACTCCTGTAATCCTCACCACAGTTTCTCCAAACCTATATGCCAGGAAAACAATGAACAGAAGTGCACATCCCAACTCTAGAAAATCTATATATAACTAAATAAAGGAGACCATATAACATTATACTAGCTCCCTCTTTTAAATATATGACGTTATTGACTTGACTTTTTAACAAACGTTTGACCATTCATCTTATTTAATTTTTTTGTGCAAATAAACATTTGACGATAAATCAAGTTACAACAAAATAAATGATAATTAAATATATATTCTTTTGAATAAGATGAATGGTAAAACGTATCTCAAATAGTCAATAGCGTCGTATTAAAAAACGGAAGAAGTATATTTTTCTTTTTTTAGAACTATATTTTTAGCGCAAGCTCAAAATTAAATAAAGTAACAAGGAGAAAATATCTCATTAAACACTGACCAGGTCATAACCAAGTGGCAGCGCAAAATTCCCACCCACATTTTTGTAGATAGCAGCAACATGTGGTGGATGAATGCCAACATGAGCAATATCTCCAATTGAGACATACCTAAAATTAAGTTGTTAAATATTTGCAGCAATCATTAAAATAGGGTAACTTTATTCGAAGGAAAGCATAAAAACAGGTAAATTAGAGGGACAGAAGTTTCATTTCAACATTCCATACCCACTAGGGCAGAGAGGCCTCCAGATACTAAACACCCTTCCATCATCTGCAACCTGGAACCGAAAC
Source organism: Oryza punctata (assembly GCA_000573905.2). Lineage (NCBI taxonomy): Eukaryota > Viridiplantae > Streptophyta > Magnoliopsida > Poales > Poaceae > Oryza > Oryza punctata. The sequence goes on from CM002497.2 coordinate 27,116,515, forward strand.
GACGGTTTATTTTAAACAACACATATCATGAATATAGAAAAACAAAAGATCAGGAAGATTATCTTTTAATCATAAGGTAAAAGTAGCCAATTTACCTGCTTCGAAAGTAGTTTGCATCTGCTTCGAATTTCTTGTTCACTGCTCCACATGTTCTGAAAGTTAACTGTATCGTTAATGAGTCGCTCCTCAACATTACTTGCTGCTCCCCTTGGGCTTAGCAAAGGCCTAGCAAAACTGTGGAACTCCCTCATATCTTCATCAAATGCGAAATATACATTGTGCTGGCCCCCAGGAACCTATTTTGGTTTGGTTCAGAAGTATGAGTATAGTTGTTTGTTTTTTTGCAAAAGCGCGCGCTCATGTGTGTGTGAGAGAGAGAGAGAGGGAGAGAGGACCTTCAAGGGTACAACTTTCATATCTGTCTGGTGAGATCTCCACATCTTTCGAATTGAAGAACAAAGTAGAAGAGCCTGAGGTTCATGCTCCTCATCAACGTTGCACTTTATAAGCCTTACAAAGTTCTCAGACCTCCTAAAATTCTTCAGATGTATGATTACGTGAGAAGGCCTTTGATACCCAGCTTTTGCCAGCTCCAATGCAAGCACATCTTCCCAAGGAACGTCCCAAAGTATTTTCGAAGGCTTCTTGTCCATTTTATCTAGATCCACGCACTACACAAAAAGAACACTGGGATTTAGTAAAAAAACAGAAGCAGTTTACTACAAGAATCAGACAGAGAGAGGCCTCACCTGAAGCAGTATCACTCGTTTGTTTGTTACCAAAGCAACCTTCTGATTTTGTACGATAAAATGATCTTCATAGTAATCAGACCATGCATACTTTGAAGGTTCCCGAAATAAATCTGTGCATGCAAAATATCTGCTAGCCTCTGCTAGGTAAAGGGCCATCTGGACAATTGAATGCTCAAATTAAATGTATAGCATCAACAATATTCTCTGACTGAAGTAAAACCAGTACTATGAAACAAAAACCATCACTTCTTGAAACAGTTATCAGAAAGCTAGCACGCAATGTTGGCCATCATTTTCTACTGCAACATATTTGCAGAACCTACTATGCAACTGTTTATCAAGAAAAACAAATACATCTGTCATGGGTGGAGGCTACAGGCCTAGTCGGAACTATTATGAGCTGGCCTAACTCGCACTATCATGCGCTGCAGCCACTCAGTAAGGCGGAAATGTCATTCACATGGCAAAAAGAAAAACAGAAGTGATGCAGCATAAAGGCTTCTGTTAGATACAAATATTTAGGAGTTGCATTGTAGATAACTAGAAGGAATTTGCACTAGAGATAAGAAGCACAATCTACTGCTTAAAAGTTGTTAAGAGGTAGAAGCCAGCCCTAAAAGGGCTGCTGGCCAGACTAAGAATAACAAAACATGGGATATAAAATTCTTTTAGGTCTCGTCTCTTCTTCCCTTAATGTCTCTTACATATCTTTATCTCCTCTCTACCAAGCACCCTCATTCTGATATATCCATAACAATATTTTTTGCGAGGATTTTCATAATACTATTGACGGTGAAAGGAAACTATTCCGACGTAGAAGTATTTTTAGAGCATCATTTTCAGGAATAGCAGTAAGTTTCAGCAGAACAGGGTGTTCAACATACTTAAGTGGCAAGTCTATTACTCTGTGCAACATTTCACAAATTTTACATATTTATACTACAATTTCTTGGGGTCCCTTAACCCTAAACCCTAACCCTAAACCCTGAAAACAAAGAAGGGAAAATCATGCACCTGGCCCGCAGCTTGTACTTTGTCGTACTCTCTTATTATACCATCTCGGTGTATAGCACGAGGATCTCTAATCCTCTGAGGAACATGCTTATTATTCAGAACATCCACACATCTCATAAAGCTGGCACTAATTCCATCAACTGTCAATGAGAAGAAATCAAAGGCCCCACTTAAGGGTTGGACAATAAAACCCACAAAAGCACGTCCAAGACCATGTGCAATGCCAATTGCACCATACTGTCGGGCACTCTCGACTGGCTTTCTTAGAACACCAGAAACCCCAAAAGCCAAACCCTGAGCAAATGCTTCAGTCCCTTGAACTAGTCCATCACCAACACCAGTTATTCTCCTTGACCAAACCTGAAACACACTTAACTTGAATTGCCTGGTGTGGTTAACATAAACAGGGATGGTGAACCACCAGATTAGATGTTTTACCTGCTTTGATCTCAGCTGAAGAAATTGCCCATCAGTAGAGAGCTCTGCAAACCCTTTACTAAGTGACGACAAAGTTGACTTTGTCACTCCAAGAAAATCTACTGAAAATATTAGGTGCAGAGGATTGTGGATCAGATCTCTCTTGATTCGGTTCGTGATTGCAGGAATGATGGAACTCTTCCGCATATAACGACTTCTGTGCATGACCTTACGCAGATGCACCTAAGGCAAACATCAATGGAAGATTTTTCAGTTCATGAAACTAAATAAGTGACTGGAAATACATTCGGTAGTTCAGAAATAAACTGTTAGAAATAAAAACATCTGCAAGATTAACCCTCTCATACTGGTACTCTACATTGTTTAGATAGAATACCAAAGGTGAAAATTGCCTCTGCTCTCAGCACCAGGGTGAACATATTCAGCTCATATCGTCATTCAAGAAATAAAAGCTAGCTTGCTCTTGATTACAGTAAGCATGTCCAGTAAGCCTAGATATCGTTATCTTCTTTAAGAAATCACACCGACGAAGCTCATGGTTTGATCTATCAAGTACTACTTAACTTGCACCCAACCAGATGAAATATTCTTGCACAACCAAAGTTAAAACTTATTTAAAGTGAATGGGACAGGAACCACTGAAGAACACTATCAGATTGATCTGCCATGAAAAGAGTTATCCACCACACATGATAGCCTAAACTGATGCCGCGCCAAGAAAAAAGGGGGAACTGCTTTTTAAATAAATAGGCAAGTGTGTGCTGACACACCACACATGATAGCCTACACTGATGCCGCACCGAGAAAAAAAGGGCGGACTGCTTTTTAAATAAAATAGGCAAGTGTGTGCTGACAGTCACTAGACAATATGGCACACCTTTCCCTTTCTAAAAAAAAGGACAAGAAGTTTCAAACAGTTTTGATGTAGTGGCATTGAACTTCAAAGTTACTCAAAGAGTACTAGATTCTGATGAAACCAGCACAGATCAGATCTTAACTTATCTAACTGGGATAAGGCAGGTAATAGCTAAGAAACATGATGTTTGGTGTAGAAGTTATTACAGTCTGGTTCTTGAATTCTTTGCCCAGTAAATAACATCAGTTTACCTGAATCTTAAGTGCATTGCCTACAGCTGATAGGACAGGGCTCCATATGCCAAGGACACCGCGTGGTCTTTGAGTAGGCGCAGTTTCCAGAGATATTTTCAACCTTATCTCCGATATATCAACAAGCCTGTAATTTGTAAATAACTTGTCAGTGTGTCATGTGGTACCTGTGTTAAACATATGTGTACTAGAAAAAGTTATCATATGAACTTAATAAGAAGACCACTACAATGGAGCAGACTACCTGAAGGCAAATAGTTAGCAAGCGTTTTATGGTTATTGATTCTTGTACAGTTCTACCACTGCATTAGGTGGGAGTAGAAGAACACACAGTGGAGACGTGGAGTGGTGCTTGTTTAGAGCAGAATTGGTAGAGTGGCCAACAAAAACGAAAAGGAAGATCAGCTGGCATCTTTCTTGTCCTTTTTTAAGGGTGAAGGCTATATACAGGCCTAGATTTATCCGGATCCATAATCAAAGAGTAGCGTATCACACCCATTCTTCAGCACAAAGGATTCTATGAAAGAAAACGAAACTACAACCAAGTCATACTGTTGCCACCTACCATAACATGGAAATGCTGATTTCTTTCTAAGTGCAATCAAATTGATAGAAGGAAACTAAACTGGCAAAAGTGCTATTTTTACAAGCACAGAGAAACTATGTGACTGAGTCAGTCTTCAAATTAACATCTTAAATCGTGATCTGAGTGCTGTTTGTAGAAAAGGTTAACCATCTATCTATATCAGGATAGAATGTTCTGCAAATCCAGAACTTCGGATTTCAGTGCTAATTATTGGTGCACAACTCTGCATTAGTAACAGAAACAACTCAAATATAAAGATACTCACGTCAGCAACAAGATTCTACATCTAACATTGGCTACTAAATTTTAACAGTGACGTGACTTGCTTACTCTATTCGTATCTCAGGATCCACTTCTGTTACAGTTGAGATGCTGTTGGTGCTGACAAAACGAAGATTGCTGTAGAAATCAACCAATGCCCAAATAATAGGTTCATGAATATTCAACCTCCATGTTTGATCAGTTACCTAGAAAAAATCCAAGAATGTTCCATCTTTAGTATTACAAATGGTGTATAGCTTTGCTTCTCAGAAAACTCAGAGCAACAACATTACCCGGATATAGACATGTGGATAGACTTGAATACCATTTGAAGTTACATTGCTTACGGCGATGTTTGCTTTAAATACAGGATGGTTTGAATCAGGCATGCTCTCAGTTGCCAAAGCAACAGGCATTATAGACAATGGCAACTGATTATCTAGTTGCATATGGCCAATGATTAACTTAAACCTGAAATATTATATATCATCAGAAAAAACTCAATGGTGCATACAACAAAAGCATAAGACAAAGGAGCTATGAGACTAGTTTCCAAGCTATGCTCGTTCGTAACCATTTAACCATTATTCAGATATGACGGCTACAAAACAGCTGCTCTGGTATGACTAGATCACTAGAGCTATGAATCTGTCTTTACCACCATCTTTTGTCAAAACATCAGCTTCAAGAACTAACTGCCTCATCGGTTGCTCATATTCCCTAATAAGCCGTTTTGGCTTATTAGGGAATAAAAATTAATTTGTAGATGAAACTTTTATATATTTGTTCCTGATGACTTAAAAGCCAATGCCCAAAAAGAAACTACTTGAAAATATCTTAAAATCAACTTCAAAATTAAATTGAAAATATAAATTTTGGCTTTTGCTAGCTTATTAGGTGAATCGATGGGGCCTTAAATAATCTTACAAAAGGCACAACCAAGGTCAAAGCAATAAGTATTTTCAGAATTTTCCAACTGATGGATATGCTATTTGCTTTAATGAAAAAAATATTTTCATCAACCATGCATAAGTACAAACATAGTTGATGTAGTCGTCAACTGTACCTGCTAGTGGTACCAGAATTGTAACCAGTCATGTATGAGATAAAAAGCTTCTGCAGATGTAAGTACAAAAGCTCTCTTGGTTTATGATCAATCAAAGAGATTCCAACAACTCCAAGTTCAACAATAAGTTCCAATAGTCCAGCACCTGTATCTGTATCATTTTGCATCACTGGCGAGGCTTGGTGATCACCCAGATCAGATCTGTACCCTCCCTCTTGTCTTCTTGGGTAATCAGCGAACTTCAAAATCTTAACATCAGCGGTCTCAAGTATACTGAGCTTGAGGTGATGTTCTCTAAAACCAGCGGAACATTCATCAGGGTTTTCGAGGTCAACACGCTGAAAGAAAGTAACATCTTCTTGCCGGATGCTAACATCAAAAGCTGTATGTCCATACGGGTCATCCCAAGAATATTTTTTGGTTGAAAGTGGTTTCACTTGTATCCAAGAATCCTCTCCCAAACCAGACTGTCGAGCACTGATAATTGTACTACTTGTCCGGTTCTCAATCCTGCATGCAGCCATGATAGGGTCATAGTTAGATAAATAAGAATCATGTTACTGCAAGCCATTAAAATCTCTTGCTACCTGATTGGTCCATCTGATGGCCCCAAACGGAATACAATCAAGAATCTTGAACCTTCCTCATAGCCACGTATCTCAGCTTTTATAAATTTCTGGGTACCATCCTGCTTTCTCATTGCTATAACAATGGTGTCTTCTTTTACTATATCCAGAGGCTGACACCAGTCAGTATCCACAAGCCGGACCTTCAGAAAAGAAAGTTTGTAATTACAAAATGAATGCCATTGAACTGTTCAGCCAATAATTTTAAAAAATAAAATGAAGGAAAGTCACGATATCTTGTTTGATACTAGAGCGCACATATAGTATCCTAAGTTCCTAACAAGGGACAATTACCCTCTTTTTTTCTGAGTTTTGCAGGCACTCATCTTGATATTTGCATGCTAGTCTTCTTTTCAACATAAATGATGTTTTGCATAACCAAACTAATGAGAATGAAAAGGTTGAGATCAAAGAGAGTGGGAAAACAGAGGCATCAATCCATTGTAAGCCTGTCCTTGAGTAAACCATGCATAGTCTATATTGATTATGTTTTAAAGTGATAATACTCTGTACTGACCATACAGCCACACATTTTCAAATAACAGTGGTTTGCATAACCAAATCTAAGCTGAGAAATAAACAAAATAGTGTGCTAACTAAATGTACAGCATACAGAATATAGAAAAAGCCTACTTATTAAAATATTGCGTAAAAATCCAGAGAACGTATAGAATACTATCACCAAATATATTAGATGGTAAGAAAAAGATTAGGCTGGAGCAACTAATGACAGTTGTGTAGTTCTGAATAATGGCTTCATGAAAAATTTCATTCATACAAGTAATGTATATAGACCTATCATTAAGAGTGACGCCATACCTGCAATTTTTCAGTTCCTCCTTCTGAGTACATAAAAGAAACCCTCCAGTCATGTGCATGTAGCACCTTTGGCTCATCTCCAGCACGAAGTTTTATGTAAAAATCTTGTCCAGCCCTGTTTGTGAATGTTATGTACGGGCGTACATAGATAACCTGTTGGTGCAGCAAGATGATGTCAACTGACTTACACTTGTGATATGAAGCTGCAGATTAACATGCAGTTACCTTTGTTGGAACAGCCTGATATGAGGATGGCTTTGAGCAAAGAAGAATATGTGTGCATTTTCCATCATCATCATAGGCAGAAATATCAACAGCACCATCCTGAAGCGATAAAAGAAACATCTTAAGAATGAAGCAGTACACAAGAAAAAGGAGATGATGAATTCAAAAAAGTCAAAGTGAACCATGTCGCCAAGAGGTGATAGTTCTTTGAGCAATCCAAACTGTCCACTCCCATGTCTGCAGGCACTTGCTGAGAGCCCTAAGCCTTTGAAGTTCAAACCAGATGCTATAGTGTATCCTTCAACCAATTCTTCATGGTTTATTTCATAAAGGATTTTCTCGCTCCTTTCCGAACGAGGGCGTGCAAGAAAGCGCCTCTTGTCTTTTCTTCCAGAGATATCAATTAATTGCAGGCTAATCGGAGGCAATCTTGCAAAAGATATCCAATAGGGAACATATATTCTGATAGCCCTTGCCATCAAATAGTCCTTATCACTGCTTTGTTCTAGTACAATCTGTACAATCCTAAGGAAGAATGAAGACAATACGAACATGGTAAGTGCATATTTAAAACTGCTTTGAATATAATCCACACAACATTTCCATGTTTGAATTATTACCTTCCAGATAAAGAACTTCTTAGATTAATAAATTTTGATGGAGCTTCGGTGGGATGTGATATAGGAACAGGTTCCTTAAAACAGGAAAGAAACATGTCAATACTGGTGAAAAAGTTGAGACAACAATTCAAAATATTTTTTTACATACATGTGATGTCCATCCCCCATGTGGAACAAGTGACAAGTACAAAGGATTCCTTGGATCAACATTTTGGACCTTAACCACCTCACCAGGATTTAAGGTACCCTGCGAACAACTTGTATCTTCCTCATCAAGGTGGCTAGCACTAAGAACATAATGTGCAGAAATGGGAAGACAGTATGATAAAGACAATGGTGATCTGATAATGATGCTCCAGTCATATATTGGATTTGTGTGAACATCTTTGCCTATTTCCTTGGGTTCTATACTTAAGCAAAACCATAGCCCTTGAGAAGTACTGGAAGTGCCATCTGTTTGCGCACAGAACAGTAAGTTCTCTGATTCATACAGATCCGATACACACATGTCAAGGATCTCCTCATTGCGGTACTCAGTTTGGCTGCGTCTCTCCTGAACATCACTCCAGGAGTACTGCACTAGCTCATGATGATTTGTTGGTCTTAGTTGTAGCGTATAAAGCACAACAGGATTTGAGATACCTGACAGGGGGATTGGAGCAGTAGAACCAGGCTCTAGAAGTCCTACTGAAATTTGATCATCTTTATTAGAATTCTCACCCTGTCCATCTGATTGAGCACTTCTAGAATATCGTCCTTTTAGGCGCAAGTCAACAATAAAATCAGTCGTGTTAGTAATTGATACAAGGGAACGCATGCTAATATATCTGTTGCCCTCCTTGACTGTAGCTTCACTAGCAATCACACAATTGCCAAACCTCCAACATGCTGCTGGTACAGCATAGTTTAGCTTCATATTTGTCCAAGGCCCTTCTTTGGAGGGACTAATTTGAATGTATCCAGCCTTGCTTCTGGCCTGATTGGCTCTACTCCCCTGTTTTGTGCTAGCCCTACCAGAAATAAGCACTGCAAATCTTATTTTTCCACTAGATTTAACACTTTGATGTTCCTGCAATTAAGTAAATGGAATGTGAAGCACAATGTGTGCAATCTGTTATGAAATCTAACTATTGAGTGCCAGTTCTCACCACTGTTTTGGTTGAAGTAAGATCTCCTAAAGTCAAATCAAATTTTGCATAGTTAGAACCGGAGGCAGAAGGAAGCTTCTGCACCACTTGCTTCAATGGAGTAGAGTAAATACCAACTGGTTGGCCTGTTGGTAAAACACGACATAAAACAAAGATGTTTAAGAAAATAAAGAAAAGTAAAGTAAATTTGTTGTATTATTCTTCTTCTTAATGAAATGAAGCGCAGTCCTTCGGCATTTTCAAGAAAATAAAGAAAAGTAAATGTGTTGCACATCAAAACTACAAACCTCCACCAGCATCAAGAACAACAAATTCCAGAACATAATTATCCTGAAAAGGTTTAAATAACAGAATATGTGGAGATCAGGCAGTAGCCATATCACGAGAACAAATACCATGTAAAGTAAGTGCAGCATATTATTTCAGTATATTTCCAATTTACACACCTCGCTTTCAACTTTAAAGAAGAACATTTCATTCCATTCCACCTTTTTTATGCTTTGTGAAGATTGGTCTCCAGCAGCAGCACAAGTACGAGCACTTTGTTGCTGAACACCAGATACAATACAATCTTCTGAATAGATCCTTACTGCTACCATATATTCACCAGTGGCTAATCCTTCACCAACCTTAATCTGGGAAGGAAAGCCAAGTTTATGACAGGCAAATATTTTCCTCGTGCAAGAATAAATGACTTCAACAAGAGTTAAGTACTTCTAAGCATATAGCATAAATGTTTACATAACAACAAAATTAAGTGAGGCACAATAATCATTCCATATGGAATGTACAACATCATAAACGTGGTCACGAGCATAGATAGCTATGTAAAGCTTATGTGTTTCCCCTTCCAGACGATATTCAACAACCTCATAGCAAGTGGAAATATTTACCGGAGCTGAATCCAAATGGAATTCCTGTGCTGCAAATAGGTTTTGAATTGTGAACAGAAAAAAAAATTAACCTTCAAGTTTTTGACGATAGTATAAAAATGTGCAATTGTTGATAACATGGTAATGTGGGCACTTTTCCTTTAATCTTCCTATGACAGTATAAAACGACACCGTGATGTTATGAAAAGGTCAGCATCTCTAGACCTGCAATATTGATGATCGATGCCTGTAACACAAAGTCCATAGACTCGATCATCTTTTCGATGGTTATGGGAAGGAATGGAATCTATATATTTGAACAGAGTGTTTCCAAAGATTGAAGTGTTTCTACTCGGGTCTTTTAAGTTTCTCGTATGTTTGCACGTGGACACCCTGTTTTCGCATTTTTCGATGACGGAGACAACATTCAAAAAAGAATCACCTACAAGTTATAGCAAAGTTTGCTGAGGCCTGGAACCAAGTGCACCAACCAAATTGCTGATAATAAGCCAGACTAATGGTAATGTTTTGTGCATTAGGTCACAGTACCATGCTGGGGACCGGTAATAACCAACAAGTGATAACGGGATTGGTTCTATAGTTTAGAATGCCATGGACATTTGTGCATTGACATAAAAGAACAATTATCAGAGTGCTACTAAGGTGACAAACGCCAAATGTAATTCAATGAGAACAAGTAGATGAAAAGAATTTCAACCGCTATCATGTTATCAAGAAACAAGCAAATGCAAATGCAACAAAAAGGAATACTCGTTCATCAACAACACAAACCACACAAAATCGAATGCAGAAGAAAAGGTACCTCAGCATTGGCAATAATAGCAGTTACCATAAAGCGATATAACCTAACAGATCTCCCCTTTAAATGAGAATCCAGAAGATCCCTTGAAGCTGGAACTTTTATAGACCTATCATCCCCAGATGACAGAAGTGTAACATCCGAACTCCTATATTCAGTGGTTCTAATGTATATGTCTTGGCCAAGTTTGTTTTGTGGGATAACATAATAACTTCTTCTTTCATGCACATCAAGAATCGACCTTTCACTAGTAGAAGATGTTTCCTGGTCATCATAGAATAAAAGAACAGTACCTCAGTAGACAAATGATGACAGGAATGAGGAGGTGCTTACATATAAATGGCAATATTGTTCAATTCTTTTAGGTCATCAGAAAAATGAACACCGACTATATAGTCAGAATTGTAAATAAATGGCATACCTTCCTGTATAACTCATTGCCAAGGCTAATATTGTTCCAGCTAGCATAAGCTTGTGATAACATGTTTGTATTGGAAACTGATATGTTCAAATTCAGATCTCGTGTTGAGGCAATACGAAGTTGACCTGGAGAACCTGGTGTGTTCATGTCATATTGGTACCTAAGATCATTGCCAGAAAAGGGAGCACCAAATTACAAATTAACAATAATTCAACAAAAGTAACCAGTCTTTCATTTAGTTCTGTCTAATGTATAATGTTGCATTTCATATGGCTAATGGACCAAGCAAAATAAGGCAAAACTAATCCGTAAATTACCCAGTCACACCATCATCAGTATCATCATCATCATCATCATCATTATTGCTAGATGAGATGGCTCAAACAATTAACAAATTCAAAATCAAAACATGATGGCTCAAACAATTAACAATAACAAAATCAAAACATGTAAATAACATACTCCCTCCAGTCACCAAAAAAAATGTTTGGGACATCGATAGCCTCTCCAAAATGCAACTTTAACAACTACTGTCATTTTAGACAACGACCCGATCTCCAAAACATATCTTTGACTATGATTTTCTATTATAATACATGCAAAAAATAAGTAAATAAAATTACTTTTTAAGACTAATCTATACATCATGTTCTAGTCGTCTTCAAACTAAATATTTTAAAAGTTATTGATAATCAAAGTCCTAAGTGTTTCCTCAACCTTGTCCAAAACATCAAGAATTATGGAACCGTAGGAAGTGATTTCTACTACTACAATATACTTATGAAACCCAACAATATTACAATATTATGAAGAAAGTACTTTTGTAACAAATCTATACATATGAATTTCATATGTCCAATTTGAATACACATGTTTAAAGTTTTGAAAGTTTGGCCTACATTTTTTTTCTTTGGATTCAGGGAGTATAAGACCAAAAAAATGTCTTCAATAATATTGTGCTTAAGGCACTGAAACAAACTACAGCCAGACATTGTAAAGTAGGCAGGACAACAATAAGAATCATAATGATCTTGTAGAGTTCAATTCCTGTTACTGTTACCTAAGAAAGCCATCAGTTGGTTCAATGAAGGGCTCCCATGAATTATACTTGTCATTATAAGATCTTGCCGCAAATGACAAACCCACAGTAGCATTTAGATGTTGAGGACCCCCATGATAACTAAACCCCACACTATCAAATGATATTCCAAATAATGGTACCATCTGCAAAATGAAGAGGTTGGAAACTTAATATGGGTAACAAAAACATAAGTAAATTAATCTGCATGGGATGAATAGTTATAACACTGAACATAAATGGCATAGCCCTGAAACCTCAAATAAATTGAAGAACTTGCTAAAGTACACTAGCACAAGACTTACCATTCCTCCATAATCATCAAATGAAACTGCAGAAAATGATTTGATTTCAGCATCAATAATTATGCTATCTGAACTGCTGGATGTAGGTGGACCAGCAAGCTTCAGGGCAAGTCTTCTTGGAGGTCTTCTAAATCCACTTCTAACAAGAAATGTACCAGCATCATTATCAACGGTCCATAAGCTAAAACATTCAGATGTTCTAGCACCAGATGAGTCCCACACACTTTCCACAGAAAATTGGCCTCCCTTCACCATGTCACTTCTAATACATCTTAAGAAATGTAAATCCTCTTTCATTGGTGAACTTTTGGATGCAACACATCCTAAAGCAACAAAACCCGGTGGAGCTTGAGGAAACCAAAATGATACACCCTCAGTACCCCTGTGCTTCTTAATTCTACCAACAAGCTGATAACCTTCAGGAGCTCTGAGAAATGTATCATCGCCAGAATTGCGAAGTACAAGAGCTGAATTTGGTGGCTCATACCTACAACCAAAATGTATTTTAAGTTGAATACTGTAGAAAGTTTAGCCAGAAGATCAGAAAGTTGACTGTAAAACCTTTACCCGTTAACAGCAATGTCACCAAAGTAAAACATTCCTTCAGACAACATTGGACGCCATATAGATAGTTTCTTTGGTGAAGACATGCCATTATTCGACCAAATTAGTTTAAAGCTTGCTACTGCTTCAAATAGCCGACCTGAGGTCAATGCTGATCTCTCTATCTGAGAAGCATCATTGTGACTATCTTGCCCTCTAGAGCTAGTCTTGGAAGAGTCCACATCATTGAACAGCATATGGCGAAGATCATATGCATTTCCATCTACACGCATATGTGCTGGATCTCCCGGTAAAAAGGAACCAAAAGCATTATCAACCCGCCAGAATGTCATATTGGCATTACTGCTGAAAGATATAAATTGAAAGATATAATGGATGTAGAGTTTTGTGGTCGCACAAGAAACTTAAGCTCAAAGGTAATGTTCATAATACCTCAGTGGAATGCAATCCCTTAGGCCACATGAAGAAACCAAGGAAGCAGACAAACAAAAAACTGACGATAAAGGTGGTTCAGCAGTTCCAGTTGAAGAAACACAACCCAGTGCAACATATCCCACAGGTGCTACAGGTAACCAAACTGAGCAGAACTGGTCAACATTAGAAGGCTTGTTCTTCAAATCTTTCTCACTGTGTTGAAGTTCATTTGTTCTTGGAGGTCCAGATCGCCAAACTAGCTTGTATGACAAAGGCCTTTTGACCCTTACAATGTTTGTGTTCAAAGCAAGAACTCCTTTAGTAGGAGAGTCATTCCTAACATGGAATATGATAACCAAGGTTAAAAACATTTCATAAAAAACAACGAGAGATAATATAGTTAAGTAACCAAATACATTGGTGTGAGGAAATCGCCAAAAATGGCATATCCAGATGGAGCACGCGGTCGCCAAAAAGAGTATACTTGATCGCTTGCACTGCCTAGAAAAAAATAATCAATCTCCTTAAAACTTGAGGCATCTGAAATTAGTAACCGCAAATTATGAGCATCCAACAACAAAATAACTTCTAGCATACCCTGCATAGTTGCAACTTTATCAAATTGAGAGCACACCAGTGACATTTTCTTAGATGACATCCTGAGAAATGCTGAAATTTCTTCCTCAACAGCTAAAAACAGCCTCAGAATACTGAAGGAGAAATTCATATAAATCTCAGAAACCAACAGATGCAAATTTGTCTTCCCAGATGCGTTTGAATATTTCACAGACATGTCAAACGGTTCTATAACTCTGATGCCATTACTCTCCATCTTTAAACCAAGTATGTTTCCACTCATCTCCATACTGTCACCCTTCATTATAAGCCTGTCACAGGAATAAGATTAACAACTAACAATCAATGACCTGAACTGCATATTAACATACATAGTACGGTAAGATAATAATATTAGTTAATGCAATGACAAAACATGAATATACCTCCCTCTACAAAAATTGTGTTTTCTGGTATGATAACAAATATAAGATGAACTGGAATACATCATTGTACAGTCAGATATGTCATTTAGAAGTTAGAAGAAAATGGAGGGGGAATAAAATATATGCATGAAAATATTCATATTTTTTCTCCTGTGAAATATCTTTTTGCCATTTCAAGACTTCAAGAAAAAAGATATATTTTATTTTATTAAAAACTACCAACCATCGGTACTTTGTGAAAAGCGTTTGAACATGATCTCAACATCAAATTTCTTCTGTACTGCACAGTGATAAAAAGAGTATTGCATCTAAATCGTGCATTACTGATATTTTATGCCACTGAAATTTTCCAGGCACAATATCAAAGTACAAAATTATTTATTTTTGGCATATGTCTGGAATAGCGCAATGGAAAATGATAACAAAAAAATCCTCAGACTTCTTACAGAAACTGATGTGGCATGTTTTGAGTGTATCTTGCTTTTTCATAACCACCAATGGATTAGATTCAACGGTTGAGATATTTGTTTGTAAGAATTGTTAGTACGTATAGCGCTTCTCTTCAGAAATTCTTATGTTGAATACTTTAGAGTGGTTTTAAGATAGAAATTGTGAGAACTATATCCAAAGGGTAATAGAGAGCCAACCTGCAAAATGCATCTGTACGGGCATGAATAACCTTAGTTGATAGTCCTAAATTTTCACCAGAACTTCTTGATGTGCTGTAGAAAGTAAGCTCTGGTCCAATAGCCTGGGACAACAATATTGAAGCGTACAATCAAGAAATGGGAATAATGCAATGCAGATTCAAAAATCACAACAAACAAGATAAAACAACAACATTAGTGGTATCCTGGTTGTGTTCAGAAAGATTCCACCAGGCAAGTATTCATTGTCAGCTGGCACGGTTTTAAAAACCTTGCAGATATAGATGTGATTATATTATAGTTCTAAGTTAGTCTTTGAACTATCGCTGATACACATAGCCAGCTTGTGGAAATGTTACTAGTAGATTGATATTCAGAACATGTCACTTGCTTTTATCCGCACAAATGGCTTAAATAATGACTGCCTCACAAAGTAAAACCTACATGCACAATGAAATACAAATCGTAACTTTAAGCATTCAAGCGTAAGCAAAAAATGAGCTAGGTGCCCACACTCAGACATGGAGGTGCGCCTCAGCGAGACTGTCCAACAACTAAGTGGTAACAGATTTATCCCCAGAATCTACAAAAATACAGGTGTGTGGTAGGGGCTGCACTCATGGGTGCGCTCGTGTCTAACGTGTAAACTGTAGCCTAAAATAACAAAGCAAGGTGGTGACCAACTGGCCATGATATTGTTTCCAAATACAGAGAAAAAAGAGGAATCCGGACTGAATTCAGAACTCTGAAATCCAGTGCATATTTCCTTATTCACAACAGTAACCATCTGGAACCAATATTTAACTTTCTTTTTAGGAGAAACCAGTAATGAACTAGAACTGTGGGGAGGGATTATTCTAGTTCCAAAATCAAGGGTCTTGATCAGGACAAGAAAACAGAACACACATAAAGCCATCTCCATCTCTCGTTTCAACTTTTACAACTGACTTAGAATCAAGTTTATCTGATTCTAGCCTACAGCATAATGGCCAAGATTAAGTACCTCATGTATAGCTAGATGTTCAGAGCAATACCTGTACTTCAATTATGAATTCTGTTGATCTATTGGCACTTGTATTTTTTACAACATCTTCTGTAATTTCGTCACTGTAAGTAGATAGAAGGCCTTCATTTTCGCTTACTAAGTAGACATGATCATTTTCTGATGCTGAATACCAGCAATCACTGCCGAGAGATATACACGAGTCCAAATACTCACCATTCTGCAGCAAGATATTGTGTAGTCAAGCCAAAGAAATATAGTGTAAATTACTAATCCCTCTGTTATTTTTTATTTGATGTTGGTAGAAAGAAATATCAAGTAAAAGAAAATAGAGAGCAAACAATAAATATTGAAAGTGTAGAGCATACCACTATCGTGACATTCCGAAATTGCAACCCCTTACCACAGAGCACATGAATGAATCTTTCAGCACTAGGGCCTGATAGAATTTTTCCCTCCCTATCCAGCAAATATATTTTGCCACCTTTTCCATCATATATATAGTAGTTGAACTTCTCATTATCGACAATCAGGGGTTTCTGAGGTGAAAGACTCATAGTGGAACGCTCCTGATAGTAAACTTGATCACTAAATACCAGTGGAGAAGTCATGTGCAGAAGGTCCTTATCTTCATCATTAGATAACAGACTACGAGCAGATGGCACAAAGAACTCGACAATTGCTAGCAAGAAATCAAGTGCCACAAGAAACTTGGGACGCTGAACACACACAGACACAGTTGACGAAGATTTTCGCAGAATAGCATCAAGAATGAGCATTGAGGGGATTGGCTCAAGGCCTAGATCTTTTTGTATTCTTCGTTCACCTGAATCAAGTTCATTAGGATTATCATAGCCATCAGCAGATGATGTGTCTCTAACTGTTGCTGATTTCCCAATGGCAAGCCTTAACTCATCTTTTGTTCCTTCACGGTCATCAAAAACAGAAAAGCCTTTGAGAGTAGCAAAAAGGAAGCTCTCCTCCCTTGTATTTGATTTATACAGAAGCCATGCGCCACTTGCCTGAGTACAGAAGATTGCATGGCAATGTAAGAGTATACTCTACTTAAATCAACTTAACATGAAAGAATCCTAGTATATACAGTATCAATGCGATTCCAAAGCATATTACTCTAGAAACTTTACCTGCATGCTAGCCATAGGTGAGTCCCTTGTCGATCCTGAATGAAGAGAAAGCTCAACCAGATTTATCGAAACAGATATTTTATTAGTTATCCATGTCTCCGCATCTTGAGACAAATCTTGAATACTTTCAGATGAAGAAGATGAAGATACATGAGATTCAGCTGTAGAAGTTCCATATCGAGGATCATCAAGAGCAGGCACAACATGTGGTGTCTCAGAGAAGTTTGACAATGCACATTCAGATATAATTTCATATTCTCGATTGGATAACACTGCTTTCAGAACATCCACCTAAGAGACATTGGACATGAAAATGGATTTCCCAACGTCACAAAAAGACAAATGATAAATTGTTGCTTATTGTACTGAATCTAACCAGGGAGCTTTCATTAAAAATGCACTTAGAGAAAATGATCTACCTTAATTGCAGCCTCCACCGCTGGTAACTGATGCATCAGGTCACGTAATGATCTATGGATCTCGAAGGAGAGACCTTCCACATCTTGAATTATAGTTTCACCACACACCATATTCATACCAATAGTTAGATTTATGTCCTTTACCTGCAAAGGTAAGTATGAAACCACAGTTATAAGAACAATTTGAAGGTCCATGGCAGAAAGTTCCATTTCTCCAAGGAAAACAATACTAAGAAATATAAGCTATTTTCTCCCCACGAGTGCTCCTTCTATGTTTCAAGTTGGGTTAATTTCCAAACTCCAATGCCTCCAAAATTAACAATCTCATGTCCACTGGAACAGGAAATTATGCAGGAAAATAAAATATACTTTCTTGTCCAAAGAACATCTGTTCTCAACAGATATAAAGAATACAGCGTAATCATCATAAGGAAGTATAATTCCCAGAATCCCACTTATTTTTCTGCTCTGTTCTATATCACCCAGCAAGGAACAGCAAGTAATGAACACATTGACAAATTTTGATGTAGTTCTCAAGCTCAAAAACTAACACAAACCTGAAAAGGATTATGCTACAACATGTAAAGCTTCTGAAATCACCATTCCAATGGCATCAGACTAATCATATGGTGTAAGTCATTTCTCAATGGCTAGGCTATCTCCATCTGTTGCCCTTGTTCCTCTTTTTTCTTTTTTTACCTTGTACCGTTTTTTAGGTTCAATTAAATTTTTCAGTAGAGCCCTCCCCTCAAGTTACCCATCCAAACAGGGAAATAAATAAACATGTGACACAATGAACTTACCGTAACCGTTAAAATTTCTAGATGAACAGCGCTCATCTCATTCTTGTCACCACCGATCCATTGGAATTTATTTTGGATCTTTATGTACAGAACATCAAGCTCCAAGAAACTGCAAAACAAAGCAAGGCGCTTTAAAATATCATAAAGATATGTGCATACTATCAGTACATGTCCACAAACCCATCCTTACTCAGAACTATTAGTTTCACGAGGCATAACAATTATAGGCCTACTGAAAGAAACATCCAATTTGAGAGCAGGTGATCCTTCCATATCAGTTTTGCTAACCCACTTCTCTGAGTTAGTTACATTGTCTTTTAGCTTTACAACACTATCAGAACTCTTAGGAACAAGGCCCATGAAATAACTGATAATCTGCACACAGAGTATGAATGAGAAAAGAGAACACTTGAACCAGTGGCAGAAGAGGGGAAATTAAATGAGCACTAAACAGCATACCTCTTGAACAAAACGGTTGAGATAAACAATTCTAACTTCTGAAAGCTGCGCTGATAGACTATAGTCATACCCACTATAGTCTTCGTCATCAACATTGTATGAACTAAAGTCAATCTGCACAGAGAATTAAAAAGTTGCTTTTTTGCTTTCGAGCCAGAAATAGATAGAAAACGTAAGCATAAGCAGTTATTCCTCAACAAAAATGCATAAGAAGTTACAGCATACAACTAGGGAGTCCATTGAGTTAATCAAATGGTAGTACCTCCACAAAAGAACTTCCTCCTGGATTTCGCATATCACAAACCCAAAAGTAGGGATGATTGCTAGAAAGACTGTCATCGCTTATTTTAAGGTTTCCAAGTGCAGCCTCTATACTGAACGACGATGTGAACACCTTATAATGCCAAGATAGTCATGTATTAGGCAAATCAAATCAAGATCAATCATATCCATTAGAAATAGATGATAATCATACCTTTATATCAGTTGAGAGGTTATTTTGTGATAAAGTAGCAAGCCGATCACCATTTTCATTCATTAATAATATTTGTGCCTCTGCCATGCTTGATGTTAGATGAAAAACTGTTCTGCTTTTACCTTTAGCCAGTAATCTTTTTATGACTGGTTCTGCTTCCAGATCAGACTTAGGTTCCTCAACCATATTATGTTCTACAGGATCCAATGTCGTATCTTTATTTTTATCAGCATCAGGGACATTTGCAAGGTTGATGGCATTCATAAATTCCATGATTGCAATAACTGTTGGTCGGTGACAGAAAAAGGTCAGAGTAGCAACACTTATCACAACCTGGTAAAAACAACAAAAAAGCTGTATGTCACAAGATTGGGAGAAATAGCACTATCCATATATATTTCGAAGCATGTACCCCTTTATGCAATAAAGAATTGCTAGAAGTATTACTGTCATACTGAGATATTTACCCTGTTATCCAAGTTGTTGTATTGAGGGGACTGCTGATCATAAATCACAATCTGAGCTTTCACAAAACTATCAAAAGTAACACCTCCTGAAGTGAATCCGGCAGATTGAAGCTCAATATCTGGCAGCAAACCAGGAATTCGACTGAATGCAGGAGGCTCCAAAGAAGGGAGGCTAGTAGGCAAAAAGTTCTGTGTGCTGAAATAATCTGATATACTCCTCTCATGCAGCATAGGTGTTTCAAATTCATCAAAATCATCTGATGCTTCGAAAAACCTTTCTTCACTGTCACTTTTCTTCAGTGCAGTACCTTTAGGTCCTGCACTATTCTTTCGACTAGGAGTTGGGACTTCGTTGGTTTGCACACTATTGATAAAGGATCTCGCCAAATACCTTGGTACAGGACTACCAGGGTAGTAATACTGATCTTCAATTTCCAGAGATCGCAGGATAGTACCGATCAGTAGATTGCCACCCTTCATTGAGAGTTCAACCTGTTTGTTTCCACAAAAAAAAATTCGTAGGTTAATGAATCAGTCATATAACAAGGACAAAAGGTAATTTCTTACTCCCTCCATCCCGGAATAAGTTCATTTTTTGCCCCTTTCATTTGTCCCAAAATAAGTTCATTTTTTAAGCAGTTGTATCGGAGTTTATAGAAATAGAGAATGGATGCATTGGGAGTAGATAAAGTGATAAATAATTGATTTGGGATTTGATAAAGTGGGGGTATTTTAGTCTTTTTGGTTTTGTATTGGTATGTGTGGGATGGGTGAAAAATGATCTTATTTTGGGATGGAGTAGTAGTGAATAGAGAGTTACCTGGCCACCAACTGCGCGAAATTCAAACAAGCTGCTCTCCTTAGCTAGCAGAACTTTTTTGAGTTTGTGGTTGCTCTGCAGAAAAGATGAGTCACACCATTGATTCAGATGCAAGTTTACAAGGAAAATCGGGTAAGAGGCACACCTCATAGCCACATGAGAAACAGATCTTTAGCTCATCAAGAATGCCAGCAACGAACAATTTTTCAATGCTAACATCTTGAAAGCTGCCCTTGAAGGACTGGTTCTCTGATGGGAATGCAACTTCAGGAAAGCTGGAAAGTGCGGCAGAACCCTGCAAACACACTAAATTTTATTACTAGAATATAATAAAATTGAACATATGGAAAAGGACCAAAAAGTACCGATGCACGGTATATAGCACCCTGCAAGCGGTTCTGCCATATCTTCCGTGTTTCCTCATTATCAAACAACATAATCAAAGCGCCAGTGTCTTCAAGAATCTGTACAAAATAAAGTTTATTGGAAGTTTAGAACTATCAACCATGTCACAGGGATTCATGTTCCATATCTACATTGTGGTCCACACTTGCTTACTGTGTCAATTCTAGCGTGCCATTACTGATGGAGTAAATTATGATATAACATGACTGGTTGTAGTCTAATAAAAGAAGTAATTTACAGAATATAATGAACTCAGCTACTTGACCGTTCCTTGGGATTAACTTGGCCAGAATCATGAAGTGCCAGGATATTCTGCACACCACCTGTAAGCTCCATAGGAACCTGATGGACTTGTTTATTACGTAAGCTGTGATTCAACACAAAAGATTAAAGTCAAAATAATATATCCACCAGCATGAAACTAGCATAAAGATTATAAGCCATTTACAAGGTTAGATCACAGTTATTCTCATCGCAGTAGATGAAAATGCAATAAATTATTGTATCTTCATGGAAACATTGAAGACATTAAGCCATGGCAAACTATTGTTGTTATTTCAAGGAAATATTAACAGCGTTCACTCACTAAATAGTAAATAAGTAATATATGGTAGGAAATCACCAGCACAACACCATGATACCTGAGAAACATCTAAGACTAACCTACCAAAAATCTTAAAAGGCAACCTACTAAAAGTTGCGATAAAGATCCTCTCAACAATATACATTGAAAACTACTAGTGGCTCATAACAAAAACATTCATAGATATTAACGGTTTGAAAGCTGAAACGAAACCATAAGTAATTAACTTAAGGTGTAGTATTTAAAGCACTTCCAGACAAATCTATTTGGAACTAAAAATGCATATAGGTGCCACAAATCCGAACTCACCAGTACATTAAGATACAAAAATCCAAGAGAAAATAAAGCACAGTGAAAGTGTACAACCTGGACCATTGCTTGTATGTTGTCGATGTCGGATTATCAAATACATAAAGAAATGGTCCCACCAGGCGCAGGTATCTACGTTGCCAAGTAGCTTCTCTGTTTCCAACACCCTGATTAAGGTAACAGGAAAAATAAAAGTATTAGCAATGCAAGTCTAGATTGATTAAGGTGATAGAGCAACTAGCAATTTTGTTCTCTCCACCATCCACTTTAAAATAATATATTCCATGTATGCGACATTTCATTTGATGGTATCACCCAACAACAGTGTTTCTTTGCCATGGTCAATTCAAAGCGCACCTTTCAACTGTCAGAACAAGTGTAGGGCTGTCCGGGGAAATGAAGAATGAGGTAACAACTAACAAAGGGTTGTCCAGGGAACTAGAAAATGAGGCAAAATGGAGAAGCAAAGATGTTCGGAGGTGATGGCCTGTGGCTAAAGAACCTGATTCAGAGTGGCATTCGGCTGAATGAAATGTTTGGACCAGCACTCAACTAAACAGCAATTTTGAGTTGGCACCAACAAAAATTAAGAATGCAATCATTAATTTCAGAATACCACGGCAACATCAGTCAAATCCAGTTGCTTTGAAGTCTATATAACAAGTATTGTATTATATTTCTTTAAGGAATGATAACCATGTCATCATAAAATCGCATCTCAGAAACCTAAGCAAAAAAAGTTCATCACAAGCACCAGGTGAATGCACATATGCATTACAGGTGAATTATGATTAAAAACAGAGTAAAGCGTGTGTCAATTTCAGCATGGTGTTAGTCTTCAATCAAATAAACGAAAACACAACAATCAACTTAAGTTGGATGTACTGGTTTAATTGATGATTCCACTAGACCACTCAGTGAGTTTGTATGTTAACCTCTTAAAATCATCTTTTCTCAAAGATCATATGGCCAATTGGCCATTGTTTATTTTTGCAAAATAAGGTCATGCAAAGTTTACTGTGTCTACCCTTAATCCCTTATGCCCCCAGTTCATGATACATGTAACACAGATTACAAATCCAGTTCAAGAGAACAGAAGAGGGCAACCTTCCATGTGAGAAGAGACGACCATCCCTCAAAGTCAGCCTGATCCCACAAATGTGCAAGATCGGAACTGTTTTTGTCACTATCATTATCTTGAAAAATCTTGAAAATTTCCATTAATCGATGATAGCGTGCTGGAGAGAAATGAAAACCCAGGGATGGAACCCGTACTGCCATTCTTGTAGAAGGGTAGAGTGGACTTTCTAACTGGATCTGAACAAAGGAATAAAAATTTATTAATGTCCTGTTGATTATATTTACTGTTATCATATTATCTGTTGAGAGTAAATGAACATTAGTTGTTTACCTGCTGAAGCTTTAAAGCAATTCCACATTTGTCGATAACTGACAATAAATTTACTTCATTGGATGTTTCATTCCAATGGTAATCACCATCCACTAGAAATGCAGATACATCACTTAGCACTAGATTGAAATTCAGATACATATCCTGCTCTTCTGAAGCACGGGAATCCCATATCTCCTGAAGCAACAAATAAAATCAGTGGCACATTACCCCCAACTACGGACATATAAAATCCAACTTTCAGAGAGTGGAAATGACCTCTGTCCGAAGAATTAAATTCCCAAGGTCAAGCAAAAGCTTGGTCTCATGTAAGTCATCTGGGCAGAACTTTGTCGGAACAGTAATTTTGGGGGCAGCAATATCCAGATTCAGTGAAAATCTACCAGGGGTATTGTGCCTCAGTCACCATTCAAGAAGGATTTGACAAGTAAAATATAACTAAATATTAACTATACTAATTATCATAGAAGAAACAACGTCATAGGAAAATGCAAATCAATTTCCCTTGCTAACCAACATAGCATACAACAAACAGCTAAATCCTAGTTTCGAAATGTGTTAATCAGGCTAGTGTCCCTTTAAACTATAGTTTCTAATATCCACATCAAAAGAAATTTGTCAGCGTAAGAACACTAACCTGGACTGATCTTTTAGAACCCGTGACATTTGCTGTTGAGCAGTGCGCTTCACTTCATCTAATGTCATCTTCATAAATCAAAAAAAATACGGAAGAATCAAATATCTGATCATAGGAATAAGTATTGTACAAATAATGTTGAATATACCTGTACAGCAGCAGCAGTCTCTATCGCCAGAGTCTGGCTAATGGTAGGGCTACTCTTGAAGAATGCAACGATTTGATCAATAGAATCCTTCAAATACTGCCACAGAACAGGAACGTTAAACATACTATGGTAGAATAAAAAAATGCACATTGAAGGTTCAAAATGAATAGCTCACAGTTATGTAACAAGGAGAAGCTTTAGCCGTGAAACTCCAGTCCAGTTGCTCATCAAAAGGTTTGTAGGAGAAAATGCCAACAAGAGAATCGGTAACACTTGCACTCTGTCAATTCATATAGATAGCGGCATGTTTGAGTAACTTTGCTGTCAAATGAATTTCATTTTCAGGTAAAAGCACCCAAAACAAAAATTAGAGAACCAGATGTGCAAACCTCAGCAAGCAGACCATACGGAGATAAAAGCTTGTAGGAACCAAGCTTCAGGTCAAAAATTTTTGCCTCTGGATACATTTTCAAGTTACAACAGAAATCTTCGCATGACAGATCAGCAAGACACTCTGAGCTATCAATGATAAGCTTCGATGCATTATGCTTCATGCGTATTTCAAAATAGAACTGCATCAATTTCATATCCTGTTGGACAGGTATATAGTCATTATTTTCTTTGTAACCAATAATCTTATTCAATCTTTCCCAATCTTCATCACTAAAACTCTTTGAATCTCCCTCATCCTTTGAAGAGCCAGTCCTGCACACAAAAGATGAATTAATTTCTACACCTTCCACAAGCATAAAGCACGAGGTTTGTATCCGAACTAACCATCCAAATGACCACCAGGACTGCTGCTTATTTTGTTGAGCATATTGATGTGTTTCTGCTGACTGCTCTACAAACTTGTGGGCCAACATCCTGCACAAATGATAGTACAAAAAACATCAAAAAGCTATATACTGAACTAAATGCACTGAGCAATGAAGAAATGGTATGAGAACATGCACATGAAAAAAGAACTGGAGCAGAAGTTTAGTTTAACTCCATGTGTTAGTGCATGGATAATTACAGACAACCTTCGTTCATTCTCAACGGCTCAAATGATCATGAAGTTGAAAAGGACACTCATCTATTCATTGTACTTGTACATATAAAAGCATAACGAAGCTATGAATCATATACTAAGTATCATTCCTAGGACTCAAAAGGGCCATGATGTGATTGCATTGAATTCAATAAAAGGAAATTTTAAACAGCAAGAATAACATACATAATCAACAGGGATATTCTGCAACAATTGCACAAAAGACAGGCATGTAACATGAGTAGTCATTATGTGTCAAACAAAAAGGAAAGCTGAGAAGAGCCAATGAGTACACACTTTTACACTAATCAAGCATTTCAGTGTACTAAAAACGAAATGGTGTACGACAAAGCAGGTGAATAGGAATATGTAATCAACTCCTTGATGCTCCCTGGGAACAGGGAAGTCATCAAACTACAAGCACATCAGGAAACAAATCAGTCACTGCAATATGATGAACTTCTTGCACTGACCAATGATCAACATTCAGTATGTATTACATAATGAAATTGAAGATATGACAATCTCACCTACTTCTTGCTTTCACATTTGTATGGATAGCTGGAACAGATCTTATGGGGCATCGCTACCAGTTTTTCACTTAATTACTATCTCAGGGCAACATCAAGAAGAAAAGCATTACCTCCATTGTAAAATGACTTCTATATCTAGTTCACGATCAAGTTTCTTTATATCCTCGTTATCATCAACAACCAATCGGCTCATGTCAGATTTCAATAAGGACGCATATACAGATACGTATCTCTTTCTAAGTCTTGCATTTTTCAGTAGTTGCTCCCATGATAGATTTCCACTGCATCCATAAGGCATCTCAACATAAAACAATTGATAGAATCGTATGTACAGGGGGAAACACCGTGAAAAAGTACAAAAGCTAAAACAATGCGCACATCCATATGTAATTAATTAATACACATGTTTTGGGTATAATCAGAAATAGGAAAAGATTGAGAGAGTGATGTACAGTACAACAAATAAATGCATCAAATCTATTGTCTAGGCTCTCCAAATTGGTGCTGCTTGATTGCCTTGTTACTGCTCAACTCCTTTCTATTCTACAAAAATGTTTGCAGCTGCATAGCATGTAAGTTTCATAAAACCAAATAACCAGGCATTTGCAGCAAAAGACTAATGCTAGAAATCATGAAATGTCAAAAAAGGAAGATATGAGTCCTAGTCTAAGAATGAGTAAAATAGAAGTGGAATGCATGCAAGATTTCTTGTGAAACAACATTACAGCAAACTGTTAAACATAATCCAGTTTCATGCTTATAAACAACATACACTCCCTCCGTTTATTTTTATAAGATGTAGTTCAACTTCTCATGATCACTATCATTAAACCTTGATTGTCAATACCAACTACAAAATTAACATCGAATGAGAGTACCTTCAAATACAATCTAGCTGTACCATCATATTCCAATAAACATATATACTGTTAGACCTATATACTGTTATATTTCTCAACAAGGAATTGCTATCTGTACACCAAGTGGAAGCCAGAGAAAGATATGCAGAAAATACACACCTTGCTTTCTTCATTTCATGAACCACCACCTTATATGCATACTTCCACCAAGACCTTGGGTCAGATTTGACTGGCAAAGATGGCCGGTAGTGAGCATATTTGAGCCGTTGATTAAAAGAAGAAAAATTATCAGCCATCTTCAAGACGTCCCTGTAGCCATCCTGATAGAACAAGGGGTACACAATCAACAGTGCCATTGGCACAGAGGGAGGGATGGAGAGAGAGAGAGAGAGAGTACAGACCTTAGACAAAGACAAAGTAACGTCATCCAAATCAACAGCTGCATTTTGCAAAGCCTGTCCAGTTTTCTTTGCTTCATCAAGTTGTATCTTCGTATATTTGGCTTTTCCAGAGATAGGTCGTAAAATGTAAGTGTGTGTTTTTGAAGGAGGACTAGAACTATCCTGCTTTCTGAACTCAAAAATCTGAAATACAATTTATGAAGCAGCAAGTATTTGTCAAGTGGAATAAAATTATTGGACGTAAGCAGTGATATTGACATGACCCAGCTTACAAAACCTCACTGCAACCCAGTGTCAGGAAATCTAGTCACAATTTATGGTTGTTCAGTTAGTTAATGAAAAATGGACAACTGTATATATGCAGATGTATACAGTAATGGTGGATGGTATGTTTTGGTATTAACACTGCCAAAGTGCCAAAATTATGGATGGGGAACAAGAGGTGAGACTAAGAGATAGGGATGAAACTTTGCTTAGTCCTCTCAAAAGATAACATTTTGCTTTATACAAGACCTCCCTAACAATCTCAGTTGGGTAACTAATAGATTAGATGCTAATTATGATTGTTGCAGCTAACTTGCCAACTTCCTGAACAAGCTAGGTGACATCCTCCTGTATGCCTGCCTTCTTGCATCACTTAAATGGTCCCATGCAACAGGACGGGCAGTCATGGCCTCGTCATACTCCCTCCATCCTAAATTGATCATCATATAATGTTTGTGCACCAAGGCCAATGATTATTTAAACCGCATCGATCAAGACGCCATGCACAATATACACACATTCTCCCACAATGCATGCATCGATTAAAACACAATGCACAATTATATCCTTAGCATGCACCGCATTCTCCTATGCTGCATTAATTGTACTCCGATGAAATCTGTGTCCATGCGGTTATATGATGATCAATTTGAGAAATTTTGATTTTCCTTATGTGATGATCAATTTGGGAAGGAGGGAGTAACATATATGCTCAAACATCATTTTTTTTATTAGCAATTGACTACAGATGGAAATTACCTGACTCCATTCTGAAGGTAATAGATCTTCCCAGGACTTATCCACACTCCAAGGACTGCTATCAGAATCAAAATACAATGCCAGGCTCTCAAGTTCGACTGACTGCAAAACCATTTGCAAATAAACTATAAAATTCAAGATTCATTGGTACGAAAATTATGAAAGATTGTCACAGGGAAAAGGAAAGGGACAAGTACAATACGCCAAAGATTCTTAATCAAAATATATTCGCATCAACTAGAGATGTTTCTTGTGTTCCCTACTGTTCTAGAGTTCGACCTTCTGTTTCTTGAATATCATAAAATATATATACATATGCGCTTTAAGCTGTTCGATACAACTATACATCCATGGTGCTCTCCTCCATCACTTCAGAATTTGCATCAACAAAGTTCACTACTAGAGCTGCGGAAGGCTTTGTCATGATAATAGTGTGTTTTGGCACCTATTGTTGTCCAAATTAAGATTGTATTCCTTCAACGAAAAATATGTGAATGGCACACCCCTTTTTTGAGAACGGAATGTGTCTTATCAACCAAATGGCATTGAAATTGGTGTCCATGCCCTAACTTTACTTTCCAGAAGGTTAGTTTCTGTGAGTTGCATAGAGATACCTGTATCCAAAAAGTAACCAGAGCCATTAAGGATTATCAAATTAATGAGCACAGAAACAATATACCTTCTTAACTCGGTCCAAATCCCCGCCTGTGGCAAAAGTCTCCTTTCCAAGATCATCCACAGTGACTGCTGAAAGCTTTGAGAGTGCCAAACCTGCTGCGAAAGGGTGGCCTGGATTGCTATAGGGAACAAGTTATTATTGTTCTATATGCATCTTTAAGGAGAAATTGAGTAAACAGGATTTAAGTACCTCTCTGTGTCCTCATATCTGATATGAATATTGCTAATTGACAACTTAATATTTCCAATTACAGTGCTAATGAAAGATCCAAGCCATGACGAATTCTTCAAGAACAAAAGTGCCAGTAAGAAATAAATGAAGTGCTCCAAAAATAATGAATATTAAACACACAACATCAATCGAAACAAAGGTAGCCAGATTGACTATCTGGCCAACTAGGTGATCATTATCATCAGTACATAAACACATCAGTGAAAAACTAAAAGGGCTAAATACCAGTTCAGATTTGAGCTGTTGTTGGCTCTCCAATAACTTCATTTCCATTTCCTGGGTGAATAGCCACAGATCATCAATGCATATCGCACTGGCATCATTTCCATAACTCACTTTAAAATGTCACAAAGTAATTACCCTGACTCTACTTCTTTTTGCCTCTTGAACAGCATCCTCACTGCAACCTTCAACTTGTGTTGCTGGTTCAGCTAATATAAATATACGATCAAGATAAACCAAAACTGGCTCTTGACCAAGCCTGCTCCAGGGGACCTAATAATCATTCACACATTCCTCCTTTAGCTCAGCACTTAATATCCTAAGGAAAAAGTAAATTCACTGAGCTGAAGCAATTACAGCAAACCTTGAGCTTCACTGAACCAAGAAAACCAGCTTTCACTCTCACAGGTAACTTTAATGAATTGAGAGCCTCAGGCTTCAACTGCATGTTCGTGAGTTCTACATCACCTGAAATAGTATTCCAAAAAAATGTAATAGCATTAAGCAGCAGAAATGGATATATATCATTGATAAACAGGATCAATAGCTAGCAAAAGGAAAAACAAGTGGGTTTACAAGTTCCTACTGGTATTTGACTAAGTAATAGGACAACACATTGTGTTCTACTCTAAATATAATAAATGCATGCCATTGTCTGTTCTGCAACGAATACATGCCACTGTTTAGATGAAACAGCCGAATATCATAGAATATTCTACAGGTGGCCTGAGGAGTTCCCAGCCCATCTGTCCATGATGCCACATGATGGAATTGCCATCTGATGCCTACTGTCATATGCTTCTCATGATAAATACCATCATGCAAGTTGAACAAAATCCTGTGCATACTTTCATGAACTATTGAAATCCATTCCATATACAATGTGAATTTACCTACAATCGTTGTAACATGCAAACCACTGATACAATCGTTTGATTTGTCTATGCATTCACACAAACAACAATGTCCCTCAAAACATCTTGATGCTCTTACTGCCAACCAGCAACACATGTTTTGGTTAATTGGCACCATGGAAAGCATACCTAGTATATCTATGAACAGACCATCCAACTTTACAACTCTTCACAGAACTGGTAACAGAGAAGGACCAACTTCATATACTTTATGCGCTCAAGCTACAGGATCTACAAGTGAACACCACCCTACTCTTGCTTTCTTGCATCTTTATCTGGTTTACCCAAAAGGAATGGTCGTCTAGACAGTCAGACCAAGAAAATCATAAATAGTAAAAATACTACTACTCTTCCAATAATCACCTTGCATAATTTTAGCCATACACCATGTTCCAGCTTTCCAGGCCATAACTGTCAGTGATAGGCAGAAGATGAATTGTCCAAACAAATAAATTCCCTTAATTCTGAATTACAGCTGCAACTCTGAGCGCTATGCTCTTGTAGTGTTGAGCAACAGCATCAAGATGTGTCTGTTAGCCAGAAGATTCAAGTGGTTTCTGGATTTCACCTAGAGGGCGTACTGCTGGCATGTCTAACATTTGCCCTCACTCTTCTTACATGGCTGCAGCTCTTGAATGGTATTCGTCCACGTTAAACATCCCAGATAACCGTGACATCTCCACCTTCTCTGACAAACTGCTCCCTAATTCAATACTCTGAGCACCTATAAACACTCCACGATTTGACAGCAACCACAACTCACAGTCGCCAAAAAGCACTTGTATGAACTGCTGAAGCGCTGATACCAGCAGCGGATTACCACCAGCACAACTTGACACAATATTGTCGATCTTCAAAGCACTTCCCGATCAGTGCTACGCATTATCGACATTGTAACTGCTTGTACCAACACTTGCATTCACGAAGTTATGTTCCAATTGCGGTCCACACATCAATGCCAGTCAGTTTAGTTCAGCAAACCATACGTACACACCAATGGTCCAATGCTACATTGCTACCCACAAAATCAGCTTCCACATGAACCAGCATCTTATGCAGACGCCAGCCATTTTCGGTGGCACAACGAATCCAATAATCACAACACCAAACAGGAGCGCGTGCAACTCAGATTGAACTTCCTAAACTCCCAAACCATACGAAATCGCTGCACCATAGCGATTCGCTACTGCTGCAACCACCACTACTCAGAAACAAAGCAGAGCCGCAGCAAAGTAGAGAGTAGAAAAAAAAAAACATTGACGAAACCGGCTAACCCCGCACTAACTTAATCATCGACGGAAGCATAGCGAGTGGAGAATAGGGAAAGGGGGAGTGCGAATGAGGTCGTCACCTCTCCATACGCTGATCTTGAGGGCCTCCTTGCTGAGCCCCCGGACATAGTTGCCAAGGTACTTCTGCAGCAGGAAGGCGACCTGGTCCTCCAACATCTCCGCCGCCGCCGGCGATCGGCGCCGCCCGCCGACGCCGCGAGAGCGAAGATGCGAGCAGAGATTGTGAGGGGGGCGGAGACTGTGACTCGCGCCTCCGCACGCGAGAGATGAGAGAATCAATCAAGGGCACTGGACTGGACTAGAACTAGAAGCAGCCAGTCCACCACGGGTAGTTTCTGTGTCGACCAAGGAAAGGAGCCGAGTTGGGGAGGAAAAAGAGATCGCTAGAAGGAGGAGAAGAAGGAGGCGCGAAAATTACGGAGATGCCCTCGCGGTCGCGGCTAGGAGGGGGGGGGATGAGACGGGTGGCGTGGCGTCGGGTGATGTACGTGGTGCGTGCTGGTTAGTTACCGGCTCAGTCTGAGTCGTGTGGTAGTGTCCAGAGAAAATACACCTGGATTCGTTAATTAGTAAATTATTAATAATTACTTTTTCCGTTTTACATTTGATTTTTTTCTACTCAAACTTCTCTAAATTTAAATAAATTTATAGAAAATATACTAGTATTGTTAGATTAAATGAAACTAATTTAATATTTTTATGTTACTAATGTTTCCTACAAATTTAATTAAACTTAATAAAATTTAACAAAAAAAATCAAACGATTCATATATAAAAGTGAGGGAGTATTTGCGATCAAAACGAAGGGCGAGACGTAATTAGAACATTTTTAATCGCGGCAGCTGGATGGATGGTCGAGCAAAGTCATAATCACGGTAACAAGTGATTACCAAACCAGCTTATTGTCGTTGATGAAAGATTTTCTTTAGGAAAAAAAAGGAAAGAGAAAAGATGAACGCGGCGTGCGTGGCACACAAAGTGCTTAAGCCAAAGCAGGCAAGCCAGACGGGGATGACGCTGACGCCGGAAGGCCGTGTGCGGCGCGCGTGACGGCCCGAGCGAGCACGCAAAGCTAACCTCTGCGGCGGTGTGCTGTGCTGCCGGTGTGGCCACGCCGCCGCAGCCAACAACGACGCGCTCGCGCTCTCGCTTTCGTCGCATCGCGTGCCACTGCGCCCCCCGGCGTGACACCTGCCCCCCCTGCCGACGCACGTGCCAACACGTCGTGACTCGTGAGCCGCCCGTGGATGGGGGAAAACCAAAACGGGATAATAACTGAAAGGGTATTTTTCTGGTGGAGGCTCGTTGGTTGTCCTGATAAATTAAAACTAAAGCTAAAATTTAATTTTTTAAAAAATTAATTTCAAAGTTGATTTAAGATGTTTTCAATGTAACTTTTTTTAAAAAAATATTAGCTTTTAAATTACTAAAACAAACATATATAAAAGTTTTACTTATAAATTAATTTTTATTCTCAAATAAACCAAACAGCTTATTAGTGAGTACGGTCAACTGATTTGATCCATGATCCAGTAGCAATGCTGCACCCATCCAGTCATGTACTCCTTTATCAAGAAAAAAAACAACCCTAGCTTCACAGGGTGAATTTAGGGAGATAGACAAATGATCAAATACCCCTAATTAATAGCAAAACTATATTGATGGATGGGTAGGTGAGGGTATTAAAGAGATAAAACCTCTCGATTTACGGATCAATGGTAGATTAGAAGGTAGAAATTGGTTTATTTTGAAACATTTAAACTCTAGAAGTTGATTTATTTGAGACGGAGTACACACAGCACATCATCATTTGAGACGGAGTACACACAGCACATCATCATTTGAGACGGAGTACACACAGCACATCATCAGTAGATCACAGGAGCATGCAAGTAACATTGGTCAGACTGAATGACGGATGCTTGCGTAGGAGAAATGACAAGAGCATATTAGCCACAGCTGAAGATAACGCCGTATTAATGATGGATCAGAGATGAAGAACAACCATATGCGCCTCCCTCACTCTCACCGTCTACGACAGAGCGCCAACTACTGTCAGTCAGTCAGATGCTGTACTGATGCTAATGCAAAAAGATCAATCAACGGAAAAAGAGGAGTAACAAAAGTCACCTCGAGGAAGAACTCCTTCCGATGCTGGTTGGTATGCTAGCTTGGCAGCTTGATGGCATCGGCCAGGCCGTCTTCTTTTCGAGCTTATTCCTTTCTTCTACCACACTCTGCTAGTTGCAGTACAATTAGTTCTCCGGAAAAGAATGGTGATTGCTCTGATGGGCATTCTCACTTTATCAGCCCATCTAAAAAGAAGCCCATCAAGATCATTTGTGCTCTTCCATTTTGGGTTCAGTCAGGCCCGTTAAGAGTAAGCTCCACCTGTCCAAACTAGCATTTGGCCCACATATCGTTCCAGTGTCATGAGCGACTCAGCCTACAAATGCAGCCCACTACGGCTGTTACGAATTCGGCCCAAATCAATTGTTACAAGCATGAATGATTTATCATGGGACAATTTCGTTCGTGCCCCTACTTTCAACTTCAATATTGATTTACTCCGCTTTTTAGGATTTTCGTTTTTACCTCTTGTCGGATGAAAAACTCCACAGCGGGGGACTGTGCAGACCCTCTTTTTGAGTTCGGCCCAGGGGCGCGTGAAAGAGGCCTCCTCAGGCCCGGTTCCGGTGAGGTCGGTGAGGATCGAGATCGCCTGTCAGAGAACGGTGACACACGAGCGATTATACAGGTTCGGGCCGCCGATGAGGCGTAATACCCTACTCCTGTGTGGTGGATTATGTGTATGAGGATTTTAGCTCTCCAGGGTTGGCCTCAGCTAGCTGCAACCCAGCGAGAAGAAATGGAAAGAAGAATCCAACCCCTTCCTCTAGGCCTGGGCCTCCTCTTATATCTCAAGGGGACACCACAGGGGTCAGACAGGCGGTTTTCTAGAGAGAAAGGAGTAAAATATTTTACAGATGAAGTCTATACCGTGACTTGGATTGGAAGTCTTCCGCTCCTGTAGATCCGGTATGGCGTCGATCAGACCGCCCATCATGGCGGTCGGTCCAGCACGTCATTCTCCATTAAACGGCTGGAACCCGATAGTGTACCGTAAACCGTGCGATGCGCCAGGTGATTAGACCTGACGCACCAACCTTGACGTGGCGCAAGAGCCGGATCGGCCCCTACGATCTTGTTGCAGCTTCATTGGGAAGCGTATCATACCTATCGCGCGTGCGTTGGCACGCGCGGCGCTGTACGCCGTCCCATCGGTCATTCGCACCGGTCTCACGCCGTTCAGCCGACGGTGACCGGTGTTAGATGCGTGCACGTCGCTTCGCAATAGATGCGGCACGCGCGCGGCGCAGGCGCACTACTCCTGCACCGTCATTTAATGTGGGTAGGTGAGCGCTGGGAGCGCTCACCCCAGCTGTTACGCGTGACAGCGGCTCGAGGGGGTCAGGGGAGCCCGACCCTCGCTGGGCCTCCCCCCGAGGGGGCAGCGTGTCATGGGAGGGCGGCCGCCACGTCGCCCTCGGGCCTTCTCTCCCCTCGGGGGATGGCCACGTGGGCAGATGGGGCCGTCTCAAGCCCATAGTTGATATACCCCTTGGCTCAGGATACCGACACCCCTACTTTTTTGAAACAAAGCAACGTATTGCCCCTACTTTGAATGGACAAGTTAACGGTATTAAGTATTTGATAAAATGATATTTATACCCTCATTTTACTTATTTTCTTGTTGCACATTTTTCCAAAGGATAATTTTGTATTATATTTGATTTTTAAATATCTTTCAAAAAATTCAAGTTTCATGCTACATGAATAAAATGAGGAATAAATGTGCAACAAGAAAAGAAATGAAGTGAGAGTATAAATATTATTTTATCAAATACTTAACATTGTTAACTTATTCATCCAAAGTAGAGGCAATATGTTACTTCGTTTCAGAAAAATAGGGGTAAAAAAGAAAACTCTAATAAGCGGAGGTAAAATCAATATGAAAATGAAAGTAGGGGCTTGAACGAAATTGCGCCATTTATTATTGGAGTGTCATTGGAGATTTGGACTTCTCAAAATAAAATTTTAATGAAAAGGAAATGGCTTTGGTCATTGGATTAGCACTACCAATGTCCAGCTATGAGGTCATTAGGCAATGTCAGTGTTTATCTTGGCTTTGAGCCTATAGAAACCAACAACTGATGATGACACCATTTCTAGAACAGACTCTTACCACTACCAGCATGATCCACTGTCTTCTTTATTTTGTCAAGCTTGCTTTCTCTTCCAAGCCACTCGTATGAATCATGCCATGCCATTGCAAAAACTTTATTCCTATTCTCGAAAAAAAAAAACTTTATTCCTTCTTCCTATATCTTTATCGTATATTCCAACATTATTTTTTTCTTTCCTCTCAGAACGCCTATCTTATTTGACTAGTTTGCTCCTGACAACTATCTCATTCCCCATCAGACAACAAAACATATACCCATACAAAGTTCCAAACCATAATTCAGATACGGCAAGTAGCAACAGAACAAGATGAGACAACAGCGTTACGGTTTTAATTTCACACAGATGGCAAGTCGGCAATGATCCATCTGAAAGTTATCGCCCATTTCTGTCCACGTTTTCTTCTGAAAGTTGCAAACATGCTCGAATAGGATTATTGCATCTTGTTTATGGTAGCCAAGATTGAGACAGAAGCAAAGCAACTATTCCTCTATTTATCTATATGTCAGAGCTAGCTCAGATAATTTCTCCTACCTCTGAAAAATTTTCAGGCATTTATAAACAGATAAAAATGATACATCATTCAACATTCATGGAGCTTGATGCTCTTAGAAAAAGATAATACCTCTAATTTCAGACGTGATGCACGTGATCACCTGTTTACATGCATCTTGATGATGCAGATTACCAGTCCAATGTAATCAAACAGGCGTGTTTAATTTTGTGTACGGGAGATCAATCAAGGTTGACAGGCAACATGCATGGATCGAGATCTCAGTGGCAGTAATAAATGGGTTGATTGGGTTGGGTACAAATCTGTCCTACTGGTTGGGAGGATACGGATTACAGTACGTCCTTTGTGTATATTCAGAAAGAAATGGAGTACCGGTGGTAGTAATTAAGAGGAGCACAGTATGAGAATGGAGTACAGATAAGTAATTAACTGTAGAGAGTAAAGAAAAATTGTTGGGCACATGATCCTTGCCTGCCTAAAGAACCGAAAGCATGAAAGAGGCGGCAGAAAAGATTCAGAGAAGTGGATATCTGTTAGCATCAGCTTATTCCGAGCGACATAATAAATAGCGTATAGCGGGTTGGTAGCGGATTACGGATAGTGGGTCCTATTGCAGCCGGTAAGTTCTAATAGTGGAATTATGATAAATAACCATAAATTTAAATTATATATCAATATTAACATCAAGTTTCACTTAAAATTTAAAATTTAGACTACATTTTTAATTACTCCTACATTTCATAAAATAAAAATTACGAAATAATATAAATTATAAGATAAAGAAGGTAAAGAATGCTAAGTTATTATATCCATATGTGAAGCACACCATTTAAGCATTATAGTGATCTAACATAATCAATAGCGGTCTGCTATAGCTATTGCGAAGCGCTATAGCAGGTTGCTATAGTGGTCGTGAAGCGTTATAGCGGACGCTAAGTTTCAATACGCTATTTACAGTGTGCTATTTACAGTGTACAATCCTGTAGCGTTAGCGTTCGCTATTGCGAGCGCTACAACCATATTTATTACCTTGATTCCAAGCAAAACTGATCAGGTGACCTCCCCTGAAAGATGCCGCCAGATAAATAGCCTTTTGAGAAAGCTAGCCAGCAAAAAGTAAATGATCAGTTACTAGTGTTAATCACCAGCAATGATCAGTGCTTTGCCTTCCTTGGCCTACAACTACAAATAAAAAAGTAGCTATCTATCTAGCATGCTCTGAGCTGGATTCAAGTATTGTAGTAGTCGAGTAGTTGTATCTATCAAGTTGTGTGAGGACGAAAGCCAAGCCAACCTTCATCCTGATCAAGTGATCAGTAATGCACACGGGTGAAAACTCAACCTAGCTCGTCGATTATCTTGATGCCCATGATAAAAGCAGCTTTGTACTGGAGTGATTATGAAGGGCCAGAAGCGATAACGTACAGCAGTTAATGTGTACGTATAGCTCTAGGTGAATGTTTGTTGGAATAATTGCTGATCGTCTGGTGATTAGAAAGAAATTCAGAACTGCGGTTAACAGCAAGGGATGGGTTCGTGTTGCATCGATCGTTGGCCTCATCATCTCGCAAAGCGACATGCATGATCGATCTACTTTGGATTTCACGCTAATGTACATGCATGCATGTGGACACATGGCATTCAGAGTACAGTTTGGCACCTTTCGTTGCTGCCGGAATTGATGAACTACCGAACATTCCGGGCGGAGTAGAAGAGAAGGAACAAATCAAAATCGATCGAAGCTGCCTACGCACGCACGCGCCGATGATCGAGTGAGTGACAAGGATGGCAAACCCCAACTGAACAGATGATGATGCCACGACCCATGGCGATGATCCATCTATCTGCTCGTGCACTGCGCTACAGGCCGGCCAGCAGCTAAAATTCGACACGAAACTTATCGATCGACAGCTATCTCTAGCTAATAGCTAAGCTAGCCTCGACCTGATCGATCATAGTTATATCATCTTGATCGACTGAACCATCTTTAACGCTAAAAAGACGTCTACGACTGTACTCGAGATGGGCGAGAGATGCATCTGGTTGCATTGGATGGATATATCGATCATTCGATAGATGTCGATGAGAGCAAAAGGCGATCGAGATCGATGCAAATCGTCCACGTAGCCATCGAACATGTCATGTCAGGTTAGGACCAAGCTGACCTGGCAGGCACTAGCCATGAGTCTGTATGCAGCATCACCAATGTGTCTTCACAGACTACTACTACCACCACCGTTTCGTATTATAAATTATTTAACTTTATTCCTAATTTATAGAAAAAACTATAAGTTTATATAAAAAATTAGCAACATCTAAAATATCAAATCTAAAATATCAAATTAGTTTCATTTAATCTAACATTGAATATATTTTGATAATATATTTGGTTTGGATTGAAAATATTAATATATTTTTTAATAATTTTGATCAAATTTAGAGAAGTTTGACTAGAAAAAAAGTCAAACGACTTATAATATGAAACGGATGGAGTAGTAACTACTCCGTTTAATATTATAAGTCGTTTGACATTTTTATAGTCAAATTTTGTTAAGTTTGAACAAGTTCATAGAAAAAATTTGCAACATCTAAAATATCAAATTAATTTCATTTAATCTAGCATTGAATATATTTTGATATTATGTTTGTTTTGGGTTAAAAATACTAATATATTTTTATGTAAATTTGGTTAAATTTAGAGAAGTTATAAAAATCAAACTACATAAGTAAGGTGTGCCTTAACGAAAAGTAGGTATTTATTGTCAAAAATCAAACACTATATAAGCAGGCAATAAGGTGATATCACGATGATATAAAAATCAAGCAACACGGAGAGAAGAGAGGACCAGAGCATGGAAAGAAAATCAATGTATTTTTAATTCTTACTACTAGGTTACATGCCTATTGCTTGGTATTAGTTATTACTGTACCTGTTCCACAGACGTATGTTTCTAGATAGAAGGGTTTTTATTTTCTACCGCATGCAGTCATGCGCCGCTCAAAGCAGTGTGGACATAGGATTAAAATAAAGATGGAATGAAAATATTCGCTTCATAAATACAACTAAACGAAACAAATACCATATTTATACTATAATTATATAAAATATAACATAATCAATAAATTAAGACAAACAAAATTATTTCAAAACAAAAATTATCGTTGTGCCATACATAATTCATCCCACACCGAAAGATTCATAAAGCATGTTTGCTAGACATCTTTTAAAAAGATAACTATGTATGAGAAGACATACCGCTGTCGAGTGTCAATTGTCGAGTGTGTCGAGGATAGCTTGCTTTGCTGCCCCTACCGGCCTACCCAGCTACCTTGCGGGCTGCGGCGGCATCGCGGCGGTGCGGCAGATGACGGTGAGGCGGGCAAGCAGCGACGGCGATGGCGTTGGGTCGTCGGCGTGTCGTGTTGGCGCCGAGCAGGAGGAGGCGAGGTGCGAGCTGCGCCTAAAAGGCGCGAGCGGCGTCTGGGCGGCGGCACTGTGACAGATGACAGCGAGGTGGGCAGGCGGCGAAGCCGCGATGGCGAGTCGGTGATGGTGTCGGGCCATCGACACGTCACGTTGGCACCAAGCAGGAGGAGGCAAGGAGGGAGTTGCGCGTGGCTACGAGGCACGAATGGCATTGAGACAGCCATCGCTAGGTGCCAGCGGGCAGCAGCAGGCAGCTAGGCATCGCATCTCGTGTGCGTCATGGCGGACTGGCGGGCGGCCGTGCGGTGCGCTGGAGCGGTCGTGTGGGACGCAGCGTGCAGAGTCGTGGAGATGAAGCGATGATGGCGCTAGTATCGAGGCATCGTATGTTGATAGAAGGCGAAGTGGTGATTCCGTAATTCTCTGAAAAATCTAAATTGGACACTTGGGTTGCTCACTTATGGACCAATTGTGAATAGAATGTGGTGGTAAGCGGCCTAAGAGGATACGGGGGCTAGGAGCAGGGTGACGCGGGCCTTAGTTGGGGCGGTCGCCCCATGCCACCTAATGGGTACGACCGTCCCTAGCTTAAAGAAAAGAGATTTGAAGGAAGAAACATCCTACAAATTATTTTAATAAAAAATCACGAGTACATTGGGGATTGAAAATATAACCTCAGTGTTTAAACCACGCACCCTTCTAACTGTATACATCTCACTCACGCACCGCGCACTCCGTCACTCGGCCGATCACTATGGTACTAGATGGGCTGACGATACGGGCCCACGAGCTAGCTAGTCTCCTTGACCCACCTGCCAGATGCCACCCAGCAGCAAGGAACAAAGTTCTACTAGTAGCAATCGATCGTGACAGATCGAACTTTGGCATATACGTACGTTGTATGTTGTACCCAGTCGTGATGGATATCGAGTCGTTTAAATTAATTTTCTTTCCTGTGTATTTGGGCTTCTTACCTTCTTTTGCGTGTCGCATAGTATATTGCATTATGAGTACATAGTACACGTACTGTACATTGCAAACAATTTCCATGCGTCCTACTTACACTGTGCCGGACGTACGCAAGTTAGCTCCTCCTGAGTGTGAGCAGCACTGACCGGACGGCCGGGTGCACCGATCTTAATCAATAATAGAAAATATATTTACGCTGCTTAGCTACTATTACTACACGTATAACAAGTCTAGAATAAATCGGTCTCGCTTGTACACACGTGAAACGTTATAAACATAATACTACCACTATTTCATATTAATTATTAGTTGCTTTAACTTTTCTAAAGTGAGATTCCTCTAAATTTAACTAAGTTTGTAGAGAAATTTTGTAACTATTATAATACCAAATTTATCCATTAAATCTAACATCGAATATATTTTGATAGCACGTGTGTTTGGTGTTAAAAATATTGTTATATTTTTTATAAACATGATTAAATTTTAAAGAATTTTATCTTTAAAAAAATTAAATTATCAGCTGTATAACTAACTTCTCTGCAAACTGAACAATAAACCAAAGTACCAATACATGTATGTGTGCGTTTCAATGTGGACTGCTCCTTTCACGGTGCATATGTACCGTGTCCTCCTGCAGCAGCTGATGGAGATGGATATCAACGGACACGTTTGGAGTAATTAATTTGCAGGTGCATGTATCATACCCTGTGACTTTTAAGGTGTAGCTTAGCCCACAACACAAGTAAGTACCGTGCTGTGATTTTTTTTTTTTTTGTCTCTCTACACGCCGTGTTGGTCGACCTGTTCTCCATCGGCCAGCAACCTGCACACGATACAACCAACATGGGCCACGAATTGAACACAACCGTCTACCGTACCCCTCCGATTTTAATAGAAAAAGGCCTTAACCTTTTTTTTTATCATTCGTTTATTTAAAGAATCTATATAAATATTAAAACATTAATCATGTATAAAGTATCTTTAATAGTAGTAAATCAAATCACTTCAAAATGAATATTTTTTAAGTAAGGCTAATGTTTAAAGATATGTCAACAAGTTGACTGTGTTTTATTAGAAAAAATACAGAGCATTGCTCCCCCATTCCATTGCCGAAATGAGCTGGTAGAGTAGTAGCTTCCACAACGAAAAGAAGTCTAAATAAACCCAAAAACCCGACAGAATTTTTTTTTTCTACGCATCACACTGATGTGACGGTGTCATCGCACCGATGCACCTACCAAAAAAACTGCTAGAGCAGTGTTATATATTATCAGAGATACTTGTATTTAGCAGCAGCATCAAATATGTGACTGCTGTTTTTTTGGATGAGGTTGAGAACTCACCTTCTACGCACGTAAAACGGTGCAACGTATTTTTTATAATTAATTAAGTATTTACTTTTTTAAAAAATAGATTAATATGATTTTTTAAATAACTTATATATATATATTAAAACATTCACCGTTTATTAGTTTGAAAAACGTGCGCGTGGAGTTAGAAAAATCTAGAGAGAACACAGCCATAGTATCAGTCTGTTCGCGTTGCTTGATGTATCCTTGGTTAGTACGCAAACTAACAAGTACATGAGGAAAAAAAAACATGACAAGGGCATGCAACCTGCTCACACAACTTATATCCGTACCAATTCCAGTACATCCCTGGAAATTCAGAATCCAGGCTGTTCCGTTTCAAGCTGACGCTTCAGTTCAGAATTGACACGCAACAATCTTTTTCTCTTGAGAAAAATCTTCAGAGAAGCAACAATTCCACACACCGACTACAACATCTCTACCATCTACAGACCTACTACTCCACACTTCCACAGTCGTAAGCCACGGCCAGCCTTGGTGGGCCCAAATCTGGACACCGGCGCCCATCTGTACTGCGACTGGGCCCACGGCCCAACAAAGCCTCCACTCCGCGGATTGATTCGCTGCTGCTGCGTTTGCATCGCGACGCGCGCCCATCCGCCCGCCCGGCGAACAACCGACAGCGCCGCCGCGACCCACTCCCGACCGCCCGATCGCGATCGGACGGCCAAGCGCACTCTCACGTGATCCCCGCGCATCTCCCGCCACTACGCCTCGCCTTTAACTGCAATGGTGTCTGCTGGTACACATCTCGCTGCACTTTTACTGCAGCAACTGTACAACGGACCAAATCACATTCACACCGCAGTACAAAAAAAACCAATGGAAAACTGCATTCTAGATCGATAGCGATCCAGTGTCAGCGATTGTGATTAACCCTCTGAAACATATGATCTTGACTAATAATGATACAGCCGAAAGATGCCAAGTATCATTTGGTCTTGACTAATATGATCTGATAACAGAGAGATCGAATTGATTAAGCGGTGGAAAAAATAAACTAGAAAATAATAAAACTTTACAATTTTTCATTCATTGTTCAGACTTCAGAGTTTCGCATTCAACGGCCATGTCCCGAGGAGGAAGGGGAAAAAAAGGTGAGCCATTTCTGTACCATCGTTTTCTTTTTCTTCACGAGATGAAGACCTGCACGGTGCCGGTGACCGCGCCGCGGCACGTGGGGCAGGCGGCGGCGGCGGCGGCGCCGGTGATGGCGGTGGACACGGCGGGCTCGCACGCCTCGCACACGCAGAGGTGACGGCACGGGAGGAGCACGACGGAGGACGGCCTCACCCGGCACGTCCGGCACGGCCTCGACGGCGGCGACGGCGGTGGCGGGGTCACCTCCTCCACTCTGTCCGG
This sequence comes from Oryza punctata, assembly GCA_000573905.2. Classification (NCBI taxonomy): domain Eukaryota; kingdom Viridiplantae; phylum Streptophyta; class Magnoliopsida; order Poales; family Poaceae; genus Oryza; species Oryza punctata. The sequence continues at coordinate 27,159,458 of CM002497.2, forward strand.
GTCGACGAACCCCGACTCGGCGTCGTCAGCGGCGGCGCCGTTGTTGTTGTCGTCCTCCGGCGACTTGCCCCTCGCCTGCGCCGCGGCTGCCGCCTGCTGGAGCTGCGCGTGGAGCGCCGCCGCGGTGGACTGGTCGGCGAGCGCCTTCGCCTGCCACGCCGCCGCCTCCGCCCTCAGCCGCGCGACACGCTCCTCCAGCTCGGCGCCGCGCCGCGCCGCATTCGAGGCTTCCGCCTCCTTTTCCCTCAACCGGCGCGCCGCCGCCGCCTCCGCCGCGCCGAGCAGCGACCGGTAGTGCCGCCGCCTCACCTCGCCCAGCGCGCGGCGGAGCCTCTCTGTCTGCAACAAGCAAGCAAGCAAAGCGACGCCACCACCATCAGAAAACACATCGCCGAACACCACCAGCAGCAGGAAGCAACGAATCAACACGATCGGCATCGACGATCCTCACATGATCCTGGAACATATGCGCCATCTCGTTCTTGTACTGGTCGAACTGCGTGACGAGCTCGTCGGAGAGGAGAGACGACGCGGAGGAGGTGGTCGTCGACACGTGCTCCGACCCGCCGTCGTCGAAGTCGAGGCGGAGCCCCGTCGCCGCCGGCCGCTTGTTGTGCAGCTGCGCCAGGCTTACCACCTTGTGCCCTTGCGCCAGCTGCGGTTGCAGCGACAACATCTGCGGCGCCACCATGGCCGCCCCATCCGCCTCTCGCGGCCGCTTCCTCGAGTTGCCTCCATCTGCACGCACGCGCCGAACCAAAGCACCATCCATCTCAATCTTGATCGATGATACCCCGCAACCAGAATCCAAGAACCGGGAAAACATGCAGATCAAGAACCAAAAACGACGACTTGATTAATTACCTCCATCTCCATGCGAGAAGTCCAAGAACAAGGGAGGAGGCTGATGCTGCTGGTGAGCCGCCGCCGCCGCCGTCATCTTCTGGTAGTGATACTCCATGCCCGCCGCCGTGGTGGTCTCCGGCGAGACGACGCCTCTGCTCAAAAATCCAAACCAGACACCAGGATCAATCAAACATCCATCGTGACCTTCCCCCCGATCACCCCGCACAAACGAGTAAATCGAGAGCAGCGACGGCGAGTTACCTGGCGAGGAAGAGGGGAGGAGGCTGATGCTGCTGCTGCTGGTGATGGTGATGGTGGTGGTGGTAATGCGCCTGAACTGCCATTGGTCCGCGGCAATTGGGAGCAAGGGGGGGCAAGAAAAAGAAGTGGAAGGAATGAATCGAGGCGCGCGCCAAGTGTGTGAGGAGGAGGGTGTTGGACAGACACCGGGCGGTGGTAGGAGAGAGTTGCGGGCAGCGCGAGCGAACTGGTCCTCTCCTCTTATCACGGCTTCATCTCTCTCGCTGTTTCTTTCTTTTTCTCTCTCTCACCCGCCTCGCCTCGCGCATGCAGCAGAGAGCACACGAGGAGGCGGTGACCCGCTGTTGCTGCTGACCAGGACGTATTTATTCCTCCCTCCGACGAATTGGAAACATTTGAACTATATAAGTCTACTATAAATTTAAATTTATATAAACTTACGTAGAGAAGAGATGTAATTAAAAAAAGTATTAATTCTCATGTAAGATCTAACTCAGCACGTGTTATAAGATCAATATATTAAATGTATAAATGAGAGAAAGGGAGAGAAGAAGAAAATTGGAGTCAACCTTATAGCTAATTTATTATATGTGTTGGTTTTAAGATAAGCTAATACTACGAAGTGAGCTCTACTGTTACCTTTGCTCTAAGTGAAAACAAAATTGGAGTTTAAATCCACGCATTTCAATTGATCCGCGTTCACACCTTTTTTTTATTACTCTATGGCTAGATAAGAAAGGTAACTTAATTAGCCATGTTCCTTTAAAATAGCTATATTCACCGGATTATTGGACCGAACTATTGGATCTACGTTTTAAGAAGTATGTTTCCTTGGAAAATAATCATGTTACATTGCTTACGCCTTCCAAGTTATTTATTAAGTTTTTTTAATTTATCTCTATAATTAAATCGATAATCCGCTTGATGATTTAATAAACGGAATGGGGTCTTAATGCGTCGATGATTTGCATTGCTGGTGAGTATAATTAGTTTTTTCCTTTTTAATAGATTTTTTTCCCTTTCCGTGGAGCTAACTACAATAATTGGTGACGATATACTACTAATTTCATCATGGGGAAAACGGGCACGATAAGCGCTCTGTTTCTGCAAACGGTGGGCTTGGGTTGGTGTTGTGACATATCAGATTTTTTTCCTTTTTGTAATCAAATCTCTTTCTGTGAACGATGATGAAAGCTGTTGAAATACCTCAACTTCGCTTGATTGCGGAAAAAATGTGCAAGATATCCAAGAGTTCATAGCAACCTGCAAGCGAGGGCTCTAAAATGTATGGCGTGCATTTATCAATTTCGCGCATGGCAACAAATAAATCAAGGTTAGAAAATGTGCCATGCCAGCTATGTATGGCGAATTAATATTCTGATGACATGTTTTTGTTGTTTCAGAGTCCAAAATATTCTGGCTATAAAGTTCGTTACGAACTGTTTGGGCACCCAGCTGCAGATGCTCTGGTTCTCCCGAATTTGAGCGGCAATAGCTATGGCTTTCTATCAGCGATAATCACGATTTGATCTGCCCTGCTGCACTTGAAGGTTTCATAAATACTGTACCATTATGTGATTTTACCCTTTTGAGCTTTTTTATTATTTTCTCCTAATCCTACGGTTCCAGAAAAAACAATCATAATGCTGTCACCTTCTCGTTTGCATGACAACGTTTAATTCCAGCCGTGCAATCAAAATTCACACTTTTCACATTGCCGCGTCAGCGTTGTGCCGTTGTGTACGCTCCAGACACATCCGTGATGACTGGATTTTTGAATGGTGAGTGGGTTCTTACTTATTTGCAGAGCGAATAGATCAGTGTGTTAGATTGATCTCTGATTACGGAGCCATAGAGAAGAACGTTGGGCTTAGTACACCAAGACCTACGCGCTCCCTAACATTGAAAAGCAAGTCTCGCGCATCCTCTCACACGTTTATCTCCTTAGCACTATGATCGAACACGCCGTTTTCCTCGAGAAGGAATCGTCCCCGATCCCAGGACCTTAATCCCGTGCACGAATGATGACTCATGTACGCCAAACCATTCCCAAAAAACCTCAGACTACTGATCTTAAGACGTGTTGAAGGGAAGCGAAGGACGAATTCCCATCGCCACTGCTGCACCGCGGCGTTTCTTTCACCACTACCGCATGGTGATCCCACCACGGGCGCTCTACTACCACTACACCAATAAACAACTAAGAGCAGCTCTTATGGCTTCTTCATCCGATCAATACATTACCAAGTTCCGCATAAGAGAATTTAGATGATTATGATAGCCTAAGATCACGTTTAAGAATTAACTCCAATAAAGTATTCGTGTTCAGTTCCAGACGAGTAGATTGGTAGATTTTGAGTTCTAGACGGACAGATTAGCCGGCTTTAAACAGGGTCATCCTCACGTTTATATTCGGAGTCCTGACTAGATAAAAGAGGCCTAAAACACATACGACGCAGCTTTCGTTGCTTTGGTCAAGCATAAAGCCATGGTTGATGGTTCCATCGTCAAGATCAATTGTTACCCACTAGTATGTCCAGTCGTACCACTATGATTTGAGCTACGGACAGCTTGCTCATTGTCGTTGCAGTGTGTTGTTTTTCTTTCTAATTTCGAGGTAGCTAGACGCGCGTCTTCAGAATAAACACAGACTACAGAAAAGCTTGCACCTGATAATTACTATACAAGTTTAGAGTTGTTCAGAGCCGACAAATTAATCCGAGCTAGTACTATACTATACTACTTGCATAGGATTATACTACTTCTGTAACATTGGGGAAGTAGATGGAAATAAAAGAAGTTTGTAGCTTTTGTTTTGTTTGGTCAAGCTGTAGGGTTAACTAGGGCAAGAGACGTTGCATTGCATACTCGCAAGCACGCACGCACGCACGACTTGGCCTGGTTGACTCGCCGGACGAAAATACAAAGAAGAATGAAAGAAATCAAAGCAGAAACAACGGATGCGTCCGTTTGGCGGAAGCGATGATGCCGATACGATGCAACGCCAGTACGCCACCAACGCACGGCAACAGCGAGCGCCAGCAGCAGCAGCAGCAGCGCGTCCGGCGCCTCGAAAGCGGCAGCGCGACGCGTTGCGGTTGCCAGTGGCACCGGGGCGCGCGTGGCGTCCACCGGCGTAGCTTGGACGCGACAGACAGACACGCCGCCGACGGATGCCCCGATGCGCGGCGACGGCGACGACACGGCCGCGTTTCGTGGACGCGGGGGCACTCTCCACCACCACCCCTTTTTTTTCTTCTTCCTGTTCGTCTAGAGCTCTGCACGCAGCACTGTTTTCTGTACTACAGTACTATATCTCCGTTCTTGATAGACTGTAGTTTTGCACTGGTTATATTCTATCAAATATTTGATCATCCATCTTATTTAATAACTTTTATAATTAGTGCTTTTATTGTTATTAGATAATTAAATATAAATAGTACTATTAATTTTTTATATTTTTTAAATAAAATAAAAAGTTAAATGTTAGACGCGGAAATATATAACTGTAAATAAAATGGAGCGAAGGTAGTAGTAGTACGCAGTAAGAGTACTAAACTATTCTTTCTGAGGTCAAGGTACTGTATTGTCCGTACGATGTTCTTCCCCCAATACGGTCGCGGTCCGGCCATCTCCTCCTCGATCGAAATGGCAGGTCTCCGCTCCGCTGATGTTAAATTTGTGGACAGATCTTTCATGTTTTCACGCGAAAAAAGGTGGCGAGAGACAGTGCAATCCAACCCATTTATTACTGCTCTCTTCCTCTGTTCATCGGGTCTTGGAGTTACATCGCTGATTTACCGGTAGTAAAAGTAGTACTACAAGCATATGCTTTCCCGAAAGCAAGCAACGCTCATAGTACTAGCTGGATGCTGGAGTTACGCCAATGGCAGTAAAAGTTCTCAAGAAAAAAATAAAACGCCAGTCAAACCAAACTCCCTGGTGCACGGCACGGCGGCCATCTTTTTTTCTCATGCAGATAGGGGTAGGAGGACTCTTTTTTGCTTTTAATCCTATTTGTCACAGCTTCGGCTTAAACTCTTCTGAAACTGAAATTCAATCAAATAATCCAGTTAAAACAGGAGTAAAATTGAATGAAAATCTTTTACAAAATAAACTAGAGAAACTCCAGATCTAATTTATAGAGTTAAATTTAGAAGTTAGAGCTATACCGAAGCTTCGTGTCTGTCGATCTATAGGCTCAGTGCATCGTCGAGTTCTGCAAGCAGAAGCAGTATACTGGTACTACTACTAGCCAGCCTGCCAGCTACTGCTAACCTGACATTAGTAATAAATTAGAAACAACAGCAGCAGCGATGCTCCACTCCACTCCAACAACAAAAATGAACGGGCTAGCTAAGCTCTATTAGTATTAGGTACTAGCTAACCCCGGTTGTTAGTGCATCTACTAATTGACCTGTTACCACTTACCACTCGTCTATGGCATGCAATGCAAGCACCATATGCATCACATCGTTGAAAGGAGTTAATGCAGTAGAAACGGAAGAAGCACAAGAGAATACTACTATGCATCAGTTGGTTTGCTGCACACGACGCATGATATGATTTCCCTTTGCAAGTGTAACAAGCAAAGCAGCGAATCAATGGCCCAGAGAGGAGAGGTGGTAACAGTGAAGAAAAGGCACAAGACACCAACATGCAACATGCATGCACTGATGCACTTCATAGCTAGCTCATCTTGGAATTTGCATTCATGCATGCATGTTGCTTGCTAAGGGATGTTTAGATGGAACTAAAACTTTCTTTTTTAAGTTCATGTTACATTGGATGTTTGGACACTAATATGAAGTATTAAACATAGACTAATAAAAAAACTAATTTCATAAATGAGAGCTAATCTGCGAGACGAATTTTTAAGCCTAATTAATCCATAATTATGAAAAGTTTACTGTAGCATCACATTGTTAAATCATGGTGTAATTAGACTCAAAAGATTAATCTCGTGAATTAGTACAAGGTTATGGAATGAGTTTTGTAATTAGTATATGTTTAATACTCCAAATTAGTATCCAAACATTCGATGTGACAGGGATTTGGAATAAATCCCTATTTTCCAAACAGGGACTTGGAATAAATCAGCAGGAATTAATCCTTCAACCACTATGGAGGATCGATCGGTCGTAGCACTGCCGAAAGGAGGCGCATGAGAATAACCCTAGCTATGAGTAATTTAATTAAACTCTATCCATCTCAAAATACAAATATTTATAATTATAAATCTGAACAATTTATATGTAAATTTATAGTAAAATTTATTATATTTTAGGATGAAGAGAGTATGCACACGATGCGTAATCACTAGGGAGGTAGGCAGGCAGGCAGGCAGGCAGGCAGCAGCAGCTGTGTGGCATATGCACGAAAGGTGCTTGCCAATTGCCACGCGTAATGGGATGTAATGCAATATATGGATGGATGGACCCTCACGCCGACGGTGGAACGTGACCGGCCGACGTGTGTATCGATCCACATCGTGATCGTGTGATCCCAAGTCTTCAACAGCCGGCGTACGTACGAGTTGCCTGCATGCGCATGCGCTACATGAAATGCAGGTTCGATCAGGTAGCTAATCAAGCTGAAAAAATGAAATACTTCCTCAGCTCGACTCCTCTCCAGATGTTCGTGTGAATGCGTATAGTCTGAATTGCATATATTTAGATCATGTTCTTTTTACGCTATTTCACTATATTATTAAAACATATTACTTGCTTTATATTTTAAGAAATATGTTCTCAAAAAAAGTTATTCTACTGTATTGTTTTTAAGGGCATTTATCCCTTTTTTAAAAAATATTTAACTATTTGTATAATCAAAAGGACAACCCGTTGAATCAAACGGGTCAGCGCCTTATTACCTGATTAATTAAGCTACTGTCTGACCTGTGAAACCGATATTTCTATCTATGTATGCCCGGTAGAGATGAAAATTGTTGAAGAAAGCTTAATAAAGGTTGTGTACTCTTTTGAGCGGTTAGGAATTCTTTCCCTTGATATACAAAACAACGCGATGAATTAATGCATAATTAATTAAGTAGTATTAGCATTAAAAAATTTAAAATGGATCAATATAGTTTTCTAAAATAACTTTCGTATAGATTTTTTTATAAGAACACACCGTTTAGCAGTACGAGAAATGTGTACGTAGAAAACGAGAGAGTATAGTTGGGAAAGGGAAGAAAAGAGCACACTCTAAAGCATTTATGTAACCATATTTTTCTCAGAAACAAAATCAATAAAGGTAAAGCCAAAATTGAAACGGTATCATCAATAATGGGAAATCGATAATTAATATCAAAAGCATGAAATTGTAAAACCATATATTTAACTTAGCATAATTGTATAATATGAGCAGATAAATTCAAACTTCTAGTAGGTAAATTAATCCCATGCACTCAAGTTAGGTGTTTAATCGAAAAGTTGATGGGGCTCTACACCATGGATCAAATAGAGACATGTACCATAAATACTAGAGTGTTTAGAAAATCGATAATTATCATATTACAAAAACCGGAAATTTGCACAAGATTACGGTAATTCGGAAATATCAATGTAACAATAAAATCATTTTTATTTTCACATTATTTTTACTATTCTTATTTTGTTTTTGTCAGTTACTATTTTCACACGGCTCTGGATCGGTAAAAAATTAGAAAAGAAACTTGGGTCAGGGAATTTCCGTGACCACATTCTCCTCTCTAATGCACGGGCCAGACTCGTTTTCTTTTCTGTTGCGTTGCATCTCCCTCGAGTCTAGTACTAGTGATCTGTCAGTGTGGGGGCATCGTGATGGTTACTGTTGCTGTAGGAGCGCAGGAGAGGGAGATGGAGTGGAAGCTGTCGAGTCATCGAGATACGCGAAAAGAAAGGAGGAAGCTAGCAATAGCATGTAGCAGCTCGGTCGCGCAAGGCAAACTGCAATGCAAAGCAACAAAGGCAGGAGGAAAACCGAAAGGGATTGGATTTCAGATTTCATTGATTCCTTTTCCCCTTCCCTTCGTTTTCGATTCGATCATCACTGCAGTTGCTAGAACGCTCCATCCACTAAAACGTCTGATTTGATGACTCTCTACTCGTGATCCACGGCAGAAGCATTGACAGGTGAAAGAGACTTGTGCTGTGCTGCTGCCGTTGCTTGCTTTCCATGGAGTGGCACAACACGAGCATTTCATAATGCCGTTGGTTGGCACTACTTGGCAGCAGCTATATATACTTCGTAGCTTGCTCGATCGATCTGTGCTGACAACATGGATTGGTTACTTCCACTAGCTACCAACGTTTTGTTAACTCGCCACTACCATGGATTGCTGTTGCTATTCCCTCCTAGCTACTGTACTTATTAATTGGCTACTAGCAGTTGCTGACGCTCTGAATTGAAGGTCGTCTTGTTCATGGTTGATCTTTAGAGGTTTGGCGTTTCAAACGACGATGGATGCAGTAACAAGAAGAAATGCGTGTTTTGTTAACAAGAAAAAAATATTTATATGGGTAAAAAGAAGAGCACCGCGTGGGTGAGTGCGTGAGTATTCTAGTGCTTGTGATCTGAATATCTGATCCGATGCTGCTGCTGGCCGATTGCAACGATGACGACCAATTGAGGTGGGGCGGCTCGCTGCTGCACCAGAATTTACGCTATTCCTACCTGCTCTCTATACAATCTAGGAGTATGACTACGAATCACCCATCCACTGATCAATGTGATCATCTATCGATCGATGCACAGTGCTGTGCTCGCCACCATCGAATCCGATGTCGATTCCATCTTCAACCTCCCGTCCAAAGATTGAACAGCCACACCGTATCTATGCGATGCTGGTAGCACGCAGAGCAACACTAGTACAGTGAAACGAAAGAGAGAGTGTACTAGTGATGCAGAGCTGCCGACGAGATCTGAAGCTCTGAGTTGATATATCTCTGAATCTCTGAAAATTGGTGATCACTGCTCACCGTCCTACATCGAGTCATCATCGCCCATCACCTCTCATTCGCAGCGTTTGACATATTTACAAACGAAAACCAATTTATCAATAAAACTTTTACATATGTTGTTAGCGATCTAAACAGTAAAGGCTGAAAAATAAACTTCAATAAAAAACCCTCAAAATCCATTTCAAATTTAAAGTTAAAAATTTAAATTTTAGTTGATAAGTGTAATCATAAGCGAAAAAAGACGATACCGAAAAACCGAACGAAACGAGGGAAAAAAAAGAAAGATAAATTCATGAGCCCAATGTTGCACTGTCGCAGTCGCGTTTCCTTTTCAGACCTCGGAGCTAGCAGTCTAGCACGGCGCGCCGCAGAACTTGCTTAGGCAAAATGATTCATTAATTCCCAGTTTCCCACCACAAACCTGGTTGCATCTTCCCTTCCTCTCCTTCCGCTTGAAATCTTCCTTCTTTTTCTGACGTGACACTCCAAAATTCGTTTTTAAGAATAGTTTCTTTCATGACAATACAACTTTCAGAACAAGGATCTAATTTATGATCCAGCTTTTACAAGAAATATACTCCCATATGTTAGGACAGGTCCATTTCAAGCAAGAGCACTCGGTTCGGATCCAACAGGTGCCACAGTTTATTCCAGTTTTTCAATTTCTAAGGAATGAAACGATGGATTAACACGCAATCTCGTTGTCACTAACTCTTAAACGGTGTGATTTTTTTTAAAAAACTTTATGTATATGAATTCCTTGGAATATTGTTTTAATTCCATTTTTCAACTTGGTAGTTGTAAATTCGTTCCTTTGAAACTTCGAATAATTATCGCAAATTGTTCAGCCATTCGTCCATTCGGTAAAAAAAAAGAGGGTTAGATTTGTTACCACTCCATATGTTTGTCACTAGAATGTTTATTTGGTTTGGTTTTACTACTACTACTACTTTTACAGGAGAAGAGGAAGAAAAAAGGGAAATCAAAACTGAACACTACCGCAAAATGCGACCAGGTGATAGCCGATCCAACCGCAAGCAGGCAACTGACAGATGCAGAACGCGCTCTCGTGAACCATCAGAAAAGGGTTGGGATGTCACCGATCTCCAGAAATTTAAGAAGCAAACCATAAACTGTCCTTGAGCGACAAATAAGGCTTTCGCCTTAGGATTATAAAATGGACATGCATGTGCTTTCAAGAAAATGCTGCTAGTACTAGCACTGTTCCTTCCACAAGCTACCATCACAGGCAGGCAGGCAGGCAGGCCACTAATTAGATTCAGCAGTTGCGTGAAAGATTATCTGTCCCAGAATCCAGACCTCGCAACCACAAGGATGACAACAACTGGCACCACTAATGCCCAAGCATCTTGGCAACATCACAATCGAATTGGAGTATACAATAAATGGATGGTGAACTGTAAGAAATTAGCCCCCTTTTTAGGTCATCTGTTACTACAAATCTTGGCAGAGATATTACTTACACGAAAAGCACACTCAGAGGATTCTGATTTTTTACTGTCAACTTTTCGCTTGCGGCTGATTATAAACAGTAGAGTTTATTATCGATAAAAGATAATATATAAGTAAAATTTTAGTATATACGTTCTTAGCAACTTAAAGGCAATACTGGAAAATAAACTAAAAGACTATATAAAATCAACTCCAAAATTAAACCTTCAAGTTCAAATTCAGTTGCTGCTAATGAAGAACAGCAAGTGTACTGTTCCATCGAAGCATAGTCAAACATTAGCAGTTGTGGAACGTTCTGTCTCCTGTGTAGATCGCACTCATGCATCTGATCAAATAATACTGGCTGTCATGCTCATCAAGCGCGCACACACACTACTGTTGTTCCAACAGTGGTATGCATGATTCACTTGCAATTATCTTGCAAACTAGCTGGCCTGCCTGCTCCACAATAACTGATCGTCACACAGGACACAATGCTCAATGCATGTCAAAGATCAAAGGTTAGCAAACTGTACTCCTTGTCGATTGAGAATGGCCATCAAGAGGTGAAAGGTATCATCACAAAAATAAAAGCATTGGTAGTACTCTTAGTAGATGATGGCCTTGATGAATGATGATTATGGTGACAGGTGTTAGGAGGGCCTTAATACCAGCACTGAGTGACTACATGTTCATATCTCTGAATGTGAACCTCACAAAGTCACAAGGGAGGGAGGAGGATCAAGATCTAGCTAGAGGCCGGCCCACAAGCAAAATTGAGATTTATAAAGCATTAAAGGGGAGGAAACCATGGGTGTTGGGGAATCAAAGTGAGACTTTGACATACATATGCATCATGAATGAATGAATGAGAAATCCGAGATCTAAAGCCACCAGGAGTGCTAGCTCACCAAAGTTGAGCTCAACCTTTCATCAGAATAATTCTCATTCTTTTTATTGTGGAGTTATGAGTTACCACTAATATGTTTTCAGGAGTCTTGCATCTTTGTGGTGATACAATCATACAAAGTAGTGCACAAGCACCAGAATCAACAAAGGTAGGTAGCTAGCTAGCTAGCTTGCACAAGCACAACTTTGAGGGCAAGGCAGCGGCTGTTTTTTTGATGAAAGGGAGTGGACTTGAAGAAAATCAGATGCAAGGACAAAATCTTTATTAGTGACGCTAGGCACTGCTATTCACCATTGCTTTACTGGTAATTCAAGTCGTGCCTGAAATATTCTGATTCCCCTTATAATTTGTTGGTTATAAGAATGTTATCATTTCGAGATGACGAAACACGGTCCAATCTGAATTCGTAGATATGTATTTGATCCTTGCGAACCAGATTTATATAATTTTCTGAAGAAGGGTGTGCCTAGTTCCATTAGCATGTGGTCTGAAATCTGAATCTGAATGTGATGGGCAAATTTTTGTGCAAACAGCACAAATGCATCATACTTGGTCAAATTATGGTGTCGTAAAAAAACCAGTTAGAAATGCTAAATGTACATTTGAAGCCTCTGCATTTTGGTTACGTTCTTGTTTCGTTGAAAAAAAGTGAGGGAGTAGAGAAATTAGGGGTTCGGAGAATTAAACTTCGAACCCCACCTCTAGGTGCAAATAGCTGTCGATCCCAATCTCCCATGACCCCATCCATGGAGTACAAGTAGTAACACAGATGCAACACAAGTGATGTTGTGATGAGACCTTCGTCGTTCATGTCGACTGGCCCTCCGTCGTCAACCTCGTCGGCGGCAGGCAGAAGCCGGCGTCGCCTGACACTTTTACGGGCCCATCTGAACCACTGTATTCTGTGCTGGGCTACTTGGCCCATTCAGTTTTTAGCATAGAGCGAATACTGTAGCCCAATAAGACCCTCTAGACTTGCTATCCCGTTCTGGCCGAATAAATATGGGCCACACTCACGCCGGGATTCCGGCCCAAACCCACGCAGGCTCTCCCTCGAGAGGGCCCAAAAGTTGCAGCTCCTCCTCCGGCCATCGCGGGTTGCAGGTAGCTGACCTGCCTCTCTTCCTCTCCTTGCCGCCGCCGCTGGAGTCGAGTACACCGACGCGGGCGACGGCCACTGATGGTGACGTGGCACCAAGGACCAATCCAGATGCTACATGAGAAATGGAACCTTTGCTTCGTCCTTCGCCCAGCCTAGCCCTCCGTCATAATCTCCTCGATCGTCGCCGGCGGCCGGCTTCTTGCCACCGGCGAACACGGTGCAGTTCTCCATTGTATGGTGGCTGCTGACTGGCTGCTGACATCAAAGTGCAATGCATATGCTTTTGGAGAAGGGTAATGCTCCGACACTCTCTACTTGTAGTATTATACTACCAGTAAAATTAGTGTTAAATATAATGATTACGAGTAATTTTACAATTTATGTTTTTTCTCAGCTAGATTATCCATTAGGTTGGCATTGCTCATATTTCATAAAAAGAAAAAAAAAAGAGAAAAAAGTTTAGTCATTGCTAAATAACAATTATACCCCTATTTTTTTTAACAATAACTAGCATGGTGGCCCATATGCGCGGCTAGTATCGTTATATTTTTTCTCGTATAATAGCATAAATATTTTCAAATTTTATAACTAAATATATTAAAACGGCAACATAATTTTAAATTATGTACTAATTTGACCAGATTAACCCATGCGTAACACTCATATTGTACTACATGATAGCTATTAATTGTTTTTTGATTTTGAATTTTAGTTTTTTCTAAAATTAATTTCTATATAGACCCTAGAATCCTCTTTCAATATTCCTTATTTCTTAATTTCGAATTTCCACTATTTATAAATTTTATTTATATATGGAATATAAACTCGTCTTCCAATATTCCTTTTTCTTAATTCCAAATCTTAGTTATTTGTAAATTGTATTTCCATATGAACTCTAAATCTTCTTTCAATATTCCTCATTGTTTTAATTTCGAATATTCGTTATTTGTAAATTGTATTCCTACATGGACTCTAGATTTTTTCCAATATTCCTTTTTTTCATTCCGAATTTTAGTTATTTACAAATTGTATTCTTATATGGATTCTAGACTTTTCTTCTAATATTTATTATTTTTTAATTCCGAACTTCTGTTATTTATAAATTGTATTCCTGTTTGGACTCTGGTCTCTTCTCCCAATCTTGTTATTTTTATAATTGTGAATTTTATTTATTTCTAAATTGTATTTAAATATGGACCCTAAACTCTACTTTTAATTTTCTTTTTTTAGTTCTGACTTTTAGCTAGTTCTATATGAACTCTACTATTCCAATATTCCTATTTTTAATTCCGAATTTTTGTTATTTTTAAATTGTATTCCTATATGGACTCTAAACACTTCTTCCAATATTCCCTATCTTTTATTTCCAATTTCGGTTATTTATCAAATTTATTCCAATATGGACTCTAGACTCTTTTCCCAATCTTCCTTGTTTTTTAATTTCTAATTTTAATTATTTTCAATTTGTATATGGATAAAAAAACCTAACTTTTTTTAATTCCAACTTTTAGTTTGTTCAAAATTCCTATATGGACTCTAAACTCTTCTTCCAATATTCTTATTTTTTTAAATCCAAATTTTTCTTATTTCTAATTATATTTCATATGGATTCTAAACTTATCTATCCATATTCCTTATTTTTTAATTCCGATTTTCGGTTTTTTTCTAAGTTATATTCTATATTTACTATAGACTTCTCTTTCAACATTCCTCATTTTTTAGTTTAGAATTCTAGTTGTTTCTAAATCGTATTTCTATATGAACTCTCACATCTAATTTTAATTTTTCTTATTTTTTAATTCCGAATTTCAATTGGATCTAAATTGTTGACTGTATGGACTCTAGTCTCCTATTCCAATATTTCTTTTTTTTAATTCCGAATTTCAGTTATTTTTAAATTGTATTACTATATGGACTCTATATTTTCTTTTTCTCCGATTAATGTGAGAATTTCTAGATCATGAGAGTAAATGTGGTGGCTCCTTTTTCTATTACTTTAATAAGTTAATAAATGTTCCCTTCATTTTTCTACTACCGCTAACTAGAGTGATAGTAGAAAACAATCTGAACCCAACCTAAACACCGAGTGAGATCAGCGGATCGGAGTGAGGCTCCTTGAGAATGACTCATATTTTTATCAGAGGCTACTCCACGTAGCAGTTGAAGTAACTGCACGTAAGCAAGCGTCCTTATGGTTTCCTAAGCAGTAGAGTGAGCAAAAAATCATTACGACTGCAGCAAGCAGTACTGTTTCTGGCTCAGTAAAAAAACAAAGGAAACTAGCTTATATATCAACGATTGACAAGAAGTCAAGAAAGAACAACATATATCATAGCAGATTATGGACAACGACATACGTTTTCGTTGGATCGCACATTGCAAGTATTTGGGATCAATGACAAGGCTGATGGCATCTGCAGTACCACGGCTAGTTGCATATATATACTTACAGATGTTTCGACACAAGAAGCCTTACAACAGATTTGAATTTTCTCTCGAGATAGTGTGACGGTACATGAAATAGAAATTTTAGAAAATTTCTATTTGAAGCCATTTGCATTATAGCTCCGCACTTATACTTTATTGTTTCGAAACAAGTGAAGAAATTGAGGGGAACTTGGGTTCGGAGAATTTAACTCCGAACCCCACCTCTAGCTGAAAATACTGTCCGTTTTGGAGTAGAAGTAGTAGCCCAGATGCTACACGAGTGATGTTCTGATGAGACCTTCTTCGTTCATGTAGACTGTCCCTCCGTCGTCAATAATCATGGTCTTGTCGGCGGCAGGCAGAAGCCACCGTCGCCGTCGCCGGAGGTGGCCACCGTCAGTGGACCAGACGAATTGTGATGGGCTGCTAGGCTGCTGGCTACTACTTTTGTGGCCCATTAAGCTTTTAGCTGAGAGCAAAATAAATATGGGCCTCCATAGTTGTTATCCCATTCCGGCCCAAAGTAGTATGGGCCGCACGTACGTGACAAATAGGTTCGAGAAGAAAAAGTTTCAGTCAGAGAAGAGAAAATGGCAGCAGCCTAAACCAGGTGATTTTGCATATTTCAGATGCTTCGACGCAGAGATGGTCCGTAATAATTTGAATTTGCTGTTGACAAAGCATGACGGTAAGAGAGAGATATAGAGAGATTTTATGTAGAAACCTTGAATTTGAATCCATTTGCAATTTCTCATTATGGTTCTGTCCTTATTGCCTTGAAAAAAAATGAATAAATTGAGAAAACAGGGGTCGAAGATTTAAGCTCCGAAACCCCTTGGCCTGCAAGAAGAACTAAACGACTGAGGGAACCTCCGTCTTTCGTCGAGGATGGATCTCCATTCATTCCCGTCATCGTCTTCTCTTCGCCGTCGCCGGCGAGTTCATTGGCATTGCATGCGAGCTGCTCCTAGAGAGCTAGTTTAATCTAGTCGTGGGGCTTTTTGTTTCAACCAGCATCGGCCATCCGTCCATACCAACATCACAGGGGAAGGTGTAATGCTCAAACAAGCTGAAGATTATTCAGTTTTCCAGTGGAGAACGGCACTTGGAGAGTGATTGGAGAGAAGAGGAACGCAGTTAAGTGTCAACTCTGAATATTCCTGACATAAAGAACCGACTTGAGGTGTGCTGCTGAATCGATGTTATTGGAGTATTTTGTTTCCAAATTCATCAAATTGAGATAGCGCTGTATACAGGGAGCTGGATGTCTTCAGTTTAACATTGAAATATCTTTTCAGTGCGACCGTGTGAGATGATGAGAGATCACGACAGTATCGAGATCAGACAGAGGCATGGATATGGAGGTAGGAAATCAGTGTAAAATGTAGACGGAAACTTTGCATACGATGGAGAACAACATCAGCTATTCAGTTTTCACTAGATCGCATTGGACGCTGCAATTATGCAAGACTGCATTTTCTGGATGGCGATGGCAGCTGCAGTAAGATAAACTTGCATATATTCCAGATATCTCAATAAGAATATTTATAATCAACTTGTTTTTGCTCCCATACAGTATGACATTAAAATGCAGAAATGTTAATTCGAACTCGAAGTCGTTTGCTTATCATTGCCTTGACACAAGTGAAGAAATTGAGAAAGCAAGGAGTTCAGAGAATGAACTGAACTCCTAACCTCCCTGAGTTCTACATGTGGCTGACTGGCGGGCCCATCACCATGTGGTAGAAGAACCAATTCAGATGATACAACACGAGTGATGTCACCTTCATCGTTCGCCTACGGTAACCCACCGTCATCACCACCTCGTCGCCGGCAGGTCCGGCTGTAGATGGGCCGGATCAGGTGGGCTGTAGTAGGAGCGCTATTTTTTCAGGCCCATAGGCAAAGTGGAACACAAGGCCCATCTCTCGGTCCCTACAAAGTGGCCCACCAGGGCGCACTTGTCTTCCACCGTGAGTCGCCGGCCGCGGAATCGGGCTCGTCTCCGACCGCGCTTGCGTCCGGAGATGTCGGCTGCGGGGGAGGAGGACAAGAAGCCGGCGGCCGAGGGCGGCGGCGGCGGCGGCGGCGGCGGCAAGGTCATGGGACAGGTTTGCCTCCTCCTCCTCCTCCTCCACCCGACACACTGAAATTGTATCTGTTACTAGTGTCTAGGGTTTATGGCGATTTGAGGATCAGGGCGGGTCGGCAAGCCATGGTAGTTGATACAGTGTGTTTGCTCTAGATGAGCAGTTCAGAATAATCTGGGAGCGGCTGGTTTGGCGCCGGGGAAACAATAGATTATGATCTAGTGTATACTGCCTGACATCATCTGTTGGCTATGTGTGTTATGGGAGGAGACAGAAGTCTGCCACACCTTGGGCTGGGCCTTATGTTGTTTTTGTTTTTCTTGTGGAGTTTACTATGTAAGTTAGTTGCAAGATATCATTCATCATCATAACATCCAAGTAGAATAACAGATGGATGCCGCAGCTCTTCAGTATGAGAACCAGAAGCTGGTGCAACAATTGGAGGCACAGAAGTCCAAAATGCGTGCATTGGAAGGCAAGTTCAAGGAGCTGAGGGACGAACAATGTTCTTACGACAATACATTGATTTGTTTGAATAAAATGTGGAATCAGGTTCATTCATCTGTCTTTCATACTGATGTAAATTCTACTCGATGCATTTTTTCCAGTTCAATATGTTTCTGATGCACTTCTGCGAATTATAGCTGATTGATGATTTAGTGCTGCTTGGGGTTCGAGCTGGCGGGGATTTAAACAGTTTGCAAGCGCTTGATCATGAAGAGATGTCAGAAGGTTGGCTACTTGGCTATTTGTTTTATTTTGCTCTCTGAGGTTTGTTTTTCTTTTAGTACTGACATTGACTATTCTTTCTCTGTTCCGCAGAATCTCTTGAGTCATGTCCTTCTGAGGAGATATTTCTCTTCAGGCTTTTGAATTCCAGGAATTTCAGTAATAATGATGACAGTAGCCTGTCAAAATTAGTTGAGGAAGCTCTTGCCTTGCGCTATTCAACAACAGTTACTCTGATGAAGTCCTTGCAAGAGGCTTTTTCTGTACAGCAGGCTAGAAGTGAATCTTTGTCATTAGCTTTAAATGGACAGAACTCCAGTGAAGGTAAAGATGACAGCAATATTTGTGCCCTTTTGTTTTGTTTTACATTGCAACTCTATTATTTTCTAATCAAATATATTTATTTCCTTCAGACGTCATTGTGGCCCTTGAAAACCATAATGATTACTTGAAAGTGGTAGTTGACAATTTACGTCAAGCTGTGTCTATCATCAATGGGAAGCACGAAAAGTATCTGGATGAGATTGAGGCTTTCAAAAACAATCAATCAAGAGAACTACATGAAATAAAGTGTCTTTCAGGTGTTAAAGAATGCCACTTCTTCCCCCATTTGTGTTGGTTTGTTTAAAATTTTGCTGCATTGCATTTATGTTGATCTATTCACAGTTTTTGGCTGTTGTCTCATGTACTAAATGTAAACCGGTTTTACTAAATTTAAAAACACCATTTTTTAAATTAGCTTGATTGCATAAAGTTGTATTTTGGCACATACTCTGACTTTGCAATTTGGATTGGATTACTGTCTGTCATACTCTTGAGTATTCATTCATAAATGATATGCGGGGCTGTTAATTCTTGCGCCCAAAATTGGCTGCCATAAAGTTTGGAAGGAAATAAATGCGGCCAGATCATCACCTAGACACATACACTTTTGGCAACAAAGGAAATGCACATTTGCACACCTTTGTTTTTAACCAAAACAACCTGTAATGCACATTCATATGTTGTAATTTTAGGTGAGATAGAGGAAAGCATGGCAGAGCTTGAGGAAAGCCGACGAAAGTTGGCTGTTCTCCAGTTGCAAACGGGTGGAGGCTCACTGATGAACACATCTGCTCCTAACGGTGTGAACGGTAGTGTATCAACTGATAAATCTTCAGACAAGGGTATGGGCTGGCGAGATCTGAAAGACGCTGTTGAGGAGGCTAAGGTACTTGTGATAAGACATTGTTATTATTATTTTATTTTCATAGATGCTTCGAAGACTGAAGAGTGTTATTTTCTCACTTCTTATCTTATTGTTGTTGTTTTTCTTTCTTTTCTTGTTAATTTCTCCTATGGAGATCAGACTCTTGCTGCAAACCGCCTATTTGAACTCCATGAGACTCAAGAGGATAATCTGATACTATCCAAGCAGTTGGAAGATATTCAGGTTCGTACCTTAATAATTTTGCTGATTTAAGTTCACTTTCTTATTTCCTTTTAATTTGCGCTTCTTTGCTATGTGTGCAGGATCAATTAAAAGATGAGAACTATATTGTTACATCAAAACCATATACGATTCTCAGTGACCAGTTACACCATCTGAATGCTGAGATAGAGCGATACAGGGGGTTAGTTGAAGTGCTACAGGTACGCTGCTTTTCCTCAGTTGTGCTGTTTTACAATGGTATTGTTGTTTGATCAAACCCCTGCTCGCTCCCTGAGTTAGAATGAAAAGGACCAGCTCATGCAAAAGGAAGAAGAAATGCTTGCAAAGGCAGAATCAGTGGACGCTGTTCAACAATCCATTACCACTTACAAGGCCAAAATTGAGGACCTGGAACATGAAATCCAGAAACTTATGGCTGAAAAGAATGATCTTGAGATCAAGGCTGAGGAAGCCTTGCAAGATTCGGGTAGAGTGGACCTGATCACATTTATAGCTTGCTAGCTGGGGATGGCTCATCTCTTCGTGTAGAGCGTAACATAAGTTTTTCTTAATTCCCCTGTCTACTCTAGGGAAAAAAGACTTCAAGGACGAGATTCATGTTATGGCTGCATCACTCTCCAAAGAGATGGAATTGTTGGAGAACCAAATGAATAGATCCAAGGATGCGGCTTCTGAAGCACTTGCACTACGTGAGGAAGCTGACTATTTAAGAACTTTGCTAGCTAAGAAGGTATTTCTTTGATTTGGGTAACCATACATCTTTCTGTTTTCTGTGATGGTCTTCAATCTGCATCTATTACGGTGGTTTGGAATTTTCTTAGGCTTCTGTGAATTTTGTTCTAACTTCTAAAAACATCATTTATATCTCTTTCTTGCGATTTCTATATGCACTTGTTCAGTTGCCATCGATTCATTATGTTGCATTCCCCCGTTTCAGCTTGTGGGATAATTTTCCATAAATCCACCATTTGTATGGCGTCTAGATTAAATTCAAGGAACAATTGCATTTATATTCACTCTGATGGATAAATCTCCACAGAACCATCCATGGCTATATTCAAAACAGTATTTTTCACACTAAAACCGGCATACATACTTGTTCCGTTTTTCTCTTCAAGTTGATGATCATTTTACACAATCAGAATGAACTTAATGCTCCAGGGTACCTTGTCACCAGGTGCTGGCATGGTCATGCATAAATGATTTTAGGTCCCTTTGAACTCATTTACTTCACGATCCTGATTCTGTAAATATTCATGGCAAAACTTCTTTTTTTTTTCTTTTTGTGTGTGTGTGTGTGTGTGGATGCTTTTATGCATAGTTGTGGACTTGGTGTTTAATCTTCAAATGTATTGTTTTTTCAGTAGTCTTTACCTGATTAGGCCTCCATGTGTTACGGTCTTCTTGTGATAATAGCTATCTGAACCTCTCATACAATTAAAACATCTGATTGAAGTGTCTGGAGTTTTCAGATTGATGAACAAAAGGAGATATCTGATAGATACAACACACAAGTCACCGAGATCAAATCCCTCAAAGCATTGGTAAAGTATCCTGATCTTCTCCTTTTCTTCTAAGGTGCCGATTTGCAACAATCACATGGTCAGCCAACATATAATGATATTTAGGTTTCATCATTCAGAAATGAAGGCAGACCTCTCTATTAACTGGTGGATAGCCTGATACATGATTTAGAGCCTGTTTGGAATAGTTCAAGCGCTTATAATTCTTGGAATTGGGTATCCTAGGTCCTAAAACTATTGTTCAAATTTTAGCCTAAAATTAGACTAGCCATTTTATTTTAGCCTACAAACTCCATATTCTGCAGAAATCCATGAGTTGGAGCACTCCCAAACAGGCCCTTAACTGCTATTACTGTTAAATAATTGAAAATTTAATTATCATTCACAGAGTGCAAAAATCTGAGCATCATTTGTGGGTAAAAGATGTTTTGGAACAAAAATGCAATTAACAGAGGTTTTAGTTCTGTCATTCATTTTTCTCCATATGATTTCAACAGATTGAGACACTGGACCAGGAAAAGCAGGAGTTACAATTTATAGTGGATATGCTCGGGAAAGAATGTTCCGAGTCGAGGTAAAATTTGTTTGCTAGTGCCTTTTCTGCTGATTTATGATTGTTATGGCCTTATGGGTTGTATTGTTCTCAAAAGTGGTGACTGGTGAGCAACTGCGTTGTTGTATTTTCCTCAACATCTATTCTTGAAAATTCTTTATCAGTAATACACAAAAGACTCGTGTATAATTGCATTAAGATTGGGAAACAAAATTTCAGTACACTCGGTCTAGATGCACAACCACATCAGACCCAAAAAGAATACGAAAAGAAAAGGATAAACGGACACTTGCACAACTGAATCATGCGACCTATTCATTTAATATTTAAGCATGTTCAAAAAACCAGATATGGTTCTAAGATAGTACAGGTAAAAACATATCTTATTAGGAGATTTTCAGCTTTCATCTATTTGACATGCATATTTCATATGGCAGATCCTTCCAGTTTAGTTTCTTACTATACTCTGTTGTGCACTAGGGCAATTTCAGAGATTGAAGAATCAGAAAACCGAGCTCGCAAGCAAGCTGAATATTTGAGAAAATGTCTAGAAGAGCATAATCTTGAACTTCGAGTAAAAGCAGCAAATGAAGCGGAAACTGCATGCCAACAAAGACTTTCAATTGCTGAAGTAGAACTGGAAGACTTAAGGGCCAAAGTGGATGCATCGGAAAGGTTAGTATTGGTGAAAATTTTGTTTTGATCATGCTAGAAACAATTGATGGCTGTTCCTTCTCAACCCCTCCGTGCAAAAAAGTGTTCTCCAGTTTATTGGGACTTGCCTTTTCAAAATAGTTCTCCATTGAGGGAATTTATAGTGTAGTTATATTCTCTAACCCTGCTATCCACAATGTCCAAAAATGGAAAAGTTAAAGTACCAAGTACCCTATTTAACAAGGGGATAGTCAGACTCTAGAAACCGGTGGGAACTTTTATACACGAATGGACATAGCCTCTGTCCAGATTCGTGTATAAAAGTTGCTTTTTTTTCTGGGATGAAGGGAGTACAAAATAAAATGTGCTGGTTTGGGGGCTCTAAACTGTCCTGGATGAAAATTGTAGTTGGCCAGCTCTCAGTTCTAGCCCCCACCCCCATTCCCCACCACACAAGCACACACCAACAACCCAAACAAAAAAGATCCCTAAACATTACTTTGATCTTTTGTCTCCCTTGTTCTGTGAGCATAGGGTATGTGGACAACTATATTGAAACAAGTAGTTATAATTTGATATAGCTCAACAATCTTCAATTAGTGTCCTGCATCGAATCCTCTTCATCACATGCATTCTGTTTTGCCAGAGATGTTATGAAACTTAAGGAGTCGATAAGAATTAAAGAAGCTGAAGTAGACGGCCATATTTCTGAAATTGAGGTAGGCGTGGTTTTCTCTTCTTATCAGCAGTCCTTTTTGTGTGTGAAATAAAAGCACATATGATATTATCATTGCAGACAATTGGTCAAGCATATGAAGACATGCAAACCCAAAATCAACACCTTCTTCAACAGGTTGCTGATAGAGATGATTTTAACATAAAGGTATTCAGATAGCCGTCAATTTTGTTGCTTGCCTTTGTAGAGTTCTTGGTAGTCGGTAGCACACGGCTAGTAGGTGCAGGGATTTATAGACTGTTCTAGAACCAAAACTAATCTGCCTTATTTCCAATCAGAAGTTGGTTCCTGTGCTAACATGGTTCTCATCTAACAGCTAGTATCAGATAGTGTAAAGATGAAGCAAGCCTATGGTTCCCTTCTTGCTGAAAAGAATATGTTACAGAAGCAACTTCAGCATGTCAACAGTTCACTGGAGTCATCTAAACTAAAAATCACCAGTGGTGAAGAGCAGGTAGCCTTTTTATTTATGTCCAAAGTCATTCTTTCTGCGAAAGGCCCTTGGAGATATTGTTAAAACAAGTGTTGATTTACAAGAACTAAATTGAAGACGTATCGAGGTACTTGCATCTTATACTATTAACTATTACAGATGAAGACCTATGTAGCACAAGCTATGAAATCTTCTTCAGAGAATAGGCATCTTGCAATTAGCCTTGAAAGGACTATGCTGGAGGTATCAGATGCAGAGAAGGAGCTCAAGTGGCTTCGGTCCGCTACTGGATCTGCTGAGAAAGAATATGAGATAAATCAGAAAAAAATAGCTGAGCTAAAAATGGAGCTAGAGCGTGAGAGGTTAGGCTGCTCTTCACTCCAGAGTTGGTCATGCTATGCTGCCATCACCATCATGTGTTCATTACATTTTTTTTTGGTTATTTCAGAAATGAGAGGAGAAAGCTTGAGGAAGAATACGAAGAGGTGAAAAAAGAAGTCACCGAGCTAACCTCAGAAACTGAAGAGACTACTATACAGAAGCTCCAAGATGAAATAAAAGAATGCAAGGCTATTCTCAAGTGTGGGGTGTGCTTCGACCGGCCGAAAGAGGTGATGGGCTATTGGGCCACTGAATCAACTTATTCTGGATTATGTGGTTTTGTCTGTGAACCTAGATGTAGATATCCGGGATTTAATTTATTATTTACACCCATCACAAATTCACGTTTATTTGTTATAGTTTTACATGCGACAGCCAATTCTGTTACCGCTGCTGATAGCATTTCTGTTCCTTTGCTGGATCTTTTTTTTTTCAGGTCGTGATCACCAAATGCTTCCACTTATTCTGCTCGCCATGTATCCAGAGGAACCTTGAGATCCGCCACCGCAAATGCCCAGGTTGTGGCACCCCCTTTGGACAGAGTGACGTTCGGGAGGTGAAGATCTGAAGCGTCAGCAAAGCAGCTTGAATGACTGACTTGGTAGAGAACTTGTAAATATGCAGTAGTAGTGCTAGTTTCTGTTTTCTTGGAGGACAGATATCAGAGCGAATTGTCATGGTGTGCCTCTGCCAAGACTGCCATGTAGAAACTATTATAAACGAAAAGCCAAATCAGAGCGGAAAGGAAAGAGACAAGTTCCTGGCCATGCTGTATATATGGTGCTGAACTGCTGATTTTCCCTTGTATGCCTCTGCCATTCAGAAACTTTCATACAACTCAGTGCCTGCGGCCAGAGCTGCTGATATTTTCCCTCATACTGTACAAAGCTGATTTTTTTTTTTTTTTTTTTTTTTTTTTTTTTTTTTGGGTATGGAGACTCCGATTCTGGACTTCTGGCATGTCTTGACAGAACATTTTGGCTCACTTTCATATGGAACAACAATGGGATCAAATAACTTTGCAAGGAAAAAGTATATTGTATTGATTTGTATCAATAAACATCGATCGGTAGGATTTTCTTCCGACCAAATAAACTGTAAATGAATAAGCAAAATGGTAGTACAATTGATACCCATTTTCGCATCTCTGAAATCGCATGTTTTAGCGTGGTGCAGAGTCACCTTCCAAAGCTGATCGAACATGATAACAAGCTAAACAATCCCAAGCTAATCAAGCAGATATCATCAACACATAATTAGAGATTAATTTCCTCAAAATATAATTAGAGATTAATTGAATTAATTAATTTGCCATCTTGAGCATTTCAGGGTCCGTCGCATGCAAGCCTAGAAATTCCTGCACGCTGCTGATATGTTCAGATTCCAATATCTTATGGATATGTCCATCTTTGCAAATGTGCTTCAGCCCCTATACCTCGTAAGTTGGCTTTGGAGGGAAAGGCTTCTTGTATGCTGTCAAATCAAGAGTAAAAAAATCCAATATAACCATAAAACTCTGAAAAAACTGAGATGAAAAATAACAGCATTGCTGACAAAATACAAATTCAGAGCAGCTAGAGACCCATATTCTCTTCGGTGCTCTTTCACCATGAAGCTCTTCGCTCATCACTGTCATGAATCCTCACCTCGTGACCGCCACTGTGGCACACCAATGCTGAACCTCCTACGTGCTCTTGATCAAGCTTGAGTTGTCAATGAACATCACGTCATCGATAATGGCGATAGCATGATCAGCCGCCATGAGCGGTGGCCTCCTGCCTTATCCTTCCCTCAGACCCTCACCACTGCACCAGTTAAGTTGTCGCTGCTCTATCCCTCCTGATCTCACTGCCATCTTACCAAAGCTGTAATATCAGCATACAGTCGCGATAAGAAACAATTGAGACAATAGTCAATTTCACGTAAACAACGATAATTCTAACCAATCAAGCCGGACACAAAGGTAACGACAATTATTTTTCTAAAGCAAATTCGAATTACTGCATCAGCGAGGAGAGAGGGTGTGCGGACCGACTCCACGAGGTGGGTCCCACTTGCCAGCCGCATGGTTCACCGTGAGCCGAGCGCACGAGGGCGGCTCACGGCGCACCAGCGCACAGGCACGGCCCGGTGGCTCGCCGGCGACGGCCGACGGCGCGGCGGCGGTGTGACGAAGTACAGAAAGGGGAGGAGGAGAGTGGTTGACGAGGATGGCCAGCGGTGAGGGAGAGACGGCGGAGAGCTTCGGGTCCCTGCCGACGAGTTCCACCTCGTGAGCCACTTCGCCCACTGCGATGGCCTTGTGCTTGCCCCCACAGACACCAACCTCTACCTCTTCAACCCGGCAACGAGGGACACCATCACTCTCCCTGATGGCCATGGCAGTGGCACGGGAACGGAAGCTTGCTATTCTGCAGGGCTAGGCCTAGATCCCGTCACATGCAAGTACAAGGTTGTTCGAGCATTCTACCGTTCCCTGATCTGCCTCTGCCACATACAAGGGTGAAGAGGTTGCTCAGTACCTGAAGAACATTTTGGAGTCTGCTCTACGTCTTTTGTCTGTTAGCCACAGAGCTAAATTGAACTACCGAAATCCACTGCAACTGTGTGTTTCCCTGTAAGTTGATGTAATTAGCAAATCTCTGCTAGTCCTAGCAAATCTTAGTTAGGGCTTACTTTTCTATGCCATCTCTCTTTTTCTGCTTTTCAGACTCTTGTAGCTACTTACATTTCTTTAATGGAAATGGAGTAGCTGCTTACATTACTTTAATGGAAATGGAGGGCTTCATGCCCTTTGCCAAAAAAAAAAATTAAAAAGCCTGCAACCAGTGCTGCTGAAATTTTCCCAGATACTGTACAGTGCTGATGTTTCATCCTCGTTTAGCTTATACTTATTATAAATGAAATAGCATATTAGTAATTAAAAAGTAATTTATAGCTAAAGTTATTAACGATTTAAAAGCAAATGCTGAAAAATAAACCACCATCATCATTTCGTTTATCTTTATCATAAACAAAATGGCTTATTAGCGATTAAAAGGATAATTTATAGGTAAAGTTATTGACGACTTAAAAAGCAAATAATAGAAAATAAACAAAACCAAAATCAAATTTAAAATTAAATTTTAAATTTAAATTTTCGCTTATGCTTATAAGCTGAAGGATAAACGATGGAGCTGTAACACTAGTAAGACGATGAGTATGGCTTGCAGAGCGACGGAATGGTAGGGAAGCTTCACTTTTCCTGATCAGAAAGTGGCAAAGAGGCAGCAGAGAGAATCGATCCATGGCAAAGGCAGAGCCAGGCAGGCTTCCAAAGCTGCCACTTGCGAATTGCCATAGCCATTGCTCCTCCTCCTCTTTTTCTTTTCCTTTTCATCATCTTCTCCTTCCTTAACCAAAAGAACCCTAAAGAGCAGAGAGAAGCAGAGGACACGTTTCGACTTTCAGCTCCAAGCTTAATCATATCATGGTGGTCGTCTCTCCCTGCAGATTGCTACTTGTTTGTGTGTGAGAGAAGCAAAGAACAGAGTGAGTGGTGTTCTTTTTTCGGTTTCTTGTTTATGACCATAGAAGGAAGGAAAGAAAGATACCTTTGATTTTGTTTCTCTTCTGATCACTTGTCTTTTTCTTTCTTTTTGTCTGTCGAGCGATAGATACATACTGGCTTGAGCCTGCAGGTCAGTGCAAATATATGTTGTGTTGGGGGTATATTTGACGGGAGGCTTTATTCGATTCCAACCTTAGCTAGCTTCGCTTTTCTCCTCCCATCATTTGCTACAGAAACTGTATTGCATCTGGTTATTCATGTCGTTTTCATCGCATAACTTTTTTATATAAAAAAAATTCACTGATTTGGCATTGTTCATTGTTCACTGATCTGCCTTTGCCGAGTCAGTTCTTCAGTACTCGAGTCGGTGCCTGCCTTGTCTTCTCTTCCTCTTGCACAGTTGAAGTCTTGCAGATGCAGAGCTGATGGGTCTAGCTAATTTTCATGGGGAAAGAGCAGCGGAAGCAACATGAATACATGGTTGAAAACTTGAATTAATCAAGAAGCTACGGAAGCAATCGTTCGATCGAGCAATTCTGCAAAGTGCTCTATAATTCCGATTCAGATACTACATAGCAGGAGATAGCACAGATCGGGGATCATAATCTAGCTGTGGACGTCACGTCCGTCTGTTCTGATCTTTAGCTTCACGCTGCATGTCGTCCCCGGCCTGGTCGATATAGTTCATGATCCATCGTAAAATGTTAAGCGTCGATCCCAAGGAAGAAGAAAGCCATAACCATACATTGCTGCTTGTGTCTTCAATTCCCTTCTTCTTAATTGGAGCCATGGATTTGCTCTGATCATTTTGAGCTATGGCTGATAAATCGTTGATAAATGAACCAAGCAATAGGAAATAACTTATGGGTGCAACTTCTATATCTGCGTAAGCGGTTTTTAGACGAACTTATATGTA
This sequence comes from Oryza punctata, assembly GCA_000573905.2. Taxonomy (NCBI): domain Eukaryota; kingdom Viridiplantae; phylum Streptophyta; class Magnoliopsida; order Poales; family Poaceae; genus Oryza; species Oryza punctata. The sequence continues at coordinate 27,187,396 of CM002497.2, forward strand.
GAACTTTTATATCTGCGGAAGCTGCCGGTATTTTTCAATCTTGTGAGGAGTAACCTCAAAATCTGACCCTTGTACATAGTTTTCTTTCTTTTTCCCCTTCTTCATCGGGGTGTTTATCCCGGGTCGATAGTCTAATGTCGTGAAGAACTTTGTATTATCCCCTTTTACCTTAATGAAATTTGATCGGTGTTCCTTTCGCCGACCCGACAAAATATCTGTGGAAGCGGTTTTAGACACTAAACTAGAAAATATACTTACTTATTATGAAAGAAAAAGGTTCCACAAACTCATCTCTAAAATTAATTTCAACAAATCTCGTGAAAAGTTTCACGAGTGTTTAAATTACTCTTCTTAAAAGAAAGAGGACAGATATATTGTGTTTCCTTTCCCTGGTAAACGTATGCATGGTTTCACCCCAATTTGGGGATCCCATTATTTTTGGGGCACGAGCTGCATTTGACCGTGCATCAAACTATAATAATTGACTTGTCAATGGCATGCGTGTACGCGTGATCTACGGAACGTTCCGGAGGAGGGGATTTGCTATACTTGTTGTGACACATCTTATATTAAATCTTAGTCAGATTTTAGACCTTTTGATTTTTATAAGATCCGTGCATGCGTTTGTTCATGCGTACTAAACAACTTCTTTTGTTGTTATAATTATATATTTTATACAAATTTACAACGGAATTACTATATTTTTGTTGCGCTAAAATCTTACATATGTAATTATACCCACTTACATACCACTTACATATGTAATTTGTATGTAATTTTAGGATTTACATATATAATTTTAGGACTTACATATATAATTTTAGGATTTACATTGTAAATACACTAAAATTACTAAAATTACATATGTAATTTAGAGACTTACAATGTAAATCCATACCAACTAATTTTTGGTGAAAAATATGGCACCATAAATATAGCTACGCCCCGGAGGAGTTCATTGGAGGCAAAAGAAAAAAAAAAGAGATGTACTTCCTCGAGATTCGTGCCGTCCGTCCAACCAGAGCCTTGCCACTGATACGATTTAAGCTTCGTAATCCTAGTACTCTCTCCGTTTACTTCCACACGAGTCACAGTTGACTCCGCCAAGTAGAATAAACTATAGAGTACTGTATAAACTTCTGAAAGGTACTTCTTCTGTTCTGTATTATAATTTTGTACTCGCTGTTGATTTATTATGAGGTGAAAGGAATAAGTTATTGTAGTGTTATTTTAAGCCGAACTTTTATAATTCTAACCGAGTGTATATAAAAACACATCAAGAAGATTTAGACTATCAATTTAGTTTCATTAAATCATCCATTGAATATCATTGAATGTCTTGATAGTGTATTTATTTGTTAGTACAAATAATGGTGTACTTTTTTATAAACTCGGTCGAAATTAAGAGGAGTTTGATTTAAAATAAAACTGAAAATAACTTACAATATTACAATATAGAACACAAGGAATATTCAGCTTTGATATTATGCGCTTTTATTCATATGCTATTTACAATTCATTACCAAGTCGCTTTGAAATGTAGGGTTCTTTTTAAATTTCTGTGAGAATAAGATGAATCTTATGCCTTCTTGAATGCTTAGCTACTTTAGACAAGAAAAAAAAAAGCAAAGGGGAAACAGCTTGAATAGGAGACATTTTATTTTATTTTTATATATGTGCGTGCTTACCAACTATATGTGGAATTCTAAGGCTGATGGAACTGAGAATCAAATCAAACCTAATATTGATATGTCTCAAAGTTACTTGTTTACCCGCTTTTACAATTGTAAATCCTCATTTACTTTAAATCGCACAAATATATAATCCGAAGAACAGAATCTAGAAAAGCATGCAGGATTATTAGCCGAAAGCCATCAGAACAAACAGCCCCCCTGCATATATACGTACTCACGTCATGCTGAGTAGCTGACCCAACTGCAATGCTAGTTTCCGCAGAGATAATACTGTACAGACTGAACCAAAGGAACTGAAGAGATGATCGGGAGTCAAAAAATCCGAATTAACCCCTAAACTATTACGGCACCCTTCACCCTTAACTTTTTATACCAGACAAATTACCCCCGTGACTTGCTCTAGAACGTGGTACTATGTGACGTACTTGTGGTAGTTCAGTCAGCATAAAAAATTTAAAAGTAGTGAGACCCATATGTTATACGTAGGCAACAGAGGATGGGGGAAGATATGGCATGTGGGCCCGTCGCTTTGTAATTTTTTATGCTGACTGGACTACCACGTGTGCGCCACGTAGGATCAAAATCGCTCTAGAGCGAGTGAGGGGGTAATTCGTCCGGAATGAAAAATTAAGGGTGAATGTTATATGGTTTTGTGGTTCAAGGGGTAATTCGTACTGCCGCAATAGTTCAGGGTAGTAATTTGCACTTTTCATTTTTTCAGATCAACAAGTTCTTTTTTTCCCTGAGAAATTTCAGATGAACAAATTGAGAGACATACTACTACAGGAGGGAGAGATATGGCTTGTTCAGTCCATTAACAATTATTACTAAATTTTGATAATATCTAAATATTATTGGTTTACATAGCTTCATAATATTTTTGGTTTATAAAGCCTTGTCAAATTTTGGTTCAGTAACGTTGATAAGAGTACTTTTAGGATCCTTTAATTTGTAGAAAAAATATAGAAATTTTGGAGGATTTTAATCCTATGGAAAAAAATCGTATGAAAGCCTTTGAAACGAATGATAGAATCATATCCAATCCTCTAATAATCCTATGGAATTGGTAATCTTACGTATATTTTGGAGAAAAGTTAGCAAGAGATTTAACCTATTAGAAAATTTTCTTTTGAGTTTCTCTCTCGTATGATTCCTGTGTTTCTCCTGTAGTCCAATCAAACGGTTATTCATGTATTTTTCCTGTGTTTTGCAATTCTCTACTTTACATTTGCATTCCTATCGAAATTTTGTATTTTTCCTATTTTTTCGTTTTTTTTATTCCTACTATTCAAAGGGGTTCATAGTTTATTACCCTATCAATATTTTGATATGACTACAGAAATTTCTGCACTGCCAAATCATAGTATGAGGCACGCACAGTCACATAGAGCCAGCAAGCAGAAGTGAGAAGTGGCATCATGCAGATTCCAAATTGATATTAGTGGCCTGATTAGACACTAGATTAGCAGCAGTGTGATGAATGGGAAGCATCAAGCGGCGACATGGTTGCAGGTGGTGGCAGGAGACATGCACGTGAGGGCTCCCCCATCATTGGAAAGTACTTGCAGACCCTGTGAGCGAGAGTGAGATCCATCCATCCATTCACCAACAGATCGAGTGCACTTGCAGATGGAGTATACCTAGCTATAAACTCCTTTCGTCCTAAAATTTAAAAGATTTTGAATGAATATAATATATCCTAATACTACGAATCTGGATAATTTGTATTACTCGGATGTATCATATAAAATTTCTTATATTTTAGGATGGAGTACCTAGCTATATATTATATTTCTTATCTATTCATAAGCTAAATAGGGAATATCACGGTGTACATTTCCAATCGGTACTCGTGAAACCGTTAGGTATCGGTTTGTAAAAATAGAACAATTTTAGATAAATTCCACACAAAAGTTGTCAGTATTTTGCTCGGTTTTCAGTCAACAAATATGATCGTTTTCACCTCGAACGAAAACTGTAAGGTAAACCCCGAGGAGTAGTACCTTGCTTGCTCTTCCTGTGTAGAGTACTTCGCCAGCAAGCAAACATGATGTGTGTACCCTGCCCTCATCATGAATGAAACCACGCCCCACTGTATATGACGGTATCAGTGAAATTCAGAATGGATGCAAAAGTCTTGCTACCTTATAGCACCACGCTTTGTCGCAGTTTATTGTGTATGAAAATGCCAGGTTAATCTGTAGTAGTATTCAATTTAATTCCCTTACGAGCTAAAGGCTTGTGCATTGTAATGGATCGAATGTTATAAAATATAAAAGTAAAAAATAAAGTTTATAACATAGTATAGTAGTTGATTAGGTGTATAATGCTACATCTAAAGCAAAAGCATTGATATGTGATCTTATAGCCCTAAATATCAGCTTGTTATACTTTGGAGACAAGACTCGGATATATGACTAACATAATGTAATGTAGTATAGATTTGATTTGCACAGTACTTAATTTTGTACTGCCCTTATCAAGTTGCGGCACTACTCGTGCTGCCGTGCAGTATTGGTGGGCCCGTGGTAGCCAGTAGGACGAGGTCCAAGCAGCCCACCAAAAGCCCACCGCTGCAGCTCAGCTCAGTACACCACAGTACAAGTAGGGTCACTCACTGGTCTCCATATATATATGTACACCAAAGGTAAAAACTTGAATGCAATTCAACCCTCACTGAGCACAAATATACCAAATTACTTGGGTAACTTTTAAAGAGTGTTTTTTCGTTCACCACGGCTCAGCTTCAAATAGTTCACCGATTGCATACACATCTTGACCTTGTCACATGTGTCAATTTTCTCTGTAAAAATATCCGCACCGATCCCATATGCGAGTTAACTTTTAGAGGCAAATTAGGATTTTATCTAATTTTGCTTTTCCTAGAAGGAGTATTAGTGTGTATTTGCTTTTCAACCGGGAAAAAGAATCATACGTTTTCCCTCACTTCTGTTGGCTTTGCAAGATAAGAATGCATACATGGCAGCATGGACAGCCTAATATATGATTGGCAGTTGGCCCATGTATTTCTAGACACGTTCACGTAGTAGCTGCATGCACTTCGTTTGTTTATATATCTTGATATATACAATCCACGAGCAACTTGCTATATACATTGCTGTCTTTGTATTCCATTAGAAGTGTACGTCCAATTCAAAATTTAAGAAACCAGGTTCCTTGACCGGTCAAATTTTAAATTAATCCCTACATCTGCAATTTTTAGTTCCATTTGTGGGAGGTTCAACTCATTGACTGGACAGGCCTTAATTTCTACGAAATGTCAGCTCTCCATGCATGAAAACTGATTTAATTAACTTTTCCTTGTAAGGGTATTATCGTGCTACAATGCTGCTATCTTTTTCTTAATTTCTTCTGATTCATTCAAGAAAAAAACAATAAGAAATTACAAACAACATGTAAAAGTCTAAGAGCCTCACTCCGGTGTTCTCTACTGGTAGTATAAAACAATCTGAACCATGGATCTTATTTGATCGAAGGGTTCGGATTGTTTTCTACTACCACCCTAGTTAGCGGTGGTAGAAATGTAGAGGGATATTATTGTCCAAAAATAAGGGTATAATTATCATTTAGCAGTGACTAAAATTTTTTTCCTTCTTTTTTAGCTTTTTAATGGAATATGAGCAATGCCAACATAATGGATAACCACACATCGATCTAGCCTGAAAAAACATAAATGAAAAGGTTACTTATAATCATTGTATTAGTAAATTACTAATTTACCCTTAATATTACTGGCAGTATAATACTATAAGTAGAGAGTACCGGAGAACCGCTCAAAGTCTAAAGACATGATATAATGGGCTATGTGCATTAATTTTTGCGTCACGTGGACAATTCCAGTACAATATACTACACGCCAAGCATGAAAAACACAGGAAAGACACATGACTCTTATCAAACTGCTAAGCATGAAAAACTTAGGAAGGACATATAACTCTTATCAAACTGTCAAACATGAAAAACTCAGGAAAGACACATAACTCTTATCAAACCAACTCGCCCTCATGATCCACACGTCCAACCCGTCATTTTTCATTGTTACTGCACATCACGCACCCCACGAAGTCAGCTCTAACGACTTCACCCATGAAGACATTACCGCGTGTACCATCTATTGCACATCATCGCAGTAGTAGCTCTAATTTTCTTGTGATACCTCCTAAGTACCACGTACGTGGCTGTTAATTCTCAAATTATTCCTAAATATATCATGGTATTGTTATGAAACTTACTTGTCCTTATCCTTACTCTGGTATGATTGATTCCAGCATAAATTAGGCCATGTCGATTCCTTTCTTAACAACATTGGCAGTAGCACTAAACTTGTCAATCCTTTTGCTGAAATTTATATATCCAAAGTTTAAATTATGCAAAAGAGGATAAGGGAAAGCAAAGAATTCAACGGAGGCAAACCCTCCTGGGCCCCCCAAATCCCAATTTGTGAAAATCTAGTACACTCACAACACTAGCCAGCACACCACTACTCTACTACTGGATTGAGTACACAGTATGATGATTTTTTTTGTGATTAGAAAATGTTAAATAATTGAAATTAGGAGAGGAAGAATCCAAGAGCAATTAGGATATGAGAGCAGAAGCGTCTCTTTCCCGGACAATTTCCCGGCAGAAGTATAAATGACAAGCAGCCATGGCCGCCCTCGCTTCCTGACAAAAAACTTACTTATAAGCCACAGACAAGTGCAGCAGCTAAGCTAGCTCACCTTCCTCCTCACCACCAAGAACGCAACAAGAGAGGAGGAAATTGCGGGAGCAAGCTAGCCTCGCCGCCGCCGCGCGGCATCAAGATTCAAGAACCGGACGAATTGATGTCTTCGGCCGTGATTCCGCCGCCGCCGTCGCCGGAGAGGAGGGTGCCGGTGGTGGCCGACGACGGAGGTGGTGGACATAAGGGGGAGGAGCGTGGAGGCGTGAGCGGGAGCGTGGCGGGCATTTCGCCGAGCATCCTCATCATCGCCGTCATCGTCGTGGTGATGCTCCTCGCGTCCGTCTCCATCCACTACTTCATCCGCCACCTGTGCCGCCACGCCGCCGCGCGGGGCACGTCGGCCTTCTCCGCCGCGGCGTCGGCGTCTTCCTCCTCCGGGCCGGTGCTCCCCGTCGTGGTCCGCCCCGCCGCGGCGGCGGTGGGCGAGCAGGGGGGGAAGGCGTCGGCGGAGCACGCGGCGGAGATGGAGCGGCTCATCTCGCGCCTGCCGCTCTTCACCCTGGCGTCGTCGCTGGCGGCGCTCCCGAAGTCGTCCCGTGACTGCGCCGTGTGCCAGAGCGCGTTCCGCGACGACGACGAGCTCCGCCTCCTCCCGGCGTGCCGCCACGCGTTCCACTCCCGCTGCGTCGACCCGTGGCTCCGCGCCAACCCGTCCTGCCCGCTCTGCCGCGCCTCCATCGCGCTCCCGCACCCGCCCCTCCCGGACCTCCTCCGCGTCGAGCTCGGAAGCGTCAGCAGCCGCCGCTCCAACTCCAACTCCGCCGCCGCCGTCGCCGCCGCGCCGCCCGAGGGCGCCGCTGTCCGCTCCTACCCGCTCCCCACCCTCCCCAACTCCGAGTACCTCGTCGAGGAGGAGCTCGAGGTCGTCATCAAGCAACCCAGCGCCACCCCCACCGCCACCGCCACGCCAAGCCAGTATCCGGCGCAGGTGGAGCGTGGGCAGCCGTCGTCGGTGACCCCGACGGCGTCGTTCAGCTCGGCGAGGTCGCAGGAGCGGTGGAGCAACAGGTGGAGCAGCAGGTGGAGCAGCCGATGGAGCAGCGGGCGGTGGAGCAGCCGGTACGACGCGGGGACCGTGACGGCGGCGGCCACGGCGGAGTGGTGGTGGGACATGGACGGCGGCGCGGCGCCCGCCGCGCGGCGGCGCGAGGTGGAGGAGCAGGGCAACGCGTTCCACGGCTTCATGCGCTGGCTCACAGGGGCATACTAGTAATTTAATCGATCGATTGGCCAATCACTCGGCCGCCGGCGCCGGCGATCGCCGGAGAATTCAACTGAATTGAATTCAATTGAATTATGAATTTCTGATGCGGCTCGGCTCTGCTTTTGGGCATTCGTGATTAGTAATAGTGTCTCCTTTTCTTTTTTGGATGTGAATTCTTGTATTATTTTTTTCTTGCGTGTGTGGATTTCGAGGTGGTGTGGAGGAGAGGATGGATGGGGGGAGGGTTTTGATGCCGTACGGATTTGAAAACTGCTTCCGAATTGGAGAATGTCGGCGGGAAGACGGAGGAATTCGGGGACTTTGAGGCAATACCCTGCTCCTGCCACTACAATCAATGAACTGCCCAATCAAAAAACCAAACAGAATTATTTCCTGCTTGATCATATAGGCTATAGAACCATTGCCACCCCTACTGCATTTTGTTTGGCTATTGTAAATTTGCGAGCATGTGTGCCACAATGCATATATTCTAGCTGTACTAAAAGGAATCAATTTTTAAGGATGAATCGACGTATCTAGGTTGTTCTATCCAGGATCACAGGATCTCAAGTAGATTATTCAAATCATAACTAAATTATGTCATATTAATTGATACATTAATCAATAATTAGATAATTAGTATATATTAGACCCTCGGTAGTTTTTTATTCTAGAGTCACCATTGCTACTAATTGATGTTCATTTCTATAGGAATTGATTCTTTTTACGATTGAAATTAGTAAAGGAAAACTATTGTTGCATTTGGATATATATTCAGGTTATACTTATGCTTCTGAACGTGCCAAAGCACATTTCACTGGTTAACTGATTCAGAGGTTATGCTGCATATGATCAGTACTAGGCTTTGTTTCTTTTTGTATTGTTCATGGGAAGGAGTATCTTCTCTATCTAATCATAGCATGGGTGTGTGCACCACTACTACTAGAGTACAACAGTGAACTTTGAGGCAGGCATGGTGGTGTCAGGGAGGCATGCAGCATGGATTTGTTCTTCGTCCGTCCAACACAAGGTGAACGATCAACGATGGTGATCATCGAGTAGAGTAGAGAATGCAATGCAGTGCACATGGGGATGGGGGTTAGCTAGGCTAGGATAGGAGATTCCTGGTCCTTGAGATTACGCACAACACTACAAACCTCCTCTCCTCCTACTACAGTCTACAGTTGCTAGTACTACGTGCTGCTACTTGGAAAAGGACTCGCCTGTCCCATTATTTCCATTGCCATTTGGGATACATGGCTACTGCTGTCCCATTACCTCCATTGCCATTTGGGATAGATGGCTACTACTAGTACTTGCTTCACTATCAGTGTCACCATTAGCTGCTATAGTTAGCTTTAATTTGTCTGCTTAACTAACTGATTTGCTAGCTGTCTAATCTTAAAATTTAAAATATAGTAACTGGTACTAAATTAAACACTACTGGTACTGGGTTTTGCTGGAGAATATTGTGGGAGGAAGGGAGTAGTTGTCTAAATGAGTATGAATATTATTGTTTTGATTATGGCCATATATCTCACTTTGATCATAAATTATTACTGCATTAGATAATTATATATTATGATTGAAAGTTGTATGGTTATATTTATAATGCTACACATTTTGATAAAACAAGTATCTATAAATTTTCCTTAAAAAGATGAGCAATCAAAGTTTAAGCTTGAACAGTGTCAATATAAATTATATATATTTAAGTGAGTATACCCCAGTGGGTAGAGCTAGCAGCTTGACCTAGCAAGCTGCATGCTTGCCTTTAGGGATGAGCTGATATAGTAGGAATGTAAGTGGGTAGTCCCGTCACCCGCATAACCATCCTTTTATTAGTTTATTTCATAGATGGTAGTATAAAATTTAGAAGAAAAATAAACTAGAAGCGAGATAAGCGGACAAAAAAACCCGCTTACCTCCCTGATCGGCAGGAGGACAGTGAGATGCGCATGTCGCTTTTGTTGTTGGCAATGCCATGCCATGCACCGGAGGGAAGCCTTTTCATTGTCGTCCTAGCTTTGCTGTGTAAATGTATGCGAGCTACAGGACTACATGCTGCTGCTGCTTCTGCAGGAAGCAGCAGGGTTGTGCAGCCATGAAGAAACGTACTACTGTTTCACCTTTGCATTGCTCCATCCATGTTAACACACTCAACTTACTTCACTACTGAATATTTGATTGTTAGAAAAGTGAAGAGAAGAAAATGTACTACGACTGAGTTTCTTACTATATATATTATGCCTTTTTGTTTTTTTTTCGTTCAGTTGAGGGTCCTTCTTTTTTTTAAAAAAAAAAGTGAAGCTGAATCCAACCGTTTTCTAAGAAATTAATGTATAAAAAGTCTTTTTTTACCAAAAAAAAATCACGTCGTTTAGATGCCCTGGAAGCGTGCCGCGGAATGAAATGGTTGCATTCCTTATTAGTATAAAACAACACACCCATTAATTTGAGTACTATAGCAAGCAATACTGAATCACTGATCGATATATATTTTCTATCCACCCATCCATCGAGAGAGGCCGATCGGTCAGTAGCTTGTTGTTGTTGTTATCTCGAGCTGGGGGCGACAAGGAAAAGCAAAAGGCCTCTGCTTCTGGATTCTGCATTGCAATTTCCTTTCCTTTCAGCCTTCTTTTCCTTTTTCTCCTCTGTACGTACGTACAGCTGCTGCTACTCAGTCTCTTTTCAGCCTTGTGCTGTGATGAGTGATGACCTGCTGCTGTTCACCAGCCGATGGGAGTCAAAAATTCAGAAGAAAAGGAGAGGCATTTGCCATCGATTGACCGACACAACACACACAGGCTGATGCTCTGCCTCTATAGCTATAGCTGTGCATACATGCATGTTCTTAGCTGATCAAGATCAACTGTTGTAATATGTACGTACGTCACCAGCAGCTATAACTCAACTGCTCAAGTGTGGACTGAACCAGTGAGTGTAAAAAGATGGAGAGATTTTTTTTTACTGTGCCTCGCATGCGACAGAGAGATGCTTGGTGCTGGGGGAGCACATCAGATCAGGTGCACTTGGAGCTAGCTAGCTAGCTAGCTATAGCGCAAATACCTACATTTTAAAAAAAAAAATTCACCTTTGGTCGGAAGTGACCATTAGAAGAAGAGTAAAAATAGATCTGGTGTTTGTTTTTAAGATAATAGAAGCTTTTATTAAACTCAAACAATTACATCTAAGCAGATACAACTACTTGGGCTGAGTTCTTTCCTAACTTTCCCAACTCACCTCTCTCGTGTAATGCGTGCGCGATTTTCAAACTGCTAAACGATATAGTTTTTTAAAAATTTTCTATATGAAAGTTGCTTTAAAAAATCATATTAATCCATTTTTTTAAAAAATTAAATACTTAATTAATCATAAGAAAATACGTCGCTCCGTTTTACGTGCGCGGAAGATGAGTTCTCAGTCTCACCTTTCTATCACAGCCTAAGATTCCTCCATGTGACGAATCCTGCATGGAGAAGCTTTTCTAGGGAGAACTATGCACACCACAAAATATAGTATGCACTGGCACTAACCATAATGATTTTTATTTGTAAGTGTGATGGATTCCTCTTCGAACTTTATGATTCATGAGAGGTATCGAAATGTGCTAAATTTGTAATGTAAAAAACTACTAAATTGTACAATAAAAAAGTGCAATACCTCCCTCTCTCTCATCAAAGATCGAAACATCACTCTCTCTCGTTACTACTCGTAAGCTGAGCTCAAAAGCCTCAAACCAACCCATACAAGTAGGTGGAGTACATATTGCTTGATGTACAATACTACTAGAAATTGCTAAAAAAAATGATATGTACGATGTACTTATCTGCATACTCCTTTAATCTTAAAATAAATCGATCTAGTGCTACGAACTCCAATGTAAATTTGTCTGTTCTACGAATTCGGATAGAGGTTTATCTGTTCGTACTGAGTACAGACTATGACTCTATGAGTACCACCAATGGCATATGGTGAGGAAAATAAATAAAAATAATAAGAAATAAAAAAGTAGGAGAGGTTGTTGGGCGAGTGATCTATGTAGGCGAAGACAAGTCATGCAAAACGCCCAGGGGTGGATGTATCGTCCGGACGACATTTGAGTTCCCGCACCCACACACGCGTTCCTCGCCACGACCTATTTACTTTGTATGTACACGCATATGCATCGTCACCCGTTACATCACTCGCGTGTGCACCTAGTACAGAGCATCATGTGCACTCATGCGAAATTTCCCTATTGACTTAATTACATTACATATAAATCACCTAAATATGTACACCTTCCATTTCAAAATATAAACATTCATATAAATATTTCTACCTATTAAATCGTTGCACGCCCATCACCTAATTTAGAACCCATCGGTTCAGTTTTCACAGGTGAAGAAGGGGTTAAAGGTTCGTAACCCCCTCTAGTCCCGGTTATGTAACCGGGACCATAAATTCGGGATTAAAATATCCATCTTTAATCTCGGGTAAAATAATCGGGACTAAAAAGCCATACTAAAGGTTTTTTATTTTTTTCATTGTCTTTTTCTGCTTACATATTAGATCACAGATCCACAAATCATCACAAAAACAGATCCACAAAAATCATCACTAATCCACAAGTCATCACAGATCCACAAATTATCACAAAAACAGATCCACAAAAATCATCACAAATCATCACAAAATCGAAGATCATCACAAATCATCCATAAAAATCATCATTAATCCACGACCACCACCACGACCACTGCCCCGCCCGGTTCAACCCGTCACTACTCCTCGGCGGCCGGATCGTCAGCACCGCGCTCCTCTCCCGTGAGGCAGAGGCGGATCCCGCGACGACCATCCATACGCCTGGGTCGGCACAAACCGTGATGGCGAGCGCCGTCGCCCCCTCTTGCCACCGCCACCGCTGCCCCCTCGTGCCGCCACCACCACCTCTCCCCCTCATGCCGCCGCAGCCTCCCCCATCGTGCCGCCACCGCTGCAGCCTCCCCCTCGTGTCGCCGCTGTCGCCTCCCCTCCCACCGGATCTGACGGAGGGGACGCCGGATCCGGCGGAGGGGAGGGCTCTGCCACCGCCCGCCGATCCCAGCCAAGATCGGAGAGGAGGTGGAGGAGAGAGGAGAGAGGAGGAGGAAAAGGAGAAAGAGAGAAAGAGAAAGGGGGTGATGAGGGAGAGAAAGATGGGGAGAAAGAGATAAGGACGAGGTCGCACGCGTGGCTCTCTCTCCCCGTGCGACTCGACACCTTTTTTTAATTTTTAGTCTCGGTTGATAATACCAACCGGAACTAAAGATAGTAGGGGGCTTGATAAAGCCTGACAATTTTTGAACCGGTATTAAAAATGATCTTTAGTCCCGATTGGTCACACCAACCGGGACTAAAGATCAAAAATAGAATTTTTGAACTGGGAATAAAAATATTTTTTAGTCTCAGTTCCTACTTGAACCGGAAATAATGTGATTTTTACCATCCGAGTAAAAATCACTTATCCAGTAATGTCCTTTTTCCGCCATTAATTCATCTCCCTCCCTCTGTCTTTCTTCATCTTCGAGTGTGAGCATGGCTGGAGCTCCTACCTTTGCTCATCACAATCCATTATTTTTTCAAAAAAATGTTTTTTTGTCTGAAACAATTTAATTAACTAAGTGAAGAAAAACATTTTTCGTCCTGTGATAAAGCATCATCTGATGTTTTACACCGAATCAAGCGCGTGATCCCAAGTCGCTTCCATCAATTAAGAGATTGTCTCGTCATCAGTTAAACTAGCGCGTTTACAGGGGGTGTTTGGATTCAGGGACTAAATTTTAGTCCGTATCACATCGGATGTTTGGACGCTAATTAACAGTATTAAACATAGACTAATAATAAAACTAATTGCATAAATGAGAGCTAATTCGCGAGACAAATTTTTTAAGCCTAATTAATCCATAATTAGCACATATTTACTATAGCATCACGTAGGCTAATCATGGATTAATTAGACTCAATAGATTCATCTCATTAGTCCAGGGTTACGAAAAGGGTTTTATTTTTAGTCTATATTTAATACTTCTAATTAGTATAGAAACATTCGATGTGATAGGGACTTAAAAAAACTTTAGTCCCATCCAAACCCCCATAATATAGCACTTGGTCGATCTCATCATTACTTGGACGCATTATCTCTTTTCTGTGACTTTAATTGTTAATGTAACTTTCAACCTACTTTCTCTGTGTTTTTACATGATATTGATTAATTTAAAAATATTTTTATATGATACTGATTAGTTTAAAAATATATTTTAGAACGGAGGGAATAGGCACGTGGTAAGTTGCCCAGGTAGAGCACACGTCAGACCGAATTAAGATGCATACGCGTGCTAGATGAAAAGACTCTGATCTGCAAGTCGTCGACTCGTCGTGTCGCGTGTCCACCTGCTCGATGATCGCTTGACCGAGACATGTCATCTGTGAGTAGATTTGGTTTCATCACTTGGTCCGCAAGTTAAACAGTTAACTAATTAATTAATTTGCTCGTTTTGCGCCGGCCTCGTCGTGCATCCTCGACGGCTAACCCAACCTGATTAGTTTAGCGATTAAGGTTAACCTCGTTTAATTCCAGAGTTACATGTGCTCTGCCGAGAGATTAAAAGCGTATTAATAATTGATTCATCGAGGAACCAATGGCAAGCGGCCGCTGCCTCGATCTGTCACGTTCACGTCATAGATCATCTTGCTTTGACCTTCTCTCACATTTTTCGTGTACGTCCAAATCACCTAAGACTATATATACTCTTACACGTCGGTGCATGCACGTTATATTTCTTTTAAAAAAATTTTAAAAAAGGATTTGAATCACAATATATTGCAACGTAGGGTTCAATACTTCAATTTACACATCGATGACAATACTACTTAAAAAACGATTTTCTGTACATGCCCCTTAGATTGCAGACGGACCGTAACTGATCACGTCTGCAAAAATCATTCTCTATTTTCGTATGCGGGTCCTTAAAAGGATCTTACGGAAAAATCAATTTTCGCAAATGTACCTCTTAATTGGACCGCACACGAAAATGAGCCTATTTTCACAGGCAGACCTCTTAAGTGGACCGCACGTCGAAAATACAGATTTTTATCCCATTCCCTCTCTCTCTTTTCCCTCCCGCTCACTTCAAATTTTCACCTCCTCTCTCTCTTCCTTTCCTTTTTATTCACTCTTCTCTCTCTTCCTTTCCTTTTTATTCACTCTTCTCTCTGTGTCTCACCTCTCTCTCTGCCTTTCCTCTCCTCTCTCCCCTCCGAGCGCGTGGCGCGCGGGGCGCGAAGGAGGCCGGCTCGGCGCTGTCGCCGACGAGGTGACAGCCGGGAGCGGGCAAGAGGCTGCGTGGCAACTGGCGACCGGAGGAGGCGCCGCGGCGACGGCTGCTGGCGTAGGCGGCAGTGGTGGTTGGCTACCGGTGGCCGTGCCGCCGTTGCTGCCTCGACGACGACGATGAGGAGGAGGCAGCCGGGAGCGGCATCGCCGTCGCCGCCCCCGACAACGACGATGACGAGGAGGCAGCCGGGAGCGGCGCCGCCCTCCCCATGCGCGGCGGCGGCGGATCTGGTGGTGGGGGAAGTGGGCGGCGGCGGATCTGGCGGTGGTGAGGCATGGCGGCCGTCGCCCGCGCGGATCTGATGGCGGCCGCCCCACCACCCCCCTCCCCGTGGCGGCGGCGGATCAGATGGTGGGGAGGTGCGGCGACAGTGGATCCGGCGGTGGGGAGGCATGGGGGCGGCGGATTCAGCTCCGGTGATGACGAGGAGGGTGGCGGTGACAGCTTACAGGGTTACAGGGTTAGGGTTTCGGATTTTTAGATTTTATTTTTTTCGGTTTTTTATTTTTGCGTACGGGCGGCATAAGCACCCGCATGCGAAAATCAGATTTTCGCGCGCGGGTGCGCCACCTGCACGTAAAAATAATGATTTTTTCAGACCCCTGGTCTGTGCGGTTAGACCTACAGCACATGAAAACCCTTCTAGGTTAGGACCGCACGAAAAAATCTCTTTTGTAGTAGTGAAACCAACAAAAATCCTGTTTCCACGTGTACGAATGAATCATATTACAGTAGACTATATTTGTTTTCGCTGGTCCAGTATTGTAGCTACTATATATATTTGCAAATTTATATGCACATGCCTGATGCCTACAGCGGCAGCTTGGTCCTGATGAGGACAAATAAATACCGTCAGTGATATACTAGTATATGGAGTACATGTGCTGGTGATGCCGACCTTGCCAAACTTAATGCATCTTCACACTTGGAATTTTTTCTAAGTCAGCATTTTTTAAGATTAATCAAACTTATAAAATTTTTAACATAAAATAAATATACTATGAAAATACATTCAATTTTAAATTTAATTGAAATTAATTTGGTGTTATATATAGATGATACCGAGCTGTGCATGCATAATATAAGTCGCTAATTTCATGTCCAAATTGGTAGCTACAGGCTAGCTTGTTGGGGGCAAATAAATATATTTCAGTTAATCAAACCAAACAGCTAGGCGCACGATCTTAATTCTTCTCCTTTTTTTTCTAAGGGAAATGCTATGCATACTAATTTTGTTTTTGACAAACTTTTTACAAACAATGAAGTGGCATCTTGACTTTTTAATTTTTATAACTTGTAAGAAGTTGTTAGTACGTTTTGCATATACTCCCTTTCTAATCAGTTAAGAATCAATGCAATGGAACAAGAGCTAGCTGTAAAAAAATAGAGCATGTTTGGCAGGTTTCTAACTCGAATACCATCTCTTCTGAACTAGATCCCAACGAAATGATTTTACCACTAAAAAAATGATTTTTTTTCATGCGGACAGGCGGCCCACATGTGCCCAAATGTCTTAAAAAATCTGATTTTCGTATGCGGGAACTTAAACCGACCACATGCAAAAAAGAAAAATCTCGTCATCGTTGTTGTCATTTTCCTCATCGCCGGTCGCCTCTACTGATAGATTTGCACGGGAGGGGGAGGGCGGCGCTCGCCGCTTGCTACTCCTCGCCTCCTCCGCGGCTGCCTGCCACCGCTACCGGCTACCACCCACCATCCGCTCAGGAGGGGAGAGAGAACAGAGAGAATTGAAATGAGAGAGTGGAGTTTGAGAGAGAGAGAGAGAGCGCAGTAATATGAGGAGGTGAGAGAGAAGAGGAGATAAGGGTGACTTGAAAAAAAAATTGAAGTGCAAAGAGGAAAGAGGGGGTAAGTCAAACTTATAGGTGGACTTTTAAGAGACTCGCATACGAAAATAGACTTGTTTTTGTATGCAGTCACTTAAGAGATCCGTCTGGAAAATAGATTTTTGCATGCGAGCCTCCTAAGGAGCTGTATGCAAAATTAGGGATTCGATTTTTGCAGACGTGACCTGTTACGGTCGCTTGCAACCACTAAGAACTATCGTATAGAAAAATCGTTTTTTATTATTGTGCTCCATCCGAAAAAAAGGAGGGGAACATGATGAAATGATCCGTGAAAAATAAAGTAGAGGGATGAAATAGAGTTCAGACCTTTTTCTCAACTCCGCTTTATACTTAGCTACTCCCCAAAGCAATGATGTACGGTTCTAAAAGTTTTAGAGCCCATACAAATATAATTATACTAAGTGTTTGCTATTAAAAAAGAAATTTAACCACTAAATTCCAGCGCATAATCGTCTTCCAGTTGATCTAGCTAGATGGTTATCTATGTACTCGTACATATACATAGGTACATGTACGTACGCTGTAACTAGGTATGTGCTATATTACTACTTCATCTGTACTAAAATAAATATATCTATACTAATATGTTAGTTTGTTTTAGTACGGAGGGAGCAGTAAGCACTAGTATACCGAAGAACAGCCAGCTAGTAGGAGTAGATCTTGTATGCATCTGATCGGCCAGAATCTCGTTCAGAAGCATATACTCCATAGGCGTAGGATATGGTGTCATGTACAATAGCCAATCTCCCTCTTCGGTTTTCGGTGGTTTTAGAGTTCATCCTTTACGAGGATCATATATGGTCTTTGGTTGGTACCGTTTCTTTGAGGGGTCTGTTGATGGCATAGTGGGTTTCCTTTGCGAGCTTTCTCCAAT
Organism: Oryza punctata; assembly: GCA_000573905.2. NCBI lineage: Eukaryota > Viridiplantae > Streptophyta > Magnoliopsida > Poales > Poaceae > Oryza > Oryza punctata. The sequence goes on from CM002497.2 coordinate 27,205,144, forward strand.
AAGTCGTAGCTTCTTTCGTAGTTTTTTAACCTTCGTAATTTTTTTCCCTATCTCATAGCAATAACCTTCTAGCCCTTGCATGGTGTAGCTATAAAGTTTTTTTTCTTATAATATATTGACGTGTAATATTTTGCGTTCGCTACACTGTACAGTAGCCAATTAAGGCCCGGCCGGCCAGTGTGTGCAATGCAGCTATCTAGCTACAGTATGTGTGATCCATCCAGATTTCTCAGCCTTGCTCTGCCCCTCTGCCCCTACGCACATTGATCCGGACTGCCAACCATGACAAATTTGCTGCAACAAGTACTATCTACCAATACTAATTTTTTTCACTATCTTACCAATACTATTGTTCACTGCACCACCCTTATCTGTATCTGCATTCTGCAACTCTCTCTGCGTCCATGGACAGTAACTTCGGAATCGATCCGACAATTTATGGTCCGCATTGTATTGTACTACAGAGTAATTAACAAAGAACTAGACCTCACCGAATCCACATCCATAATGGGCCTAATTCGGTCCTGGAAATTAACTTGGGCCGGCATCCTCTTGTTGATTCGGACTTTTCCATTTACAAATGGGCCTTAGGATAGTTGTAGCCCAGCAGATCAGCGGCCCAATGAGAAGCCATCTTCGGAAGCATCGAGAAGAAGCCATCGTCAATCTCATCCTCCTCGACGAAACAGAAGCAGATAAGAGAAGCGCCTCCCTTCCTCTCCTCTTCGCCGAAGCTTTGCCTCCTCTTCTTCTAGAACCTTCTGCGCCTCCGGCTCTCCACCGCCATCTCGCTCGCTGTCTCCAGATGGCCCCCTCCCTCCTCGCCGCCGCCTCTCCCTTCCTCCTCCACGGCGCCGCCGCCGCCAGTGGCAGCCGCAGGCCGCTCGTCGCCGCCACCGGTCGCCGCGCCGCCTCCTCTCTCCGCGTCGCCGCCCTCAAGTACGACCCTTCCAAGGTAACCGCGTTACGGGTGGCTCGAGTTCGAGTTCCAGGGGTTTGCGGGGTAGGGTTCTGACGTCTGGCTGTCTGGTGATGGTGTTGTCCAGGTGGCGCCGCAATCCGACCGGGTGCTCGTCCGTCTCGAGCAGATTCCTGAGGTATCTCACGCTCCGCTGCCTCGCAATGTCCTTTAATTTGCTCTGCATTTTGATTAGTTCAAGCATTTCAGTTAATTGGTTAGCCACTGTTTGTGGCGATAGCTATTTCGAATGGAGCTGCCTCTAGTTGAGTGAATCCTTTGTTGATGTAGAGTTAACCGAAACATCTGCCTTTAGGTGGAATGCTACTAATGGTTGGAAGGTTGTGATTAGCGAGTCAGTTTTTACATATTTAATTTCACTAGGATTAGGGCTTCAATTATCATCTTTTGGCACTGATACTTGCATAGTTGCAGATATATCATAAAATGTAATTTTCCTGCTTTTCAGCTAATGTTTCTTCAGTTATGTTGGAACTTGTGTTATACTATCTAGGAAGCTACATGTTTAGGTAGCATAAGAAAATTTTGAACTCTGGAGCGGTGAAGAATTTAGCTTTAAACATCAGCGCTGTCGTTATTTGTCTTACATAGCGCCGTTTGCTTACACTAAACTTTGAAATAAGTTAGCTACAGAAAATAATTCAGGTGGTCCAGTTAGTTTCGTGCCAAAAGACTGTAGAATGTAACACGCTGTTCAGCTATCACTGGGTCACTGGGTTGTCTAGGATGGCAACTCTTTTTGTCCGCTATGGCAAATAATCATTATCATAGCACTTTATGAGGAAAAACTTAAATTTTCTTCAGCAAATCTACAGATGAGTATTTCCATGAAAATCATGCTACGGAGATTCTGAAGTTATAGATATAGTCACTAGTTGTAGATTATCTTGTTATGTAGCTTATTCTTATAAAACTTTTGACGCCTACAGAAATCTGTTGGAGGAGTCCTGCTACCGAAATCTGCTGTTAAGTTTGAGAGGTATTTGATGGGTGAGGTAAGATCTTACATTGCCATTGTCTACTCTTATAATTGTTACCTTCACCGTGCTATAATCCCTCAACATCATACTATTTCTGCCAGATTTTGTCTGTTGGTGCTGATGTTAATGAAGTTGAAGCTGGAAAGAAGGTAAACTCTTCTTCATGCATGTTCCGAGTGTGTATGTGCATCAACAAAGGAGAACTCTATGCTTGCAGAACTTTGACATGTTATATTCACGTCTGAATAGCAAGTACCAGCTTGTATATTTTGCCTGTGGTGTTCTTCACTTTGCATAGTACTTCCATGTACTGCACTACTACATTTAGATTAGATGCATGGGGGATCTCTAATGACAATTTGTTCTTTTATGGGTATAACTAAATTAATGATAACTTGCAGTTTGCAGCAGGTTTGGTTTTATGTGCAGTTACCTGCAGAAATTGTAATTGCTGTAAGCTTCATCCATTAGAAAATGCAATCTGCATTTTAAAATACTCCCCTTTTAGTATAGCTACTTCCCTTGATCTTTTTAGTGGCGAGAAGTGAGCTGCCAAGCATTGCTGTAGGATATAACACAGTAGAAACTTAAGTGATACTCCTTGGATTGTCAAACACAGAAATCTTAAAAATCACTAATATATGAAAATGCATCAATATTACATTAGTAGGTTTGTAATATATATAAAGGTGAAATACCATGTTAAACACAATATAACATGGAAAAAAAACTGCCCACTGCTAATTTTTACTGTGTGTGTAGATGTGGTGCAATGATCCCGTGGTCAGCAAGGCCTCATTTGGACTTGCTTATCTTGTGCTTCTACACAAGCTATTAATTTTCCTTTTATTGTATTTATGTATAAAACGTTGCAATATACTGTTAACTTAGCATATTCATATTTCTTGTGTGTTAAAGGGAAAGATACTTGACTTGCTGCATAGAAATCTGCATGAATGCCATGTTAACTGTTTCAAAGATTGCTCCATTAAATGTGAGATGTTTATGTGGCTTAATGAAGCTGAGTGATATCTTTGGTCTTTAGGCAATTTCATTTTTAATGGAAACTCCAGTTTTTGGTTAGTAAAGCAGGTGGTTTTTAATGCAAGCTGCTTAGATGCCCATGGCTGCGTGAATCTGAAACCACTGCTTGCTCATTACCTCTTTTATGCCCTTCATTTCTCTTTTATTCCCTGGAGCTGCACCGCAATGCTTTTTTGCACTCTCACTTGTCAAATACAACATATATCTTCTGCTTTCACCTTTACAGTCGGCACAGCTGTTCAGACGCCTATGTTCTTTGCATCGCATTAAAATGTCAATTGAACATGATTCACTGACCTGGTTCTGCTTGTGACTTTGCAGGTTCTCTTCTCTGACATAAATGCTTATGAGGTAAATGAATTGGCTTCTCCCTAACGGAATACATTTCGTGGTCTATCTCCTGAGTATGATGCCTATTTTTGTTTCTGCTCCAGTCATCTGACTGCTCATGGTATTGCATGTACTTGCAGGTGGACCTGGGTACCGATGAGAAGCACTGCTTCTGCCGTGAGTCTGATCTGTTAGCCGTTGTTGAATGAGTTTTTACTCCAAAATCTGAGTGTCCAATTCCACAGGCTAGAACTAATCCCAAATTTATTATCTGCTATTTGATGACGATGAGTTGAACAATTTGATATGTCATTCTCTACAAATGAATTTTGTCTTCTAGGAGTATAAATTGGGACAGCAAATATCCTATCAATCAATCTTATTCACAGTTACACTAATTTTCTTAAATATATTGATGTCCTGGAGATAAACGGAACATGAACTGCGGCTAAAAAAGGCCAGAGTCTAGAACTTTGACTTGTTTCCAATGCACGGCTGGAGCTTAGAGCTGTCTGCTAAGTGTTGACCGCAAGCCTTGTGTATCTCTGTGCCAGGGAATGTTACCTTCTGATTTTTCTTATGCACTATAGGATGCTTACTGTTTAGATCGCATTATATGCTACAGCTTGGAGTAAAATATTTTGAGAGACACAGTCATAACAGAATGGTATAGCATTAGTAGGATTCATGCATAAACTGAATCACTGGCTACTGGGTGCTTGGAGAAAGGCTTAATTAGCTGGAGCCGGCGGCCAGTTCAAGGTCTGGACTCTGCATAAGATGCCCGGATTAAGAAATTTGCCTCAGCTTTCGTGAGGTTGAAGATTCCCAGCTTCCCAGGCTTCGCTCTCGGGATGCACTACTCTGCTGCCTTGTTTGCAGCGAGCACTAGTCGCATTGGCTGGCTCCAGACCCTTAAAGATGCTTATTGACTAATCCAGCTTACCGGCCCTAGGTTTCTTCTGGTACATGTCAACAGTAGAGGTGAACAGGACAGTATGTATCACATGCATTTCTCCTCAACCCTTAGAGATTCCCTTCTGACCTTAATTTTTCTGAGAAGTAAATGTATGGGATTGTTTGGTTCTTTGCCAATCCTAACCATACCGATTTTTTTTTTTGGGTAATGGTAGAATTGGTTGTGACCAAATATTTTGGTAAAGATTGGCAAACTTCTTGTTTCGCATGCTATCACAAAGGTCTATTTTGGCTTAGGCTCAATTCAACCAAGCCAAATAAACTGTCATGCCATTTTTTTTGCTATAAACCAAATAGAATGATAAATATTTTGGCATCACCAAATTTTTGGCATGGTTGAGATTGGATATGCAAACCAAACAAACCCTATATTTCCTTCATTCCAAAATAAGTTAATTTCTAGTCATAAACCTAGATACATAAGTTGATTTTTGGCTATAGACCTGGACAGTGGTGTCTAGGTTATATACTGAAATCAACTTAATTTGGGACGAAGGGAAGGGAGTAGTCGTGATCTCTTAAATATACTATTGAGAAAATACTGCTGCTTTTGTATCGTGTAGTGTCTTTATTTTTATACGAGCCACGTACAAAACAAAAAGAATCGCAAGGCAATGATCAAGTACAAATCACAAGGTATTTCTAGTGAAGTAGAGAAGGAAAACACTACTAATTAATTACTAAAGTGCTACTAGCTAGGTCCAGTAAATTAATTTGCTAAAATCTTTACTGAAATCAACTACTAATGTATAGTAGAATCATGGATGCAATCATTGACAAGATCAGGAGGGCAAAAAGAAAAGAATGAATGTGCATGTACGCTCTGGCTGGATGTGCTCATATACTCTCTCTTTAATCTGTTTCTTTGATGGATGTTCTAATTAACTATAGTACTTGGCCATTTAATTCATGCATGCTCCTAGCGAGCAAGCTAGTTGGTCCTCCGGCAGTTTGCCCTGATCTCGCCGGCGCCGCCGGTCTTGACGTCGACGGCGGCGAGCTTGTTGAGGGCGTAGGGGAACATGGAGGAGAAGAAGTCGGTGGTGCCGAGGAAGTTGACCATCCAGGCGGTGGCAGCGTGGTCGCCGAGCTTCTGGTCGACGGCGAGGACGCCGCGGCGGTGGAGGATCTGGGAGTAGTAGCTCTTGTCGACGGTGAGGATGCTGGAGGGGTCGTCGAGGTAGACGATGTTGTCGAAGGCCTGGCTCTTTGGGCATGCGAACGTCGTCAGGATCCACACGTATATCGGGTCCATCGACGGGTCCGCCTCGCCGGTGCCGTTGAAGTTGTACAGCCGGTCCTTTATCACCGAGCAGTGTGTCACACCCACCGTGTGTGCCCCTGCATATATAATATCATGGTGCAATTTGAGAACAGATGTATATTACTCCCTCCGTTCCAGTATAGCAATAAAGGAGTCTCCAGATTTGTTATACTGTAAAATCTCTTTATTTTTCGATTTCTAAATTATTATATTATGGGACGTAAGAAGTATCAGCTTGGGGCTTTGAGCTAAGTTGCTGCTAATAATTAATAAACCGTACATAAATGAATGTAGTAATAAAAATAATTAATGAGTATAATTTTTATGGGTGCTATTAGCGGTTTAAAACATTACTGAGAAATAGACTGTGATAAAAAAACTAAAACCAACTTCAACATTAAATTTTAAATATTTTAATTGTAGCTGAAGAGGATGAGAGGCTTTCCATTCAGATTTAGAAGTGTGGCCATTTGCCCATTTCAGTCCAACTTATGGTCATATCGAGATGGGAAACTGACGGCCAAGATCTTGCTAAGTTGTAACCCTAAACATAGTGTCATGGTATTAACTTATATATATGTGTGTGTGTGTGTGTGTGTGTGTGTGTGTGTAATAACGGCCGTGGATCTTACTCTTCCCGATTACCAATGTGTGCCAGCTGATCAATAGAGCACCAATCTTCGTCAGAGATCTCGATCAACATAATTCTTTTAGTAAACAAATTAACATGATCGATGAGGAAACTGAGTACACATTTATAATAGTGATAATTGAGATTAACGGTAGTACGTAGTCCCACAGATACCATGAACCCCTTTTTAATGCGTAGCACCGGTATACGTGACATTCCATGTGTTGAGCCCCTCGATTATATATTCTGATGCGCTTCGATTCGAATACGCTCTGCTCTGCTCCCGGTCAAATTACTCCAAAAGTACTTAAAATATAAACACATGCACATGGCCTAGCTATCTAGCTTCTTTAATTTTGTAAAAGAAGACAGTTAATCGATCACAGTTAAGTTCAATATAATTTGTACTCTCTTTTTTTTAAAGAAGTTTAATTAGTACTCTCTCTGTTTTTTCTTTGCAAAGAAGTTTGATTGGTAGTTACCCATGAGGATGGCCATGTCGAAGCTGTTGAGGCCTTTCTTGGCGAACATGTCGATGGCCGTGGGGATGTCGACGTCCGGGCCGGGCAGGTCCGCCGCCATCCACGCCTGCGACACCGTCCCATCCAGCCTCCCCAGCTGCACCTCGTACCGAGGCCCTCCACACTGTTCGTCATTGCAAATTTGCAACGCCAAAATTTAATTTGGATTTTAGTTTCAAGAATTTGGATTTTAGTTTGAGTAATAATGTACTATGTGTTACCATGCCGACGGCGTCCCTGGTAGCAGCGACGATGATGTCGGCGCAGGAGACGACGCCGGGGCAGGCCTTCTCGAGCGTGTCCTTGATGTCGTCGATGAGGTCGTAGCCGAAGATGCCGTTGTTCTGCGGCGCCGTCTTCTCCGTGTTTGGCCCATCCAGCAGTATCGACGCGTCACACCCCTGCACCCCGCAAATTAAGATGGAACACAAAGTTATCAACTTATTTCATCAGTGATGGTAATTAACATTGATTAATTATCTAAAAGGAATATAGCTGATCGAATAAATCGATTTGATTAAGAGAGGACTAGTAGAAAGCTGTGTATAAAATTGTACGTACGGCGACGAAGCAGTCGTGGAAGAAGAGGTGGAGGAGTCCGGCGACCATCCGCTTGTCCCAGGCGAGGCGTGCCTGGACGGCGTCGTGGATGATGCTCTCCACGTCCACCGCCACGCTCGAGTTGCCGCCGCCCCCGTTCACGCACTTGCCGTCGTAGTAGCCGCTGGCCAGCTGCGCTAGGCACCGCCCCGCCGACGACGCCGCGAGCACCGCCACGGCCACCGCCATGGCCAGCCGCACCACGCCGCCGCCCCGCCGCTGCTGCATTCTCTGTGTAATCCGCTGTACACTATCGATTTGTAGCTACCAATTAATTAACCCTTGATTGACAGATACGCGCGCGCAAGCAAGCAAGCTAGCTCGCTCTTCCGGTTGCTACAATCTCCTCGCCGGCGAGCTTGCGTTGCGCACTAGCACTGGCTGGCTAGTGGCTACTACTCTACTCTACTCTACCTTCCTGCTAGCTATACGCGCAGCAGCTGCAGCTGCAGCTAGCTAGGCCGTAGTAGATGGTGATGACTTTGGTAAGGTAGATGGATCGATGCTATACTGCAGATGCAAATAAACGTAACTAAGCTAGCTGCTGTCTCGAATCGAAGCCGCACACAGGATGAGAAGGTATGGAGGTTGGGATCGATCGGCTATATAGGTAGGTAGGGGAGGAGAGGATTTTAGAAGAAGAAGTGAGATTGTGTGGGGAGTCGTGGGGGCGCGTTCGGATCCTGTGCTACTGCATGCGTCTTCTGTCAGTGGCACTCTGCCACACGTGCTTGCTTTGCTTTCTTTGTTACTCCTACTTAGCTCGCCGACGCCGGCCGGACGGTGCAAGCTCATAGTAATTCAGTATACAGTGTAACAGTTTGGTAAAAAAAAACAAAAAGTTCAGTATACAATACACACCCTGTGTCATCCATCCCTGTAAAAAAAAAAATGATCTTATGGAGCACAGAAATTGGACTGCATTGTCTGCAAAACTCACTCTCCATGTATGTAATCCAAGGGAGCTAGCTAGTAGCTTAGGTCTCTGCAATTGTGTATCAGCATTGTTCAGTTGATCTGCTCATCAGCAACTGCTGGGGATTCCAGGATTCTAGTAAATTTACGTCGTTCCTGAAATTATGCCAATAGCGTGTATAAACACACATCACATGAATCTATTCACCACCGACTCTCATCTGTCTTCCGTGTACTGTATACCATTTTTGAACAATTAGTTATATAGTTCCAGCTGGATCAACTCGTACGGTTTTCAGGAATAATCACCTTTTACCCGTACTACTTGCTAATGTACGTACTTACTGAACAAAAGCAGAGGCAGTGAATCTGTCTGGATCGATGGTAGTAACATTTCTAGCCAACTGCTGTTGCCTGCTTTAGTTTTCTGTGGATTGCGTCAGGCAGGCAGGCATTGACCCGGCCGGTTTCAATCCTCCAAATCAATTTACTGACGCGCTACTCAATCTTCTATTCCTTGATTGAATTTTTTCAATTGAACATGTATATACCAGCTCAATACAATAAAATTCAGTCCAATTATCACTTGATCACCTCCGAATTATCACTTGACCAATGTACTCATAAGATCCGCAAATGAAGGAACAACGCGGTCGATGATAATTCTGCATGTGTATGCTCTACCTGCATAATTTAGGCCAGCTAGGCAGGCAGATGAGCAAATTAAATCGTCATATCGATTTCTTAATATGTTCTAAACCTAGAATTATCATATCGATTTCAAGAACAATATAAATTGAAGCACTTCTCAATATTAACAATGTAATTAGCTGCTGCGCATGTATGCATGCCAGGTGATTTTAAAAATGATGGAGTCAACAATGAAATGGTTGCACCGAGGAGAGGGTAGTACCGAAGTAAGCAACAAGAAGCTTGAGATGAGCATGCATGTGATCAACTGGTAGCTCAGTTGGCTGGGGCATGTGCTCTGATTCGTAAACACAAACTTCATTACTGGTAGTACATTATGCCTCCCAAAGAGAAGAGGTCGCCACCTAGCTAGTAGCTTAATTATCTGTAATTAACTTATGATGCTAATGGTATTTCTACTACTGCCCCATTTGCAGTTACAGTTAGTTGTCCGAGGTAGATCAAGCTGCTTGTTATTGCATTCCTAGCATTCATTCATTAATGCACCAACGCGAGAGTAGCTTACTTGGACTGACAGAGAGATGGAAACACCGGCCTTGCATTGCTGCTTTCAAGTTTCAGCTGACTTAGCTTCTCACATTTTCAGAAAGCTTAGACCTTCTGGCCAATATAATTTCAGCTCGACCATTCAGGGGTTTGCTGCTTTGTTCAAGGTCCTGATCTGATTTCTTTTCTGCAACTAACGAACACAACCAACTTTCTTATATAGTGAAGTATACATATAACTTATATACTTCACTCCTATTCACAAGTCTTCATAGACTTTGCTAGAGATCCACGCATAAACACTTCTCTTTGATCATCTATTGTCGTAGTAGCCATTAGTATAGTGTTGTGAGTCGAAGCTAGCTTAGCTAGCTCGGCATGCAAATTACACTGCAAGTTAATTATTTCTCTTCTTCTGTTCATACATGGGCATTGTGCTTAGCTAGCTAGCAAGATATATATCTATAGCGTGATTTGACTAGCGATATAAGGGATATATCTATATATTGTCTCTGCCGGGTCTCTCTGATCTGATCAGTTTAACTTGAAGCAACCAAACATTCATTCAGTCGTTCGTTGGCTTGCATATATACAATACAAACCGGCCGGGCAGATCAGATGTACTACCTAGCTATGAAGAACATATGTACTCCTAACTGTAGACGCTCATGCGTGCCATGTGCTCATGACTATATATCCTGAATTACCGATGATGCATCATGCATATGCTTCCCTCACTATAGCTAGTCAACCCAGAGATAGCAGCTAGCACGCATCAATCGCGCGGCAAGCAAGCGAAGTTGTTGTGCATGTGCACCAACGCAGAGAGTAGCAGCTCATGTTACCATGTCGAATTAACCAAAGCTAGTATGGCACCAAGACAAGGAAGGGAACAATGCTTTAGAATATACAGTGAGTTACCCGTTTTTTCTCATTAGCTTAAGGGAAACTCTTTTAAGCACTCGGGTGAACGTACACTCGTTTATTGCATGTCAACTAAATAGTTATGAAAAAAATTCAAAATATTTGATAAGATAAATTAATATGTAATATATCACTCCACAAACCCGGGTGAACGTACACCCGTTTATTGCATGTCAACTAAATAGTTATGAAAAAAATTCAAAATATTTGATAAGATAAATTAATATGTAATATATCACTCCACAAACATGTAATTTAAATTTAACTTCTACAATTTACAACAAAAATAATAAATTTGACTATGAATATATGTATACTAGTTAGAGTTTAATTTGTTGTTTTCGTTACAACTTGTAGAAGTTGAATATGAAACTGCATGTTTGTGGAGTGATATATTACATATTAACCTATCTTGTCAAATTTTTTAAATTTTTTTATAATCATTTAGTTGACATGCAATAAACGAGTGTACGTCCACCCGGGAGATTAGAATCCATCTCCTTAGCTTAGGTTAGTTTTTGGGTTAACTGATTGGTACATGCAACTCAATATGGCATCGAACCTAGAAGTCTCCCAAGTTCAAAACCTGGTTGGCTCACAATTAAATAAAAATTGAAAAACTACTATCACTTCTATTCCACGCTAGAGGTTTGAGAGGACCTCATGCACGTGAGGGGAAGTGTTGGAATATAAAGTGAATTATTCGTCTTTCCCCATCAGCTTAGTTTTTTTTTGGGTTGAACAATTGGTAGATGCAACTTAATACAATGATCTCACCATACATAGATCAGCACAGTACACGGATCAGTAATTTCTCTGGCCACCGGTGGTAAGCGCTCAGCTTGACCTCGTAGATCAGCGTTATGCTCCTTGGCTGCCGGCGTCACCACCAATGGCTGTCGGCGGCGGCAGCGGCGGCGGCGGCGGCGGCAGGGAGAGGAATAAGATGCCGGCGACGAGCTGCAAGCCTTCAAACCCAAAATAGTACGTGCGGCCCATATTACAAAGTTTGGGCCGGAACAGGATAGCGAATCTAGAGGGTCTTATTGGGCCAGCACAACCCATCTGGCCCACTGATCCGTGAGCGGCGCCGTGTCCCGCTCCGGCGACGGTGGCTTCTGCATGCCGCCGATGAGAGTGGGACCATCATGATTGATGACGGAGGACCAGCCTAGATAAACGAAGAACATCTCATCGACATATTCACCTGTGTTTGTGTAGTTCTCCAGGTAGGGTTCGGAGTTTAATTCTCCGACCCCCAATTTTCTTTCTTTTTCCCCTCGTTTTTTTTCTCAAGGCAATAAGGACACCCAAACCCAGTGCAGGTGCTTCAAAATGGACACGTATGATCTCTATTGGTTTTCTATGGCACCATATTCTCAAGTGAATTTAATTAAGCTGATACCGGTGAATCCAGACCACCTTACTCTCCAAAATCCAAATGGACTGCGTCGGGTTCAGCGCCGCCGGCAGCTTTCCGCCGGCGACGAGGAGATGATGATGGACAGATGGGGGGCCAGGCTGGACAGAACACGAAGGTTCCGTGGATGTCGCTTGGTTCTTCTCTTTTTTTTTTTTTTGGATGAGCGAAAGAGGTCATCCAAATATTATTAAGATATAGAAAAAACACTACAAGAAAGTTTTACATCAACAGCAAGCTATCGAGTAAGAATGTGCACCAAAACACACGCCCGACACCACACACCAACCGTATAAACACAAACTACAAAGAGGAGAACCGAACACCGAACCGGTCGCCGCTATGCGAGGCCGGTCACCGTTAGGCTTACAGCAACACCACAGAACGGATACTCCAAAAAAGATAACGCCTCCACGAAGATAGCGACATCAAAAGACGCCGCTGTTGTTCGTCCAAAGAGACTGGACATGGTTTTCACCTAGAGATCCTCGTTAAGGGAGGAGGGTATCTCGCAATGCCCCCAAGAGGGTTACTGTGTCCGAAGGCATAACCGCTGCCAGCCCAATGAAATACTGGGCTAGGCTTTCACCTGGGACCCTCTACCCCCGTCGCCGTGGTCCATTGCCCGCCAACTTTGATACCACCAGCCCAACATCAGTAGCACGTGGCCTCCGCCACACTAGTCCGACACCCCTCCATTGCACGACTTCCAGTCGTGCCACTGGCAAGACCGCCACTTCACCCCGCCGCTAGCGCCCTCTACTCGCCGCCACACCCCCCCACGTTGGGCTAGGTCTCCTCCGCCCCCACCACCCACCGACCTCCTCTCCGAATCCAACCAAGGAGCCTGGAAGTGGATGATGTCACCTTAGCAATGCAAGCCTTCCTCTATTGACATACCATTACCCCCACCTACCTATAGAGCATCCCACAGAGAAGGGGAGATGCTCCACAAGTAGAGAGGGCACCCGACCAACATCAAGAGAGATGCCCCTCTCCTGCCGCCAGCGCTCTCTACCCCGTAACCACTCCCCGCACGCTGTCTTAGGTCTCCTCCGCTCCGCCGTCCACCAGCCTCCTCGCCGAATCCGGCCAAGGAGAGCCCAGAGTTGGGCCACGCTGCTTCAGTAGCCCACCACCGACCAGCCTTCGCATGTCGCTGCCGACCACGCATCCTCGTGCCGTATCAGCATCCGCCGCTGGCCACGCCTCGTCGCGTCATGTCGGCCTTCGGTTGTGCCTCCTCGCGCCGCACGGTCTCCGCTGCCACACCAGCCCCTCCGCCGGACCAGCCAGTCACCTCCGTCGCCCAGATTAGACCCCCCAGACATGCTAACTCCTCACAGTCATGCTAGATCCACGCGACACCCACCGCGGCAACGTTCTCCGTGTTCTCCGTGCTGTCGTCCCCCACAACGCACGGCCTCTCCTCGTCTCCTCCTCCACGCTATCGTCTGCCGCCGCCACAACAAACTAGATGGAGCCAGCCGCGGATCCGGCGACACCCACCACAACCATGACCTCCCCGCCGCCACCGTGTCTACCCCATCGCTCGCCGCCGCCACAGCAACCGTCACCGCCGACCCCCACAGCGCATGGCCTCTCCTCTTGCTGAAAAGCCGACTGAAACTTTTTCTTCTCGCACCTAGTAGTATTTGTTTGGGCTTGAACAGGATAGTGACGTACGTGTGGCCCATACTACTTTGGGCTGAAACGGGATAACAACTATGGAGGCCCATATTTATTTCGCTCATTTCTACGTAGGTGCGGCCCATAACAGTTAGAACCGGAAAGGGATTGCGAGGGAATAAGGTCCATTAATTCGTGGCTTGATCCACATAGCAGTTAGGGTCGGAAAGGGATTGCGAGGGAATAAAGGCCCATTAATGCGTGGGTTGATCCACATAGTAGTTCAGGCCGGAAAGGGATTGCGAGGGAATAAGGCCCATTAATGCGTGGGTTGATCCACGTAGTAATTCTCTTCTTTCCCTATACGCGCCGCCGCCGCCGCTGTCTTTGCCGGCGAGCAGGAGAAGGCGCCACTCTCCTCCCGCCGTTCGGAGCTCGGACGCTTCTCGCCGCTGTTCACCTTCCGTTCCCTCCCCTTCCACGCGCCGCCTCCTCCTCCGCCGCCGATTCTTTGCTCCGTTTGGCGGCCGCTCGCCCACTGGGCCGTACGGGAGGGGGTGGGACTGGATGGAGGCGTTGGTGCGGAGGGTGCAGCAGCGGGTGAGGAAGGCGCGGGAGGAGATGGAACGGTGGGACGACCTCAACTCCCGCCTCCTCTCTCAGTTCGCAAACGCTACCGCCATCGTTGCTCGTCTCCCGGTATTCTCTTCCTCACTTCTCTGCAAAAAAGAAAAAAAAAGATATCCCCTTTTGGTGGTTTGGATACAGTGTTACTGTGGTTGTAGAGAAACAACACTACTCGGTGTGGCAGCAATTCTTTTCTTCTGTTTTTTTTTTCTTTTGACACCGCAGCAATTCATTTGATAACAAAGAAATTGAATGAACATGTAACAAGCAGGCTACGCCTTAAGTTTTGTGGTAGCTTCATGCATTGGGGGCAGATTTCACTAATGTAATGAAATTACAGACCAGATTTCACTAGTGTAATGAAATTACAGACTCAGTTAGTTTTCCCCATCGGATAACTGCAACAAGTTCAGGGCTTTCAGCTAGTGCTGACAGGACCCCTTCTACTATTTTCCACCTGCAAGTTTTTTCAAGCTAGATGGTCTGTTGCTCATGAAAAATATATCAATTGATAATTTGGTAGACACACTGTAATTTTAGTGAGCAGTAAATGCATTGTGATATTAACTGCGTGACAGATCATATGTTAAAAGGTGCTGGAAGAGGTTAAGAACTATGGTGTCCTACGATGTGTCCCTAGCATCAGAGAAGATCTTTTGGGTAAGCAAATGAAGAGTTTGGAGATCATCTTTGTCTCTATGAGGGAGACAGTGTAAGTGGCTTTGCTGCTGTTGCAATCCCTTTTAGTTTCGGTGTGACACTAGAAGCAGCCGGAGAAAAAAATGATTAAAATTGATCTGACGTTGCTGCTGTTGCTATTGTTCAGGGAGGAATTCAATAGCATTACCAGATCTTTACATAAGGCTTTGCGGGATACTAATCAAATGGTGAGAGGTGGGTCTGCACTCAGTGCGAAACAGATGCAGTTACAAGTGGGAATTTTGCCAACTATAGCAGATTGCTTGGATGGGCTACGGACTTTATGCGAAATGCATCAGGCCGAGTAATGACCTAAAGAAGATCCCTTTCTTTTTTATTTTAACTGCTGTGAAGCTCATTGTACTGAACCTCATCCATTATAGTTGAATCAAAATTAACCCAACCTTATGGCCGTCTTTCATACATGCAACACCCTAAGCACTGTTTTCCATTTTACCAATACTGACATCAGTTGCAGCACTTAGTTTGCTATCATCATATATTAAGATGCTCTTTATTCTGACGCTGCACATATTACTTATTTTTTTCCCGTACTAAAGCTACTCCGTGTTGCGGTCCTCTGAATTGTCTAAATTCCATTTGACAGGTATGCACTAAAATCATCAGTCATCTCTTTTCTGACATGGACGAGCAGGTAAAAGTTCAACAATTGTTTTCACCAAACGTCTATATTCCTATCTGTGTGCTCTGTATGGAGTTCTGTATCTGCTTTTAGTTTACCTCTGAATATATTCATACATGTTTGTCAGTCTTCGTTAACTTGAATGCCCATGGTGCTCTTTCTTTGCAGTTCCAGTGACATTGCCGCGATGCGTCAACTCTTAGTAGACCAGCCAAACATACCAAAAGATGAAGGTAAGGAATGAAAGAAGAGAACTAAAATTGTCAATTAAGGTTTCTAGCTATCCAATTTATGAGGCTGACAGTTACATTCCAATCTTGTTTTGCAGTGCATTCTATTTTTGACATTATATTCGCAGATGAAATCTGTTGATGTACTTGCACGATTGCTATTGGAAGCACTATGCCCTGGAGTCCTGGGCATGTTGTTGACATCGTTATGTTTTGATGTACTTGCATGCCCAGATGGCCAGATGTGGCATGAAGTACGCCATGTTTTCAAGTTAAGTTAAATGAACCCAAGATACTGATACACTGTAACAAAGCTGGAATTGCTGTGTCAGGGTTCCAGGAAGAGAGTACTACGATGTAGGAGTAGCTTTCTGTAACATAAACTAAAATACCTTACTTTTTTCATCCCCAAATTTTTCCCAGTTCTATGTAACAGTCATGCCCTGGAGACTAGTTTATCTTGACTGAATGGACATTTTCTGTCATGAATCTGTTTCTTTTGTGGAAGACAAATCAGACATATATAGTATGAGCTAAGAAACATTGGTAAATTTCAGCTTCATCATGTCCTCATTTCTGTGCATATGTGGTTGCATATGATCCTATGCTTCAGGCTCTGACGATCTTAGTTGACCTGCAGATCCATCAGGACCGTTCTATTTTTATTTTGTTTTTGAATTGGACGGCCCACGTTGGCTGGAGGCGACCACATGCAAGAGTATATTGTCTGAGTCCGCCGCCTCCGCCCACAGATTGCTTCCCCTCCCCGCCCGATGTCCCTCCCCGCCGGCTCGCCGCCGCCGCCGCCATCGCCGACATCGCCATCCTACACCGGCCTCCTCGCCGCCCTCCACCGCAGCATCGCCGGCGGCCACGCGGCAGCGGCGGTATCCCTCCTCCCGGAGCTCTCCCGCACCGGCCTGCGCCCGCCCTTCGCGCTCCTCTCCTCGCTCGCCCGCCTCCTCCTGCTCCGCCGCGCCACGACGCCGTGCTTCGCCTCCCTGGCCGGCCGCCTCCTCCTCTACGTCCGCCTCGCCGGCCTGAAGAGGCTCGTGCCTTGCTCCACCCAGCTCGCCAACCACCTCCTGTCGCTGAACTTCCATCTCCGCCGCCCGCGCGATGCGCGCCGCCTGTTCGCCAGAATGCCCCGCCCCGACGTCTGCTCGTACAACGCCATGCTCGCCGGTTACGCCCGCCTCGCGCTCGCGGCCCCTGCGGCCGAGGTGTTCGCCGCCATGCCCCACCGGGACCTCCTCTCCTATAACGCCACTGTGCTCGCGCTCGCCGGCGGTGGTGAGATGCAGAAAGCCGTGGCGCTGTACTCCGAGCTCCGCAGCACATCGACTTCACTTGGGTACAGTGATCAAACCTTCTTGGCACTCCTTGTAGGCTGTGAGAAGCTCATGGACAGGGAGCTTGCCAGGCAGCTCCATGCCCATTTGATTCATCATGGATTCTTGTCAGATGTCAACATTGCCAGCTCCCTTGTTGATGTGTACACCAAATGCGTATGCATTGCCGATGCAGAGGATCTGTTTAACGAGACGCCTGTGAAAAGTGTGCAGATGTGGACGACAATAGTTTGCGGCTATGCAGAAGATGGCCAGTTGACCACTGCTCGTCTGTTGTTCGATCAGATGCCAGAGAGGAATATCCTCTCATGGAATGCTCTCATGGAGGGATATGTTCGCCATGGGCAGGAAGCAGAAGCACTGACCATATTTCAGCGTTTGATCAAAGAAGGTGTCCACCCAGATCAGGACACCTTTCACAGTTGTTTCCGAGCTTGTGCAGCTGTGTGCGCACTGAAATGTGGGCAGCAGATCCATGGAAGGTTGCTAAGAACTGGCTTTTATCCAAATGTAATGATTTTGAGCTCACTCATTGACATGTACTCAAGATGTGGCTATTTGGCTGATGCTAGACAGGTGTTCAGCCTAACAGTTCAGGAAAAGTATACATTGTTGTGGAATGCGCTGCTGGGTGCTCTATGTCATCATGGGCATGGGCAGGAGGTGATAGGGTCATTTGTTCAGATGATTCGAGAGAGACGGAAGCCTGATGCGAACACATTCTTGACAGTTTTGAAGGCTTGCTGTCATTGCAACCTTATTGAAGAAGGTATGGGATTTTTTGAGTTGATGATTGAGAGATATGGGATTGTTCCAGCGGAGGATCACTACGTTTGCTTGGTTGATTTGTTTTCCCGCTCATCTGCACATGATAAAATGGTTGAAGTGATCAAAACTTCACCATTTCTTTTTCGCAAGCAAATTTGGGAGAAACTGGCTGGAAATTGCATAATACATGGGAACTCAGAGTTGTTGAAGCAGATAGAGGAGCACCTGGCTGAATTGGCGAATCCAAAAATAAATGAGTGATTGCATTTGAGAGTTTATGTCACTCGTTGAAGAATGCTGAAGCAGAAAACGACTTGTGATAAAAACTTAAGCATGATGAAGCTGACTATTCTTTTGCACAGGAGCCATTCATTTGTGAAAGCAGAGTTAGGACTTGGGACAGTGACAAGTGCATTCCCTGCACTAGTTCGTGGTAGCAGTTGCCCAGTTGCACTTGCACATCAGAAAGAAATGGCAGCGGAGAACCGCAGAGGCTAGTGGACATTGGATTTATGTTTGGTCTGGTACAGTTGAATGATGAGGAATATTCTCGAGTGAATAATGCCCAACAATTCGAACTGACGATGTGGTTTTGCAATTGTTCTGAAGCTAACAATGTGCTGTCACATGGCGTCCAATGAACACAGGATTATAGGAAAATAGACATTGTTTTTGCACTTCAAAATTTTGTTTGTACAATATTCTTCATGCTACAACTGTATGTATTCCCAACTCTCCAAGTCCAGAAATGCTGTACACATACTCACATTACAACAAGAAAAATATATTCTTTTGCTATGGTGCAGTAATAAATTCCCGCGTTCCAAGCTTTTCTTTGCAAGCTTGTTTGTAGAATGTACTATCTAAGCTACTTGGATGTAGCAAATTGCTAAACCATCAAAGGCTTCAATTCTGCAACTGGTGATGATGCTATCAGTAATGCTCTACCCACACCGGCACTGAGTATATCAGAGTTCCTAGCACAAATGAGAGAATGAAGGTGACTGCAGCATATACAAATGCCCTTGCAATCTGACCACTTCTTCTCATGGTGTAAACTTCAGCAGCAAAAGTTGATACTGTGCTCAAGCAACCGAGGAAACCGAGCTGTATGCCATTAAGAACAGTAGTCGATCGTCTTGTATTTTCCTATATGAAGAAGAGGACGAATTAGACAGATAAGATGATTCAAGGACCAGTAAAATGAATTGCACGACACAGAACTGTATGAAATGTGAAAATAAGATGTTTTCATCATACTGCTTTCGCCGTGACAGCAAGCGCTGCCATGATTGCTGCTGCAAGAACATTGGCTGCAAGTGTTCCAACGGGAAGCCATTTGAGGTGTCTCCGTTTGCCGATTCCAATTCCTCCGCCATTGAGCCTCGCCAAGTACCAGCGAAGCCATACACCGGGAGGTGCTACCGAGCAACCCAGCCACAGAACCGCGCCATGGGCAAGGCTATGCACCTTCACTATGGCCAGCACAATGCTCACAATCCATATCAAAGACATCAGAATCACCATAACTCCAAGAAGCACATAATGTTTGGTCCTGGTGTCCACCCTCCAGTGCTCCGAGTCGCATTTGCTTCCTATTGAACTCTTCTCTCTGATGCATTTCAGGATCCATCCTCGCAGGCGCTCACCAGTTTCAGCACCCAGCGTGATGGACTCATTGACAATAAACATTCCTGGGTAAGTTAAGAGTATTGCGAGTCATCAAAATGAAATTATTTGTTCGATAATAATTAGTTAGGGCTAATAACAATTCATAGAAAATGAAGGTGAGGTACCTAGTACTATGCCAGCTACAGCATATACCCAGTGGCCTTTAGAAGATAAGGCAACCATTTTCTGGTTCCACCCACTGAAGGTGGTAAGGCTTCCCATGTAGCCTGTCGTGATTCCAACAATGAGATGATCAGATATGTGACGTATATCAGCCTTGAAGATGATCCCAAACCAGCCCATCAGGAAAGATCCTAGCTGGCGTTTGCCAATTAGTCATTAGAATGAGTTAGACTGGTTCAAACTCCATGTGGTTGCACTATAAGAAATGATTTCTTGCATTTATATTATTTGAGCTGGTAGAATAGCAGATACCATGTTAGATGGAAGGTCAAGGTACAGTGGGCTTTGGTCTGAGGTGAGTGCCAGGCAGCCAGGACCAAACAGTTTTTGGAGCCCATACCTTGTAAATACCTGATTTCATCACAAACTCATCAAGGGAATGATACAGCTGGAGCACTCATGCAGATTACTCAATAATTATTACAAAACAACTGAACACAAGGTGTCTGAGTGTTACCCCAAGAAATCCAAATACGGCTAAATGGATCAGGTAAGAAGCATAATCTTGCATCCACGAAAGCTTATATGGTTCAACCTGCAGGCACACAGAGGTGTGTTCATGTCAGCAACAATAACATGATGTATACTTCGAATTATGCATAACATAACCGTACTATTGTATTTACCTTGATAGATGAACTGGCTGGGCCATTAGCATTAGTATCTTTTGGCTCCATCGCAGATACAGGTGCCACCACACTTGTGCCTTGAGAGCTTCTGCCATGAATCCTCATTGATGTATCATCTGGGAGAGAAACAGCCTGATGATGCTCCACATTATTTTCTTCCTCTTCGTCAACATCGTTTTCAAATGCTAGCCCTCGGTCACCACTGTCAATGACCTGAGCAAGAACTGAACTATCTACATCACCTAGCAACTGGTCTGCTGATTGAAGGGAATGCCTCATTGAGCTCAGTATCGAGTCCCCCATCTCACGGGAAAGGCTGATGGATCCCCTTGAGCCCTGTCTGCTGCTTCTCCTACTGAGGATTGAGCCAGACCTAGCACCTAAAGAATGACCTGCAGAATCCAT
Source organism: Oryza punctata (assembly GCA_000573905.2). Classification (NCBI taxonomy): domain Eukaryota; kingdom Viridiplantae; phylum Streptophyta; class Magnoliopsida; order Poales; family Poaceae; genus Oryza; species Oryza punctata. Next base: position 27,225,763 of record CM002497.2, read on the forward strand.
GGACGCACTTCTTGCATAATCCACGTGATACCTCTCTGTGGTGTTCCTTCTAGCTGATGAACTTTCCATTCTGTTGCCTGCTCGTCTTCCCAGCTACAATGAGAGGTGAAAGCTCTGCTGCAAATGCAAGCTTTTCACATCAGTCAGTCTGGACCATAAAAACTCTCCCTTTATTTCAAAATCACATGCCTTATAAATGTAGGGAGCACAGAAACCAGACAATGAGTAAGACAAGAGATAAGATTTGCGGCATATTTTTATGCTGCAGCTGGACAAATCCCATCGAAGCCCTATATAAGGCTATGTGATAACCTTGCTAAAAACCCACAAATGAGAAATTTCTCCCAGCAGTCATCCTAGCTCAACAAGTGCATACATCTATGGTCCACATGATAAAACAGTATTTAATAATGCAACCGTACTAAACTCTGTCCAAAGATCAAAAGAAGGGAAACATCTAAGAAAAATGAAATAATTGCATACCTGTTGCAGTTTTCTACAAGTGCTAAATGCCCAATTTTCTATCCTGAAAGTGAAAGGTGCAGAAAACTTTCTCTGGCATCCAGGCCACACAAAACTTGTAACAGTGGGAAGAAAAACAGAATACGAAACAGCAGCTAATCAGCGGAATCAAATCTGAAAAGATTGAGCTGGTATATGAAACAAGCACATACATGAACAAATATGCAGTTCGTCTCCAATCTACAGAAAAAAAATTAAAATAAAAGGTAACATCTTTCTCCGGAACTGTAACTGTAACAGACAGCAACGCTGAAATCAGGAGAAACAGGTGGCGTGTGCTAATTAGGCCGCTACTCAATAAACTACTCCAGAAAGAGAAGGAAAAGGAAGCTGTGAAAGGTGCTGGGCTTTTGACATCTCGAAAGCAATAGTTAATTAACTACTCCTGAACTAATTACTAATCAATCCCATGTGTCTCTCGCTGGAAAAGGGTTGTCAAGTCAAGAAAGGTGGGAGATCAATCAGCAGGACCCCACGGCATCAACCAAACCCGTGAAATCTTTCGTTGACTAGCTTGGATCAATGCACGCACAGCACGCCGCCTTCATACCTCTGTTCATCCTTCCTTCCTTCCTTCCATTGGCAGGAGAGAAGAAAGACGCAGGTGGAATCTGAACAAGAACATGGATGGAAAATGAATGTGCAGTAGGAGGAATCGAACCTCTCGTGAAGCCAACGAAGGAGGCGAGTCGACGGCAGCCGGTCCCGCAGGCAGCTCGCGCGGCGGCGGCGATGGCCGCCGTCTCCGCCGTGGGCCGGTTGCGTCACCGCGGGCGGAGCAGCAAGGCAGGCGTCTCCCTCCTCTCCTCTTGTGCAGCCGTCGCCATGGGTCTACTCTTATGTTCTCCGGCCATGGCCCATGGATGGGCAGTTCGTTGATGGGCTTGGCTAGTGACAGAAAGCCCACCAACATAAATGGGCCGCACGTAACCCACTCTAGGGGCTCACGTGATTGAAATCCAGTTACAGCCCAACCAACAAGAGAAGAAGGACAAAGGAAATCCTCGCCGCCTCCGGCGATGGCTGCGGTGGCGCAAGGATGCGGCGGAGGCGTAGCGGGGGTTTCAGGTTTACCGTCTGCCTCTGGCTTATCTCCTCCGTCATCCTTCATCAGGTCAGATTCCTCAAGTATTTCTTTTTCCGGTTATTGGTGATTGTAAAAAGGTCTAAATGCGTTTCGGGTTTTTGGCTGAATTACACCAACCTCAGCATTTGCCCCCTTCTATATATTTTTTGGAGATAGCAATTGAGTTGTTAATAGTAGCGGTTTGCACCTTTTCAGGTTTCCTGTGTAGGCTTGTCTATTGTAAGCTTTGAAGGATCGCAATGGGATTCGATTAATTTCTATCACGACCTAAATCTATGCAAATTATAAATATAATTATTTTTTCACCTAATCGAAATAGGATTTTGCTGCTAGAAGCCTAGAACACCTTACCCAAGCGCCAGTGTCTGGTTCCTCGATTTGTCTTGGCTGTGTTCTTTAGTCCACTTCTCCAACTTCATATTCCTCATTTTTCACGCGCACACTTCCATAATTGATTAACGGTGTGTTTTTTACAATAATATTTTATAAAAAGTTACTTTAAAAATTATATTAATTCTTTTAAATTAATACTTAATTAATCATGCACTAAACCGTTAGTTTGTTTTACGTGCAATGGGGAAAGTGTTTCTAACTCTAGTTGGCGAACTCAGTCTTAGGATAGGAGATAACCATATGCTTTACATTTACCTAGAAGAGAACTTTTATGGCGTGTACATCCTTTTTGGGTTTAGCCGGGTTTTACTCCATTCTTTTTTAGAAAGGAGAGAACTTTTATATTATAGCAATCTTGCTAGCACTATTTATTTTACTGAAACGACTTGGATTCCACATTTCCACGTACACGCTGACTAATACACTTGAAATTACACACATGTATTCCACGTGCACGCTCACTGGTACACTTAAAATTACACATAATGATTGTCGCATATCACTCTTTCCTTCTAATGCCTTCCTCTCCAGAAGCTCAGGTGGATGAACCACGCAGGGATGCAGGCAGCACGCCTAAACAAAACTGTGCATACACATTCACTGACCAAGTGACTACATTTCTGGCCATCGTCATCTTCATCTCGCCAAGAAATGCGACAAGAGTTGAAAGAGGCTACTGTCAGTGCAGCATTGCAGCTACTATGATCCACTCTCACTTTGGTTACTGAATGGCAACATGTCTGCTCCCCTCTCAATGGCGTCTCTCCACAACCGATACCGGATACCGAGCTTGTCGTATGACACTGGCCAGTTCCAGACGTTCGCGCCATTGATCATTCGCTCTTGCTGCCCAAGCACGAGCCGTAGGTCCTCATTCAAGACCTGCAGAAGATCAATTGCAAGATTACTATTGATGTCTTATAGATGATGGTGCGAAACAGCAGAAACTGCATATCATAGTCAGGTGCAAGCTAACATGAGATGACATGGAGATCAGTTGCTAACTTGCTATGAGGTTGCTCTGAAAATTTTGAGACTTGCCTTTTCACCAAAATGTGACCATAGTATGTGCATGAAAGGGATGTGCTTGAGCCAGGGAGCGAAGTTGAGGGACATCTGGTACAGCATCCTGGTTTTATTCCTGGAGGAGGGCAAGCAGATATGGAGTTGGTGGAGATGCGTCGAACATTGCTTGGTGCTCTTTCCCTCAAGTTTTCCAGGCTTTGAGATGCCAGTGATTGACAAGACCATGCATGGAGGTCGAAACTCCATGGCGATGGGGTAAGGATCCCAGTACCCTTGGAGCCCAGATGAAGGTGTCAAGAACTTCACCAAGCTGACAAAGATGAATATAGCATCAGCATGATGATTTGTGAAAATTTTTCAATGGTCAGTTTTCCTCGGTTGAAATGTATGTAAATACCTTGGAACACTCCAACCCTTGGCAAAGGTGGACGTATGAGCAAAAGGAGCATGAGCAATATCTAATAGATTGTCAAGCAGAAGTCCATGCTCCACTGGTAGCTCCATCACCATCTGTTGATGATGAAGATCAATTCCATTACTTTTCAGTCCAGTAAAAAAGAACTTGAAAAACACAGGACACTTCCACCACGGCAAGATTGCTGCATCATGACATTATTTCGTTTTACCTCTGCATGAATTGTAAATCCTGAAGGGGGCAGCAGAGAAGGGATAGTCGACTCCGGTGTGCCATCACCAGGCCAGATCCAAACCATTCCTTCTTGCTCGAAGCATTGCAATGATCGGATGCGCACATTGAGCATCTTCGTGGCTGGCATTTTCTCACATTTTCCATCAGTCGAATACTCCCACCCTGAAGGTTATGACTTATGAGAAAGAAATCTGAAATATTACTTACACTACACTTCTTTCTATTGGCAACATTAAGATCATGGGAGCACTTAAAAAATGTAATTCTTTGTTGCAAATCCTCAAATATTCCAGTATTTTGGTTCTGAAACATTTTTCTTGTACCTTTAAAATCATAATCGATGTCAGTCCCAAGCCTTTAGAAGCACCATTTATCGTGTGCTTGACATAAATACTAGTAGAAATTATCAGTATCATCACATGATTTATGTACCCAGAGAAGTGCAACTAGGCAGACAAACTTGTGGGGTTTTTTCTTTTAAAAGGAAGAAAAACCTTTTTTACATAAAGGCATAGTCCAAGTGGATGCTTTGAAAATCGGATTATAAAAACAACAGAAGCATGCCAAAATGAAATTCCATATAAAACATTCTTTTCTTACCATGGAAAGGGCATTGAATTCTACCCTCACTAACTGAGCCAAGATGAAGAGGGCAAGCTCTGTGAGCACATGTGTTCTGAACACATCCAGGTCTCCCATCCTTTCCTCGGAAAATTACCCACTGCTCCTCAAAACAATCTATTGGTACCTGAGAACACATAGACCACATCAAAGCATATCCCCTTCAACTGCTAGCCCTGACATTCCAAATGCCTGAATCATTCATTGCTTTACCATTGTATTATCTTTCAGGTCACTGGAGAAGGCAACTGGGTACCAGAAGTTTTTCAGACTGGGATTGTATGGCTGCACTGGACCAGACACGTCTAGACTCGGACGCTGAGTTTTCTTGTTTACAAAACGGGGCGCTGATGAAGTGCTTGAAGCAAGAGAAACACACTTGTCTGCAGATGCACTAGAGCATCCATCTTGCAACAGTCTGCCATTCACCAGGGTTTCCATTTCTGCTAACTTATCAAGTGCAGATGATGCTCTAGTTTCTGATAAATGAACCTGGATCAGACAAATAAAACATCAGAATCCAGATGAGATTGAAGGGCTTTCATTTGACCCCTGCAAGTGCAATACCTGATTGTGAGCTTTCGCCAATTCTTCCTGTAACCCTGCAAGCTCTTTCCTCAAGGTTCCATTTGACTTGAACTCTATTGCTAAAGGATTGAGAGCCTCTACCACCTGCATTCAATGTTAACAATTCGCGGAACAATCTGTGTTAGTCGTCCACAACTTCAACCTCGAGAACTATTCAGCATTCAGTCAAAAACTGAAATTCATGACCAGTAAAATTCAAGGTATATAATTGAGACCTTTCATCTGAACTTGCCGCATGGCCAATATTTCATACATATTATTTCATACCTTGTTGTGCAGAACCATGACGGTGAGGAGGTCCTGTCGAGCCCTCCAATCACAGTACTGGAGAGCCTGGTTAACATCCAAGAACTTGCCTTTTGCAATGGGAGCCATTGGCCCGGGGTTATCAGCATGGAACAAGGCTTCCCACATATTGTTCTCCGAATGTTCAGCTCCATCATCACTGAGCACTGCATATACCTTGATTCCTCCATATCGACGACCAAAGCCCTTCATGGTTTCACAGGGGAGGTAACCATCGATTCATCAAGCCAAATGTATGGTGTTTTATTGCAGACAACAATATTAATGTAGGGATTCCCTTGTGACTTAGCGAAATCTAGTTAAACCAACATGCTGATATTAGATTGCTGTGCGCATCTGCAGAAATAGAGCTTCAAGAAGGTATCAATGGAAAGGAGTTTCAAGAAATATTAGAGCTGAACTGCAAGCAGATACCAGTGGAAAAGGAGTTCAAAGAAGGTGAGCTTTGTGCCGTGTCATGGATTCCTATTTTTGCTGCTGCCATTACACATGTTCGGAGATATGGGTAGGAAGATTTCGGCTAAAAAAATGTTTTCGTGAGTCGGAGGTTTAATTAAACCTAGCATACACCATTGAAACCATCACAAAGAATCCAGCCAGAAGAACAGAAATGGTCACTCCATGGCACTGAGCCACTGATCAAACTTCCAGTCTCGTACTCCCTCCGTCGATGTCCTAGGATAGGTCACATCTTATCCTAGCTTTTTTGTTGGAAGGTTGTTTTTTTTTTTTGAAACGTATTTTTGGGACAGCAAAAGAAAAGAAAAAAGAACAACTGAAACTCCAAGCAAGAAAGGAATGAGAGGTTTTCTCCCATGGCCAAAGAACCAAAAACTGATTCAAAGATAGCCGAAGAACCCAAAAAGGATTTTAAAAAATCAAAGAAACAAAAAGAGGTCACCTTTGTGGAGCAACAGCTCAAGGAGGAGGAAGGTTTGACGAGCAAGCGCGGCAGCAAAGACAGAGTGGTTTCCATGGAGATGGCCGCGCTGCGACTGCAATGCGATCAATGCCCGTACGATTATAAAAAGAGAGAGGTTTAGTCACGGGCCAACCTGCGTTGGGCTAATGGGCCATGTCCACCTAAGTGAGTGCGTGGGCCACGTAAGGCCGACCAGCGCCGCAAGGCTCCACGTGTGCGAGTCCAGTAGCTGGGCCGGCCTAATCTTAATCTGCAGAGGCGCTGCAGCTACAGTGTATCGCACGTGGGCAAAGGCTGCGCAGCCAGGCTAGGATAAAATGCTAGCCCTGCTTAGATCCAACGCCAAATTTTTTTCCCCCATCACATTGAACGTTTGAACACATGCATGGAGTATTAAATGTGGATGAAAAAAAACCAATTACACAGTTTGCGTGTAAATCACGAGACGAATCTTTTGAGACTAATTTCGTCATGATCTGACAATGTGGTGCTACAGTAAACATTTGCTAATGACGGATTAATTAGGCTTAATAAATTCGTCTCGCAGTTTACAGGCGGATTCTGTAATTTGTTTTGGTATTAGTCTACGTTTAATACTTCAAATGTGTGTTCGTATATCCGATGTGACCCGCAAAATTTTTTTACCCCTAAATCTAAACACCCCCTAAATACGGCATCTCCCTATCACTGGCTTGTACGTGCTAAGTATTCCAAATCGGGGAATCGTACGCGGCTGCTGTGTCTGTGACGGGACCGACACGTGGCGCGCCCCTCGCCGCACGCTCCTTATCCTCTCTGCTCCGTGGCCAGACAGCTTTTGGAGTGTATCTTTTGGCGCGATCGATCAAAGATAGATAGATAACAGGTGTTGCTCGATCTACCCACCACAATTTTCGCCATGAGAGTTGCTGCCAACGCCATGGATTCGCATTGCTGTACTCGTGTATCGTCTATCATGAGATTTCAAACGCTAACCCTCGGCAGTCGGCACGGCACCACTATCAATGACCTGACCAAGAACTGAGGAGCCATCCATGTCACCTGGAAACTCGTTTGTCGATTGAAGATCGATCGAGCTCACTATCCAGTACCCTTTCTCACATGACATGATGCATCTATCTTAAATTAAAAGGTAATACTTCAAGTCCTAAAATATACTTATATTTTTCACACAAGATTTGATCATTCGTCTCATTATATAAATACGCAAAAGTATAAGTTAGGATTAACTTTATTTGATAATAAAATAAGTCATAATAAGATAAATGATATTTCTACAAATTTGTTAACTAAAACGAATGGTCAAATATTATATAAAAATCAATGACGTCGGATATTTTGAAATGGAGATGAAGGGACTAGAGTACATACAAAGATGAGAGGATCGATAAGCAGACATCATGACCCCTCCCGCCGTACCCCCATTGCATCATCCAACCCCGTGAAACACACGTATCATTTGAGTTGCGGTTCATATGGTAAAGACGTGAAAAAAAAAGGTATGGAGCACCCTAAATTCATCTTTATGGTTAAAACTATAATATCCGTGTTATTAACGGTAAAAATTAAGTTTCAAATTTTAATTCTTAGAATTTTTAAATCTGAAGTTTTTACAATGGTTGTTTCATGCACGCATGCCCCGTATGTCGTGTTCATTCGTTCATTAGTGAGATAGAAGAAAGACATGCTCCTAGTTTGAACAATTGAACCTGAAGAAGAACACGGATGGACGCGAGCCGTGGGCCTCATCGTGTCACCGCGGATCGACTGGGCTGTACAGGCCTCATATATACTGGGCCGCATGCGCCTCCACGGCCCAGTACTCCGATGGTCACACAGGGCCCATCTCCAATCCAATGGCCCAAGATCATCTCCACGCCACCGAACAAAACCGTTAACCGACGGACGCATCGGAGGAGGAGAGGAGAGGGGAAAGGGAACAAAACCCTCGCCACCTCCGACCTCCGCCGGCCGGCGATGGCGGCGGCGCCGGGATGCGGCGGAGGCGACGGGTACTGCGACCTCCGTGACGTGAGGATCGAGTGTGACCTGGGTAAGGTCAGGGGCGGCGGGGAAGGTGGCGAGGGCGGGGGCGGAGGAGGGTTCACCGTCTGCTTCTGGCTATACCTCTCCAGCTCCGCGAGGCCTTCCTCTGTCATCCTTCATCAGGTCGGTAGGATTCCTCTTTGTATATTGCAGCTCTTGGTGATTCTAACTAGGTTTGGAAACCCATTTCGGGTTCTTTTGGTTGATTTTAGGGATCGATTTCATATTTTCATTTCGCGTGGGTGGGTGTTGGTGAGGAAGGGCGAGCAAATGTGTGATTGTGTTCTAACTGATTGGATTTCTCGTCTGTGCAGGTAGCGGAAGGGGGTGGCGACAAGGTGCCATTTCTTGCATTGGGTGAAGGAAATAAACTGCTTCTCTTCCCATTGCTGGGGTTTCACCGAGAAGCCCCTACTCCTGATAGTTCTTACCCATGGACTGACATAACCAATCTAACTGAAGTTAATGAATGTCCTCTTGACAATTGGTTCCATGTCGGGTGTGAGGTATGATCCAAATTCTCAACAACATGAATGGCACCATACGCATTATGTCCCTCTATAATATCCTTTGCTTTGATTGCCCACAAGAAAGTACGTACAATTATGCATCTGATACTTTCCCGTGCTAGCAAAATGCGCATCCCTCCTGCATTTACCTAAAAAAGAAATACTTTCCCGCGCTTGTATCTCTTATACACCTGTTTTTTAGTCAGAGGTGATATCTTCAGCAGTGTGAACACTTTGTTTCCTGCAGTCTCCAATTGAGTTGTTAATAGTGGCTTACATCTTTTTCAGGTTACTGAAAATATTATGTGTCTTCATATTGATGGCGACCTAGTTGCTGAAACTCATCTGCATTCGCTATACAATGAACCAGACTATCAGGATGATGCAAACCAAATTAACTTACTAGGAAGTATGGACAATCTTGAAGGATATGTATATAATATGGAGTTGTCATGTATGCTAGGTACCATACAGCAACAATTTGCAAAGGTGATGCAGCTTAGGAAATATCATGTTGCTCTTTTTCTCTGTGGATGTGCATCCTTTGTAATATTTTCTTGTTGAATTGCAGAACCCACCATTTAAATTATCTATTGATTACTCATGCTCTGATGGAATCGAAGAGGGTGATGATGGTATTTGGAATATTGTGGGCGGGAAGGTAAACCAGATTCTGTTCTGTCAGCAAAAACAAAAATATATGTTTATTTTAAATATTTAATGCTGATCAAGAAAACTCTCTGCCAACCAATATAAAAATAATTTGCAAATTATATCCTGAGCAATTGCAGTTAAGTTGAAGTTGGAAAACAATACTAAATTATATTTGGTTACTCTATGTAAAAAAGATACTAATTATAAGTAAACGTGGGCCATATATCCTTATGTGAGATCAATTGGTGCAGGCCTCTTGCCGGAGGAACTTCATTTTGGAAGTCCTACTAGTAGATGCATTTGGTGAAGCAGCGAAGGATAGAGAGGTTTTCTGTTTTCTTTTCTTTTTTTCAATTTTGTTATATTCAATGGGCACCCTTCTGTATTTGTTTGCATATTATTCTTATATTTATGCATCTTCCAGATTGTTGCTTCACTCGTCTATGCTGACAATGGAGCATTAGTTGAAAAATCAAGAGATGATTCAGAACCTCCTTTGCTAATTAGTTGTGATGGAATTGAATACCCAGCTGTAAGCAGGCCTCTACCAATTATTCGTGGACGTGCACTATTTAAACTCAAGATTTCTCAGGTGGGTTTTCCGAGATGCTATTACTTTGTCACATGTATTACCTACTTCAATTTGCATAGAAAAAAGAACATAGCGTTGTTTTTGGCTATCTGCACTCCCAAAATTTGTGGTATACATTAAACATCTTCCATGTTTAGCTGGTGAAACTTGGAAGCAGATTTTCTAGTTTTAAATGGAGCTCCGCAGCAGCACTATAGAGTAGTAGAGTAGAGTCTGTAGCTACACATTTCAGCTATTGAGTCATGTATGTGGCATGCCCACTTGTGTCACTGAAGCAGGCTGGCAATTCACCTGTACAAAGACAAACTCTTTACTACGGCTTGTCTCCATACCTTGTTTCAGCCTTTCAGGCAGTCCATTTAATGACTTCTAGTACTGCTTCACAATGGAGTGCGATCTAAAATACCATGTGTATCTCAAATTATCTATATTTACAGCTCTTACATTCTTAAGTTATGGTCCTTCTCGGTTCATCTTTTTCAAATAACATTACCATCTGTTTGTTGCAGCTATCTTCTAAATGCGACAATAAGCTCTTCCGCATTTTTTTCTCTACACTTGGCATGAAAAGATATCCTTTTTTGGAGGCATATTCCAAACCCATTCGTTGTATATCTCGAAACCGCACCAGCCGCCCATTGGGTTCTGCAAAGCGGATAGGTTCTGCATCGATGGATGAAATTCAATCAATTAATAATTGTGAAGGGTTTGGTCACAATGGAAAAGCAAATGGTCGCTTGCAGACACACGACCCAAGTTCAGTGGTATGTTTCCATCCATCCAAGTTTTCCAAGATAGAAGATGATGTACAGAAAACAGCATCACAGGTAATGGATAGGCTAGACTGCGTGCCTGTTAAGTCTTGCTTAATCTGTGACTTCTTGATTTTACCTTTTTGTGTGTTGTATTGACAGAATAAACATGCAAAAAAGATGGTGCTAGACAAAGGAGCACAGGATGTCATGGGGTCTGATTCTACAGCATCAGACTACGACAGCATGGATGCAGGAAGTTCCTGGAGTTTATCAGATGGAGATGAAGTTGAATCCTTTTCGGATGCTGAGATTTTCAGATATTGTTTGGATGGTACACATGAGCGGTCAAAGTTTCTCAGAGCTGCAGCTCCTTCTGTTAACGAAGATGACTTGGTAAAACTCGCAAATCAGGTCTCCTTGTATAGTGGATGCACCCATCACAGGTAACTGTCAGATTTTGGATTTTTTTTTTTTTTTGAGGATTCACTATCTCCTTTTATTAATATCTATATGCGATTCTTCTGTCTATTCAAGAAACCAAATATTAATGTCAAAGCAACTGCTCCAAGAGGGTGCTGATATTTGGAGTATAATCTCAAAGAACAATGAACGTGCTCTTTGGTCATCTGCAGTTCCTGAAATCAAAGCAAAATTTTTGGAAATCGTCCATCCTTCCAACAGGGGTTTGTCGGAGCAGGTAAAACTGTTTACTTGAATAGAGTGTTAAATCTTACCTTAAATCTCTAAGGGGCACTTTTGCAAATAGCACAAGTCATAGATGTTTCATGCAATGTACATTTTCAGGATTTTGAGGTTTTAAGAGGAATTGCTTGTTGTGGTGATGACATTGGAAGAGACGAGTTTGATAAGCTATGGTCCTGGTTATACCCAGTTGCCGTTGCTTTGTCAAAAGACAAAATAAATAGGCTATGGGATTTCACAGCACATAGATGGATAGAGGGATTGATTACATTACAGGAAACTGAGAATGCACTAAGAAGTTCCAGGGAACGGCTTAAGAAGCCAGGAACATTTGTCCTTAGATTTCCTACTACCAGAAGCTGGCCACATCCAGATGCTGGTAGCCTGGTCGTTACCTATGTTGGCTCTGATAACTCAATTCATCATAGACTTCTGTCTCTAGATGTCAGGTGCGCTCCCAATTCATTCTCATCATGTATAAAACCTGTCTATACCGCAAAGTTACCAAATGCTGTTCTTTTTTTCCTGGGCACAGTGATGCTAAGTCTGGCAACCTAGAAGATTTGTTGCTGAAGGAGCCTGAATTGTCCCAGCTAGGAAGGCAAGCACACCGTATTTTGTTATAACCTCGCTGAATTGTTAATGCTGCTGTAATTCTCATTCCAACTCAATTTGATTGCAGGGTTGATCGCCTGCCATCCTCTATGCAGAGCTGAGAAAAGGAATGGATTGTGGTCTCATATATGAGAGCCAACGCCAGCAAGTCGAAGGTCATTCTGAATATACCACCAGTTGCATGTTGATGAACCTTTATAGGCTGTAGCCATGTACAGTTTGTATGTAAATCTAGCGCTTTAGGGGAATAGATGATAATAGGCTAGCAGTGAACATGTAGCCATGTACATTGTAGTTGTATTGAGCCTGGTGCTTTTGCTGGGGTTTTGGATGGGAATTGCCTTCCTCTCACCAGTCACCAGTCTCATCCAAAAATGTTGCTGACCTCTTTGGATGGGCCGAAATTTTAGTTCAAATTCTAGGCCCACATATGTGAATGGACCTTAATTTTGGCTCATCCAACCAAGGCATGTAGTGGTAGCCTGGGAGGGATTGAGCTGGGCTGCTAGCCCATCAAAGCAGCGGGGATTTTGTAGCGAATTATCAAAATTCAAGGGCCGCATCATGATGTATTGCTGCAAAATAATCCAAACAGATTGCCATGTCTCAACTTATCCAGAGACCTTACTGTTCTGAATTAGCAAACCATACACAGGATCTGCCAAATAGATAAACAGAATGAGAATGGAATGTGACGTTTAGACTGGAGCCATGTCTCTGAATCTCTGATTAATGTAACGTGCTACATGTTCTTCATGGCTCAATAATCAATAGTATGATCATATATATATGCATCATAGTGTGACATGCGATCGAATTTTACATGGGTGAAAGGGGAGGAAAAAAAGAAGAAAAACAAATCAACCTCAGATTACAATTGCATCCCGTGATGCTGTCGCTAGTGTACACTTAAAATTACACAGAATGACGTCGCCTATCATTCTTCCCTTCCATTAGCCTTTCCTCTCCAGAACCCAATTCAATCTGCAACGAAGCTCAGTCAGATGGTGAACCAACCATGCAGGGACGCACGCCTAAACAAACTGTGCATATACATCCACTGACTAGCTCTGGCCATCATCTTCATCTTCATCTTCATCTTCATCTTCATCTTCATCTTCATCTCGCCAAGAAATGCGACAAGAATTGAAAAGAGGCTACTGGCAATGCGGCATTGCAGCTACTATGATCCACTCTCACTTTGGTTACTGAATGGCAACCTGTCTACTCCCCTCTCAATGGCGTCTCTCCACAACCGGTACCGGATACCAAGCTTGTCGTATGATACTGGCCAGTTCCAGACGTTTGCGCCATTGATCATCCGTTCTTGCTGCCCGAGCACGAGCCGTAGATCCTCATTCAAGACCTGCAGAAAGATCATACAAGATTATTATAGATGCTGTATAGAAGGACAGTATGCAAAACAAAGGTAACTGCATACTATAGTCAGGTGCAAACTGTAATGACATGAGATGGATAACAGTTATAGTATGAAGTTGCTCTGAATTTTTTGGACTTGCCTTCTCAGCAAAATGTGACCATAGTATATGCATGAAAGGGACATGCTTGATCCATGGAGCGAAGTCGAGGGACATCCTGTAGAGCAACCTGGTTTTATTCCTAGACGAGGGCAAACAAATATGGAGCTGGTGGAGATGTGTCGAACATTGCTTGGTGCTCTTCCCCTCTAGTTTTCCAGGCTTTGAGATGCCAATGGTTGACAACACCATGCATGGTGGTCGAAATTCCATGTCGATCGGGTATGGATCCCAGTATCCTTGGAGCCCAGATGAAGGTGTCAAGAACTTCACCAAGCTGGGAAATGAACATAGCATCAGCATGATGATTTCTGAAGACATTTCCACATGGCTATGAAGCTATCCATTTTCTAAAAAAAATTCCACATGGCTGTGAAAATATATGTATGTAAATACCTTGGAACACTCCAACCCTTGGCGAAGGTGGATGTATGAGTAAAAGGAGCATGAGCAAGATCTAATAGATTGTCCAGAAGAAGTCCATGCTCCACTGGTAGCTCCATCACTATCTGTTGATGATCAAGAACAATTCCATTAATTTTCAGTCCAGTAAAAAACTTGAAAATGCACAGGACAGTTCCACATAGTATGATTTCTGCAGCATGACATGATTTCCTTTTACCTCTGCATGAATTGTAAATCCTGAAGGAGGCAGCAGAGAAGGGATAGTCGACGTCGGTGGGTCATTGCCAGGCCATATCCAAACCATTCCTTCTTGCTCAAAGCATGGCAATGACCGGATGCGCACGTTGAGCATCTTTGTGGATGGCATTTTCTCACATTTTCCATCAGTTGAATACTCCCAACCTGCAGGTTATGAAAAAAAATTGAAATACTACTTATGCAACAACTTCTCTGCGTTGGCAAATTTTCATCTGAAGACTTCAGAAATAAATGCGGAAGCATGCAGAAATGAAAGTTCATGTAAAGCTTTCTTTTCTTACCATGGTAAGGGCATTGGATTCTGCCCTCATTAACTGAGCCAAGATGAAGAGGGCAAGCTCTGTGAGCACATGTGTTCATAACACATCCAGGTCTCCCATCATTTCCTCGGAAAATTACCCACTGCTCTTCAAAACAATCTATTGGCACCTGAGAACGCACAGACCACATCAAATAAACATAAGTTTCTGCAACTGCTAACTCTGACCTCGTAAAAAAAATGCCTTTTTACCATTGTGTCATCTTTCAGGTCACTGGAGAAAGCAACTGGGTACCAGAAGTTCTTCAGACTCGGATTGTATGGCTGCACTGGACCAGACACGTTCAGACTCCGACGAGGAGGTTTCTTGTTTACAATACGGGACGTTGCTGACGTGCTTGGAGCAAGGGAAGTGCACTCGGCTGTAGATGCGCTAGAGCCTCCATCTTGCAACAGTCTGTCATTGACAAGGGTCTCCATTTGTGCCAACTTATCAAGGGCAGATGATACTCGAGTTTCCGATAAATGAACCTGGATCAGATACATAGAACATCAGAATCCAGATGATACTGAAGGATTTTCATTTGGCTCCTGCCAATACCATACCTGATTGTGAGCTTTTGCCAATTCTTCCTGCAACTCTGCAAGCTCTTTCCTCAAGGTTCCAATTGACTTGAATTCCCTTGCTAAAGGATTGAGAACCTCTACCACCTGCATTTCAATGTTCAAAATTCATTTAAGTTAACCTATGTCAGTTATCCAGAACTTCAACCTCAAGCATTATTCAGTATCCAGTCAAATTTTGAACCTCATGGTCTGTAAAATTCAGAGTATGCAAGCTGCTGAAGTTGTTACTTGTCCAATGTTTCCTACCTTGTTGTGAAGAACCATGATGGTGAGGAGGTCCTGCCGAGCCCTCCAATCGCAATACTGGATGTCGAATCGGACCACCTCGAGAGCTTGGTTGACATCCAAGAACTTGCCTTTTGCAATAGGAACCCTTGGGCCGGGGTCATCAACATGGAACAAGGCCTCCCATGTGTTGTTCTTTGCATACTCAGCTCCATCGTCACCGAGCACTGCATACACCTTGATTCCTCCATATCTACCAACACCCTGCATAGTTTAACTCAGAAAGGTCACCATCAATTTTCACCAAGGTCACAGGCACTCTATTTTAGAAGACAGGCTGGTATCAAGAGATTAGTAACATCTAGTTAAATTAGTGTCCAGAGATTAAATTGAGGTTAGCTACGCATTTGCTGAAAGAGACTGAATTGCATTCAGAATTGCGAAGAAAAATTGACGCGAGTAGTGTTTTCAAGAACTGCAGTGTACTTGGTCAATATTCCGTTTTTGCTACTTCAATACAACAATTATTAAGATATGGGTCTGAAGAATAACGAAACCTTTGAAACCATATAATATCTTGACCGAGCAAAAAGATCAACTACCGCAAAGAATCCAATCAGAAGAACAGAAATGGTAACTCCATTGCACTGCTCAAACAATCAGTTTCCTGTTGTTCATCAAGAATGGCCACTTGAACTGAAACCCCAAGCAAGAAGCAAGATTTCTCCCATCGCCAGAGACCCCAAAAACAGCTTCAAGAATCGCCAAAGAACCAAAAAAAAACAGATTCAAGGAACAAAAAAAAAAAAAAAAACCTCACCTTTCTGGAGCAACACCTGAAGGAAGGCTTGATGAGCAAGTGCGGCAGCAAAGACAGCGATGCCACAGTGGTCATGGAGATTGGGCGCTGCTACGATCGAGCAGTGCAACCGAAAAACAAAAATAAAAACTCAGAAATACTCCCCATCTTTTTCTCCGACGAGGGGTGGTTTTGTCTAATTTTTTTTCTCCCCGAAAGATATTTCGAAATCTCTAATCCGGAGACGCAATCTGGGCCACGCTACGTGGCGCGCCACTCGCCGCGCGCCCCTTATCTCGACCCGTCGCGATGCCCTGGCCCCTTATCTGCTCGCGACGTACCGAGGCGTACACGTGGCACGCAGGAACGCATCCCTGCCGTTGATCCCTCTTCCGTCGAGCTCCCCGCCGTCCGATCCACGTCCTGTAATTTGTTTGAAACGAGTATTTGCAATCTCGTTTGGAATTTCTGTCCAAATTTGACCGGTTTGATGTGTTTTCGAACTTCATTTACAAAAGTTCAGAGAATACAAATACTTGCGGGGGTCTGCGTAGATGGTTACTGTTACACGTGGCGTGCTAATGGCGCTCGCTTAAGTAAGATCGTATAAATACGTGCATGTATTAAAAGGAAGACGAAAATAATACGTATATATTTTTCGTGGGCGAGGTTGCCCTGTCGATAAGAGGCGGGAAGCTGCTCGCGATCTCCACGAGCCTTCCACGTGCTGCCACGTGGGATCGCTTCGAACGCTCAAGCTCTGATGTGGCAGCCTCGAGAACCAAGCGTTTCAACTCTTGTACTTGTATGCGACGAGGTCCACGTCCACTGTGTACTTGCACGAAATATTTTCCAAATCGGCCCTTCAACCTGGTAATATTACATTTGGGGGTACAATTTTTCGGCACTTGGCTGCTGATCAGCTACAAGAATTTCGGTAGCTTCAAAAGCTACAAGTGTGTTGTGCATTATTGAAGTTGAATATGGTACAATTGAACAAATGTCTTTGATTTAACTCTGTATTTACTTACATGCAAGATACTCCCTGTGCTCTCGACCCAAAGGGAAATGGCTATAAATAAAATCTAGACACGACCAGTGCTCGTTCAGAACTATATTTACATTTTTTTTTAAAAAAATGGTTCGGATGATACTTCATCCGTATATTATAAGTCAGTTTAACTTTATTCCTAGTCAAATTTATTTAAGAAAAACATATCACTAAAAAAATAGCCGAAATATGGATATTTGTGTCAAATATAGGATTTGAATCTGGTGAGTTGGTTTCACCATAACGAAAGCTAACCAGTTGAGCTATCTTACTTCGCTAATGAAACTAATTTGGTGTTACAGATGTTGCTAAATTCTTCTATGAATTTAATCAAAGTTTATTGTTAGTTATTTGATAAAGTTAAAGTTTATTGTAAGTTATTTTAATGCAAAAATTTTGATTGGGAAAAAACGTTAAAACAACTTATAAAATGGGTAGTAGTTTATTGTGAGTCATTTGATAAAATTGATAGAAAAAACATAGCAACATCTATAACGCCATATTAGTTTTATCAAGTTAGAACATAGTTTTACACAGTATATTAGTTTTGGTTAAAGATGACTTGGTCGAATGAAAATAATAATGTAAAACAAAATCTGAAATAAATTACTATTGTAATATATAAACGGTGTAGGACGGTGGGAGTAGATATTTCACAACTTTTAGTGGTGATGGATAATTGGTTTATAATTTATCGTACTAAAATTTTGTATTATATCAACTCACATGGCCGACATGCAGGTGAGACAGGGCGATAGCGATACTACAAGTAGCGAGGCATCTCTGGCCATTTCTGGGCTCCTCACCGTTCAACGCAATCAACTTCTTCATTCGCATTTACTCCCTCTATTTTTTAATAAATAAGACTATTAACTTTTTAAATACATATTTAATCATTCATCGATATAAATCATATTTAAAGTATTTTAAGTGATAAAATAACTCACAACAAAATAAATTATAATCACGTAATTTTTTTATGATAAAAAATTAACAGCGTCATCTATTAAAAAACGAAGATAGTAGTAGTTAGCACCGTTAACTACTATTTTAATCTCGACCACTTATAATTTTGACCTCTATATTTTGATTTCTGGGCCGTTCTTACAATAGACGCCTCTGCGAAAGAATTATGGGCCTCCATTGCCAAAGGCCCTCCGCTATCTAAGATAATGGGCCTCCGCAGAAATAGTAACCTAACGGGCCGCCGCAGATAAAGGCCTTTGTACATCGAGTAAAAAAGCCCATTAGCCCAACCCCGCAAAGCCCAACATTCGGTAGGCCCAGTCTCCATCCCCGCAGCTGACCACTCCGTTGCGACGGCGGCGGCGGCGGCGCGAGAACACACACAAAACCCCACGACGACGACGGCGGCCACCGCGAGGGTTTAGCTTTCCGCCTCCTCCCCGATGCCTCCGCCTCCGCCTCGCCGCGCGCTCCTCGCCCCCCTCCTCCGCCTCCGCGCCTTCTCCTCCCTCGCCCACCACCCCCCGTCGCCGCCTCCCCCGCGCCGCCACCAGTTCGTCGCCGCCGACCCCACCGCCGCCGCCATCACCGGTCGTGGCGGCGTCGGGAACCCGCTGGACCCGGCGCAGCTCCTCCGCGATGATCCGGTCGCCATAACCGCCTCGCTGTGGGTCTCCTCCTTCCGCGCGCAGCCGGCCACCGCAGCGCCGCCGCCGTCGCTGTCGCCGTTCCTGTCGCGCCTCGAGCTCTGGGTGCTCGCCTACCAGAAGGCCTACGCCGACGAGACGGGCTCCTACCTGCCGCGTTCCTCCATCCCGGCCTCCACGCTCTCCTCCCTCCTCGCGCTCCGCAACGCCGTCCTCGACGCCCGCTTCCGCTTCGGCAACCGCCTCACCCCCTTCCTCCACTCCCCGCGCGCCGCCGCCGCCGTGCAGGACCCCGCCACGCTCTCCAAGCGCAAGCTCCGCGCCCTCCTCACCACCCCGGGGCCGGCCCCCTTCCAGGACCGCGTCGTGCAGGAGCTCCTCCTCCTCCTGCTCGAGCCCGTCTACGAGGCAAGGTTCTCGCCCAAGTCCTTCGCCTTCCGCCCCGGCCGATCTCCGCACGCCGCCATCCGCACCATCCGACGCAGCTTCGCGCCCTACCTCTGGTACATCAAGGGTGACCTCTCCCCGCTCCTCCACTCCCCCGACCCTGCTCTCATCGTCGGTGCGCTTATCCGCGATGTGCGCGACAAGAAGGTAGTCGATTTGATTCGTTCGGCATTGCTCACCCCACCTGTGACCGCGAGGCCCGGCGATGAAGATGCAGCGAAGAAGAAGAAGAAGAGGAAGTACCAGAAGAAGAAGGTGCTTCCAGAGGGTGAGCCGAAGCCTGACCCCTACTGGTTGCAGACATTCTTTGGGTTTGCGCCGGAGGAGGCACTCACCCAGCCTGATTGGGGACACTGTGGAGTGCTGAGCCCATTGCTCGCTAATGTGTGCTTAGATGAGCTTGATAAATGGATGGATGAGAAGATTAAGGAATTGCACAGGCCGTCCAAGTCAGATGTTGTGGGAGGGGAGGATGGAGTCGAGCAGGGGAACACTTCATGGCCAGAGTTTGTCCCCACGAGCGGCCCTGACAAAACAAGGAAGGTGGACTACATTCGATTCGGTGGCCATTTCTTAATCGGGGTCAGGGGTCCGAGGGCAGATGCAGCAGTGCTCCGAAAGCAGCTTGTCGAATTCTGTGACCAGCGGTTCAGGATCAAGCTTGACAACGAGAGCCTTCCGATCGAGCATATCACTAAAGGGATCATGTTCCTTGATCATGTGCTGTGTCGTCGTGTTGTGTACCCAACTCTCCGTTACACAGCCACTGGAGGCAAGATCATCAGCGAGAAGGGGGTTGGGACTCTGCTCTCTGTGACAGCTAGTTTGAAGCAGTGCATCAAGCAGTTCCGGAAGCTTGAGTTTTTGAAGGGGGACCGTGAACCAGACCCACAACCATGCTTCAGGATGTTCCATGCCACACAAGCTCACACAAACGCGCAGATGAATAAGCTCTTGCTGACAATGGCAGAATGGTATCGTTATGCTGATAACCGCAAGAAGGTTGTTAACTTCTGCTCATACATTATAAGGGGGTCCTTGGCAAAGTTATATGCTGCCAAGTACAAATTGAGGTCGAGGGCAAAGGTCTACAAGATTGCTTCAAGGAATCTTAGTCGACCATTGAAGGATAAGAAAGGGCAGTCCCCTGAGTACCACAATCTGTTGAGAATGGGTCTTGTGGACTCAATTGATGGACTTCAGTATACACGGATGTCGATGGTTCCTGATCCTGATTACACACCATTACCAAATGGATGGCGCCCTGACCATGAGAGGATTTTGCTGGAGTATATAAAGCTCACAGATCAACAAACCCTGGAAGAACAGCGAAGCTGCATTAGAGAGGAAGGACTTATAACTCCACAGGACTACATTTCAATGCTTGTATGGGGCTACAAGAAAAATGCAGTTTTACTACCTTCATTCAAAGAGAGTGATCACAAAGGGTCCACAGAAGAGTTGGGTTCAGATACAGATGAATCGGGTGACGAGGAAATAGGAAATCCGTACCACGTCGATTCCCCAAAGGTTGCTGAAATGCCATGAATGTTGAATTGTTTAAAATGACTACTCTCTGGTACTCTGAAGAGGCAGTTAACAAGATAGCTAACTGATGCCACTGAGTTACAAGAAATCAACTAAATCACGGTGAACATAAACTATGGTATAGAGCTGCAATATGCTGTCAAATCTCTTGCAATCAGCTGGGCTGGTTCCTAAGTGCCTAACTAGATGGCTGATTCCTACTCAGGGACATGAAATTTTGTGCAGTTTCAACTTCAACTATACCTCTCAATACTCAGGATTATGTCAGATACTTGCTGTGGTGAGAAAGAAACCAGAATGGAATTTCAGGAAACGTCGGGGATTAAACTTTGCTGCCAGATTGTGCATCTTCATGCAGAACAAGCTGCTTACACACCAAGCCTATCTTTTAGTAAGACTAGCTTTACCAATCCTATTTATACATCTCCAACTCATTTGGAAAAATCACAGTGTACACATTCTGTCCAAACGTCCTGTTCCTGCAAGTTATTGTCTATTCATCTGTAGAATGTTCTACAGAAAGCAGAGGTCACAGAATTTAGTAATAGATGATAAGTAGCATCCTTGCTTTTTGGTAGATTTGCTTATCCATTGCTTTTTATACCATATTGTGAAGTAATGGCTGATTTGATGCCTTGGTTAGTTAGGTTCTTAAAGATACGACTGGAAACTCTATCTAATAGAATTGTATTTGTTCGATCTGTTTGTTGTTATATTTATTTCATTTGTTTCTTTAAGCATTTTCTCTAAAACAATGGTCAGTCTTTTTAAGCATTGAATACTACAGTCAATGGTTTCTTCAATGGTTCAGTAGAGAGCCATCACTGAAAGTTTCACTCTGCTAACAATCATTTCACATTTTGCTGCTTTTATTTGTTTCCATTGGGTGTGTGTAATGTGGGATGCACTTTATGATGGAAGACAGAGAAATCAGCGTTGACTTTTGCACATAATTTACTGTTACTTTAGTAAATGAACAGAGAGAGAATAAACAAACATTTTATTTAGAGCATGATCTATATCTTTTTTTTTATAATATCACATTGCTTGTCCTGCGCATTCTCTTACTCCTGTTGCGTATAATTTTGTGAAAATGTTTTCTATTGCATTAGAGGTGGGACTGTTATTTATAGTTGTAGGGTTAGATGCAAAACTACCAATCGTTTCATGTTTCTATTCAGTTTTCATGATGAAGTTTGTGTTATTAATAACATCTCGTCAGCTTTGTTGTCAGTACTGAATAGATATGACCTTTACTCCACCATGTTCTGAAATAAGGGAACCCAAGAGAAGTGGAAATCAAGCACATGATGTACGGCTAATGTTAAAGCTGCTTTTGCAATGATAAGTATATGTAAATTGAAATTTGTGTTTTTCCTTACCATAGATAGCTACCATAAACCTGTGACCCTTGTATGTTACCCGGTTCTTTGTTGAGTGTCACATGATTACAACAGTGTACTGACAGCAAGGTTGCAGCTTTATTTCTGCAGTAGCTAACAATAGTGAGTACTGAAGAACAAGCAACTTCACTATCTCGTCTCTATGCATATCTCCCTATTGAAGTACTCCTGCAATCCTGCTACATTAGGCACACTAAAGTTCTTGGTACGCATCAGCTTATCCTGAACAAACAATGACCCTTATTTAACAACAAAATGTTTTCTGGATCACTTTGTATAATGAACTCAATCTAGGTCTGACATCTGGGGTTTTGTCGTCCTTTCATTTATGTAAATTACTCGTCGTTAGTGTATTGGGGTAATGGAAATTGGTGGCAAAAGCATGTTGCTGGAAGTGCCCTTAGGTGCCTAAATAAAAAAACATTACTTATGCTCAACTTACATGTTTGATGCTTCTGGAAATATCAGCATGTAATGCTCAATAATCCTGATAGACTCAGTCCAAACACCTGGAACAAGCTAAGTGTAACTGAAGGACTATATCAGGGAACTTGCACTCTCAGAAATTACTGTGCATCCATTTTGTTTGAGGAATATAATAATCTATTATCATGGCTTTTGTGGGATGAACCTGTTTCTCATTTCAGGTAGCAAGCGTTGTGGATATTAGGAACCAGGTGGTGGTGGAAAGTCCAAATGATCAGGAACTCTTTGATGCTAGCACCAACCTTTCCTCGAACCAAACACTGTAGGCTGCCAACACTGTAAGTGAGCAATGGACTATATACTTTCTTTATTTGATATTTGTCGATCCTAAGCATTTCTGCATCAGTTTTAAGGGGAGGAGCAACAACCTTATGTGCCTTTTGGTCATGTAAGGTCTCTTGGAAATTAAAAAAGAGTCATGTTTTTTTTTGTGGAAAATAAGCCCTGTTTAACAACTCCATTTTTGTCTTATTCTGCATTCTGCACTCAGGAACTGGTGTTTGTATGCCCTTGTTTGAGCTTTATGGTACCTTTTCTACCAACCTATCCTAATGTTGTACGACGCTAAATTCGTTCCCTCCTTTCAGAAGTGTGGATCTGGATGTGAAACTTGGGTCCCATCGACTACAATGAGGTATGCCAATCATTTAGCTCCACTAATTTTCTATGTGCCCATGGATATAGTGAACATGAAGGCTCATAGAGTTGGGATGATTTTGTTTGCCACTATAGGCCGATGAGAAGCAATTGTGACCCACAGGCCACAAAGCTCAATGTCTTTGTAGACGTCGCAATTTGGTGACCTGCTGTCACACCTTTTCACAATTGTTTTTGCTCAGTTCCTACAATCTTGAAAATTCTGAAGCAGATTACCAGATATATCATAGACATGTTTTGCTGGTCATGTTTAGTATTTGCACTCAGTGAAGTGGCTTTGAACAGCAACACTGGCTTAAAACGATGGTCCGATGCTCATGAGTAAGCCCATATGCTTTGAGTTCTGGATTTTGACATTTTGTTTCTCTCAAGTACTTTTGGGTTAGGTGCATTTTATTACCAACCAAAACAAAAAGGCTTACCTTCCATTAGCATAGAGTTTTCAAAATTTCTGACATTGGAAAACTAGAGGAAGCTCTCCCAGGATTAATATTACTACATAAAATGTGGAATCAGATTTGCTGCCTAATCAATGACAAAGTGACAACATCAAAACACTGTACTTCTTTGACTAATTGTAGCATGATTCTCAATTTATCAGTAGAGCTTCAACACTTGATCACACTGCTTGCTTGATCACAGTTAGACTGCCACTGATAGATTGGCCCCATACTAATGGTACTGATCAACACCAACTAGGCAGTCTGGCTTTTGTCCTGGCACTTTCGCGTGAAAAAGAAGGTTGGTTACTTAAGTGGGATATGGCAATCAACTCAACTACTAATATTCTTTTTGACAAGACGCTCCCACTCATCCACTAGTCATTTCAGTCATAAAAATATTTCATTTCATAGTGTTTTTGGTTGGATGAATCCTTCATACTTCGTAGTTGGTAGAAAGGGAGCAAGTAGATGTGGGATGGAAGTTTTTCCCACGCCCATTTTCCAGCATGCCATCGAGCACCAACCACTAGCAATTGTTCATAATGCATAGACACAATAGGGCCTCTACTTCTCGACGAAGTTTCTTTCAACACCAAAAGCTGCGCACTTGGCTGCTGCATTTCATACCTGGTGCACACTGTGTAGTTGACTTATATATACTCTGTGGGGTGACAAAAAACAATGAGAGCAAGTTGCAGGGTATTTCCCACCTATCTGTTTATGGTGTTTCATAGACACAATGTATAGAAATGACCCATTAAATATTTGCTGTTTAATCTGACTTGTATTCACCAGTAACTAAACATAAATATGACTGGATCATTTTGTGCTTTCAGGTGCTTTTTCCGACAAAGACAAGCCTATGTTCATACTCCTGCAAGTCACAGAAGGAGAAGGCTGAGAAGCAAAAGAAGAGGCTGACAATGCATTGAGGAAACTGGACTGGTAGCTGTGTTGTCATCGTCATCGGACCACCTAATGTTGCCATCTTTCGCACTGAAGGAAAGCACCAGTTCAACTCCATACATGTATGACATGGCAAACAGGAGAACTGAACTGCAAGGTGAATGAATGTCCTGCAAATTTGCAAATTCTGCAACCTAATTTGCTCAAAATTTACTAATGCAGGTATGATACAACTTCACTCGAAGATGTGGGGGACTAGCTCAGGTGGGTTTCACACGCTTAATTGGTAGGTAGTGCTGTGCTCGGGCTAGACGTCTCCTTTACTGGTTGTTTCATATGATGACCAGCGGTTCTGTTGGACCTACGGCTATACGTTGCCATCGACGACCACGTGCTCTACGGGGCGTGATTCATGTCGCCCTTGAAGGTTTCCAGGAATGCAAATGCAATGCTACCCAATCGATTCCCACACGAAAATGTGGTGAAATTTCGCCCAATTCCTGAAGGTACAGGTAATGAAATTTTGCATGTAATTACTCACTAATAGTGCCTTGCCAGTTACTGCTCTCGTAGTAGGGTCGTAGTCTCTACTCATCCCGTGTGTGTACGTTGTTAAGCAAGGCTGCCTTTGCTAACGTCTAAAGAGAGCTTTTGGCAGAAAAGCGACTGACGGGAATGCACTTTGGGGTAGGCAATTCGATGGAATTTGACCAAAATAATAAAAATTTAAGTTGGTAGCATGCATGCAATGTCACGCGCCTCGGTCATGTGAGAAAGCGCGGCTCTTTACAAGGAAAGGAAAGGCGTTTTGTTGTGGGTAAAAAGACCAGAAAAGAGCACGTACATCGTGTGGTGTAGCAAAGCGGCGTAAGTCATTGGTAAGATGGGATTGGCAGCCAATTGACGCTTAAGGTAAAGAGAATCCTAGTGCAGTTTGCGATGCGGTTACATACACATATGTTCTTTCTCCACGGGTAATTGAGTAGTAGGAGCAGAAATAGCTTTTCATAGGCTATATAAGATAAGGATTTTAGGAGATGAAATTTGCCACGCGCGGCACGGGGCCATGATCGCCCAAAGCACGCGTTCATCATCTCGTCTCAACGTGACTGATGCCATGGCTATTCCCCCGAGGCAGGCGATCGATCGAGCGCTAACCCAGCCGCTCATGCTGCCTCGATCGCCCTCCGCCATTGTTGGACCATCAAGCTCATCGAATCTTCGTTTCCATGTTGTACGATTTCTATTGCGTTTCGCCACGTAGATAGCTCATGTTGTCACAAGAGCTAGAAATCAACTCTGTTTAATACACACTGCTCCAGGATACCACTAGTAGCAGGTAAGCAGCTCACGGCTAAATAAACGCTGTTATATATATATATATTTTGGGGGGACCATTTCCAGGAGAAGATACTGCCGGTGTGGATGGAAGTGTCACATCAATTTGGATCAGCTGCAACATGATTCAACAATTCACCAATTCACGGAAATCGACCGATCGGTGAATGTGTATCCCTTGTACATAAGCAGTGCCGTGCAGCTCAATTTAGCCACGACCTACAACTACAAGAGACTCCCTCAGTTAATACCTGCTGTTAATTCGTAATTACTACATGGCCTATATACGTGTAACGTAGCAATGGCTGTAAATGTAGTACGTACAAACGTTTTGCATCGGCCAATCAATCGAGAGGTAGAGACGACACGACACGACACGAATTCCGCAGTTAATGATCCGATGAGGAGGCGACAATGAAATTGATGGTCGATCGATTGAACACTATTCGAGACGATGAAACTGCCAGTGGTACGGCGCATCTGATGTTTGGATCCTGCACCTGCAAATCTAACCAATCAAACGACCAGAGAGGGTGAAGGTTCTTGCTTGCAATCACATTTTCTTCCTCCTCGTAAACCGTAATGGTAACAAATGAACTGTAGTTACAGTAGTAGTAGTAACATTCACGCATGTCTTTGTAGCACGTTTGGTTTTTCATCTACTTGCTTACTACTTGGAGGAGGATCTTGCAAGCTTCACATTTCGAACACTGCATCTTCTCTGTACTGAAGAACTGCATCTTCTCTATACTCTGTACTGAAGAAGTGAAGAGCGGTTGTACACTTGTAGTACAAACTAGAGAAATTAAGGATGCCGTGCGTACGTGTACTGTTCTCAATCGTATCCTGGTTTAACTGTTTGAAACGCGGCCAGATGTTTGAAAATTTGCACAGAAATACAACAAACCAACCACCACAAAAGTCTACAATACAACCATCATGAGCTGAGTCATCTAACGCAACACACAACGAAATTGCTAATCAGATTTGGGGGGAGAAGCAGCCCAGCAAAGAACAAAACTGAGGTCACAATTGAGGAGGTCAGAGAGAGCACACAGCTCAGCTAATAAGTCGTCGCAATTGATTTGTTTCATACTTTTTTTTTCATTCACATGGTAGGGAGAGAAAAACTATAAAATTTTTGAAGGATTCTTCCCAATATCAATATTTGTATGCTACATTGCTACTTACTGCCTAACCATAAACAAACCCAAATTTCCACTGAATTTCCTTTTCCATTTCTCTTCGCCTCTCGTCAACACGTAGCGGCAAACATTACCATTCATATCGTCACATCTCCTCCTCGAGAGTACCGAAATGTTTGGTCAAATTTTGTAGGAAAAAATTAAAGATAAAATTGACCCCGACAAAAAATGAAAAAGAAAAGGAGGAAAAAAAAAAGCGCGCGAGCGAGATGGCATCATCGGAACCTACCCATGTCGGCGAGCTTCCGGGAGGTGTTGCGCCCGAACGAGGCGGCGCCGCCGGCCGACAGGTTACGCCGGTGAGTCTCACCCAGGGGGGACGGATCCGGCGGCTGGCATCGCCGGCGGCCGCCGCCGCCGCCGGAGCTGGGCCGGACGAGCGGGCTCAGGCACACGGCGAACCCCGAGATCCCGTCACCGCTGGCGCCCACGCCGGTGTGCCTGCGGCGGTGCTGCCTCGCTGGCGAGGGGGAAGGGAACCACCAGCTACTGGTGGTACTGCCTCCGGGGGAGTCGGGCGCCTCGTCCAGCGGCGGCGGCAGCGACTCCGCCGCCGCGGTGGCGTCCGGCCGCCGCTTGCGGCGGACTATCGAGGAGAGCCAGGAGGTGGACCGCCGGGGAGGATCCTTCGCGCTCACGCCGCCGCCGCCGACGTAGTCGCCCCGGTCGTGTCGCCCGCCGCCGCCGAAGATCGCGGCGAGGAAGGAGCGGCGGCGCGCGACCTTCTTGCCGCGCGGGTCGGGCTCGTCGGCGCCGGCCGCGCGGGCGGGGCCGACCTGCGGCGTGCGGAAGAAGAGGAGGTTGGGGTGGTGGGCGGCGGCCGAGGAAGATGATGACGCGTAGGCGCAGGCGTCGGAGCGGCGCGCCGCGGCGTAGGGGGAGACGGAGCGCGCGAACAGGGAGGAGGCCTTGCTGCTGTGGTGGTCGGCGTCGGCGTCGGCTTCGGCGCCGGCCGCGTCGCGCTGGGCGGCGAGGTCGAGGAGGCGGTCTCGGAGGCAGGGGGCGCAGACGCCGACGGCGTTGGCGTAGGGGTGGAGCTTGCACCTCATCTCCGGCGGGTCATCTGCTCTGGCGCGGCGAGGCGATGGAAGGAGAGGTGGGTGGTGGCGTAATGGCGGACGGATTTATTCGGGAGGGAGAGATCGAAAGAAAAGAAACGGTGCTCGTCTGCTTCAGTCTACACGTAAGCCGGAATTCTAAATGCTAATATTACTAGGGCTATTATTTACTACTACCTGAGTATTTTTCCTGCACTATTATAATCTATCTAAAAATAATATCTAGATTTCCTTTTAGGCCTGCTTTTGGCTTATCTAAACTTCAATTTACAAAACTTGATTCTAGAGTTGATTTTAAGGGGTTATTTAACGGTAGTATAATTTTCACCATTGGTTTTGAATAATATCAGCCGTAGCTCAGCTGATCAGAGCTTAGTTCCTGAGAAAATTCTATAAAATTACTATGTTTCGCGGGAGACATCCATGTGAACGAAAGAACGTGAGAAAGTGTGTTTATTGTGGTTATAAAATTTATCGGGTTCAAATCTCATAATTATGTGCACACTCTCCAAATCGAATGCAATTTCATGTATTTTGTGTAAATTGAATAATCTACTTTTTACGGAATAAATGGAACTCTTTCAGAGATGAGAGATCCTTGTGTTCTATGTTTGGTTCCCTACCAATTCATGCCCACACTAGTACAAATCCTACACTATCAAATATAGTAGTACCAAAAATTACCAAGGTTTTAACACTACCATAATATTGGTAGAGAAAATTGGTAACAATCCAAACAAGTCCTAAGTTTGGTCTGATTGCTCGTGTACTCTTCCTGTCCTCCATGCTAAGCGGGTACAGAGAACCGGGACCCATGCTTGAGCCAACCCAGCTAAATGCAGTTAAGTACGCAATTAGTGCGTAATTAAGGAGGTATTAATGTGGACTAAGGTTAATAGAGGGAATAATGGCTAATGATTAAGAAAAGATATATGAATGACCTCTTCAAATCTTATCTCCGATATCTCTATCCTGCCAGCCAGCCATGCAAGAGTAAACATCAATTTTGGATTGGACGAAACAATTTATATCTTTCGTACTACCTCCGTTAAGAAGAATACAATTCTAGCTATGCATATGTACATGACCAAAATTACATTTTAAAGAGAAAATCTAATAAATATTATTGATAAAAGTTCAATTATAATAAATACCATCGATAAGTACGAGTTCCATGAAATACCATTGTACAAGTGATTTTATCTCGAAAATACCATCGTCGTTAGGGTTCGGTTAACATCGCTCTGTTAAGTGTTACAGGATAAACTGTGTATTTAACAGCGCAAGATGGACAAAACCCTAATCGCGTGTACGATAATATTTCATAGAACTTGCACTTGTTGATGACATTTCTTGAATTTAGGTACTTGTCAATGATATTTCTTAGATTTTCTCTTAGAATAAACTACACATTGCAACAAAATAGAGCTTACCTTGTTTCACTTTACATCGGATTTAGTACAAACATTCACCTTACTTTAGGTATATTGAAATAACTTTCACTTTACACTAGGTTGCATCTTATAACTAAAGAGAAATCTTGTAAAATATGAGTACAACTTATAAAACCTTTTGAATTTAGACCATGTTTTACGAGATTTCATTGAAGTTTTACAAAATATCATAGATTTTTCATAGATTTGATGATGCGTTCTGACGTTAAGTTATCAATAGATCTCAGTGCAAAGTAAAAGTATGTGCTAAATAGTGCAAAGCGAAACAAGGTACCCCCAGTACAAGTGCAAGTTACCTTTTTTTAAGGAATGAATGAAAGTATTTAGTAGTGTGAAATTAAACTCCTTGAGAAAGGCTTACAAATTCATGCGAAGCCCTTGCAACTTGCATTCAAAATACACTGCAAAACATTACTAATTTCAGTAGTGCGAAGGCATTGTATTTAGGCTAACCTCCCCGCACGCAAAAGGGGAGGATATATTTTCTTATGATTAATTAAATATTTACTAATTTTTTTAAAAAAATAAATTAATATGATTTTTAAAGCAACTTTTTATATAAAATTTTTTTATTAAAAATACACCGTTTAGCAGATTGAAAAACGTATACGCGGAACACAAGAGAGGTGAGTGAGGTGAGTTGGGAAAGAGGTGAGTGAGGTGAGTTGGGAAAGTAGTGCGAATGCCCTTGCAACTTGCATTCAAAATACACTGCAAAACATTACTGCCACAGCCCATCGAGAAGCTCTACTGTTAAGCAACAAAACATTATCTGAAGACAGACTAGAACACCGGTGAGGAAGATAAATGTAAACCTCTAACTACGACAATCGGATTATCCGATCCTTCTAACACGAGAAAAAATTTGCAGGCCTGATACGAAGGTAGAGTAATAATCTAGATGGGTCCAATAATCAAATACAACGTCCATCACGATAGTACTACGAGATTTTTCTTTTATTGCGCCTGGAGACGGATTCAATGCGTGCAGGTACAAACGTGTAGTCGCTGGGAAGGAAACCGGGGGCACCGGTTTTTCACCTCTCGCTGTCTCTCCCTGGACGTCCTTTACGGGTTCCTGTTCCTGTTTCGGGGGGTTAAAATCTTAAAATAAATTCGTTCTTGTGCTGGACAGCTAGCCTGCTGCTGACATGCTAATGCCACTGCTCAACAGTCAACAGTTCTAGGTAGGATCTAGTATGCAAATGCAATTGGCATGGACTCAAGTCAAACCCCCGAAACTGTAGTACGTCTCACAGGCCGTATGCAACCAAGGGCGCCTCCTGCTATGAACCAAGTACGCGCTACTGCTGGTACAGTTAGGCTTTGTTCTTTCCCCTTTTCCTAACTTATCTCTTTCATTTTTCACGCGCACGCTTTTCAAACTGCTAAACGGTGTGTTTTTTACAAAAAATTTTTATACAAAAGTTTCTTTAAAAAATCAAATTAATTTATTTTTAAAAAAAATTAGCTAAAACTTAACTAATCATGCACTAATGAATCGTTCCGTTTTCCGTGATCAGTGTGCAGGTTGGAAGTACCACTAGGGAAAGCAGCCTTAGTTACAAAGATGGATGGTTGATCCCTTCCGGCACCAGAATTGTCACGAGAGCAGTTGCCAATTTGCCATACGCGATAACAAGAGCATATGGTAGGCGGTGCAGTGAAAAGTTACGCCATCAAACAGTCGGGAGGGAATGGAATATGGGTGAGTGACATACCGAAGCTTCTAGCGGCCAATTGGGATGTTGGCCAGCAGACACCAAGCAACAACACACACACACTCCTGCTTGATTTGACCGTGAACAAGAACGAGCCGGCGACGGCGAGAGGAAGAAGGATTCAATATTGGGAGGAGCGGATGACCGGGAGACGCCGACAGGTCACACAGATCATCGATTCATCTCTCCCTCCCCTGCACAGTGCAAACCGGCAACGCAACGCGACATGCGAACAACGACATCCGCGCGGTAGCATTGGAAGCGTGCGGGCATCTCATTCTCATCCCTGTGCCCGGCATGTGGCCAACACAAGGGCTCATCTCCCTCTGCTCATTTTAGCACAGGATCGCATGTGCAACAACTATAGTTTAAGATAGTGTACTTGTTTAATACGAGTTCAGGCCTTCCTGGAATGGTTGGCCTGCAATATACTGTATCCAGCATCCGTATAACAGCGCCGCAGCAGAAGCAGCAGCCGCACAGCACACAACTAGTAATGAACAACTAACGATCACCAGCAAAAGAAGATAAGAAAGAGAGAGAGCAAATTTAACCATAGATGCACAGGAAATTACTCCAATTTACCTAGTAGTCACTACTACTACTGGTACTTGTCGCTAGAGGCATTGTGTGCTCGCCCGGGCAACCATCACATGCGAGTGAGTAAGCAGCAAGTGATGGCCAACAGCCATCTGCCCCAGTTCTTTTGTTTCTAAAGTCCAAGGGGCCGGCCGGACGTTCTTGAGATTGTTCAGACATTACCATCATGACCATGACACTTAGCATAACTAATTAATACTGGATAGAAATTCCTGCTCTACCAGTAGTGCAACAGCAACAAATTAATTGGCAGATGTCATGGAAGTACTTCCTCCGTCCCAAAATAAATGTAGCCGTGAAGTTCAAATTTGAACTGCATGGCTACGCTTATTTTGGAATGAAGGGAGTATATGCGTAAGAGATATCAGACCAACCAATGATCCATTGCAACGTAATGCTGCTCATAATGGGACTGCAACTCTATGTTAGTAATACGACAGGACGGCTCGACGCTGATTTGAAACTTCTGAAAGCAGTTCATTTCTGTTTTAATTAGGAGGCAAGTGGATCAATCAATTGCTTATGTATGGTACTGTTAGTTTGTTAACAATGATATTGTATTTAGCATGATATCCTATCAGATAATCATTATCTAAAAAAAATTCTATCGATGAAGTCCATATACAATCAGAGGAAGACACATCAGCATAGCAATTTGCACTATAAAGACCTGTTCTACGTAGGACACTCATCAAAGACCAACAGGAATGAAAAATCAGTTCTAGAAATCGTGAATCTACTAGCGCTAATTGAAGAATTTTGAAAGCTCGAACGAATCAAAAGTCAGTTCAATAATGCAGAGTCAAGTTTACCCGATGTATGGAAGTGACAAAAAAAAACTCATGCATTGGGTCTTGTTGAACGTACGCAGATAGTGCAAACGAACAAGCAAGAAATTGACCAAAGCTTATGCATGAGCTCTACACCTGGCTAACCTGATCCCTATCTTGGATGGTTATGCTTCTATGGTTCAGATAAAGCCAGGGACATGAGAAGTCATAACAATGGAAAATGCTACCTACTCCCTCCGTCCAAAAAAAGCCAATCTAGGAGGAGATGTGACCCCTCCTAGTATAACGAATCTGGATAAAGAGCTATCCAAATTCATTGTGACCTCTCCTAGGTTGTTTTTTTGGGGACGGAGGGAGTACAACAAAACTACTAGACTGCAGATGGATCTTGCAGGTCGATTCACACCAAGAATGTTCAAACGCACTACTGGTATTATTTATTGGGCGGCTCTTGTCTTGGCAACACCCAAAACGAAATAGTCACCGAACAACGGCCCTAATCTAGATAAGAATTTTAGTAGCTATTTGAATACAAATTACAGAGACCAACATTTTTTTAACTATGCATAGTTTCAGTATGCAACTTATACACAGTCAATGCAGTCAACCATATACTTATAGGGCTAGTTGAATAGGCCAACATTTTGTTTAGAAAATAAGCATCAAAATGCAGTAATCTGGAATTCTACATTCAATTTGTGAATCTTAAAACAAATATACAAACAGACTTCATTCATGCTTGTGCTTAAAAGTCTGCATACGTATTATGAAAAAAACATTGCAATCAAGACTCATATATAGCACAACAATTAGTAATCAATCTCAAATGTTTGACAAGAGAAGTGCAGATCAACTGGCTATTAATTCTGCATGTCAAATTGCAAAGCAAACAGAATGTTACCTTTAACGTGACCATGACACAGCATCGATCTCATTCCTAGCAGACTTGTATAACTCAAGCCTTTTAAAGCACTGCTGCCTTCGCTCCATCAGAGCAGGATCCTCATCAAGGAGTTGCGCAAGCTGCTTAGCCTACAAAGCAAAATGGTCATTGGGAGGACTGAATGAGTTAGCTTGTTACAAAACGAACTAAGTAACTCACATCTTTCCTGCCCACTTGGGTATAGAAATAATTAAGCAAGGAACGCTTAGCTTCCCGGACTTGACAATGAACAACAGCTTTGGGGATAGTATTCTTCAATGTATCAGATACCATGCCAATGTATGAGGACACATTTGAAGCAATCCTCCTAAAGTGCACATCAGCATAACGATCAACAGAAGGAGTGGAAGGGTTCCCAGTTCCAGTCTTGTCCACTTCCTGTGGAAGCTTGCGGAAGAACTCCACTGTCAAGTATGCTGACTCCATATCAACCAGTCGTACAGAGGTTTTACGTCCATCTTCACGGAATCTCTCTAGGGCATGAAAGCATGCAGCAGCAAGCTCCGCTTGAAGAGTGGGAAACCTTTTCAATTCCTAACGATATATTAACATTTTTTGAAGAAAGAATTACTACATAGTAACAGGTGAGGAAAGTACAATGATGATTTGGTATGGATGTGCAAAATAGCCAACCTGAGTCTCACCGATGGATTTCCTTACCAGCTCCTTCAAAACATAATGCACCTGCAACAATGGTAAAAGAGATTTCAGAATAAATGAAATATCGAAGTAGGCAACTGCAGTCCACAGGAGGAAGATTCTTAGTATATTACAGCATCTACAGAAGCTTCAGCTGGCCCTCTAAAATAATTGAGAGCAGACTCAATCAGTCGGCGGTACCCTTGCTCAGGAGCAATTAAATGAGGTTGATAACCATCAGCTTCTGAGATAACTCGCTTAACATTTTGCAGAGAGAGGTAGCGGTCAAATGGAAGCTTCCGCAGAGCAGAAGGGAGTTGGTTATCAAAGACACCATAAATTCGATCACCTCCAGGACGTCTGCGATTTGTATGCCAGCATTTCAGATCTCTAAAGCAAACATTGCATGGACACATAATGCAGGTAATAAAGAAGCCTAATAGCACATATGATATTTACCCTCCATCAAGATGTTCTCTAAATATTTTCTCAAATGCACGGCAAAGCTCCAACACGAGGTATAGTTGAGCCTGCAAAAGCACATAAATTATGTTGCTTTGTCCACTTGACTACAATGCAATTTACCATAAGGTTCAGTAGGTTACCCCAGCATCAGATGCAATAGGTCTACCGATGTGATCCATCTCAGATTCAAGTTCATCAATAGTTTTGTTGATCAGAGATGTTATGCTTGGAATCCGTGCCCTGATCACAGCCTCTAAGTGCTAAGAGGTGGAAACAGCAATGCACAGTTAACACTAATAATTTAAAAATAATAATAAAAAAAGAAAACACCAAATGGGTTTTCCAGAACCTGTGAAAGAAGTTTGGCAAGATATTCTGAACCCATCCTGCTTGATAAATGAGAATATTCAGGACTAGAAGCAAAGAACTCCTGTTCTTTTCGCCTGGCAATAATCATATCAATATTCTTATT
Organism: Oryza punctata; assembly: GCA_000573905.2. Classification (NCBI taxonomy): domain Eukaryota; kingdom Viridiplantae; phylum Streptophyta; class Magnoliopsida; order Poales; family Poaceae; genus Oryza; species Oryza punctata. The sequence goes on from CM002497.2 coordinate 27,261,101, forward strand.
GATATCTGCTTGTGAACGATTAACAATCCCGACCCATGGATGCTGCAGTCTGTAAGATCTTCCTTCGAGAACCTTAATGAGAAGAACAAATATTGGGACGATTAAAATTTACATAACCCAAATTGCAAACAAAGTAAAGTAGTAAAGAGAAACATACATCAAGTGCATTTGTTCCCTTGTCCATCAAATCAAGCTTAGTCAACACACCAAATGTCCTTTCACCTGAACATAGATGATTCCGCATGTAAGAAATTAGGATGGAATTGTCTCAGATTCTCCATGTGCAGAACATACTAATATGATCTAGTTTTAGAATATGAGACTAGAAGTCTAGAACCAGCAATCTAAGCCACTGGTTTCAATTTACATGTCTAACATCAACCATCAAAAGATACTGAGGATTCCAGGGGGCTCTCTCAATTAATCCACTTTACTCTTGTATGGTTGCCTACCCTCCCAAAATCCTACTTAGCAATGTACTTGGTATATATAGACCACTTCAAGTTGATCTAGTGGCTCAGATTTTACTTCTCATTCTCCTATTTTAAGGCTACTCCCTAGTTCATACCATATAATCCCTCTAGCAATTACAAGCAATCCAGGCATCTAAATAATGTGAATATTTTGGACAGATGTGAAGAAGAAATGTGTAATACTAATGGTTGTCACATTTTCATGGTGTACAATTGGTAGGCAACAGGATCTTCATTTATAAACTGGTTGGGAGCAGAGTTGTCTAAAATTAGTAGCAACTGGCAAAGTAAATTCCCTGCTACATAATCCATGGTTACTAGTCCTTTATGGAATTATCAACTAGAGCAAGTGAACAGCTATCTCAAACCTCGGGAGATGGCCAGCACATGAGATAAACTGAAATACAAATGAGGTTTCTCCAAAAACAAGAATATGTCACTATTTTGCTTGTCTACCACCCAATATCCAGATATATTTTAAGCAGATGGACCTAGCAAAGATTATCTAAGGCATATAAAATAAAAAAATAGAATCATTCATCGCCACAATTGACAGCAAAGCACCATATCGACAGTTAAAAAAATCCTAGTAAAGTGTAAAACTTTGATTCATACCAGTCGGATCAACATCTCGAGCAAGCTTAATGGCATCAGATGTTGCTATATCTTGATTGGCAGGAGATATAGCAAGTATGATGCAGTTTGGCTACAAAAGGAAATATAAAAATGTCACTGCATAGGGTACACACAAATGCACACTTCATAGTCTCCTGCAATGTTGTTAAGGTATGGTCATCTTGGTGCTTTAGTTTGCAGTATAACTTAATGCAACATACAAACCAAAGCACTAGTGAATATAGGAATTAAATTCAACAAAGGAAAGGCACAATACAAACAGCCCCATATATGTACATCCGTTGGATGTAGAGGGTGGGTTTAATCCATTTTCTAAAAAAAACAGCCCTATATTGGAGTATTTTTGTCTAACCCTGGAAAAAATATTACAGCCAAGTAGCCCACTTGGAAAAGAATGGCTGTAAGAAGTATGCTATAAACAGGCAGGTCCAAGGAACTTGCTTACATTTTTTAAAAAACTTTGTAGAAGGCATCCAGGCAAACAATGTTAAATGCTAATGAGACCGTGAGACATGCAAACGGTACGTGAATCTATCAGTCAGTATTAACTGCTAATGAGACTGAAATATAGGTGTGGAAGACCAATCAAGCTAGAACTGTATAAGTGAATATTGATACAAGGAAGTATTGCACCCTTATTTTAACAGCCCAGAGATGTAATAAGTCAAGTGGCACCGAATTTATTTTTAAGGCACACCGAATAAATCATAAAATGCAAAAATACCCAGTGACAGTACTTTAATATGAACGTGTGGGCCTATATTCTATACTGAAGTAATATACCTTATCAACATATGAGCGCACCATATTTTCGATATCCTGGACAATGCTTTCAGGCTGTCCTTCTGAAAGGCAATGTAGTCAGTGAAAATTCTCTGGTTAACATTGCTTAAGTCCAAGTAAGTTTAAGCATGAAAATCGGTACAAATTTCCATACCTACTGCAACTTTAGTTAGACCCGGCAGATCAATCAATGTCAAGTTGACCACTGCAATAGTTCATTGAATAGAGTTATGTTAAGTTAAGAATTCTGGAGTTACATGAAGCTACGATGTACTGCATATAAGTAAAGTCTATGCCTGTGTGAGAAAAGAAGGAAATTAAAGGTTGCACAAGTATTGTTGTCAATTGTCAAACAGAAAACACAGTCTTATTTATATAAGATGAAACTGGAAAAATAAAATCTGACAAGTAAAAACAGTTGAGATCCTTCATTAAAAAAAAAAAAGCAGCATAAGTCAAGCAAAGGGTGTGAGTACCATGTGGTGAGTAAATGCTGAGATGAATTGGAACAGGTGATATTTGTTTAGTCTTCCCTGTCAGCCTATCAGTTTCATCTTGAATTTCCTTCCGCACAAGAGCTGCAGAAAACAAATATCACCATTCACCAGCATGTTTGTAATAACTATCTGTTCAACTCCAGTCATTTCCAAAGTACCAAGACGCTGAAACCACACGGAATTCATTACAAGCAGATGTATTGATCAAATAAAGTAAAGTAATTTTAATATGTCTACAGCCCTAGTAATGACAACAGATTGCTCCTCCCGATCTGCTTCTCTCGTGACAATGTATTGATCATTTAAGCGAAAGTTAATTAGATGCGAGAACCACTATGGAGCATTACCTAGGAACTGTTATCCCTGTGTAGCTGAAAAATTACTGCCGAATTTTGTCAGTAAACAGTAGAATCACATATGTAGCAGTGTAGAACCCTCCAAATCTCGTTTGTAGCAGTGTAGAAACCGAACAATACAGCATCTGCTAATTGCAGGGTTAATTACACTAAACATGGGCAATTGTGCATTTCATTATAGCAATTTGCCTATGGCCACTGAGTAAACCAGTTCAAAGCATAAAACCATAACCCCCACCCCCCCCCCCCCCCCCCCCCCCACTGAACGCGCTCATGCGCTTAGAGACTTTGAGAGTGAGTGAGAGCACTCACCAAAATCGGTGAAACGGCGCTTGGGCATATGCAGGAACTCAGCGTACTCCTGCACCCCGTCCTCCGTCTTGTGTAGCTGCAGAACCAGCGGCCTTCTCGTCACGATCCCTGCGATCGAAGCACAAACCTCGTGGCCGTAAAAAATCACATGGGTACTCGAAAAATTGGATATAAGCGCAGAATCCCCCATCATACCTGAGCCTCGAGGCAGGAAATCGCGACCAACGATGCTCTCCAGCACCGATGACTTGCCGGAACTCTGCACGCACGCAACCGGCGCAAATAAAACCGAGCGTTCACCTCCGAAATTGAGCAACGACGCGAAACCCTAGGTGAGGAGCAGAGGCGATATGGGCCGGGGGCGCACCTGACCGCCGACGACGGCGACGGAAGGGAGCGACTCCCACAGGGTGGGGAGTGAGGTGGTGGCGTCGCCGCCGCCGTGGTCCCCAAGGACGGTGCAGGCGCGCTGGATGCGGTTCACGAGCACGATCACGTTCTCCATCGTCGTCATCTACGGCGAGGCGGAGGGAGGCGCCGCGCAGCGCCCGGACGAGGAGCGGAGCGGGAGCGGAAGGTTCTAGAAGGAGGCGGAAGGTTAGAGAGGGAGAGAACGCGCTGTGTGGGCGAAGCAAAGCAGCGGAGGGAGCAGAGAGAGGTGTCACTGTCGCGGCGGCATCGGATAGGGACGAGTTCACCGAAATTCGAAATTCAAATATTCGTTTTACTTATCGGACGAATTCGAATTTCAAAATTATTCTAGTGTATTTCAGTATACTCCTTAAGTATTTTTTTACTCCTTAAGAATTTTGTAACAGATCCAAAGCAAAATGCAAGTGTTTTTTTAAGCAAGTTAAGTGTTACGGGTTTGTTGTTACAAGGTAAAAGGGTAGTTTAGGAATCAAAGGGTAAAGGGTAGACAAGGGTACGGATGGGCGTGGTTGGCGATTTGACCTACTCCCTCTGTCCAAAAAATAACCTAAATAAGGATGTAACTCCACTTAAGATAACGAATCTGGATAAAAGGGGTGAAGTCACATCATCGTCTAGGTTGATTTTTTTTACGGAGGAAGTAGAGTTCTAGACTCATTCAGGGTTTACCAAACTATTTAGACTGCGTTCTTTGTGTTCGGTTGGGAACTAAACCTCCTAACACGCAAAACGGAGCGACTCATTAGCGCATGATTAATTAAGTATTTGCTATTTTTTTGAAAAATGGATTAATATGATTTTTTTAAGCAAATTTTGTATAGAAACTTCTTGCAAAAAACACACCGTTTAGCAGTTTGAAAAGCGTGCGCGTGAAAAAAGAGAGTGGTGAGTTGGAAAGTAGGAGGAAAAACACACCCTTAGGTGGGGTTACCACCACCCATGGTTTGGTTGTTATCGTGAAAATCGTGCGGTTACCGTGAAGTATACGGTGGTTTCAAGGACTAGAAATGTTACTGCACGTGATAACCGTAACTCGTTCCATGCAACTGTTAATGCCAAAATTTGGTAAGATTCTTAGTGGATTCGGTCAAGGAAAGAGGTCAATCAAATGATAAAAAATTATCTAGAAAAGATCAAGTTTAATAAGGAATCATGAAGACCACGACATGACAGTTTAAATCTATCTATTAATTAGGTAGTGTTTAGTAGTTTTCCTCTTATCTTTAAGAAGTGTTTATATAGTGTCCTATCATGACTTTTATCTTTCCTTTTATCTTTAGGAAATATGTGTCGTGTACGATATGGACTAGTATCTATCCTTGGATATAAATATGTACACATGGAGTTTATTGTAATCTATCTCTTGATCAATACAATTACTCTTGGCGTATCACCACTCTTTTTTCCGAGGTTTTTACTTATCAACCGGTGAAACTTGGCACCTAACGCGGGGCTGCATCAGCTTTCGATCTCCAGCGAAGCGGTAAGTCCTATATTCCGCCAGCCTTGACAATTGTATTGGCTACATTGGTGTTGTTCAAGGCTACATCACTTCGACCTCTTGGATCGCTCTGATTCGGTTGGTATATTTACCTACCTATTTATCATATATCTTAGTTAATCTAAGTCGATTATTCAATTTACTTATATCAGTCAGATCTTTTATAGGGTTTTGACGGTATCGGCTAAATTGTTTTGTCGATCTAAATGAGCTAAGGTATCCACCACCCTGAAAATTAGTCAAAAACTTGATTGTTTAGACTTTATGCTTCTTTGCATACTTTACGATGCATCATCCCTAGCAATGCTTAGAATCATAAAGGCTATCATGTCTTTGATTATAATAAGGGTTTCATTGAGGTTTCAGCCGATGAGTTATATAGACGTTACATCGGCTTATAAGGATTACATACAAGTTGAATTTAGCTAATCGTAACAAAGATTTTCACTGTTTATCTAATCATTTGGATTTGATGATATCGGGACACCAGCCGATGTATGCTTAACCTTCGGATCAAACAATTGTGCTATCATATTACTATTAGGTGATTAGTTTCTATTGGATTATATTATTGTTTCATTACATTATCATAAGCCGATTGTTCAAACCCTATCGACATCGGTTGGTATTGCTCTATCGGCTTATTAGCTGTTCGGCTCTTTGGTGATCGAAATATTTAACTATCTTGTCAGTTGCAGAATCAAACTGATTGGCACGCCACATTTAATCAATATTTTAGACCTGCACTAGAGCTAAGCAAAACTCCTAGGCTGTTGTGTTCGTCGACTTAGTTCGCGCCAACACAGATCTGGTACCATCTGTTGAGCGCGGATTTTTCGTCAACAGCGACCCACCTCATCTACAATGGTGTCAAAGGGTTGGCCCACCAGATCCCATTGGGTAAAATGGGTCAACCAATATAAAGATCAAATTCTGCTAGCTTTTAGAAGACACAAAACTTGTGGAATAAATTGCATACCTTTAATTACTAGTACTAGTGTTATATAATTGGCAAATGACAAATAAGTATAGTTATTGTTATTTCCTCTTCTCTTATTAAGTCACATCACCTCAATTATTTATAGTCTTAGATCATTGATCTAGTCCAAATTAACTTCTTCATTTTATTTTCTTATGAATTCATACCACCTTAGTTTTTTTTGGATAATTGATCTATATCATCTCTCATATTTTCCTTCTCACGTTGAGCAAAATCACCTTAATTTTGCTTTTAAATGAACAATCTATATATGTTTTAAATTGTTGTAAACCAAATCATCTTAATTGTTTATAATTTTTTAAATGGTTAATATATCATTTATCTATTTTATATATTATTTATATAATTATCATAAAACTTTCTGAAAGGGTCACTTGAGCCTAGAGGGGGTGAATAAGCTACTTAACATTAAACAACGGAAACTAAAAACAAAAACTAGGTCGGATAGTCTGATCCACAGTCGAACTATCCAATCTGATCAGATAGTCCGATGTTGAATCAGACTGTCTGACACAAGAGGAATGCAAGAACCTCAAATCTGCGATACTAGCAAGTGTATACGCACAGGCAAAGACTAGGCTATAGAGACACAACAAGGCAATTAGTAGAGGAGAGAGGAGAGCGAATATCACCGAGATTTCTTGCCGAAGTAATTCCCGGAGTTCAAATCCTTGAGGGGATTCTACTCTCCGTTGAGGAGCTCACAAAGAGCCGAGTCTTTGCCAACCCTTTCCTCAAGAGGTTGCACAAAGCACTCATCCTTCCACTAGAGGTATCTATTCCCTTTCGGAGGCGAGATCCGGCCTTCACAAACTTCTCTTGGCTCACCACAAGTAGATCGGTGGCTCAGGAGCGACGCCTAGCTATCTAGGAGTCCTCAACCTCTAAGAGTAACAAATACCACACAACTCTTAGAACAACCCTAGTGCTCAAGATCGAGTGAAATGCACACTAGACCCTCAACCACCAAATCCACAACCACCAAGATTCACCACACAAAGAACGAGGAGGGATTTGAGAGAGGGAGAAAGAGCTCAAAAATCCAAAAGCATGTAAGCACCAAGCTCAACCCAAAGTGAATGAGAATGAATGAGTTAGGTAACCCTAGAACAGGATTAGGTGGGGGGTATTTATAGATCCCCAAAAAGTGGCCGTTGGGAGAGAATCTTTTCATTCCACCTCGGATAGTCCGAGATGATATCGGATGGTCCGATGTTTTTGACCCCAAGCAAGCTAGAGACAGAGAGCAAAGTTCTGAAGAATTTCGGATTGTCTGATCAATCGGATAGTCCGAAGTCATGTCGGATAGTCCGATATTTTTGAACCAAAAACTTCATCCTCTCACAGAGACTCAAGTTCCATTGAACTTCAGAGTTTCTGATTCATCGGATAGTCCGACAGGTACTTAGAAGAAATTCACTCAAGAAGAATAAAAATCAGTTCAAGACAGAGAATGAAGTTCCGTGAAATTTCGGATAGTCCGACTTCACATCGGATAGTCCGACAGGAAAAATTCAGCAGCACTTAAAGAAAAGGATTTTGAGCACTAGTGTTGTACCAATCATATGCATGTGGTATCCCTCTTAATAGTACGGCATCCTAAACACGAGAACACAAGAGATAAAGGTTCACAACATAATTACCACAAATGTGACACCGTTAAGCTCTTAATCAAGGTTCCATTCTTTTTCATCCTTGCATCCACTTCAACAAAACATCAGTGTACATCTATTTGTGTTGTCATTAACACCAAAACAAATTAGGGGTCCTAGATGCACTTTCACTTTCATCTATTTTTCTACCGAGCTACTCCCTGTCAAAAAAAACTATCGTTGTACTAGGTTATCGTTACCTAGATTGTTTTTTTGACAGAGGGAGTATGCCCCAACAACGTCCTTCACCCAGCCGTGATAGTAAGGGCACACAAACTGTTTTTTGGCCAATTGCATATTTACCACTAGTTTCAACCAGTATTTTGGATCAACCACTAAAAAAGTATATTGCATATTTGCCAAAAATAGTTGGAACCCAGCCTACCTATCATTAAACTGACAGCTTGAACTACTCAAAGCCTAAGTAAACTAGAGGAAGCTATTTTGATAGTCCAAAAAACTTCTGGTTCATATAGTGCAGCACCTAACAAACTTTTTCTATTAAAGTAATTGCTGTAGGATAAAAGTTTTTGTGTACCAGAGATTACAATATATACCAAACTAACATCATATCTAACCAAAGTACTTAGGCTTGGTCTGTGTAATATCGTTTCTGAGTTTTTTCTTTATCATATTGCAGGGTAAGGAGAGAGTTCTAATATAAGATTGGGATGTACACCATGGTGATGGACGGAAGACATCTTTTACGATGACAAAAGGGTATTATTTTTTTCATTGCATAGGTATGGAGCTATAAATTTCACTAATACCTATGATCTTAGTTCATCAGTATGCTGTTATTTACAGATTTCTATTTGTAGCGGTGAGGATGTGTTTTTTCCTAGCTCAGTGTATGTTTGGAGTACTGGAAAGGAAGGTGGTATTGGATACAATGTGAATGAATGTTGGACGTACCAAAATATATGTGAATGAGTGTTGGACGCACCAAAATATAAGAGATGCAGATTATATTGTTGTTTGGAACTATGTACTGCTGCCACTTATCAATGAACTTAGGCTGTAGTATTTTAATTATTGATGGAAATAATCGTATTGTTTCTAAAATGTCATGCCTATAATTATAAATTTTGGAATCTATCTTTTAACTAGGAGACAAGGAGGCAGTGGGGCATATCTGTCTCAAATGTTTTCAAGTTATAAAGTTTAGTCGAGTTGCCTTGGCACCGACTAGCTGATAAGTCCTGACTAGTTTGCCTAATGCCTAGTTTGCTTGCTATCTAGCTATCTTTACCTCATTGTAAATCTAACTAGAGAATGGGGCGCACCAATTGCGCTCCTCCTAGACATAGCTTAATATAATTTCTACTTTCTGTTGTGGCTAATGGAAAGAAGAAAGAAAATTATTAGACATAACTTAATAGATTGTTTGAGTGATAGACCATTCAGGCAGTCTTTAGATGCCATGTTTATAACAAAATTTATAGCTCACAAAATTTATAGCTCAAAGTGCACTTGTAGACCGTAAACAAGTGACACAAATCTGATGGATGAAGGGATAATAGTATTAGTTGGTGGGATATTCACAAAATGTATATGACCACTTAAAAGCGCTTCTTGCACACTGGAAGTGTTGTAGTTCCAGATGATCCAGCCATGGCCATCACTTGTCAGGCAAGGGAAACACAAGGCAACATCAGCTTCAGTTTCAGCAGCCAAACAATCTTCAGACTCTAGCTGGTTTCCGCTCTTGTAATGAGCCACAGTGCTGGTGCTCATCTCATCTGCCTGTATTGAAAGACTTTCTAACTGGAGCAAGTAATTGATCAACATACCCTACAAGATTAACTGAGTAAAGGATTAGATTAAGCATCAGGATTAATTACTGAACAAGCTGGATTAATCATGCAGGTGTGTGCACTAAAAGTATACTGTTACATGATGTTTTCAGACTATTTTCTGCTTCAGAGCTGCCCTGCTTGTCTGATGTCTCAACTTCTTCCAGCTGATTCGAATTCTGGACTTTTGGCATGTCTTGACAGAACATTTTGGCTCACTTTCATATGGAACAAACAATGGGATCAAATAACTTTGCAAGGAAAAAGTATATTGCATTGATTTGTGTCAATAAACGTCGATCGGTAGGATTTTCTTCCGACCAAATAAGCTGTAACCGAATAAGTAAAATGGTAGTACAATTGATACCCATTTTCGCATATCTGAAATCGCATGTTTTAACGTGGTGCAGAGCCACCTTCCAAAGCTGACTGAACATGATAACAAGCTAAACAATCCCAAGCTAATCAAGCAGATATCATCAACACATAATTAGAGATTAATTTCCTCAAAATATAATTAGAGATTAATTGAATTAATTAATTTACCATCTTGAGCATTTCAGGGTCCGTTGCCATGCAAGCTTAGAAATTCCTGCACGTTGCTGACATGTTCAGATTCCAACATCTTATGGATATGTCCATCGTTGCAAATGTTCTTCAGCCCCTACACCTCATTAGTTGGCTTTGGAGGGAAATGCTTCTTGTATGCTGTCAAATCAAGAGTAAAAAAAATCCAATATAACCATAAAGCTCTGAAAAAACTGAGATGAAAAACAACAACATTGCTGACAAAATACAAATTCAGAGCAGCTAGAGACCCATATTCTCTTCGGTACTCTTTCACCATGAAGCTCTCGCTCATCACTGTCATAAATCCTCACCTCGTGACCGCCACTGTGGCACACCAATACTGAACCTCCTACGTGCTCTTGATCAAGCTTGAGTTGTCAATGAACACCACGTCTTGATCAAGCTTAAGTTACCAATAACACCACGTCATCGATAATGGTGATAGCATGATCAGCCGCCACGAGCAGTGGCCTCCTGCCTTGTCCTTCCCTCACCACTGCACCCGTTAAGTTGTCGCTGCTCTATCCCTCCTGATCTCACTGCTATCTCACCAAAGCTGTAATGTCAGCATACGATCTCGGTAAAAAATAATTGAGATAATAGTCAATTTCACGTAAACAACGATAATTCTAACCAATCAAGCAAGCTAGACACAAAGGTAACAACAATTATTTTTCTAAAGCAAATTCGAATTACTGCATCAGCGAGGAGAGAGGGTGTTCAGACCGACTCCACGAGGTGGGTCCCACTTGCCAGCCGCATGGTTCACCGTGGAGCCGAGCGCACGAGGGCGGCTCACGGCGCACCAGCGCACAGGCACGGCCGGGCAGGAGTGGCCCCCGAGCCCGGTGGCTCGCCGGCGACGGCCGACGGCGCGGCGGCGGTGAGGGAGAGACGGTGGAGAGCTTCGGGTCGTCGGCGTCGTCGGCGTTCCCGTGGTCCTCGTACTTGACGGAGGGGTGGACGGGGAAGAGGAGGAAGAGGCGAAGCCGTCGGTGGTGTCGCCGGAGTCCGAGGAGGTCCTGACCGCCGGCGAGGGGCGGCCGGATTCGCGCAACGGCGGCGGCGCAAGAAGAGAGCGGCGCGGCGGCCGGGGAGAGGGAGCCGGAGCAGCGGCGAGCTTGGCATTCGGGGGAGGGGTTAGAAGACGATCCGTTATGGGTGCGTGGCGTCGGTCTTGCTCTTGCCGATAAAAATGCTCTCTTTTCGTTGTCCTGGTGTGACGCAGATAAGATCACAGCTAGTCCAAGCATATAACCCAAGAAGCAGAGAACAATCTTTTTCCTGCTCCTCAAATTAGCTGTGCTCCAGAATCCGATTCCTTTTTGGCGTTTTTTTTGGTATATATATGCAGACTCCGATTCGGACTATGTTATGTTACGTTCCGTTAATAAATATATGTGTGCTATGCAATCTCGAGTTAAGCTTTGATTGCTGCATCTGCATGTACAACGACACCATGGCCGTGAAGACGAGGAGCAAGAAGAGGAAGAGGACGCCTGCAGCAGCTAGTGTTCCTTATCTGCCGGAGGAGATGGTGGTGGAGATTCTGGCTCGGCTGCCCGTCAAGTCCCTGCTACGGTTCAAGTGTGTGTGCAGAGGGTGGCGTGCAATCATCTCCGAGCCTTCCTTCATCCGTGCGCATCTCCGGTGCTCGGTTTCCAGACGGCAGCAGGAGCCATCCATCCTCATCAGCCCCCACTTCAGCCATGACCAGCCGACCAAATTCTCCACCCACATCAGCTTCTACCAGTGGGAGCAAGGAGGTCCCTCCTCCCTTGCGAGGTTCATGGATGCCAGGGACTTCCCTGTTGGCCGCGAGTTCAGCATAGTCAGCTACTTCACCCACTGCGATGGCCTAGTGCTCGCCCCCACTGACACCAAGCTCTACCTCTTCAACCCGGCAACAAGAGAAGCGATCACGTTGCCTGACGGCCACGGCAACAACCATGCTGCAGGGCTGGGGCTGGATCCTAGTACCGGCAAGTACAAGGTGGTTCGGTCCTTCTACCGCTCCTCCATGGATCCTCCCATCTCCATGGGGATGGAGGTGTTCGACGTCGGCGAACCCGGCGCGCGCTGGAGGGAGACCGCCACTGATCCTCCACACCCCATCACTAGATGGCGAACCGCGCTTACCGTCGACGGTGGCTACCTGTGCTGGTTCATGGACAGGCTCCGCTACCCTGATGCTCCTCGGGGACTCCTCCGCTTTAGCCTACAAGACGAGGCGTTCACCGTCACCCGTCTCCCGGATTCGCTGGACCCGGCGTTCGACGAGGTCTTGCCGTACGTGCTGCACGGGGAGCTATGCGTCACACATATAACGGACGACCACACTGCGGTGTTCATCTGGACACTGTCATCCATGGACGACGATGCCCACCTCGACTACGGGCCATGGGAGCTGCGATATTGCATCTGTGTCACCGCCCTTTGCCATCCGATGGGGGTTCTTCCTGATGGAGGGATTTTATTGTGGGCATGTCGCACTGTTCATCGCTACGACTTCTCAGCTGGGCTCACTCCGGTGTGTAACTTGGATCGCCTCAGGTATCAGGGTGGTAGGCCAGCAAGATGGAAGAATGTCTTCGACTTCACCTTGATGTCCTACACCGAGTCTCTCGTTTCAATTACTGCTGCTTAGCTTCTTCTTCGGTCTTACTTTTCATCCCATCAGAATCAGAATCAGTTTGTACTGCATGTATTCCCCCCTCTATTTATCACTACATTACTCCTGCAAATGACAAGGCTGTTTATTTGAATGCTCTATTATTAAATTATTTACTCCTTTCGTTTCATAATACGGCGCAATTCTGTGAACTTTGCATTGTTTTAGTTTGATCATTCCTATTTTGTGAACTATGCCTCGTTTCCTGCTTCTGTTCTATAAATCAAAGAGGAGTATGAATATGCAGAAGCATCACCATTTGACATGACAGTGAATGGCATCTTTGGATGAGAAGTTGTTGTCGTCCACCAGATGTGATATCATAAGACAAAATAAAACTAGCGGGCAAATATTTGGAGCTAGTGGGGCATGTATCAAGTCCTGTAAATCCAAAATGTTTTAGGAGATGGTTTGTATTTCTAGCTGATGCACTCCCTAGTTGAAACTAGAACGAAACACCACCATTACCTGCTCAGTTGCATATTTGGAAACCACCACCGCTACTATCGGTGTAAGGTCCACTCTCTCTCCCGGCATGGATTATGCTCGAAAATTACCTCGCCAGCCCAGCAGCCCTGCCTCCTTTGCTTCCTTAAATAAGCTTGTAACCGCATTTTCATAAATTAATCATTTGGGGTTTGCTTCCTTAAATAAGCTTGTAACCGCATTTTCATAAATTAATCATTTGGGGGTACAGATGCTGTTTCATCCACGACGCAAAGGTACAAGTGATGCAGAAGCAAAGGATACAAGGTTCGGATTGCATCGAACGACCACAGATGATGATCCGCGAGCTTAGGCAAGATGCTTGCCTATTCCCCGGATGCAGTGGGAGAGATAGTCGACGAAGCTATACGGTTGCTGCAACATCTCAAGAAAGATCGAGTTGTGGTCGCTGCTTCCATCTGCAAACATTGTAACCGTCGATTTGGTTCATCCGAGTCTTTTCATCACAATCGAATCCCAGGTAGAGAGTATCTGCTGCGATGGGAGGGAAAAGCCATCCTCTTCCTCCTCCTCCTTCCCCGCACGCTCCGCCGCCACCACCGATGGGGAATTCGGCTCGTCGCCGTCGCCGGCGGCCTTCTCATGGGCCGCGTGCTCGATACCATCTAGGCCTCTGTCCACGAAGCCCCTGGTTGGCCCATCTAGCCTTCTGATGGGCCCATGAAGCGTTTTCCATTTTTTTTTCTTTACGCAGCAACGCACGCTCTCCTCGGCTCCTCGCGCCGCCGCCTGCTGGATTCCCCAATTCCGATGCTTCTAGAACCTTCCGAGCCGAGCGCGCCCGCGGCGGCCATGGTGCTGGCCTCCGACGAGTTCGGCTGGTCGTTCTCGTTCATCATCCTCGAGGAGGAGGAGGAGGTGAAGACGCGTCACGCGACTGTGGGGGCTCGACTCGACGCGCAGAAGGCTGGACAATGTTGCCGCCGGCGAGGCCGTGGCGCGCATCCTCCGCTCCTACCTCGGCACCAAGGGAGATGCTCCAGTCCCCGGACGGCGAAGCCACCATTAGTAACCACCTGCTAACCTCCTCTCCTGTCTTCCCTGTTTGGATTACTTCCTGTTGTTGGGTGGGTTGCTTCCAGGGGATCTGGAGTTCTGGACATTGCAACGGTTTGCTTTTGAAGCTTAGTGCCTTTCCTTAGATCAATATGCTTGTTTGATTGTTGATTCGACTGGAATGTTCTGTACAAGGTGTTAAGTGTAGCCCGTCGTTTCTGCAGTTCGGTTAGTTGCTTTGAAGCTTAGTGCCTTTCCTTTAAAGCTTGAAGCTTTTTACTGCCGCACTAGCGAGGGAATGTGCACCCGAAATATTAAGATCTGTTTGATGGATCAATTCTTGTCATACATGTGTCGATTTGGGTATCTGGGTTTGTGGTTTTAGCAGTTGATCGTGGGGTTATGCATGTACTAGTAAGTTACTTATCTGAATTAAAGAGTGTTTCTTCGTACAGTTGTTGACCCATTTACTGATTGAACACCTTTACCTATGAATTGCAGCAAATGTTGGAGCAACGATGCAGGAGGCCTGGAGCAAATGGATGTTGATAACCAGATTGCTAAGCTGATGGTGGAGCTCTCCTGCAATCAAGATTGTGAAATCGGGGATGGTACCACAGCGATGATGGTCATGTTTGGATCACTTCTAGACCAAGCTGAGAAACTGTTACAATATGGTATTCTCCCAAAAGTTTGAGGTCAGTGCTACAAATATAGAACCTCTTTTGTACAGACCTGTACGACAATTGACAATCCTAACCCCAAAGTGGAACAGTTTTCTTGCAGTTTATGATCCATGGCATTTAGCGGCATCATGATGTTTAGATTGTGTTGTTTGTATATTTAATTACCCTGTTCCAATAGGCTGGATTAGTTAGGGAGAAGTAGTTTGGAACCACATAGTATCGGATGCTCTACATTGAACAACGTGCAAATTCCAGAGGAGTGACTATTTTTGTTAGTGGCGGTATGCTGGAATACATATATCTCTGTCTTCATGGTTGAATATGCACATTATCTTGATATGGTTTTTGACTCATGCATTTTTTTGAACTCTACCCCATCATTATCTTCATATGCTTTGTTTGTTCAAGTTTTTTTGGGTACTTTCACCCCATCATTGGTGAATCTAACCAAGACACCTTGTGCTAGCTGTTAGCAGAATTTAGTTGTAGGTGGTTTGAACATTCTGCATTGATTTTGCAGGCAACGAAATGATTATTGAGACCAAGTGAAGTATTCATGATGCTCTTTGTGTGGCAAGGAATCTGATTCGCAAGAACTGTACTGTTTATGGTGGTGGCTCAGCTCAGATATCATGCTCAGTTGCTGTTAAAACTGCAACAGATCAACAGCCTGGAGTTGACCAAGTACTGACATTGGACATTTAAGTTACAAAATGAATGCAATGTCTGCCTTTCTTCTGATTGTGGCTGCGTACCTGGAGTATACTATCATTATCTGATGCCTGAAAACTGTGCGTGCAGATCTCCCTGCACACGTCTCTCCCACACGTCGCTCATGCCATTTGAGGTGCGTTGGATGGGATTCCACTAGCCCTAGCTGAAAACAGTGGTTTGCCCCCTTTTGATACGTTGACTGCAGTAAATCCTCAGCAAGTGAAGTTTTTTTTGGTAATCCTTTAACTTTATTCTGTTGCTTTAGTTATAGACTTATAGTTGACAGTAATTGACTACATTTAGTCTGATTAGGTCGCCCCACTCCTAGTATGTTTTGGGCTCATAAAAAATGCTTCATATGCCATCAACTCAACCAGCACATACGCCTACCATCTGTTAGTTAATCTGGTGGATGCAAGAAAATATATAGAATTCTATATAATAGAGAATCCTCTAGTTATAGGATGATATGCTAAGGAACCTAGGTTCTTTCTATTATATAGCATCCTTGCGCATCAGTTATTTTGAAGCATTGTGTAGTACTTTGGGTAATTTCCCAGCCTCCTGAACTACCTTTGCAAGATAGCAATCCTCATCATGGTATTGACTGCAATTGCGTTCGAACAAACGGCATCAGAGAACAAAACAAGCAGCAGCAGATCGTGCTGACAACTCAGGTGGTGAAGATGATTCTCAAGATTGATAACGTTATCACGCCGTCTGACTGCTGAATACTGATGACAAGCTGGCCAGCTGGTGGTCCATTATTTCTTCCTTGTCTAACATAACAAGTCCCATATGAATTAGAGTAACTTTTTGGATGGAGAAGGACCTTTTGTTGTATTCTTTTCATATGATGGATGCTAGTGGGCTGCTTAGTGCCATACTCTTACTGGTGAGCTGAAGTTAGGAACATTGCTCTGTTTTGCTTGTTTGTAATATTTTCTCTTCTCTTAGCGAGGAAGAAATGGTTATCATAATGAGGAAGGTTTGCTTATCTGGAGAACATGGAAAGTGATGTTTAATGAAATTATAATTTTATATTATACAGTTGTTTATGTTTTACCTGTATATTAAGAACTCACATCACATACATTGCATGTACAGGGGTGATGCAACATGGTAAGAAAAGCAAGGCCATTTTTCCTGGCTCTAATTAATCAGCATTTGGTGTGCTTGAGCTTTCGATCGGACAGCATGCTCTCGATGGAAGCCTTCCAGACCTTGCAGTTCATCTGGTTGTCCAGCAGCAGCTGCACCATCCCTGCTTCCGTGCTCAGCGCCACGGGGAAGATCTTCCGACAATCCACCACCGCCTCGCCACCGCCCGAGACTGCCAACACCTCATCTGGACCAAAGCACAAACAACAGGGTTCAGGCATCATCACCGACAAGCAGAACGAAGATCAATACACTAGTGGCAAGCAGTTCAGCTGGTTCATGCAGGTAAATTTTGTTAATTATTACAGTGCTGGTATGTTGTGAATGCTCCATGCAGGCGCTTCTTCCCCAGCCTCAGAGCCACCGTGCTGCGCTCCGGGAAGACGGCCACCGTCCTCAGCCGCAACCTTCCTGTAATGCCACCCAGACACCCCAATATCATATTATCATTAGATTGCTTGCTGCACCATGCTCAATGCTAGATCCTAGGAGCTAGTACTATCTTGTTTCTTTATAACAGATAAAATATCTTAGGAGTACTATATATCTTCATTTTTAAGAAACAAAATCTCTTAGAAGTACTATCTTTCTTTTTAATATTTTGGGGAAGGAAATATAATCTCTTAGGACATAGGAGTAGTACTATCTTAGGCTGTGTTCTTCATCCCCTTTTCCCAACTCACCTCTCTCGTTTTCCGCGCGCACGCTTTTCAAACTGCTAAACGGTGTGTTTTTTGCAAAAAATTTCTATACAAAAGTTGTTTAAAAAAATCAAATTAATCCATTTTTGAAAAAAAATTAAATAATACTTAATTAATCACGCGCTAATGAATCGCTCCGTTTTCCGCGTTTACTGTTGCGGGTTGGGAACTCTACCAGCGAACGCAGCCTTAGTACTCCTCATAGTCAGAGTCTTAGTACTTTGTACTAGTGCATATCAATGTAGTACTACTAGTAGTGATGCTATTTTTTAAGGTACTAATATCATTGGTTTGGTCTCTTACCACAAGGCAGGCAAACCCTGAGAATTGTGCCTTTCTGAATGCTAGCTGTGTTGGTGCTCATCATCATCATGGAGTTGCTGCTGCTGCTGATCCCCCTGCTGACGTCTGCCCTCAGCTTCAGCACAGCTGCTCCTCTCAGACCTGGAAGAAACACGTACAAGAAGCTCAGTATCATAGCATCAGTGAGTTTGTAGCTTCGGTCACTTGGTTGAGTTGCACCACTGAAGTGTTGATTACATGTGGCAGCGGTGGCGGTGAGGGTGAGCAGCTCGGCGGGGGAACGGCTGTCAAGGCCGGCCTTCATGGCGGAGGTGACCCGGGACCTGTCGGCACCGGCAGACTCCGCGGACTCGGCACAGACGGTGGCCACCAGCGCAGCAGCCGAGGCTAGCACCGTGCTCAGCTTCCTGTCAGCCCCGGTGCTGCTCCTCAGCTCGCAAGCCGACACGACACCGGCGATCGCGGCAGCGAGCTGGGCCACCGAGACGGCGGCGTGGGCCTTCGCCGTGTGCAGCCGGAGCTCGTCGCGCCTCTTCCTCCTCCGGCTCCCGGCGATGGGGATGCTGTCCATCAAGTACCCTCTCAGAATTGCCCTCATGTGTCCCATGTTCAGCTGCTCATTTTCAGTGGAAACCAAAAGATTTTGTCAATTCACTTCACTGTGCTAGATCCGACAAAGCATGATGGCCTTTCTTGAAAAGAAAAATCTGACAGAATACTACTGCCACCGTCCTAAAAAGAATTTATTTCTATCTATGCACCTGGACAAGTATTTATTCAGATGCATAGCCAGAAATAAGGTCTTTTTGGAATAGATTACAGTACACTGCAACTACACTGAATTTTCCCCGATTTCTCACGAGGTTTTTTGTGAAATTCCTACGAACCAAACGGGGCCTTAGTGTTGTCACATCTCCTGTGCTACTTATGTCCTTACCCAGGTGGGTTGGTTCTTTTGTTTGCGCTGCCCTGAGCTAGACTTCCCACTGGCTAGAATTCCCTGTCAGGTGAAGCAAGAAATTGATCGTTCATAGGAAGATCAGAAAGATGTTTCTTGCATAAATAATAAGCTAAATCCTGTAGTGGCTGACACTTGTCTTACCCATGTCGGGTTGAACACTTGGCTTCTGCCTCCATCAAATCGAACCGTGTCGCCATGCGCCTCATCGTCTTCGTCTCCGATCATATCGTCTTCCTGACGGTTTACCGGTGATGTTCCCAGGCTCTAGATTCAGGCAAAAGAAACATAAAAAAAAAATTAGAAATAATTTTAGCTGATGATGATAATGTAACTGAAACTGTAACCTGCACAAAACATGAATTATAATGGAAATGACATGGTGATATTTGAGTTGGAATATATTAGTATGTATGTCGACACCCTTAATTTGTTGTTTGTAAATGGAACTGAATCAATCATCGGTGTGGTCCAGAGCAGATGTTGCATGTGTATATAAACATACACTGGGAGAAAGGATTTGGAAGAGATCCGAGGAGGAAGGGCTCCATGTCCGAGAGAGGAACTCCATTGCCTGCTCGGGGATGACCGGCATCTCTGCAGGATGGCAGCATTTCGGACGCCGTGATTTCTCCTTGCTACATCGGTTTCCCGCCTTCCGCGCCTCGATCTGCGTGCTCTCTGCCTGTTTGAACATTCAACAAAACCACCATGGTAGCTAAGTCAAGCTACATGCTGAATTATATATGTTGTTCAAGTTATATGTAGTTCAGTCACCAAGTTGATCACAGCAACAGCTGAGGTTTTCTCTGAATTTTTTGTCATGAGATGTATATATATGCAGATGGTTATGCCAAATTCATAGTACTAGCATTAGCCGACATGTATGGTCCCTTTGCATAAAAGTGAACAAGAAAAGAAATCTTTAGCGCGAAAGATTTGCAAAAAGCATCACCATTTGGCACGACAGAGAATGGCATCTCTGCAGGGAGGCCACCCCAAACTCCACTCCTTTCTTGAGATGCTCCATTTATACACTGTTCAGATCAGATCAAATCAAATCAATCTGCGTTGAGAAATACTACTATGAAAGAATCAAGTGGTGCGATGAGAAGATATTGTCATGGCATTGCCTCAAGTATGTTTTTTAGAATGACAATGCCTATTTATAGTGATCTGGTCTTTCAAGAAGAAGAAGAAGAAAAAATCATAGTGATGATCTCCCCCAAGTTCTTGTCGTCCACTAATTGTGACATCAAAAGCCTACCTACAGTATAACTCCTCAACTGTATAGCGATTCGTCTTTCTTACTATGGACAATACACTAGAGAACAACAGCTAGAGAACAATAGCAATTATTGGTTTTAAAGCATCGCCCAATTGACTGTCCATGCTGAATGATTGCAGAACCTCGTTTCCTTTCAGGCGAGATGAACCACTCCACACATGAAAAAACAATATATGGAAGCTCCAAAAAGCTACAGTTTGTGTTTTGGGCATTTTCATTTGCTATGCCTGATCATTGATCACTGAAACTGTGCAAGTCTAAAACAACAGACTCCATAAACTGACAGACAAGAAAAGCTACACAGAGTTCTTTCTTCTCAATGCAAAGATACGCGATTCTCTTGCGTATTCTTTTTTTTTTTTTGAGAAGACGCAAAAGCCTTGCGTATTCGCTAAAAGAAAGATAGCTAGACAAGATCACAAGAGAGAAAGAAGGAAAGCGGAAGCTAGGGACATAGAGAAAAACTAGAGTAGTTAGAACAAGAGAGAGTAAGTAGTAACTAGTCTGAAGATAAACACTTCAGAGAAAGAAAAGACTTTACCTTAGAAGGAAGTCCTGGATGCACTGATGTAGTGACACCTGCATGGGTAGAGATCTTTATATGGAGGCAACATACCAAAAAAGCAGAAGCATGCGGCGTTTACAATGCATTCGCAGTCAGATCATACGGATTATCAATTCGGTATTATTATAATTTTGACATCCCCACGCAATCTTCTCCTCCTCTCTACTATATTTGGTTTTCGTTTCGATATCGTTTTTAGACTAGTCTTTCCTCTTCAGGAACTTGTGCTGCTCATGTTAGATTAGTAAACTGCGAGAAGAAGCAGGTGCACTGTGCTTATTTGGAATGAATGGATCTTCTCAAAGATCACAAAATTGATGCATCTGGATGAGCTCGAGGAGATGGTCCAGCTGCTAATTGCAATTTGGCATGGTTTATGATTACCACTTATGGCGCGTGAGCGTGCAAATTTTGCACTGCATCTTGCATATCTGAAAAAGAAAGTAACTAAACCGATGGCAAATTGTTCCACTAACAACAGTTTCTCTGAACAGTGAATGACCAACATCAGAAATTACTTGCTAGACAGGAAGAGATAACAATGATTGTAATGCCGAAACGAAGGAAGGATTAGCAGTGATTGGGAATGAGTGTGTAGCCAAAAGATGAACAAAAGAGAGAGGGAGTCCATAACGACAGCTTTAGCACAAAGCAAACTGGTAGTACTTTCAAGTGTACTGATGCCGCTACCCAGAATGAAAGATAAAATGTACTGTCAATTTGACACTACATGTGCAATGGTTGATTCTTGAATTAGGGATCATCACATGCTGCTTATCCCTAATCGACACGTCGCTAATCACGCATCTCATAGTCAGCATGTGCAGATTAACATCTGCTCCTGATCGTCCAGCTCTTCGTCAGAATGACAGCAGCTGACAGACTTGATACAGAACGACAACGGCATCAGAGTTCAGAGAAAAGAAGAGATGAATCAGATGCTAACCTTTTCTTTGCTGTGAAATTGAGCTGAGCTGAGCTGAGACGATGCAAGCGGCAAGGCAGGACCAGCAGACAGGTTGATCATTCACATTCATACGGCGAATGCTAATAACAACAATAATTACTAATTGCTGTCTTAATCGCTGGATTTAAGGCACGTATTCCTGATGGCCGTTGCTGGGATAGTCAGAGACAGGGGCCCACATGGCCAGTACTACTGGACCGGTCTATTGTCATCTACCTCTACCTCTTAGTTATGACTACTGAATACTGATCACTACCTGCTTGGGTGACCAAGGATAGATCATCCAGCTCGATTCAATTCTCTATGACCCATACTAGTTTTGCTATCAACTAGTTCATCCAAATGTTTAAGTCGAGACGGTAACATGTATGGTAATATACTTATCCGTGCATCCTCGTAGCAATTATTTTTAGTACTACAGCCGGCCAGGGGCTCTGCTGCAGATCACCTGGTTGCCAGAAATGGAAACAGTCAAACGAAAACGCATGATGTAAACATTGTACCCACATAGAACACCGAGGTTGGTTCGCCGAGTCCAAGGTTTCGGTCCATGGCGGCTTGCTGCAGCAAGGAATTCAGTTCGGCATGAAGAGGGAATATGCCTTTCAGGTCTCAGCAGCTTCATGCTCGTTATAAACACAGTGGCATTGCGTTGAGATTGGCAATGTGGAGAACTGGACATTCTGGAGGCTCTGTTATTCTAGGTTCCTGGGATGACGGCTTCATGTTCTGTCTTTAAAGATTCAGAATTCCAGAACACGTTCAAATCCTCATTTGCAGACCAGAAATTCTTGCATCAACAGATGGACGCATATTTTTTATTTTTTATTTTTTGGGAAACAACCCGCACCAGACAGTGCGAAGTGGTTTGTTACCGGGGACAAAATGAAAACAAGATAACATGTCATGAACTTCTTACTTCATACCACGGAACATACAGTAATGTTCTGCACACTTTTTTTAATGTTAAGTTCTGAACAAATGATGGATCAACTGACAAGTACTTATTGTATGAACAAATTAATGTTTGCAAAAATCAGCCTTTCTCAGCTGAAACAGTAGGTTTTAGCTCTTCAAGTATGGACAGTAGCCAATTATCCGTACTTGCAGGCCTTCTACTGCATAGTTTATTGCTTCAGGTTCTCAGGAGTCAGGATGAATCAAACATCAGTATGGACATTTTTTGTATCGACCTATCTGTGTTCAGTGTTTGTGTAAATCAATATTGGAATTGAAATTAACATCTTCTGTTGGAATTGGAGAACAATGAGCTGTGTTTGAAACACACTGCTAGTTCTGAAGCCACATTGCTATGTTATCTTAGGAAAATTCAGAGTTTTCAGTGTATCCGCAGTAGCGTTGTGTTCAAGTGTAACAAAGTTACTATGGGACTGAGCGGGGAGACTCATGGGTTTGACTCAGGAGGCAACTCATTTAAGTTTGACCAAATTTATAGAAAATATATATTTTCAACACAAAACAAATATATTATCAAAATATATTCAATGTTAAATTTAATGAAACTAATTTGACATTTTAAATGATATTAAATTTTTTATAGACTTGATCAAACATAATGAAGTTTGGCTAGAAAAAAATCAAAACGATTTATAATTTGAAACGGAGGAGTGGTAACAGTTAGTAGTATTATGTGTCTAGGGGTAGTTTGGTAATTTTCCATCTATTGTACACATATTTTGCTCTTTGAGCCCATAACGAGGCAGTTCAATCCCCAATTTCTGCATGTGTTCTCTAATCTTTTCAATGGATGTTTTGTGTTAATTACTCTCTCCACGTACTCGTTTATAACATTTCTAAGGCAGCGTTCGCTGCTTGGAGTTGGGAACCTGCACAATAATTACGGAAAACGGAGCGATCCATTAGCACATGATTAATTAAGTTTTAGCTATTTTTTAAAAAAAATGGATTAATTTGGTTTTTTAAACAACTTTTATATAGAAACTTTTTGCAAAAAACACACCGTTTAGCAGTTTGAAAAACGTGCGCGTGGAAAACGAGAGAGGTGAGTTGGGAAAAGGGAGGAAAGAACAAAGCCTAAATTATTTAACCAGAAGATGTTGTCAAGTGTTGTTGATGATAATAGAATTTTTTTTTTTTGTGGATGGATCGATGGAATAGCCAAAGAGGATATTATAACAAAATTAATTTAATGTTACTTGTATTGTGCCTTCCATGCAAAACATGTATTTTTCTTGTTTACAAACCACAATTCACTAGATGCATGCGTTTCCAACAAGATAGCAAATTCAACTGATAAACTATATAGCCATTTTCCTGCAGCTGTTAGTTCCATCAAACCATGTAAACAGAGACATTACAGTTATTTTCGTCAATACGCATAAGCTTCACGTATATTTGTATTAAGTACTGGGAGTTTTTACAGCAAGTCACATGCACAGACGATGGTCAATTGACAAACTCAAAGTCTCAAGACGTGTGCTGCCTCCGGGCCTCCGGCCCAATCTAGAAATCAGCTTTATTTGTTGGGATAGACAGATGTATAAATTATTCCAGTATTCATGTTCCATCTGCAAAAAAAATCAGTCTTGCTCGACGGCAACCTTAGGTTCTAGCTCTTCAAGTATGGACAGTAGCTTTGGGTCCTGGAAATCTTTTATCAGCAAGCTTGCCCCTGCATCTTTTAGAACTTTCTCTGGATTCCTAGTTGTCATACCAACTACAGGAACATTTGCAGCTACACCGGCTCGAATCCCTGACGCGGAGTCCTTGACAAGGATGGACACCATGTTTAGTACAATCTTAACATAAATATAGTTGATGATAAAACTGAAGATAACTATTGTGAACAAAAGTACAAAACTCATGTGCACCTCAAAAATGAATGTGTGATCAGGTGATGCATCAATAAGCTCAAGAGCCTTGAGGTAAGGATCAGGGAATGGCTTCGCTCGGTCACACTCGCTCCCGATTACGAGCACCGGGAAGAATTCAGTGAGCCCAAGGAGTGACAGCATGAGCTCTGCATTTGACCTTGGAGCATTTGTTACTGCGGCGCGTTTCAGCTTGTGATCTTCTATCCATCTGCATAGATCATATAGTCCTTCTACTGCCTTCAACTGTTCTGGAGCCAACCTGTATAGTTTTCGGCTTAAGGTTATCAGGATGAACCAACCTGCCTGCTAGTTCTGAAACCGAATGACTATGTTGTGTTACGAAAATTCAGAGTTGTCAGTGCGTTGGCATTAGCATTGTGTTGAGGTTTACAGCTAAATTTCTGCAGAAAATCTGAAATCTGCAATTAATTCATCTACCATATCATTCTATAGTATGGAAGAAGAAGATAAGGAGGTAACAGAGGTTATATATATACTTTCTGAACAATGCTTCCTTGTCGTCCATGAACTTCATTGCCTTGTCATGATCCAAATCCGGGAACAACGCCCTTGCGAGGTCATCGTTGTGCCCCCCGCTGATATTGGCGCTGTAGAACTCCTCGGTGATGGGCACGCCATTGTTGAAACCAACCTGTAGTTATCACACACATGGAAACGCGAAGTTCATAATGGCAGAGTATGCAGAGAAGCAGAGCGTAATCGCAAGCCATGAGAAAGAAGGAAAGATGGAGCAAGAACCTGCTGCAGCAGCTCTCGGAAGGCGCAGAAATGGATAGGATCAGAGTCGCAGAGGGTGCCATCGATGTCAAACAAGATCGCCTCCAGTGGAGCAAGCTTTGACAGCGTGCTGCTGCTTCAGATAGACAGACGCAGAGAGGATCAGTTATTCAGTATATATGTTTCGGCGTTTCAGGTTTCAGAACACAGCATGAACTCTGAACATATATGCAAACTGAAGAACGATTGATTAATTGAACAGCACGAACTGCTGAACCAGCAACCGATCGATCATCTCCCAATGAACAGCGAAAATGGAGGATCCCCGTCAGAAGTCAGAATTCACCTGGTGACGGCTGTTGCCATGTTCACCGGGACAGCTGCTCTCCTCCTCCAACAAGCGCTCGTCGTCTTCCTTCCTCTCCACGCTTGTGAAGCTACTGCTGCTGCTGCTGCAACGTGGAGAGGAAGAGACGGTGCAAATGCAGACATAAAAAAAGAGACGAGATTGAGCGAGTCGATGCAAAGCAGAGGAGGAGAGGCGATTCCCGAATTGGATTCGACCTGTACAGAGCTCAGCTAATTGTTCAAAGATGAGTGGCGAGGCTGTAGCTGCCTGCAACTGCAAGCAACCGCTGCAACGTACTCCGCCAGAGGCAGAGCGCGAATGGAGGACGCACACGTGGCGTGTGCGCTTACGTACGTGTGGCTGAGAGAGAGGCGACGGATAGTCAAAAGGGAGACTAGTGCTCTTGGTGCTCTAGGATTCATGGGCCAGCACAGCACGGCATCTGCTTCTTTCACTTGGGAGTTGGGATGGATATACCCACGGTCAAATGGCCATCCTTCCAAGAAACTTCATGACTGCACTGTGATAGGCTGATACATAGGTTTTGGAAGTCCCATGGTCATGCTCAATGACCATCACCACTGTAATTCAGCAAAAATTCCTTTATTCGTCTCATAAAAAAATAAACGTATGGTATGTCACACATCCTTCTGTCCAATAGATCTGTCCTCCTCAATCCAGTAATTCCAGTTTCTACTCATTCCAGATCAATTCAGTGACAAGATTAACCTTGACATCACGCTAGGCCTGTTTTTTGCACTTGGTCTGCTGTTAGATCAGATGGTACTGTGCAGGCTAGGATTTCTTCAGTTCTGATATGGGCATAAGATTATTTAAATCAATCGTAATTTACCTACTCCATGAATAGAGGTGTAAATAACCAGCATCTAGTGGCCAAAACTCAGATGTGCTGCACAACATTCTGAAAGGTGGTCACTACACAAAATTCGTCAAATTCATGTGTAAATCTATCGCTCTTGCTTCAGGTGAACTGATAAGAAAAAAATGTTCATTACATTTCAGTGTTTTGATTTGACGCAAGAAGTATGGAATGTTCAGATTGGTGTCATTCAAAACCATACCATTTTTTAAAGTAAAATTGATAAATATGTGAATGCATTTGGTTTGTTACCAAACATTGGTAATGCCTCCAGCGGGTTCGCCGACGGTGAACACCTCCATCCCCATGTGACGGATCAAATTCGGATTGATAGTGCAACGGTAGAAGGGTCGAACCACCTTGTAATTGCCGGCGACAGGATCAATCCCTATCCCTGCAGCGTGGTTGATGGCTCCGCCGCGGTGGCCGCCGCCGTCGGGCAACACAACGGCATCCTTGGTCGCCGGGTTGAAGAGGTAGAGCTTGGAGGCAGCGGTGGCGAGGACAAGGTCGTCACAGTGGGTGGAGCAAGAAATGAAGCGGGAGGGTACGCGTCATCGCGAACGAGCAAGTGTTTGGTACCGAATCAAATTTGAAAATATACTGATCATTCATTTTATTTTTAGAAATATTCGGGATTTAAAACCTTTTACAAAAATATACCGTCGATCTCGCACAATCATTACGCGAAAGTGAGGTGGCGTGACGTTTGCCGGCGGTATCGCACGGGGGAAGCGCGAGACCGCGCGGTCACGCGGAATGAAAGAGCGAGACCGCGCGGTCTCGCGAAATGAAAGTCGGTCTCGCTTTACCAATCGGCGATACCGGATTACAAAATAGTGGATTAGTGATTAATTATTATGATTAGCGAATTAATTGATTAATTAATCACTAATTATTATTAGTTAAATAGTTAATACATCATTAGTCACTAATCATTTTTTAATTACATCATGATTGGGACGCTGTCGCTCTATACAAGAGCGAGACCGACCATCCTTCTGGCGCAGTGCACGGTCTCGCGTCGTCGTCTCGCAAGACCGCGCGGTCTCGCGCGTTCAATCCGCGATACCGTGAATATTTCTGTAAAAAAATTTACCTCGCGAATATTCTTGAAAAAAAGTTGAATGAACAGTATATTTTCAAATTTAATTCTTTGGTATTCATGACGAGCCTCGCATGGCGGGAGGAGGTGGCACTGGAACCACCGCGTCGAGTGTCCCACCGGTAGAAACGCAGCGGTGGGGGACACGTCAGTCGAGGCGGGTGGGGGGATGACGAGGAAGGACAACTCATGGCTCATGCTACCAACGCGAGGTTGAACACCGGAGATGCGCACGGATGAAGGAGGGACCGCCGATCATGGCGCGCCACCTTCTATAGATGGATTTGAACCACATTAGGGACTTGATGGGTAGTCGGCTAGGATCTCCATGACCATCTCCTCCAGCAGGTTAGCCACCGCCACCGCCCGTACTCATTACAGTACTCCTCGGCTTTCTCTTCCTCTTGCTCCTCATCTTCACGTCCATGGCATCGTCGTAGATGCTACACTTTGCTTGGTCACACGTATCATATCACATGTGATACTACTCTAGTGGGGAACTCCCTCCGTAACAAATTGTAGGGCATCCTGTTTTTAAGGAAAAACAAATTCAATAACTTTTACTAATAATCATACTAATCATATCTATACTATCTATACTAAGTAATACTAAGTATTATGAATGTTATATCACTAGATTCATATTTTAAAATACTAATTTCATATTCGTTGGGAATATAATATGGAATAAATTAATAGTCAAAGTATAGATCGTGTAAAAAATAAATCTTATAATTTGGGAGAGAGGGAGTTGTATTTATTCACGAAAGCACGGCACGAATCAATGATTATTCCGAATCCGGAAAGTATCATTAGGCCCAGTAGAATAAAAAGCCCAACAAAGCGAAGCGATTAAACACGGCCCACGAACGAAGGAAGACCACCACATCCGCACGAAAAATCTCCGACGCCACGATGCTCTCTCGCCTCGCCTCTCCCGGAATGGAAACGTTCGCGCGGTGGCATCCACCGCCGCCACCGGCGGCGGCGGGGGCGGCTGGGCGCGTAGCCCTTATACCGGCGTATGGGAGGCGGCGCAGGGCAGCCACGGTCTCCCCGCGCGCGTTCGGTGGCGCTGACTTCGACGGCTTCGTGCGGCGGGCGTGGCGGGGCGCCAACGCCGGCGCCGAGCGGCTCGCGTTCGAGGTGCGCCAGACCGCGCAGCGCCTGGATGGGAGATTCTCTATATCGAGGCGCCTGGCCGAGGCCGCGCGCGCCGCCCGGGCACGCGCCGTCGAGATCGACGCCGAGCTCGGCATCGGCCGGCGGTGGCGCTCCTTCTCCGTCGACTTCTCCCGCAACTGGCCCAGGGTTCCGATCCTCTTCTCCCCATCACCATTTAGCTTTCTCCTTATCTCATATCCCCTTTTTGGGGGAGCTTAATTAATTTGTGGCTGATTTGCTTTTTGCTGTGCAGTATAGGAGGGAACTGACTGACTTCATGGCCACTCCTATTGGGAGAGCTTTGACTGTGAGTTCTAGTAGCTTCAATTGACTGTGATAACTTTCTAAATTAGCTGTAGTTTAAGTCTGCACACTCCATCATACAGGTCTCTGCTAGTAACTGGGATGTGTTCCTAGTAGCTTGTTTCATGTTTGCATCTGATTCACCTATTTGTATCAGTTCCTACATGAGTTAGTTTAGCAGAGACATTTTATTATATGTCAATCAATTCGCAAGCCTTATCAACCGCAATGCCGTGAACAGTTAATTGGCATCTTCATCTGACTGGGGGTTGTCATGACTTTGGTGTTAATAATTTGTTGGGGAAAATGGTTGGTAGTGGTAGATTCACTCTCTCAAGTTTTCTGCCTCTTGTATGGTATCAGTCCCTTTGAGGAGTTCTGGGAGGGCGTTTACAATCTAGATTGCTTAGTAAAGTTATACCACCTAAGGTAATGACAAGATGATCATAAGACTTAGAAATCATGAGATGTGAAGGTGGTCCCTTTTATAGATGCTCAAATATTTATGCTTCTTTAGCATCTACAGTCTATGATTTGAAGGAGCTAAAAACCATCACAAAATAAAGCTAGAGAGTTATTTTTACATTGCCAATTCATTTATTTCTGACTAGATTTCTGGTGCTTGATAAAAAATACGAGATGTTTATCCTAGTACGCCCTTTCATGGAGCTGTCTGTTAGCCACCTTCCTCACTTAGTACAAGTAGCAGCAGTTTCTAGTACAATGGAGGTGGAACTAAGAGATACAAGCTTATAGAAGTTTTTAGAGAGAGGTAGAGGAAGTACTACAGCCTGGTAGGAAGAAGAAGCAGGGAGAAAGAGCTCGACAAGGTTCAGCCGAACCAGGTCGAGCCACCGCCTTTTGTAGTTCCCCCTTGTGCTTGGCTTGGTGAGTGGATGAATGTGCAGCCGACCAATCCCTAACAATCCTCTTTCCTTAAAATCTGGCCTTCCCCCAAGTCAACAGCAAGGAAGTATGAAAAGCTTACTGCCACCTGGATCCTATGTTATGTGCAAAATGTTGACACAAGAATACAAGATACTGTTGAATCGCTGTTCAGGAATGTATGACAATGCCTTGACTGTCTTCCATGCTCCAAAAAACCATTCCAGGCTCTTCACCATTTTATCCAAGGGTCTCAGCCTGCTGTAATGATCATGAAATCCCCCAAACCATCCCAAGAAAATTCCAACAATTGATTTGTGTAGAAGAACGGAATTGTTCCCTCCCATCAGAGAAGTAATTGTTGATGTATAAAATCTGCATACCTGGTGAAATTTGAATTTGTTCTGTGATTAGATGAAAAATTGCATGTTTGACAGCCTTCCATATTCCATCCAACAATGATAGAAGCTTTGAAAAATCTGAGTATCTCTTGTCCATGAGAAGATACCATTGACCATTTTTATCATCTGTTAGTGCTAATTTCATGTATGTATTTCACCCCTTATATACTAACATCTCAAGAATCTTCATGGGCCAAAAACCAGTAAATGCCACTGAAGCCTGTAGCATATATAAATCCTCCTTGGACCCAACTCATCCATGCATTTTTTCCTGTAACAATACCAGCACCAGGACTATTCTCATAAACCTCAATAGTTAGCTCATATTCACCTTTCTCAGTATTTTGTCCACTCCTACAGGAATTTAAGTGATGTTTAGCTGGCTGTAGAAAGTAATTCAAATCAAGAATTCCATTTCTCTGCCACATGACACCCTGCTCTGCTCCAGACCAATACTTAAAACAACCAAGGATTTCAGGATGTTATTGGAAATTGGAATGAACACAATAGAGAGCAGGCAGGTGAACCTGAAAGTATACCACTCGTTGTCCAAAGATGATAACATGATCAGGACTCCACCAGCTATACCCCAAATGAAAGGAATTCATGATAACCTTATTATCACCAAATGTCCCAAAATGTTCGCATTTTTAACTCAGTGCCATGTGCTGATCATGATGATCATTTAGATTGCTTAGTAGAGTTGTACTGCCTAAGCTAACCACAAGATGTTCATAAGACCTTGAAACCATGAAATGTGAAGGTAGCTCCTTTTATAGCTGCCTGAATATTTATGCTTCTTTGGTATATATAGCCTATGATTTGAAGGAGCTATAAACATCAGAAAGCAGAGAGAAGTGACTATTTTCACATTGCCAATCCATTCATTCATTTATGACTAGATTTCTGGTGCTTGAGAAAAAATGCTAGACATTTTGCCTAGTACTCTCTGTTATCATTTTTGGATATACACCTTTTCATGTTGTCACGTCCATGAAATTAAACCATGTAGCACATACATTTTTTTTAAGATCAAAATTGTATGCACCGTAGCTTCTAACAGCCTGTAGATAATATATGTAGTATTATCTGCTTCAAACAATAATCAATCCCTTTCAAGAGATTTTGTGCTCACTAGCTGCTTTTTTTATGCAGACGATCTTTTTCATTTGGTTTGCACTGTCAGGATGGCTATTCAGAGTTTTCATTTTTGGTACATTTGTCCTGCCTTTTGCTGCGCCGCTTCTCCTCGGTACATTTGGTAATCGGGTTGCCATTGAGGTAATACTCATCTTCCTGAGTTTGGTCTTTTACCCTGTGTTTATTGTACCCAGTTTTGAAATTGCCTTGGAGCCACCGGCGAGTGTGTGCTAAGAATGTTCTTTTGCTAACGAATTGTTAAGTATATTGTATGCTAAAATTAAATGGGTTCTAAGAGACTTTAGCCTGTATGCAAGTATACCGCTACTATCAGCCGCATGATATGCAGCACCACTAGCATAGTGCTCTACTCTGTTGATGTTTGTGTTTACTTTGAGTTTGTTGTATATTTTTGTTTATGGTTGAAGTGGCTTTCTCTGGCTTCAAATTAATTTCCCTGATCACATAGTGATACGAGGGTCCTATCATTTGCTCTTGTTAATCTGTTGTTCTTTAGTGTGGGGTACTAGGTAGGTACTGATTTAATGTGTTTCAATTCCAGGGGACTTGCCCAGCGTGCAAAAGGAGGTTTGTGGGCTACCGCAACCAAGTGATTCGGTGCATGAATTGCCAAAACATAGTGTGGCAGCCAAACAATAGGTCCTCTGGACGAGCTAGCAGTTCAAGAAGCTCAGGGCCTGATGTAATTGATGTGGAGTTTGAGGAGAAGTAAGAACATATCGTTACAACTTAGAACGTGCACCAGCAACTTAGGGAGGGGAAAAATGAGAAGATAGGCTGAAAGTTTGTGATATGCAGGTGTGTACGTAGTTATTCGTGCAATTGTGTGTTGTACATTATGTGTTCTTTGAAATTTGAATAAAACGAAGCCTCGCCAAATTAAAGCACTGCTCATTACTTGATATTTAGCATTCGGCATCTATGCTGTGGCATACCCACAACCTCTTATGCAACAATTCATAGTGGTGAGCAATGGAACTGTAGTTCTGTTAAGCATGAAGTTGCTGCAAGCATGAGTCCAGTACCGAAACATGTCCATTAAAAGAACCCATATAACCATGTTAATATGAAACTCAAATCACACCGGTGCGCACAACGCCATGAAACTCAAATCACTCATCCAGACGAAGCAAACAAATGCAACGTGAGTGGGAAGCAAACAACTGCAACACGAGTGTGCACACGTTGTGTACGTTTACGTTTGTACTGTGTTTCTTTTTTTAAAAAAAAAAACAACTGCAACGTGAGGGGTATTGGAGATGGGCAGATGGCGACCGCCGCTGTCCATGGCGGCTGTGGTACCGACCTAGCGGGGTAGTAGGTGACGGCGAGGGAACCCAGCCACGGCTCGGGCAGGTAAGCCCACGCGAGGTATACGGCGGCGGCGGCCACCGCGGCGATGGATTCCACAAAGCCGTACGCCTCCGATGAGCCGCGGGAGGGATCGACCTTGGGGCGGCGGCCTCGGCCTCGGACTCTCACCGTTTGCCCGGGGCTCCGCGCCGCCGCGTCCGGTTGCATCTTGCAACGCCGGGATGCTGGACTTGGAATTCGCGAAGGCAGAAGATAAAAGGACGGCAGGAAGACGGATTTGAAAACCGTAGTAACAGCACCAGGCTAAACACCATCTGATGATCTGAATCTGAATTGAATGTAGCCCGATCTAATTCAAAAAATACAAGATTTCAGAATTCGATCTGTTCTGCAGGACAAAAAAACAAGAAAACCGTAGGTGACCAAAAAAATACAAATTCCACCAATGCGTTTTATGCCAAAATGTGGAGGCGTGGATGAGGAAATACGTGAACGCGTTTTGCAGGATTGGAGAACGACACATTAAAATTAGTATGCCAACCGCAAAATTTCATCTTCGAATACATGGTCCGTAAAATCCAAGGACAGTGTACAATCAACCAGTAGAAACAAGATCAAGAAATTGTGTTCTTGATCTCTAAAGCCTATTATGCAAAGGGGGCAGAAATTAACTTAAGACGGGCAACAGCAGAAAAAGATCTCAGCAGATGCTAGCATAAGCTTTTTCACTCCTGATCCAGCTCGAATGGAACTTCTTCTTCTTGGACGTCTACCTCCTCTTCAATCTCAACTTCCTTGGTGTCGTACTCTTCCTCATCGTCACTGGCCTCCCCGTCTCTGAGCTCCATCCTGTATTGTCTCTCTTCCTCGTGCAGCTGCTTCCACTTGGCAACCCATCCTTCCCATTCCTCCTGAAGCTGCTTCCGCCTCTTGCGTTCCTGCTCGCTCAGCTGGTTGAAGGCATCCTGATCCTCTTGCTCGTACTTCTTGCTGTACTTCCTCAGGTTCTTCGCAATCTCGTCTTCCTTTTCAGGGGTCAGCAGCGACGGTGGTCTCGGACGCCACAGGAACTGTACCAGTAAATTAAAGTAAATGACAAAGGATTACAATGGTGATAAGCAATGAGACATGAGAGTCCGGAAAAGGATAGGATGGAACCTCCAACCTGATAGAAGTGGTCCTTTGACACCTTGTAAAGTTGCTTGCCGCTGAAAGACCATATTTGGAAACCGTTCTCCATTTCATGGACTGAGGTAACTGCAGATGCAAGATATCTAACAAAAAAAATATTCCAACATCATTTTAGTTCCACTAATACAAGGAAATCCACCTTAACTTGTTTAGTCACACCAATGAGAAGTATTACCCAAAAATTGCAACCAAAAATATTTTAAATTCTAAGAGTTGGTTTTGAAAATTTCATTTAGAGAGAACATTTTCTTAGGCATATGATACTTGGTTTTTGAAAATTTGACATAATATAGTGCCGGTGTCATAGTGAGGACTGCAAATTTCCTGACCAAGTATAGGCTTACCTTCCAGTAGGATCCCACATAATGTCAGTAGCCATGAAATGTTCACCCGTTGCCATGGTCTCAAGCTCATCAACATTGTAAAACTCCAGCTGCCCATTAAAGCCCTTCAGACCAGCGAAAACAATGAATCTTCCACCAGGAGACCAGAACAATGCATTAGCCTGCTTGCCCTTGAGAGTGGTGAGCTTGGACACACGACTGATGTTGTTGGATGTTTTCATGGAGTAGAAGCTTATATCAGGCTTAGGGCCATCACCATGAATAACAGCAAAGCGGTGACCTTTGGGCTCCCATGCAAAGGCAATGATCTTATCGTTCTTGTTGTCCAATTCAAGAACCTCAATGGGTATGTCCCTTTCCTTAATTCTAAAAAGCTCAAATCCAGTGTAAGTGCTCTTCTTGGTTTTTGTGTATCTATCAACCTGGACAGCAAGATATTCTCCACTGTTCTGCCAGTACATCTTGCAATCACTGACACTGAAAAGGTTTTTCTGCCGCAGCTCCTCTTTGCCAGGAATTTGCACAAGGCTCACCTTTCAATAAAAATTATAGATTTTAGTCTTCACCATTAGTTGACAGAACTTCCTCAAAAGGGATGAAGCACAGAAAATTGCACTTACCCTTGCAGGCTGGTTTCCTCCACCCAACTCAGGGACAAAAAGGGCTATGATTGGATCAGTTGGAGACCAACAGAAGTCGACAACATTCTCAACCTTCAGAGATTTCTTATCAAGAAGGGAGAATGTTTCAGTCTCATAGACAGATATAACATTCTTCCCAAGCCTTGCAAAATATTTATCGTCTTTTCCACCACCCCATCTTCAGACACAAAAAATATAGTAAGCACCCCCAGGTACAACTTAACAAGGAGGTAATGCACTCAATAACAAATACAAAAACCAGTGTGTTCACCTGAAAATAGGCCATGAAATACCAGAAACACTGATATTTCCACTGGCACTGAATTCATCAGCACTTCCTTTAAAGTCGCGCATCACTTTGCCAGTCCTCACATCAAAGATATTAAGAACAACCCTCTACAACATCCAGCACAAAAGTCAGAAGGAAAGCTATGAGCAGATAAATGAATGTAAGGCAGTCCCTTACATGAGTGTCTCTAGGGTTGCTGGGCTCGTGGCTACTATATGTGACCAAATATTTCTCACCAGGGGAGAAGTCGATCAGTTTCACCTGTTACAAGCCACTGTTAGGTAGATAAAATATTACATATCTGACATAACTCAGTGCAGCGCAAATCATGTACCTGTGCATGAGCGAATCGCATTAGACGCTCAAACTTATCGTCACCACCCCACACCTGGGAACCCTGCCTATGCACTGTTGCCAAGTATGTTCCAAGAGGGGACCACTGAATAAAACTGTCTGTCCAGTACTAGAGAAGTAACAAAAATAAGATAAAGTGATGAGTATATTCAGTTATGCTTTGGGAGTGCAGAGCACAGGTCATGACCTTAAATTTTTCAATTTCAATTCAAGAAACCCAAGGTACCTGCTTTTGGAACACAAGTTCAGGCATCTTCTGCCTTGCATCATTCCAGTAAACTTCAGTGAAAGTACCAGCGCGGATAACAAATTGGTCCCGGGCCTTCTCATCAGCCAGCCATTTTTGCAAGTTCTCCTGCAAAACATGTGCAAAATCTAGGTATTAGGTAATGTCACAAAAAGGATCTTAATAATTTTCAAAATTAAAATGCTCATTAAAAAATAAACACGCTTTTGGGTGGTGTTAAGTTGAAAATGCTTACTCCAGGAGTGTATGGCTTAATTTCAGCAGGCATCCATTCGTCTGGAACTTTCATGTACTTGTCAAAGTCATCAAACATGTTAACTGCAAAGATGTGAGACTTGTCGAGCTTGTACCCATTTGTCTTTTCCCTAGCAAGCTCAGCTTCCTGACATAATGTCAAACAAAGAAATACAAACTTAAACCCTACTAGACTTAAAAATGAACAAAGAAATGAAACACCCGACAGAGTCGTTCAATTTCCTATTTTTCCTCACCTGACTATAAGTAAAGATCACAATATTTCTATCTTACATCATATTAAACGATTAAAAGCTAAATGAACATGGATGAAACAAATAATGATGGTTCAAAACAATTTTTAAATGATTGGGCCTGTGGCGTTCTCAAGGCATGTACTCATGTGTGTTCCATATTCAAATGGTACAGATCCGAGGGATGACTTGCAAAGACAAGAATCAAGCCATGTGTCATGCTCTAAGGGGAAAAAATGCATCTGACATGTGGCAAAGTACCTGTGGGGTATTATACTCGATGAAGCAGTAACCGTATGTCTTCTTTGTCTCTGGGTTTACAGGCATCCAAAGACCACCTTCTTTGATCGCACCAATTTGACTGTAGATCTTGCGTATGACGTTCTCCAACTTCTCAAACTTCTCTGGTGGAACAACAGGCAGGTTGTCCACGACAACAACATTAGCAAACCCCATTTCAAGCTCCATAGGGTCATCATTCCGAAGTAAATCCTCATCGTCACTGAACATTACAAATAAGTCAGCAACATAAAATGAAAAATCAAGAAAATTTTCTGGACAAACAAAACTAGTTCAATGCAAATAATACTGGCCATGTAATTGTGAGTCAGCTTAAGCATCAGCCATCATAGGCTACCAGATGGAACAATTTTAGCAAGATAAGAATACAATCATCCACACCAGTTGCATGTTTAACCTTGGTATATATTAATATATCCAGGCCTAGTATTAAGAAATTTGTGGTACACTCCATATATCATGAACATTATTACAATATAACCACTGTACAAGACCATCAAATACTAGCATATCTGTTAAAGCTAAGCTAACAAGGATGTTACAGCTGTTCACATGTATAAGCAATAACATCTTATGCGTAGCAAAACACAGTTAGTGTCTGCTATGTCACTTATAATGTACTACATAGTTACACGCCCACACATTACGAGTCCTCATGCAGATTAACATCATGAAACATCTAAAAAACCGTATCAAAAAATCGCTACCAATGGCAGCTAAAAGCATCAGATACTAGCTGCCGCGTTAATTAAGGCAGATCGACCAGTCACGCGATGCTATAGTCGGATCTGAATGAAACGGAAGGGGGTGACTAGGGTATCCAGCGAAAGCGCACGACAGCGTGAGGTAGTTTGTTCGGGCCGGATCGAGAGGCGGTGGCTACCTGGGGATGCCGAAATCCTCGCCGGCGGGGAGGGTGACGGAGTCGAGATCGACGGTGGAGAGGTCGACCCCAAGCTCCCGCGCCCGCGCTTCGATGCCTTCCATGGAGATTTCTAGCGCCATCTTCGCCTACATAAAACCTCGAATCCTCCGCGCGAGATAGAGAGAGGGACACACAGCGACGGCCGGCGTCGTTGGCTGCGGCGGCGGCGCGGGGATTGTGGGGAGAGAGGCGGCGGCGGCGAGGGAGGCGCGGGTGGGAGTGTGGCCGGGATTGAGTCGGCTAGGGTTTTGAAGCGGCGTTGGGAAGGACGGTTCGGGATTCTATTACGTTTCTGACTGACGCCGACAGGTGGGCCCAAAAGTCAAGTAGATGCTTCTCTCTCCCGGCCTCTCTCTTGAAGCTTTCGTAGACGAGGCCTTTTAAGAATTTTGGGCTGGGCCATAATAAGCCGAAAGTCTGGACCAGCCAAGCCCATAGATCGAAAGCAGTATTCATCTCGATCCTCAACTTGCTTCGTTCTGGGAGATCTGGCTAATTTATACTCCAATAATTTATGTAGTAAATTAGTATTCGGAAAAGTATAGATCTGGCTAACGTATGCCATAGGCTTTGGGAAAATGAGAGATAACACATGGTTGTTTTTATTTGTTGAATACGTACAGCATGATGTGGTTTAAAAAAAAGATATTTGCCATGTATAAATAGCAATACTTAACCCATTACGCTAGTATAATTCAACTCTTTTTAATAGTTACTAACATGTTGTATACAATGTTACATGACTACATTGTGTACTAGTGTTGGGGTAGGATAAACTATGCCTCTAGTCCTCTACTGCCAACCATCTTAAAAAGAGAGTACAAATTGGATAATTCTTTAAGCTGATACAAATTGAATAATCCTTAACTCATACAATTGAAGTGTGTGTAAATTAAATTTGTTTGGTGTTCCATGGTGCTTGGGCTCTATGTTTTAAATTGAGTATATACCAAATTCAAATAAGTATGAATTTTTTTTAAATGTTTAGGTATTAACATTAACTATTTTACTAACTAGTTCAAACCAAGTTTGAATAAAATTTGAACTTGTTTTGGTTAGATTTTGATCCTAAGTATATAGCATCCAAACATATAACTAGTTAGGTATATAACAATGTATAATCCAATAAAGCTGAATTTGAGTTGTTTTATTGCTAGGTATAGGTATGAATCAAATTCTTATATCTAAGTATATACTCACGATTTGAAAAATTTGAATGAACTTGTGCATTTCACACCATGGTGCTCCAAATAGGTGTTCTCTCTATATATACATATATATATACATATATATATATACATACATATATATATATATATATATATATATATATATAATGTATCTTTTATTATCTTGCCTTACAATGCTATTAAGGAGCTCTTGATTTGAGTTGAAGATTTTTAAACCAATAGATTTTAGTTATGTATAGTCGAGCAATGAGTTGGTATTGTGAGTGGGACATGAATGAAAAAGAATATCATAGTGGTTTTATGAACTAAATAAGCTAAATACGCTAAATACAGTACCAATCAAACATTGCCTTGCCCCACTTATTCTCTTTTCAAGTATACTCCCATACAGGACCCACGCTGAAATATATTATTTATTTTTAACACAAACACTTATCATTCTAACGAATACCTTTTATAGAAACAGAATGACATTTACCTCAGCAATCCCATCCGACATAGTTAATCAAAGCTAGTTTCGTATGCACCGTATCTGGCGATATGCAAAGGTTCATTCGGATATCAAAGACATTTTGAATCATCTATTTCACAATTAGTTTCCATGCGATTATGCCAATACGACAATAAATAAATTACTAGAGTATGAAAAAAATGTATTTTCCATTTGATTTTCTTTCTTTCATAAAATGTCAAGTTAAATGCATTCGAGCCGTAGGTGAAAAAAACACGTTAAAATTCGCAAGGATTTTTCTCCAACTAACTAGAATCAACCAACAAGACTTTTATTTAGAAAAATAAAATCATAGTAAAATGATTCCCAAACATGAATTATTATTATTAGTACTACTCCATTCCTCCTTATAAGAACTTGATACTTAGGATATTTCTAATCCAATACACATATATATCATATTTATAAGATTGTTATATTTTTGGAACGGAGGAATAGAGTAATAAGGCCCTGTTTGTTTCCAGGGACTTATTTTTACTCTCTGTCACATTGAATGTTTGTACACTAATTAGAAGTATTAAATGTAGACTAAAAATAAAACCCATTTCATAACCTGAACTAATTTGCGAGACGAATCTACTGAGCCTAATTAATCCATGATTAGCCTATGTGATGCTGCAGTAAACATGTGTTAGTTATGGATTAATTAGGCTTAAAAAAATTTGTCTCGTGAATTAGCTCTCATTTATGCAATTAGTTTTATTGTTAGTATATGTTTAATACTCTTAATTAACGCTCAAACATCCGATGTGACACCTGGAAACAAACACCTCTAATATCACATTAATGACGGTTAAAGGAATATTCTTCTGGTTTTTATTTGCAGCAGTTGAAGCGGACCTGGTCGGAGCGACCGGCGGCACCGGCTCGTGGAACCCAACCGGGCAACCGGCGCAGGCCGCTTCCGTTCCCGCCGCGTCCTCTCTTCTTCCGTCGTGGACTCATCATCGTCTCCGACGCGACGCAAGGCGACACGAGAAAAAAGTCAAAAGCAGCAGCAGCAGCGGCGGAGCTACCAATTCCCAACCGCGCGTACCCACCTCCACCAATCTCCCCCTCTCCTCTCCCTCTCCTCTCCCTCCACCCGCTGGGGACCCGGGCCTCCACCGCCTTCTTCGCCGCCGCCGCGGGGAGTCGCCTTCCGTCCCCTGCAGAGAGGTATGGTATGGTATGCTCGTCGAATCCCATCTCTGGGGGTTAGCCTCTGTAAACCTGTGCTTGCTGTAGGGATCGGGATTCCGAGTAGCCGTAGCCCCCTCCCCCGCGGTTGGTGGAGCCCTTCTACTGTGAAGAATCTACCAACCAGGTGGTTTTTTGTTTTCTCATGCCCGCACCTCTGCTTGCTTGCTATAGTTGCTTGCGAGTTCTATGCCGCACACACTGGTCACGGGTTGGTGGACGAAATGAAAATTGGCTGATACTTGCTTGCTTCATGAGAAGCTTATTCCTAGGTCTCCCTCGATTGCTTCTCTAGATATGGGAAGCGGTTGATTGGTTATCGCGTGCCACTAAATTACTAATTTGATCTCCTGCGTTAGCTAGCCTCTCTATCGGAACTGCTTCGGGAGTTTAATCAATAGTCAGAAACTTACTCCATATAGGAATTTGGAAGGGGTACATATGCTTGGTTTTCATTTGAATGGGTATACATATGCTTTTCTTTTTTTTTAAAAAAAAAGCATCAGCATTACTTGTTTCGATCTGATACTTCTATTGTTTGTGCTTTATCAATCTCGTTTTTTGACATGGGTGTCCGTTTATAGATTAAAATATACACTGCAAACATTTTTTAGGCAATGGAAGGAACTCCTGGTTTTGCATGCTCTGCAAATATTCAAATTCAGTAGATTGAATGCTTACGACTTCCCTGTAATGATTTCAGGTTCATGAGGGGTTCGAGGATGAATCCAGGTGACCGTAGAACGCGGAGCACGATGTCCATAGTAATTGTGATGAGTTTGTGCTGCTTCTTCTATATACTAGGAGCTTGGCAGAAAAGCGGGACAGGAAGGGGTGATAGTATCGCATTGAGGGTGACAAAAGAGACCGACTGTACAATCTTGCCAAACTTGCACTTTGAGACCCATCATAGCTTAGGTGGTGTTAATCCTTTGGTCATGACCAATAAATTCTTTGAGCCATGCCATATTCGATACAGCGACTATACTCCTTGTCAGGATCAGAACCGAGCAATGACCTTTCCTAGAGAAAATATGAACTACAGAGAGAGGCATTGTCCTGCAGAGAATGAGAAAATGCACTGTCTAATCCCAGCACCAAAAGGCTATGTCACCCCTTTTCCTTGGCCCAAGAGCCGTGAGTATGTTCCGTATGCAAATGCACCATATAAGAATCTGACAGTTGAGAAGGCTGTTCAGAATTGGGTCCAGTTTGAGGGAGATGTGTTTAGATTTCCAGGAGGGGGGACAATGTTTCCCAATGGAGCAAATGCCTACATTGATGAGCTTGCATCCGTCATTCCATTTACTGATGGCACCATTAGGACTGCACTTGATACTGGATGCGGGGTATGTCATCTAAACAGATCCTATCATTCTTGAAAATGTGTAAACATTGGGTAGCTACTTTTAGTCTCTCTGTTAGCGAATTTTTAGTTGATTCTTTCCTTGATTTATGATGTACCTCATAGCAGTAAGTTTAGTGCATCTTAGTCCAACTTCTCTGCACTTTCATGTATACAATTAGGCCATTTAGTTTCATTGACCTTGTGTTAATACTTTCTTGATCACCTGTTGTAGCTGCCATAACAGTTTCAGCCACTTGTAGATTGCCAGCTGGGGTGCTTATCTAATGGACAGAAATGTATTAACCATGTCATTTGCACCTCGAGACTCACATGAAGCTCAGGTTCAATTTGCATTGGAGCGAGGTGTTCCTGCAGTAATTGGAGTGCTTGGAACTATAAAACTACCATACCCCTCTGGATCTTTTGATATGGCCCATTGCTCGCGCTGCTTAATCCCCTGGAAGTCAAATGGTTAGTAAGTGTGAACTATGCATACAAAATGTAGTGCCTCTATCAGCTGTTCTTTTTTTGCATATGCTATATTATTTTGCTTCATGCAGATGGGATGTACATGTTTGAAGTAGATCGGGTTCTGAAACCTGGTGGCTATTGGATATTGTCTGGTCCTCCCATCAATTGGAAGACAAATCACCAAACATGGAAAAGATCCAAGGAAGACTCAGAGGCAGAACAAAATGTGATCGAAAAAATTGCTGAAATGTTGTGCTGGGATAAGATCCATGAGAAGGGAGATACTGTTATTTGGCGCAAAAAGGCAGATTCAAATGGATGTCGTAATAAGGACGACCGTGCTAGCAAGATGTGCAAAATTCAAGATGCAGATGATGTCTGGTGTGTTCTCTATGTATCTAGTACTATTATATGCGTGTTGTTAACCTCTAACATGCCATATCAACTCGACTAAGTTATAATCGCAATAATTCCAGAATCCTTGTTATAAAAGAAAACCAGCTAGCTTTTTTCAGATACCACTAGATTATAGGATTTGTAGGTGACTGCCCTTATAAATGGTATAAACTGATGTGAGAAGGGCAACTTATTACAGTGATCGCTGCCGATATATGCAAATGCTCTCTTAATGGTGAAACGAGAAGAGTTGCTTATCTGAAGATTTCTATCTCTGACAGTATTTATATGCTGTTTCATTAATGAGTTTCTTTGGATGGTTTATTATTATAGGTATAAGAAAATGGAAGGTTGTATAACACCTTTCCCGGAAGAAGCGCAGCTACAGAAGTTCCCAGATAGACTATTTGCCGCCCCTCCCAGAATTCTACAAGGTCGCACCCCAGGTGTTACAGAAGAAACTTTTGAGGAGGATAATAAGTTGTGGAAGAAGTATGTCAGTACTTACAAGAGGATAAACAAGCTGATAGGTTCTTCGAGGTATAGGAATATTATGGACATGAACGCGGGGCTTGGAAGTTTCACTGCAGTTATTGATTCTCCCATATCTTGGGTAATGAATGTTGTGCCCACAATATCTGAGAAGAACACTCTTGGTATCATCTATGAACGAGGTCTTATTGGCATATACCATGATTGGTGAGTCTTTAAGCTTTATGTTCTGGCATTCATTTTAACAAAGGGTGTCAATGTGTTGAAACTTTTCCTGGTTGCTCTGGCATTGCATTGTTGGCAGGTGCGAGGCCTTCTCTACATACCCTAGAACATACGATTTGATACATGCCAGTGGTCTCTTCAGCTTGTACCAGAATAAGTAAGTGTTGTTTCTCCTGTATTGGTAATACAATACAAACTATCCAGTCTTGTAATACGATTTTGTCAAACTTGGTAGGTGTAACATAGAAGACATTCTTCTGGAGATGGATAGGATTTTACGTCCAGAGGGCACAGTCATACTGCGGGACAATGTTGAGGTGCTGAACAAGGTTAGGAGGACAGTAATGGGGATGCGGTGGAAGTCCAAGTTGCTTGATCATGAAGATGGGCCTCATATACCTGAGAAGATTTTGGTTTCAGTGAAAAAGTATTGGGTTGGTAATGAAGAAGAGAACAGTTCATAGATAGGCGACCGTGGTGATTCTTGCTCAAATCATCTTTCGATGGGATGCGAATAACATCCCTTTTTGATGTTGTACCTGTTCATAGATCTAGTTCATACTACTTCATAGGTACAGACCTCACCATTCCCAATCAAGATGACATACAGATAGATTATTTTGATGTCCTGCATATTGGTTGTGCATATATAGAAGCAGGGCATTAAGGGAAACGTTGGTGATTTGCCAACACATTTTGTAGGTAAAGAGGAGGATACTACTTGGGGTCGCTAGTTTGTGCTGAGATGAACTCATTGTATTACAGATGCACACAGGAACA
The DNA here is from genome assembly GCA_000573905.2 of Oryza punctata. Classification (NCBI taxonomy): domain Eukaryota; kingdom Viridiplantae; phylum Streptophyta; class Magnoliopsida; order Poales; family Poaceae; genus Oryza; species Oryza punctata. The sequence continues at coordinate 27,305,152 of CM002497.2, forward strand.
TTTTCTGAGTAAACAAGTGTTGTCCCATGTACTATTTTGTTTGTGCTGCTTGTACATCATGTAACAAGGAGACAAGGAGTTGCACATAACACATACTCCTAGTGTTTAGTTGTCTACTAGCACCTACCTAGGTTTCTTCCTTTGAGCTAGGGCTGACATTGACAAGATATTGTTTGGCCAATCTATATATGCATGGTTGCATTACCAGCACCATTCCTGCTGGCTAGTGTGTCCTGCTGAGGCTGGCAAGGTCAATTCGTCAAGATTGTTTGGCCACTGCCCACTATATATCCCAGTTATCCACCATGGTTGATTACTCCATGCACTGATGCACACACACATTGAGACATGCCGAGAATGGTTGGTGGGTGGCCTTTGAGTGGTTACTGTCTATCTAGCACTTACCAAATTGGCCGTGGAAGGAGGAGCTAGCTAGGCCGCCCCGCCCATTATATTCACCCTGCAGATAAAGCATACGACAGCGAATTGCACTCCCCCAGCATATATTGCAGGCAGGCGCTGTAAGCTAAGCTGTGATGAGCAGAGTTCAATAATTTCGACCGGTGAGAGGAAGAAACTAAAGATGAGGAAGCAACGGAGATCTTCTTCTGCTGTGTCCATTTGGAAGGTGCTCCTGATTGTCCTGGTTCTCTTCTGCGGCCTGCGCCTTGTTCAAGGAGGTAAACCCGTTGGATTTAAAAGCTGATTTGTGCTGCGTGTAATAGTAATAAAGTAATTAACGACTGTAGATCACTCCCTAAGCTAGACAGTTTGGTAATTAACTCAATGAACCAACGGATTACTGTATGATGGACATACGCAGGGAGAGATGTGTCCATGGGATATCCAGGTCCTCGTCCCAACACAGCCGGCTCCTACTACAGGGACCGGCCATGCAACGTTGCATACGGATGCTATGAAGGTCCTCCAGCCAAACCATGATGACACTACTCTGCTACTACTGCAAGCAACCAAAGGCCATCTCCTGTACTAGTTGTTTCGATCGATCAATGTCATGGCATGCTTAGCTACATAAACAAATAAAACTAGGCCTCTAATTAGCACATGATCGATCGAGTAGACGGTATGCAGCAAGCAGCAGCATATGCAGTGTGATGTATGGTGTATTTGTTGTAAATAAAGGGAAGCAGATATCTATATATAGTACACCTCATTTCTGCTTCCATGTTGCCTAGCATTACATACATATTGCCAGCTGATTATTCTTTCATCTTTGTGTAATCCTAATAGAGAGGCAGACAGATACTACTGGATTTCAGCTGGGCGTTGTCCTTGTCCATGGTTGGCAAGCAGTCTTAAAATTAATCTGGGACGACGCACTCGCACTGCCAAGAGTTTTGACCAAAGATGTTACTGACTATCATTATTCAGTAAAAACACCTCCAACTCATGCATCTCGATGCTTGAAATCGTTCCAAGCTCTACGAATGATCAACTGCAAATTCTGAATTCTCCATTGTTACGAACTACTCGTCTACTCCAGTATGCAAATACTCGAGGGGAAGAGTTCACCCCTATCTGTGCAGTGGAGTAGCCGAAGGGCACTGCTCCATGGGACTACACCTGCGATCTGCTCTCCGTGCCGTCGATGTCTCCGCAACCAGTTCATGGTGTCTTTCTCGCCGCCATGCGCGGAGCTGACGGGGTTGATGATTGATCACGCCGGCACGCCGGCGACGAGGAGCACGGAGAAATGGGGGTCGGGAAGAACCTCCGAACCCCCATGACCCACCCGATATGGCCCACGGGATCCCTTCGAATGTTGGGCTGCTGGTCAGATGTGGGCGGAAAACTAATGGGCCTTTTGGATAGGTTAATGTGGGCCAATTTTATCTGGTCAATCCACGGAGGAATAAGTTCACTGTAAGTCCCTCAATTCGTCGCGCAGTCTGATTTTTCGTCCTCAGTTCGGAAAACCGGATATGACGTATCCCCCAACTTACGAAACCATGCAAACGAGATCTCTCGACAGTATTGACCCCGGTTTTAGCTGACGTGTCACTTATGTTGCGTCTATATGGCTCCTTTTACTAGGTCTTCGTCCCACGTGGCAATGACCTGGTGCTTACATGGCAATTTGATCCCGAAAAATAATAACACCCATGGGACCCACATGTTAGTTACACAAAAAAAATAGTGGGGCCCATATGGCCCCACATGTCATCTTACTACTCCATCTTCTCTCTATATGCGGCCGGAGCAGAGGGCGGTAGCGGGTGGAGGGGCGACCGGCGGAGCAGGCCGCCGGAACAGCCATCTCCTTGCCGACCTCGCCGGACTCCCCGCCTCCTCCCATGTCACGCCCTGATCTAGCCCCAAACGGGAGCTAGCGTGAGATGCTCCAAATTAACCTGTAAGCCGATACTAGTCCCAGGAAATAGTGCTGGTATCTGTTGATGCAAAAAACACACACTGGCCTGAGAGGTTTGCTTTACTCTAGTGCAGGTCCAAAATTAGGGTTTTAGGCTCAAGGGCGTGCCAGTTGATTTGATCCTGCAATCAACAAGAAAATATGCAAGGAATATCAGTAAATGATAGACAATCGGCCTTAGGGCCGATTTCATATCGTATGTGGCCTAGCCGATGCAACAAAGTATGAATCGGCTGTAAGGTATATGAATAAGCATGAAAGTAACCCTAATATTAGCATATCGGCTGTAGATATCAATATTATGCAATCAATAAATCATTATTGCTTTAGAAATAAACAGTTGGTATAGATCGGACCGAACCGAGACAGTATAAACTGTTTAAGTCTATCATAACACGAAATAATGATCACATAAGATTAATGTCATAGCCGATATCTAAATCTATTCGTATATCGGTCATAAATCCGATATAATCTCATGATAAAGCATTAAAGATTGAACATAGAACATTAAACAAAGCATGAAACCATGTAAAATATTCTAGATAGATAAGATCGGCTGAAACTCCGATACTATCCCTATTGACAATCGTAAAGCATATTACATATCATAATTCTAAGATAACTTAATAGGTTGGACCGAACCAATGCAGCATTAAGCATAAAAGAAGTATGACATGTAACAAGCCAATAACATCAAATCAGGATGGTGGATACATCATATAACATGAATCAATAAAGTAAACTAGCCGATTCCGTCGAAACCCTAAAATGGATCTAGCCGATATAGGAGATAGCATTATTGATCTAAGTTATATGATGTATATGATAACTGCGGAACTTGCAAGATAAAATTAGAGTGTCATAAAGATGTAAGCACTAATCCCAATGATGCAAATTGCCATGACAAAATATACCTTCTCGCCGAAGATCAAATTGATGCAGCACGACCCGAAAGCACAAGCTTGTCGAAATAAGAAATAAAGGTGGCGATGCGCCGAGATTGATTGAACGTATGTTGTTTTTATTTACAAGACCTCGGGATTACCCGAAAATACAAACATTGTCCATCACGGACACGACTCATATTAACCTAATACAAATCCAACTAGCGAACAAGTCCCTTAGGCGGACTCTTACCGAGAATATCTATAAGGAAATCACATAAAATATCCCAATTAATAGATACAATTGCCTCCTCAGGACTCTATCCGTGCATGGCAATCCATATAGAACACGTTAACACAACCCGATGACGTATACCGAGTCATATTACTGAAATCGGCTCAATCGGCTAACGCAGTCCGACTCTGACTCTGCCGATCCAGTTCACAGCCGATTCGGACCACAGCCGATTCTCACTCTGCTTTCCGATACGATCTTATCTCTTCAATCCTCTTCGATTCCATCTTTATCTCCGATGTTTGAATTACCAAATTTGGTCATCAACAGTATCACAGGAAGACAGAGTATTACAACAACATTGGTCTCTTTATTAAGAGTAATCATACAGTCATGTTGAGCTACGGACAGACCCCGAGCTCATAATTGCATTACAAAAGGGAAAGGTCGAAGCAAAGACTGGCCCAAGGCCACAAGCATGAATTGGGAACTAGATCGAAACCCTAGAACTGTTCGAAGTCGGTCTGCTCTTGAAAGAACTCTTCGTCAGCGGGATCCATCTCCTCTTCTTCAGAAACTAGGAGGGAATAATTGTGTAGAGCAAGGGTGAGTACAGGGAGTACTCAGCAAGTCTTGGGAATTATATGTTTATTGCAGGCTTCAAAGAAAGGCTGTTTGTTTTCGCAAACAGTTTTGGTTTAACGCTTTTCAAATAATTCTAAGAGAGTGCTTCTCAACGACTCGGGCAAAACAGTGCATTCTGCCCAGTCGAAGTAGTGCAATGTATCAATCTTTAACTTGATCAAGAGTTGACTCCCGGCCAAACACTTTAGACGGCATCCCGGGCCTAGCTGATCCCGTCAGACATAGTTTAAAAGCAACGAGAATCCAGTCCATCATGGCAATTTCACAAGTTGTAGTCAAACAAAACTACGCTAAGTAATCACCTCACATCCGCCCATGACCGTGGCACGACTATTCGAACAGTTTGTTAACCTTTGCAGAGGGGGTACACTTTACCCACACAATGTTACTAACCGGGTCTCCCAGTCCATGCAGAACAGCCACGTTTGGTGACTTTGAGGCTTTCACGATAAGGCATTTCCAAAACCGACACAGGGTCACCCTATGCCAACGGGAGGGGTCATTAGGACCAACAACAGGTTAGGTTCCAGACCATGCTGTGCCAGGAAGCCCAGGGGTTCTCCCCCGACACCACCCCGGTGAATCCACTTGTCCCTCGGCATCAAGGCTTCCATGACCTAGCTAGTTACTTCGCCAGGGGTGTCCCACTTCACCCATGTGATCGCACTTGTTATGTTTGGATGAAATTTCAAAGAAATCGGTATTTAAGTGCGAGAAACGGGAAAAACCATACCACTAGTACGTCCCCCGCACTGTGATTTTTAGAAATCATTTTATTTCGCAGGCACCGACCCAGGTATCAGGTTTTTCAAGAGTTTCTTAAACCCATATTTTACCCAATGTTGGATATTTTAAATTTGAGGAGGGTCATCGGTGTTCGTGCCCAAGGGCGCGAACTCCAAGACCTAAATATCAGTCGACAAAAGTGGGACAGGGTAATCAATGACAAGGAGGGTAATTGCAGCAATTTAGGTAGGGCCCGTGGAATATATTGCAAGCCGTGGCCAACTTCTAAAGTGTAACCTACTTATGCATAGTTTTGCGGAAAGGAATTACTTAGTTTGAAATTATAGGTGCAAGATGGTCAGAGGAGACTTGCCTTGCTCCAGACCTTGAGCTTCTTCCACGTAATCCGTGCAGTGCGAGTCTTCGGGCTTCGAAGCTACACGCGAAACGAGGTGACTTAACAAAACGGTCAAAAGAAAGCCCTATTAATGATCTCTAAGCGTGCTATTAGATAGATCTCGATTTTTAAGGAATTTCGAAAGTTGAACGGAGTCAAACATACAAACGGTTAATTACTGGGTGTGGAAGTTGGGTGCTTGACGTCGGTGGCCACGAGTAAGCGAGAAGACGATGCCAACGAAGGGAGGATTGGAGGAGTGACGTTCTGTATACTCTGATCTTGACAGCAAACTAATGGGCCAAGCCTGTAAGCTGAATATAGACTGAATTTGGGACTGGGGTTCTGTTGCTGGGCCAAAACCGAGGGTGGTCCACGGACTACCCTCTGAAACCACCCCTACCTGACGGTGACTTATAGATACAGTGTATGTACAAATTAATTCTAAAGATTTAAATTTTTATGGGACGAAGAGAGTATGTATAACGACAAGGGGTATATATTTTCCGTGAATATGCAAAAAGGCCTACGTATATTTTTATTAAAGAGATATTTAAAACACGAGAGGACATGCCTTAAGACAAAAAGAAGACCGACCGAACAGCAGAAGATAAAAGGAAAGACTAAATCTATCGATAGAGGGATTAAATACGATATAGCGACCTAGTTATATATGATACTGGGAATGAAACATGGCACATGTAATATCTTGTAGCACCTACCGGCTACCGGTACTATATGCTGTTGGGCTAGTAGTAGCTTTTTTACATAATGGATGTTGATCTAGTAGCTGATAAGTACATGTCTTGTGTTTGGCCTCTCTATCTCTATGGCGGAGTAGATATATAGTGGATTAGTTATTTAAGTATAGTCAATTCGGTCAAGCCCTCCAGGATGGAACATTAATGGAATTAACAACAAATTCGATCCGGTGTCATCTGATTGAGGTGGGATTTGGATTCGGAGGCTAAATTTTAATCCCTGTTACATTAAATATTTGTACACTAATTAGTAGTATTAAACGTAAACTAAAAATAAAATTTATTTCATATCTGTGGATTAATTCGCGAGACGAATTTATTGAGTTTAATTGATCCATGGTTAGTCTCATTTATGCAATTTATAAGTTGCTCCTAATAATCCTTTAATTAACCATCGCTGATTAATTACCCTATCATATTAGATGGGACGTTCCATGCGTGCATGCCGTGGAAAAAACCAAGACTTTGCTGGCCAGTGCCAAATTGGTCCCGCGATAAATTAGAGGTCCATTGACTCCTGGTAAACGTACGATAGCGAACTGCACTACACTACCCTCTGCCTGCCTCCAGGCTCTATAAATTCTGAAAACCCAACAACATGTAGAGAAGCAACAAATACAGGAGGTGCATGCAATTTCAGCCAGAGTAGAGAGGAGAGAAGAAGTGAGAATCTAAGTTAGAGATGACTAAGCATGGCAGCTCCAGTTTTGCTGGTGCTCTGTCCCTTTGCAAGGTGATCTTGATGGTCCTCGCACTCATCTGCACCCTGCACATTGCCTCCGTACAAGGAGGTAAATACACTTCTAATCCTTCAGCATCGGTCTCTTTTATGGTTATCTTTTATTGGTAGTATCATACTATTAGTATTGTCAGTGGCGAAGGTGACTCCGGTGTAACTCGAGCCATCATCTTGGTTCGTCACTGCCGTCTTCATACCAACTACGGTTGATATGTGTAAAAATTATAAAACATTATTAGTCATCCAACTAGACGACGATCCTAGCTCCGTCACTGAGTATTGTTGTGATGGATGCAGGGAGAGCGGCGGCAGCAATTGGTGGGAGTGGGAAGGGTTCAGTACTGGATCCAACCTACACGCCGCCGACGCCCCCTGGTGGGTCTTACACCGGCGGGGGATGCCGCAGACCTTACAGATGCGGCCCTCCTGGAGCAGGCTCGCCATGACCCACACTCGATCTCTCTGCATGCTACAGTGCTACTGCATGATCGAAGACCATATCGATCTCGATCTACTCGATCATGTCGATCGATGCTATGCCTATATATACAAACAAATAAACCAGCAGGCATCTAACACATGATCGATGGAGTAGGTGTTTTAATTCCTCTGTATGTGTGGCATATTATATACTTAGTATCTGCTCAGTGTGCTATGTGCAGTGAACGTGAGGCAGCAGCAGCATATGTAACATGATGTGTTTGTTGTAAATAAAGGGAAGCAGCTAGCTCATGCATGCCTGCTTTACTATGTTGCCTGCATCTACCTACTTGTAGTCTGATTTGCAGCGTAATTGATACACCTTCCGTTTCATATTATAAAACGTTTTAACTTTTTTCATCTAATTTTTCTTAAGTTTGATGATATTTATAGATAAATATAGCAACATCTAAAATATCCAAATTAGTTTCCTTAAATCTAATATTAAGTATTTTTAATACTATAATTGTTTTGTATTAAAAACATTGTGATTTTTTATAAATTCAGTAGAAGTTAAAAAATGTGTGATTTAAAAAATTCATAACGTTTTATAATATGGTACGATACTGAGGGAGTAGTACGTTTATTCCTGAACATTACTGCTTCTTGCTAGTTGTCCAACATTAAGAGCTAATTAAGCCTCCGTAAGTCCATATAGGACATCATTCAACCCTTGTTCTGCAGGGTTGAGTACTCTTTTCTTCTCTGTTGTAATAAGTGTAACCGCAAATATATTTCAGCTGGGTGTTGTCCATCCATGTTTCACCTGAGCTTTATGACAGTATTAAAATTAATCTGCAACACACTGCATGCGAAGAGAGATGCATATATTCAGTAAAAACAGCTTGAACAACTCATCATCTTGATCATGCTTGAAACCGACCGATCCATGCTTTACTCGTAATCAACGGCAAATTTTAGTACTCCATTTACCGATGAAGTGGGGAAGCTCACGCGACCTGCTGATCACGCTGATGAAGAGGAGAGGCCACTGGATCTCTGATAGAGTTGGATTGCTATTCAGAGTTGGGTCAAGAAGTAACAGAGGCCCACTCCTACGTTGAGTAGGATTGGGCCTTGTAATAATCTCGCTCGGGTATCTATCTATATGCAATGTTGGTGGTTTGCCTATGAATTTTGCAGAGAAAGGAAGAATATTTGGGGTCGCCAGTTTCTTTCTGCTGAGAGGCTGAGAGCCTGAGATGAACTCTGCATTTGTATGACAGATCCAACACAAGAACTCTTTTGTAACAGGCGGGATTTGGTGAAGTCAGTAAAGTTTCTGCCCTCTAGGATGGACCAATGGAATGGAAGCTAGAAGCTGCAGGTACTAGCAACAATACTGAATTAATTTTTGTAACGAAAACACATTATAAGCAGGCGCTTAATTTTAGCACCATATATATGTATGCATCCTGAGCTGTACTGAAGCCGGTAATGTCTCTATTAATTGCTCATGATTCTTTACCATCCATTGTTGATTGCTCCATGCACACAAGGTATGGCAATGGCTTGGCTTGCCCTGGAGACTCAGCTATGTCTAAGATCGCGCCTTTCAGATTTAATAATGTATATACCATATTAGGAAAAGGATACATTAGATGAAAATTTAGGATAAGAGTACATGTCAATGTAGTTGACAAGTAAAGTAAGTTGTATATATACTTGTACATAATAAGGAGTGTTACGTACCTCAACCTACTAGCTACTTTCGTTTAGAGCTAGATCAGCTGATAAGATACATATTGTCTATTTCTTTTTAGATCGAATCACGGTCTTTGCTCTAAAGAAGCTACAGCCAACACATACAAATTATCTACGGTGGATCAGAATATTAGAGGTAGCCGATAATAGTGTAGTCGGTCAAGCGAACGTACGTGCCTCCGACCTCCAGGATATGATGGACCAATGGAATGGAAGCTAGCTTAGCAAAAAATCCTGAATTCCGTGTGTGTTAGTGTACTGAACCTGTAGGTCCGGCCTTTATTCCTCCTGATTCTTTCAATATCCATGGCCGATTGCTCCGTGCAGATGAGACATTCGATGCCCTGGAAAAATTGGTGAATCGCTAGCTAGCTTAGTGCCAAATTGACCCAGCAGCTGGTAAACGAAAGCGAACTATACTCTCCTACATGCACCGTTGCACTGCAGGCGATATAAATTCTGAACCCAACAGCCGGATGAGAAACAGCAGCAGCAGCGAATCGATCGAGAGGTGCAATTTCAGTCAGAGAGGAGAAGCAACTTTGGAGAATATATCTCCGACCCCCAGTTGGGCCAGAATAACAGACATGGTCGTGATGGGCCACCAGTAATGGGTTAGTTGCAGATCCGACCACCAGTTGGGCCTAATTAACACGCAAAAACAAATTCCCAGTCCTGACGACTTCCTGAGTCGTGGTAAAGCTGGTAATTAAGGCTGTCAATTGCTCCTGATTCTCTTGTGTAATATGATATCCACGTCTGATATGATTGCTCCATGCACAGAGAGAGAGAGTGTATGCCCTGGTGAATTGCTTTAAATTGGCCGGGGACAAAACAAAAAGAGGCCTGTTGTTGTTGACGATGGTAAACGAAAGCGAATTGCAGTCCCATGATCAAACACCGAAATTCACAGGAAACCCAACAAATCGAGATGAACTTCTCAGTGGTGCATATACAAGAATAAATGCAGAGAAAGAACAAGGAAGTTTTTTGGGGGGCAATTTTCTGGTTTTTTTATTCTTCTTGGAATCAACTCTCTGTCACTCTAGATTGTACGGAGGATGAATTAAGAGTGCCTTAATGAACTTACTAATGCATGGAAACGCACACTTTGTTACTCATGCAAAACAGAACGCATGCACTTAATTACTCATATGCATCCATAACACACTTGCTCATTAATGTGCATGTAAAAACCCACTCACTGATACACATGCAGAAACCGAATGAGATTTATTCCGGTCCAGTTAAAAGTATCTCGAGATACCGGTACCTCACAATATTAAATTATTTCCGATCGTTGTATCTAGATAAGTAGGATGGATAATGTTAGATCCAATAATCGGAAACGATTAATTAATGAACTAAGAACGAGCATGATGGATGGATGGATGGATGCAGGGAGAGACAGAAGCAGGAGGTCACTGGATCCAAACTACAGGCCATCGGTTCCTCCTGGAATGCCTTACACGCCAACGCCCCCCGGATGCAGCACTGTCTACGGCTGCCGAAACCCTCCAGCCTCACCATGACACCCTCCTCCTCCTGCTGCTGCTGCTATTAGGCCATCTGATCTCTGATCAATGCCATGAAATAATATACTGCCATGAGCCTGTCATTCATGGCGAGGCTAAATATAGACACGAATAAACATGGCCAGCTAATATCGATGAAATTCTATCTGCTGGTACAGTCGTGCAGGCACAGCCACAGTACTATGCAGTGGACTGTGGACGTGTGCCATGAGCCCATGTGTGATGTATGATCTATATTTACTTGTCGTCAGATCGATATATATGCTCCTCTCGTGCGGATTTTTTACATTTTAAACTTTTTTGAAAACTTATTTTCTAAATAAACCCTTGAAAAAATTTATTCCAGAAATTAATTCTTTTCACGGCACCAACATCATTAGCACTGTAGTCTAACAAGACAACGCTAGCAGTGTTGGCGCAGCCCCCCTCCCCCTCGGCTCCCCTCCTGCCTTGTGCGGGAGGTTGGCTCTTGTCATTGTTCATGCAAATTTACAAAGTTATAGTTAATTTCAGTAGATTTCTATCATGCCACCAAATTTGTTTCTCCTCTATATAATACATAGCTACAAATCTAACTTAAATCAATTTTTCCGTACAACCATCCATTCATGTCTCAACTAAAATTTATCATTACCACATATATGTACTCGAAAAAATCATAGCACCAACTGTTGATGACGAAATTTAGTAAGCCTCGAAGTCATCATCGGTCTAGAGTTAGTATCGGCTTCAGAGTTCTGGAATCGGTCGATGGAAGCTATCAATCGCCAACAGTCGGATTCTTACCATATGCGGTTAAGGAAATTATTCTATTAAAGGAAACTTATCCAAAAGAGACCGAGTTCAAGGAGGATGCGGCAGGCAGTTTATCTATTAATTAGGAAGAGTCTATTAATTTCCTTTTATCTTTAGGAAAGTGTGTTTAGTGTCCGATAAGGACTTTATGTTTTTAGGAAAGTTTGAGTCGTGTTCGATATGGATTAGTATCTACCCATGGGTATAAATATGTACACCCGGGGTCCATGTAAATTATCTCTTGATCAATACAACTTCGGCGCATCGCCACCTTTTACCTTTTTACTTTCGACGAGTTCTTGTTTCAAGTTGGGCTGTATCGACTTCGATCTCTGACGAGAGATAAAGCTTGTTATGGCGGCTTGCGTATCGGGATTAGTGCTTTTATCGCTTCGATACTCTAATCTTGTTCATGTAAGTCGTCGAGTTATCATATACGTTATATAATCTAGATTGACAATATTTTCTACTTGCATTGGCCGATCTCCATCTAGGGTTTCATCGATATCGGCTAGATTACTTTGTTGGTTTAGATTATATAATATATCCAACACCCTGAAAATCAGTCAAAAGCTTGATTGTCTAGATATTATGTTTCTTTTCATACTTAGTGCTGCATCAGTTAAATTTGATCTACTAAGTCGTGCTTAGAACCATAATCTTTAGCCTGCTTCTTGATTGCCAATAAGGGTTTCATCGGAGTTTCAACCGATGAGTTATCTGGACGTTGTATCGGCTTACAAGGATTATTTACAAGTTGGTTTTAGCCGATGATAACAAAGGTTTCACTGTTTATCTAATCGTTTGGATTTAATGACATCGGATCTCCAGCCGATGTATGCTTTATCCTTCGGATAAGTGCTTATTTAATCTATCATTACTAGCCGATTGGTTACTACTGGATTATATTATTGTTATATTACATTATCATTAGCCGATTATGTTTATATCATTATTTACTCAAGTATCAAGGCCTATACTGGATATCGGCTGGTATTGGCGTCGGTTGGAATCATTCCATCAGCTTGTCAGCCGATCGGCTGTTTGATATTCAATTTATATATCTTGTCAGTTGCAGGATCAAATTGACTGGCACGCCTGCATCTCATCATTATTTTGGACCTGCACTGGAGTTAAGCAGATCTCCCAGGCCGTCGTGTTTTTACATCAACACCAACGAGCACATTGCACACATGTAACAGTACAATCATCAAATCCCAATTTCAACGGTCAAAATCACAAAATTGGGCAAAAAATAGATTCTAGGGTTACCATCTGATCTACAAATTCCACCGATTAAAACGGAAAAAGAGGGGGAATAGAGGATATACCTTGCTATTCGATTTCCCCAAGAAATCCCACGAAAAACAGCTCCAAATCAAGTGGATTTGAGAAGAGGGAGAGGGGAGAGAGAGCGCACAAGATGCGCTTGGCTCGAGCTAATAGTTGGGGGTAAATTAGTGGGGAGGGGGAGGGGGAGGGGGAGGGGTGGGACCCACGCAGTTAAGTGCGGTTCCCCGGATGCACATTAGGGTTGTTGGCGCCGGGGAGGGAGGCACTAATGTTGGCGCCGTTCTCCTGCCACATCAGCGTCGGGCCGCAGTGTGGAGCCACGGTGGTACGGTGACAGCACCGTCGTTTGGACCACGACGACGCCTATGACTCTAGCGTCTCCAAAAGAATCATTCCTGAAATAAGTTTTTCCATAGGTCTATTTGTAAAATAAATTTCAGAAAGGATCAAATTATAAAAAATCCAAGGGAGTACATGATAACCTCTTATACACATAATATCTTAGATCCTGTGTTGTAGCTGTAAGTTTGTTTTTTATCTCTCCTCTTCTATCTTCTCATCTAAATAGAAATTTGAAGTGTGGTAATTTTAATTTTCACTTACAGTACTTATTATACTTGCACTAACACATTAGTATAAGTATATATGTACATATCCAGAAGGTAAATGCGAGCTACGAGAGTGGACTATTGGGTGAAATCAGTCAAGCCCTCCAGGATGGACCTCACCAATTAATGGAATTAGAAACAATTAATTAATTTTGGTGCCATCACGAGTCATGATGCAGCTGGTAAGGTCAGCTGTTCCTGATTCTCTTTAATTAATAACTAGTATGGCTGATTAGTTACACGCGCGTGCACGTCGTGGGATCAACGACAACTTATGCTGGCTAGTGCCAAACTGGTCCCAGGAAGAAAGAATGAAATTGACACATGGTAAACGATATGGCGATCGAACTGCACGCACTACTGATCGACTACCCTGCCTGCTGCTACCTAGCTGTGGGTCTATAAATTCTGAAAACCCAACACCAGCTTTGTAGAGAAGCAACAAACCAAAGAGGTGCAATTTCAGCCAGATCTAGTAGGGAGAAGAAAAGAATTAGTAGTATTAAGTTTAGAGATGAGGACGCAACGACTCAGCTACTCTTCTTCTTCTGCTGCTGCTGCTGCTGCAGTCGTTGTGTCTCTTTGCAAAGTGCTCCTGATGGTCCTCGCCCTCATCTTCACCCTGCACACTGCCTCCGTGGTCGAAGGTATAACATACATACTAGTACCCCGTTCGAGTTAAACTTAATTTGTGGGTTTGTGCATGCTGCATGCAATTTATTAACGACTAGATCAGTGACAGATACTATATATAACCTGTGTTAATTGGGTGAATGAAGTGTATCATATGATGGATGCAGGGAGATCAGGTCCTACGAACGGGCCGCCTGCTCCTAATGCCAACGAAGAGCGGCACAATACGCCGGGCTTTTACAACTAGCTACATCGATATATAGCTGTGTTACGGCCTCCAGCTGCTGCAGACTCACCATATGCATGAAAACCTGCCTGCAGCTAGCATATATACCTAGCTATACCCATGCCATGGCAGGGAATATAATATGTGTGTGTGATACGTACTGTTTCTTGCCGGATCGGATCGATGATCGATGTTCAACTTCACTCCTAGCTGAGTCCCTTAATCCTTTTCATCTTTGTGTATAGTAACTGAGTGAGCAAAGGCAACTTAAATATAGGGATCGGGTTCTCCATGTTTGTCAAGAGCTTGTGTAGAGCTGTGTGACGGTGTTAATCCTGAGGGGCACTACGTATATACTATACAGAGATGGTACTATATAGTATATACTTAGTAAAAATAGCTTCAACTCATAATTAACAGCAAGATTTAAGATTTTACCAGTGAACATACGTAGTATATATGTGCCTAGCTTGAACCGGGAAAAAGCTGACTACAGGAGCACAGACAGAAAAAAGTGTGGACGGCTAGGTTAAGCAACCAAGCGTGCAGTAGTGTTCACCTACATATACATATATATGGTCAAACCACCGCGATTACGCAACGAGATTGTGACGAACGTGGATCCTTTTCATTAGGTCAATCCGGTCCTCTTGAGTATACTGGGCCTCATTGTTTCGTCCGGCCTTCTGTTGGTGATTTCCTCGTGCTTTTTTTTTCGAATTTGCTCTATGTATATCTGTCGTGTTATTTTTTTTTTATAAGTCCCACGTTGTTTTAGCAAAATATGGTACAAACGCAAACGCAAGCACACACTTAATCGTATGAACGCACTTATACATATCCTATCTCTACTGGGCTTGTACATATTTTGATTAACGAAGTTAGAACGAACGTCTCACCGTTGATGGATATATACATCACCTATCACTAAGAAAATAATTATTAAATATGTGATCCGAATTTTAGGCATACAATATATTCGGATTAATTTCCTAATAGAACTATGTACTATAGGATTAGTTTCCTACTAGCACTTTATGTCTTTGCGTATTAGGACTTCTAAATTTCTCCTATATATATCCCTTGTAAATCGCATCGGGAGGGTGCGATAACCCAATGTATCCCCTGCATTTGTACCCAACTTCTCTATATTAATCATTGTTGGTCGATGCCCGTGGTTTTTCCCGTAAGGGTTTTTCCACGTTAAATTCGTGTATTCGTTGTGCATCTATTTTCTTAACAAGTGGTATTAGAGCATTGGAGATTGATCTACACCATGCAGCCATTATCTCTGTCGATCAAGTTCGTTGTTCCGCCGGTTCAATTTATTCTGCAATATCGATCTACTATCCGGTGAGAAGTTTACAGCAGTCGAGAGTTTGCAGCTAGCTATCCAAAGTCCGAAGTGGATTCCATCTTCGATTCCGACTCGTGGCCATCCTCGCCGCCCCCCTATGTAATGTTGCTGCGTTCGTAACTAGGAGGAAGAAAAAGGCAAGCGAATCAACAAGCCTGTGCAGCCACGTCTGCGCGAGGAAGCTCATCAGTCAGCAGCAGGGCTGAAGTCATTGATCTATTGCGCATGTATCCCGAGGAAGGGGTAAAGTCCAAGCCACAAATAAGTACGGTTGTGAAAGCAACACAAAGAGTGATTTGAAAAATTCCATATCTGATAGTCAAACATAACAACTTCATGGGTTTCAATCTCAGAATCAGGTAGGTTAAGTACTTGAACCTAGAGTTTTTCATCAATTTCTGCACATACCTAGGGTTCCCCCAATATACAGCATTGAATCACCCCTCTTCTCATCTCTCTTCATCTTGAACGATGCATCCAGAGATTTTTCTTTGCACACACTATCTTTCTTTCTTTCTTGGATCGCAAAGTGGTGGATGGGCGATGGTGGTGGGTGATGCTGGCACACAGAGGCGTGATCTGCGTGTTTTTCTTTTTCTTGGGCTTTTTTGCAGGATTAGTAGAGAAAAGGATAACCCATCACATACGCATATGGGTCCCATCAATTGGGCCATGGCTACAAATAAAACTACTTTGACCTGTGTATGGGTTTGTTCTGTGTGTTTTTCTTTTTCCTGGGCTTTTTCTTTTCACGGACAAAACAAATGATGCACTTTTTTCTTCCTCCTTGCAAATGTGGGCTTTTTTCACAAATATAAATCATCATGCTTTTTTCTTATATTTCACTGTAGGCTGTGAGGAGGCAAATCTAAGCTCATGCAAATAACAAATCTAAGCCAAAAAAACAAGTGGGACTTGTTTCTCAAAGTGCGCTACGCGCGCTGTCACTTTATTGCACGTGGGGGAAAGGGGCAGGATGGGCAACGCGTGTATCAATCACACGGCAAAAAAAAGGGCTCAAAACCTAAAATTTTTCAGCCGTTTGTTACATAGAGAGTCTCTTAATTAAATACTATAGATACATACGTATACTCGTAGATATTTGTGTAATTTTGTAATTAGCTGCATATCGTCGTTACATACAGAGTTAACAGAATCAATGAAAAGTACGTGTGTATACTATATAATATAGTATGATGGATGCAGGAAGAGCGGCAGCAGCTAGCAGTTGGTGCTAGTGATGTGAACTTGCCAATACCAAGCGTCGTCGGGTCGTCCTTACACAAGGCCGGGGCGGCGATGCGGTATCTACTACAGATCTGGATGCCCTCCTGCAGCTTCACCACGACAGCCGTAGCCTGTTGCCTCAGCTCGATCGATCCATGTATGATGCGATCGTACGCATGTATCTATCTGTCGAGAATAAAGGGGAGCAATTGTCTGCTAGCTTTCGTGCTGCTGGCAGGCCTATATATGTATAGCCTAATCGTTTGCAGCTTATAATACTACGTTAACTTCGCGTTCCTTCCTCCTGCTCTGTTATACTATTAGTTAGTCCATATATACGGTAGAACGACGACTACGTTCAGTAACCTAAGATATACCAAATTACGACACGTGATATTTATTAACGAAGTTTAGCTCAAGTCTACATCTTTATCTTTAGCGTTTTGATTACGGGTACTCCTGAATCAATACATATAGCATCTAGCCATTACGAATCTATGATCTTGCTACCATCATTCTCCCTGCGTACGGTTACATTGTGGTGCTCCCTCTCTATTTAAGGGAGAGCCTAGCTAGTAACTCTATCATATACCTATGTCAACTCCAAGTCCAATTCCTAATAGAAACTAGTATATATTCGATACCTACTTTAGCATGTTTCATGATTTAAACGAGGTGAATATCAAATAATTAGAACTTTAATTATAAACTTTCTAAATATGCACTGGTTTGAAGGCATTAGAACACTGTGTATAGATTATAAGAATTTTTACCATCATTAAGAGATATATCAATATTATAGCCGTTCATTGACTATCATCCAATGGATAAGATTGCTTTGTATCTTGTAATACCGCCGCTCAGTCCCATCAGGTACCAAGACTGTACTGAGAGCACGATGGTCTTTTCACGTACGTACATTTCTGACCCAGAAGGCATGGATGCAGCCCCCAGTCCCCCCTCCTCCCACGGCTACCGCCGACGTTGGGGCGTTAGATTTGGCCGACGACAGTGGAAGGAAGGATGGTTGGATATGCTCCCAGGTATCTTTTTAAAGATGGTAACGAATTCTTATAGGGTGACCTTAAAAAGTATTTT
Source organism: Oryza punctata (assembly GCA_000573905.2). Lineage (NCBI taxonomy): Eukaryota > Viridiplantae > Streptophyta > Magnoliopsida > Poales > Poaceae > Oryza > Oryza punctata. The sequence goes on from CM002497.2 coordinate 27,322,890, forward strand.
AATAAATAAAATAGTTAATTGTATGTTTTAAAACTGTGTCGTTGTTTAAAACATTAAGAGAATTATGAAATATGGGAGTACTTCTTGCTGCAGATTAACTGTCCAAAATCAAGGGCGTACGTCTAACTATATATATTCATCGAGCCTTCAAGGTCTTTTGATATTTATTCACTAGTGGTGCCGTTCCGTAAAAACAGCTTAAAAGTTCAACTCAGTTGTTGCTCAATATATATTGAAGCTGCATGCTAACCATCTCAATGATGCATATATACGGTGAGCTAACCATCTCAGTATGCTAAAACCGTTAGAAAGAAGGATTAATTTGATCCATGCCATCGCAAATATACCATATTAAAAAAATACCACTACTATTCGTGAAATCGGGTAGATACCACTACAATCTTCTAAAATTAAAACCATGCCACTCCATCATGATTTCCGTCATCTCCGTCACATTTTCTGTCACCAATGTCTTCATCTCCTTGTCGTCTTCATCTCCAAGCAGTAAGCTTGCGCCGGAGGCTGGCTGGCGAACTCTGGGAAGGCTGGCAGATGGTCGTGGATGGCTATGACTTCCACACGATGGTCATGGACGGCCGTCACAAGTCCGCGCCCATACCTTCCTCGCATCCATCCCCTCCTCCGTGCCGATGCCGCTCCTCTCCGCCGCGGCCAGAAGACAGCTATCTCCGCCGCCGCCGCCGCGGAGCTCAATGAGGTGACAAGGCTGAGCAGGGGCTTGTGTGCGCTCGCCGCCCAGATCGCCTTCCACAGTCCGTCCCCAGCGTGCCGCGGAGACAGCGTCGCGGGCGTCTGCCATGGCGTCATCTTGCGCGCCCGCGGCGGCGCGGGGCACCGCCGTCGACGCGAGGGCGCCGCACCTCGTGAAGACGGCGGTGACCACTGGCGCGACGACGAGCCCCCCAGCGCGCAGAGCTGCTCGGCGCCGCCCAGGACCCTCGCCGCGCACCGCAGGTGGTTCCATCTGTCGTCGCCACCCATCGGCACGGCCACGTCGAAGCCGCCACGCTCGTCCGTCTGTGTCACCCGCATCTGGCCCGCACCGTCGCCGTCGCCACTGCCACATCTCACGAGCTGGCTCCGCTGGATATGGCCGGAGCGTCGTGCATCCTCACGCGAGTGCTCGGGCTGCAGCTGGAGGTCCTCGGCGAGGGAGGAACCTGGGGCCGGCGGTGCAGGGCTGGGACGGGGACGGGGAGGGAGATGACGATGTGACGGAGATGACGGAAATCGTGATAGAGTGGCATGGTTCTAATTTTAGAAGATTGCAGTGGTATCTACCCGATTTCACGAATAGTAGTGGTATTTTTTCAATATAGCATATTTGCGATGGTATGGATCAAATTAACCCTAGAAAGAAAGTATACATACCACTTAAATAGTGGTCTGATGCAAACTTTATTAAATATGTGATCTGAATTTTAACCAGTAATATATTCGAATTAATTTTCTACTAGAAATTCAAGTAATTTCTTATTAGGACTCCTAGATTTTTTTCTTTTCCTACCAAAATTGATTGTGCGTTGCAAAAAAACTCCGTCATTTAAATGACAAACCGAAACAAGAGAAACAAAAAAGAATGGCAAAAGAAAGTCATAAATCGTATATAGTATTGGATCCAGTTACGCTCACTTCATGCGTTATTACACGAAAAATCTCTTATGTATACATTTCCATAGCCTCACAAATCGGTCGGTGGCTATTCCATAAGTTGACAAATGTGTTTTTTGCTATACGCCATCAACAAAATATTAAAATTTTAATTATTCAGTCAGTGAAAAAAATTACCTGTAGATGAAAAGCATTTGCAAAGTAACTTACTACATACATATCTTAATGATAATTTTAAAAGGAAAATATTTATAAGTTGAGAAAACTGGAGGAGAAAAAAATGGCACATGTCTTTTATAGTGGCAGAGTGGCAGTTCGTACAAGGAAAATCATCTTCTCCTTATTTGTTTTGTATACCTCACCAGAACAGGTACCTTCACGCATGTTTCAATTCCTCAATTAAACCATAGAAATTGCAAAGGAGGATGAGCACTGACCTCGTTAGCCTGCCGTGGTCATCTGCGCGGGCTGCCACATGCTGTCTTCGAGCCGAGCTTCGCCATCGGAATCATCAGCTGAACTGCTAAAATTCAAGAACTCCTCGAGAAGGAGAGCAGCAAGAAGCAAACCTTGTTGGTGGTGACGATATGATCAGAGACTCTAAGATAGACGCAAATCTCAGTGTAGCTGTGGGGCCGAGAACTGCGTGGAGGGAGGAGGCTGATTTGAGAGCGACGGACGGAAAGAAAAAAAAGAGAGGGACCCGACGAGAAAAAAGTGTGATGATATGGGAAAAATCTGTATTTCTTAAGTAAAAGGATAGATGTAACAGTGAAATCGGTCAAGCCTTCACGATGGACCAATGGAATTGAAGTAGCAACGACAATTCTGAAGTTTGGCGCCACGCAACAAGGTCTTGCTTCCTCCTGACTAAATTTCTTTACTGTGATACTGCCCATTGCTGATTGATTTGTCCATGCCAGCGTGCACATGAGACATGGAAGAATGCACAGGAGAAGAAGGGGACACGCCACCAACCAAATTGGAGCTGGAGAAAAAAAGGCCCGTTGATCCCTGGTAAACGATAGAGAACTGAGCTACAGCCACTATAAATTCTGAACCCTATATCTGGCCGTTAGAGAAGTAGCAACAGTGCAGCACACAGCAAATTGAAAGAGAGAGTGCAATTTCTTCAGGCCTACCGACAGAAAAAAGAAAGATCATGAGGAAGCAAAGCAGCTCCACCTCTTGTGCTGCTGCTGTTGTGCTGTTTTGCAAGGTGCTCCTGATGGTCATGGGACTCATCTGCGCCCTGCACACTGCCCCCGTAGAAGGAGGTAAATTAAACATTATACATACATAATAGTCCAATCAATCGATTGATCATTAATTAATCTCATTTGATCGAAAGATTCAGATTACTTTTTACTACCACCTTAGTTAGCTGCATGTTGTTTTACGATTACATATACAGTAGTATAAATAGAGTAGATTAATACGCCTAACTGAACCAATGGATGAATGAAACATATACATATACACATGTATCTTTTCTACTACTTAAAAATAGAGTCATCCTCCAGATAAAAAACGGTTGCTTTAGGTTAGATTTCAGATCCAGCCTATTATATACATGTTTAGTAGTGATGTAGATAGATCCGTTGCAATTAATGTATCTAACATATACGAGGGACATGCAGGAAGAGCGGCAGCTGCAGTTGGTGGTAGTGGTGTGAACTTGCCACCAAGCTACTCGCGGCGATGCGCAAGTCCCTACAGATGCCCTCCTGCAAGCTCACCATGACAACCTGCTGCTTATGCCTCTGTTCTAGCTAGGCTGCCCATGGCCATGCAGAGAATTACTAGTATAATTATAGTACGCGGTACACATTCATGGCTTGTCTACGTATTATAGTGTATGATTGATGTATGATGTACCTATCATCGTAAATAAAGGGAGGCGAAATATGTATTTGTAAGCTTAGTTTTTTTGAACGTCTTGCTATTTCACTACATATAGTGGGAATAACTATATATTTATCGATAAATTTTCTTCTAAAAATTTCATAATATAATTACATTGTAACATGCATAGAACTACAATATATTTTGTATGTAACTTTAAAAAAACTCACGGTAACACATTATTTGCGCGTGCTATGATTTTTTTCTTTCCAACTTGCACGAATCTTGAGGTAAATTTTAACAGTTTAAAATTATGTGGTAGTTACATACAAGTTACAATGTAATTATACTACAATTATACTTTAATAAATTTTTAGAAGAAAATTTATTAATAAATATATAGCAATATCAAAACGACAATACTCTGTATCGGTCACCCGATTTTATAAAAAAAATCGGACACTGCATGCAATGTGTACTCTCACGATACATGCGTGATGCGTGGTTGCTCTCTTTTCTCTCCCTACTTTCACTCTTCTTCCCTACAGCTGCCCTCTCCTTTTTCTCCATACTATAGTCTCTCCCCTCTTAACCACATCTCAGCAAACTTCAAACGATTTTTCCTATTAAATTATTGATCTAATTTATAATTTAACTTTATCGTTATATTCATTATAATTAAATCTTCACATATGATTATATTTTAATTAAAAAAATTATATATGTTTCAACCATGGCGGGACTGCACGACGACGAGGAGCCGCCCGGCGAAGTGGATCACCGTCCGCCTGTTCGGCGGCGGCGACCGCGACGATGACCAGGCGAAGCTCCTCGTCGCGGAGGACGACGCCTACGTGGCCGGCTTCGCCAACCGGACGGGCCACTGGCACACACGTTCCGCGGCGGCCGCCGCGTGCACCGAGCTCCCTTTCGGGGGAAGCTACCGCGACCTCATCGGCGGCGTCGCCAACCTGCGCACCGTGCCGGTGGGAAGGTTGTCGGCGGTGGGCGCGATGGAGGTGCTCTCCCGGTGCGATCGGGCGACCACTGCGGCCGGCGACGCGAAGATGGCGCTGGCCAAGTTCATGGTGATGGTGACGGAGGCGACGCGGCTGACGCTGGTGCGGCGAGCGTGGGAGCAGGTGAGCTACCTGAGCTCCGACGAGGTGAGGGACGTGCCCTACTTTGGCAAGATGTCGCTCATGATACTGGCCGGAGTGGAAGAGGACCGGGCGGTGGGGTGAGTTGGGCCCCTGGGCCAACGTGGACAGGGCGCGCTGCCCACGGCCCGCCGGCTGCGACGACGACGACGACGACGACGACGACGCCGGTGCCGGCGAGTTATGAGGATTGCGAGCGATCCACGCGGGCATTTCATACTGAATTAGGGGCACTCTGAAATGTTACATTTGTTTTCCCCAACAGAAAGTTCAGAGTTCTGGCTCTCTGAAATGTTACATTTGTTTTCCCCAACAGAAAGTTCAGAGTTCTGGCTCTCTGAAATGTTACATTTCTTCCTGTCAAGTGACAGAAACTGGACAGAATGATTAGGGGCACCGGGCACAATGGCAAGCAATTAAGCATATCTAAGTGACAATGTTGACATGGATGTATAGCACAATACTATATGAGTGAGGATCACAATATGGGATATAATGTTCTCTTCTGTATGATTATAGATCTCTTGACGCATAAAGTCGTACAACTATATTCAGAAGAGCTACATAATGCAATGGACTTTTTCTGTACATAAAAGAATATCTTCAGAACAGCGAATGCTCCCGGGCAATTCTGAACATACAAAAACATCTTCAGAACAGCTATGGAAAGAAATGTCCATGTACCAATACGAAACTATTGGCCGTACTATATCCACCAAAGATGTATGGAATGTATCTGTACAGTAAAGTGTTCCCGAGTATTTCTGAACATAAAAGAACATCTCTTCAGGACAGCAATGTAATGAAATGCTAATCTACTAGTGTGGAACTATTGACTCATCACCCTACAGTTAGAAGATGAATGTAATGTCTCTGTACACTACACCACAGTAAGTGCTCCCGAGCAGTTCTGAACCGAAAACCGTTGTTACTCCCATAGTTCTGAACTGAAGAAAACCTCAGGATAGGTGTATACTGTTTCTTCCACCCCAGATCATGGTGAGACTAGTATGCTGCGCCCATGTGGGGAGTAATGGCGTTGCGTTGCCTCGCCATTCTCCAGGGCTCGCTGCTGCTCCTGCATCCGGTGGGCTCGTCGTCGACGTGAAGCAGGGACGCCACGAACATGTCTTGGTCCTCCAGCTCCGTGTCCTGCTGCTCCGGCGCCTTTAGCCGATGCCTCTCACACTTGTTCAGCTGCAGTGCACTCCGGTGCAGGAACTCCTCGCTCGCCTTCCGGTCTGCCTCAAATGTCGCCTCCGGATCACTGTCCCTCATCTGCAGATTGGCTGGATGCATGGCCACACATGTACATTTTCAGCTTCTTGTATCAGGGAAGTTTTTGTCACACGTTTGTTAAAACTGAACACAGAAGGAGGGAAGCACTAGTGATGAAGGGACCAAATTGTAGTGTGAAAAATGTGAAGTTTTAATTGCTACATGTATGTCTGCTTCGTGTGGTAAAAGAAAATCAGACAGCAGCAGTAACATAAAGAACTTTTATCTGAATCAGTGGACTTGCATTTGCATCTCAATTCTCAGGCAGGAAAAAAATCAGTTACTTGTCTGAAATCCTCAAGTTAGACTATTGGAATTGCATGACTAAACTAAGGTAATGGTGAATCATATACATCTTCTTGGTCAAAATGGATGAATTAATCAAAATCTAGTGTGCAGTCTTTTTTCTTATCTTGTTTCTATGAAACTTCACGAATACTCACATGCATGTATTGTTTTTCATCAAGTAAATTAGGGAAGGTTATCTTAAAAACTTTTCAGTTCAGATACAGTGCGTCAGATTAGTTTCAGGCAGAACATAAACAAGTAATGCATTTACTGTACTTTGATTTGCAGAAACAACGAATTCAGTTTCTTGTCAGAAATCATGTTGTCAAGGTATGAATTGACTTGCTTAACTAGATTAGAGGTTTGTTTACATGGTTCCCACGAAAATTTACAAGTTGTGACACCAAAAGCAAGCAATTGACCTAGTTAACATTTCCATCCAGATTCATTGACATATCCACCCGTGGACTCTGGACATGATTTAGCAACCCTGACTATGAATGGATCAACTAGTGCAGAGGCGTCCACATTCATGGTTCGTTCCCATGAAGATGTACGTAGAGGTGCAAAATGTGCCGCTCGTTCTCAGAGCAAAGGGAGGGAATTAACCTAGCACAAATTTCCGTCCAGATTCAGCGATCTGTCTAATCATCTAGAATCAGCGAACCCGCTCAATCTCAACGAAAGAGAAGGAAAGCAGAGAGAAATAGAAAGATTGGTTACCGTCGAGACGGTCGTGAGGCCAGGAGATGTAATCCCAATCCCACTGCTCGAACTCGAACTTGGGGCGCTGCAACTTCACCAGCGGCTCTCGCACGGCGGCGGCGAACCCGGCATCCGGTCCTCTGCGCATCGATCGATCGATCAGGCGCGCGAAAGCAACAAGCAGAAGTTGCCAAGAACATCAATGCGAGCAAAGACAAGAAGGAGAACGCGATGAAACTTGAATTGAAACGATCTAAAAAGAAGGCAAGAAGACGGCGGCAAGAAGTGCAGGAAGAAGAAGAAGAAATCGTCGGTTGGTGTTGGTCCTGACCTGGGAATGGCGACGCATGGGTCAATCTGGATCTCCGCTCTGAACCGGCCGCCTATGCTGCTCCTGCGTCTCAACCCCTCCGCCTCGCTCTCCATGTGCGCTCTCTCCTCTCTCTCTTCGGGAATCGGGCGGGGAGGAGAGAAATATATAGTACTAGGAGGCTAGGAGCAGAGTAGCGGAGGAAGAAGAGTTAGTTATGGCCGTTACGGCCGGAGTCGTCCGTCGCTTTCTGCGGCCTTCCGCCGTGTGGCCCACATTGTGTACTGTCTGCCTGCTTATCTGAATTCTGAATGAATCCTTCGACTTCATTGATACTACACTACTTCTGAATTCTGCAATGGTCAGTCAGGCGGCTGATACTAGTAGTAGTAGCTTTTTACAGGGGTGCCTGAATTTTTGCTCTGTTCGATCGATCGTCTTCTTCCACGATACTATTCTCCAAGGATTCCACTTCTACCTATACTAGTGCTATATATATATACATCCCTGCACTAGTACCGTGGAGCAGAATCAACGGGTGATACATGGTGATGATCGATGTTCTTCCTCTTCAAAGTATTTACAGTGCGACAAATGTTGTCAACGAAAAAACGGAGTATGACTAATACATGCACCTTGGTCTTATATTACATCCGGATTATATTCTACCACAAAATCGGATCGATCATGGACTAGTTAGATTTACAAGATGTAGATGATCGTCACGAGACCAAAGGAAAACAGGACAAATTAAGACAAGCTAGTCTTGTGCGGCACTGTCTCCGGCGTCTCCTGCGGGAGCGGTGCGTCGCCTCTGTCGTGGCGGCTCCTCCTCCGTCTCCGTCTCCGTCTCCGGCGCCGGCCTCTTACGCACGACGAGACTTGCTGCTCGGTTGGCATCGGCTGACAAGGCTGCGGAGAACGCTTGTGCTTCCGCAATCTCTGCCTCGGCGGTCGCGGCGTGCTTCTGCAGCGCCCGCACGAGCTCCTCCTCCCCCGCGAAGGCGGCCGCGCCACGCGTGAGCTTCTCCTTCAACGCGGTCATCTTCTCCACCACGGCGTCCTCGAACTTGATCGCCGTGGCCAACAACTCGGCTCTATGGACGACATTGCCGGAGCCCAGGACCCGTGATTTCGTGACCTCGCGCATGGCGGTGATCAGCCCCGCAACCTCCGGATTGACGGGGTGGTCTCTAGCCGCCAACCACCTGAGCTCCTTCTCCTGCAAGCGGCGCGCTGCCGAGACAATCTCCACCGCCTCCGCGCGGCGCGCGTCTGCCCACGCGACGTGCTTCCTGAGCACCGCCTCCTCGGGCCTCCCTGTCCCGGCGAACACGGCCAGGCCCCTCCTGAAGTCGACCAGTCTGGACGCCAGGCCATCCGCCATCTTTGTGGAGTTGGTTTCTACCGTGGCCGCCCAGTCGGCCAGCTCCGGCGAGGGAGGGTCGGGGTCGTCGAGGTACTTGGTGGCTACAGACAAGAGCGTCGTCGAGGATTCCTCCAGCTCTGTGTGATCCTCCTCCGGATCGTACTCCATCAGCTCGTCGATGAGCTCCTGGAGGTCATCGTCGACGGCCGGCGGGATGCCCGGCATGATCGACCACAGAGAGGTAGGAGCTATGCCTGTATATGTCGCTGTGCAAAATTGCAAAGGCCTGATTAGCGAGTGATTAGTGTGATGGGAAAGCCAAGGCCTCTCAATAAATAGAGAGATCGAGAGGATTCCGACTCGGAGTCCCTTGTACATGTGTAGATGGACTGGCCCATGCGACATGCCATATTGGGCCTCGATTTGTCTGTGGGCTAACATACATTTCAGCCCACCGGTCCGTTTTTGCTCGGGCCAGCCATGAAGGCCCAAAACGTTGATAAGAACAAAGCCGAAAAGACGGCCCACCACCAAGCTAGCAGGCTCCCGCCGCCCGCTCTCCTAATCCAGCTCGCGAGCCAAAACAAGCTGGCTCGTTTTCTGCACGTTTGGATAACGAGCCGAGCCGGGGCAAAATAGCCGGGGACTCATCTGCAATTTCGAGCATTCGAGGAGGGGCTGCATCTAATCGCTCGTTCCCCATTTCGCTTGGAGTTGGAGGCGGCGACGGCGAGAGGAGATGGCGGCGCGGGGACAGAAGGCGGTGGCGGCGCTGCCGCATCTGGTGAAATCGCTGCGCAGCGAGCCCGTCTCCAACGCCCCGAGGCTCCGGCATCTCCCGTCCCTCAGGTACCCGCGGCGCATCGCCTCCTGCTCAACCGGAGGAGGGCTAGTTGATGTGAATGTTTCGGTTGATTGGGTTTCTGAAATCTGTGCAGGAGGACCTTCTCCCTCTACGATCAGATCAACCTCATCGACAGCGTCCCCGAAGACCAGCTCCGCTTCCAATCGTAATGCCTCTTCCATCCATCTTTTTTGCTTCACACCTTTCATGGATGGCCTTCTTCGTTAATTCACATCGTTGTTCTAGCTGTCGGACATGAATGTGTGAAATGCGGATGATATTGGTGCAGATTAGGCTCTTGTTTTTATGGATGGATGGTACTCCGTAGAAAAGATACCTGAGTTAGACGCTTAGGCTTGATATGTCGACTCAAAAAAGTTTCCATTGCCTAAGGACAGGATGCAAAGCTTGGTCACAAGTATACAGGTCTACTAGCCTCTTCCATCCTTGCTGCAGAATTCGCATGAGGGTTCCCGAATAGCAGATCAGCTAAGACCACTCGTAGGCTTCCAACTGATCACTCGTAGATTACCCACCCCAAACTGATCAGTTTTTGTCAAAAGTAAGATATGACTGCTCATGAACTAAATTCTAGCTGTTCATAGAAATGGAGTCAAACTATTGCTTTGACAGGTACATTCTGGAGAATGACTATTTTTAAGTGAACCTATTTTTTCTGCGATATATGTTGGATCGAGAAGTTTAGGTTGAAAATGGAACTACTGAAATAGGCTAGATTATGAAAATGTCTATCACTTGGTTGCAAATAAATGGCTTTGATGTGGGCTAAGAACAGTTAGGGATGCACTTAAATGGCTTCTAATGGACCCAGCAATGCTTTGATATAGGCTAGATTATAAAATATGTGATGTAGCATTGCTTGTTCTTCCCTTCTCTTGTAATCTGCCCTGAGCACCCCTGCTCTTGTAAACCCTTGTTGAGATCAATATAATTAGGTTGGTACCTTGACCCTCTCTAAAAACAGTCTTCTTATTTTGGGAGGTCCTTTATACCTGTTTAAAAATACATAAATGGGTGTTTGGAGGATGAGATAAATCTTGGAGATTCAGTTGTGAGGAAAACAATAGCGGATGTGATATGGATTAGTGGGAGATGATACAGTTGATGAAACAATATATGGCTGTCAACGTTTAGGCACCACAGACCTAGAAATCTGCAAACAAGTCCAGTTTGCATTGTCTGTGGAGTGTATTGTTATGTGCAGATGAGTGAAGGCTGTCATGCTGATGTTTCAATATTTGGCCCACCTGTGTATCTGAGCTAAACCTTGTAATGAACTGTTCATTAATTTCAATAATAAACCAAGAAGGCTGTCTGTGTAGTGCGTATTGTTATGTGCAGATTAGTGAAGGCTGTCATGCTGAAGTTTCAATATTTTGGTCCATCTGTGTATCTGAGCTAAACCTTGTAATGAGTTCCTTAATTTCAATATTAAACCAAGAGGACTTAGACCGTTTGTCCAAAGGCAATCAATTTGCACTACTGCCATCAGCAATGGATAGGACAAAATGTACTGAATTCTCATGTTGTCCAGTGCTCCAGTGAGCTTGCTAGTTTTGCTGTTGTCAGCGTTTAAGCACCGCAAACCTAAGATATCTCCAAATAAATCTGGCTTGCATTGCCTGTCTAGTGTATTGCTATGTGAAGATGAGTGAAGGCTATCATGGTTATGCTTCAGTTTGATCTGTTTCCTTTCTAATCTGTGTATCTGAGCTACCTGTATACTCCATCCAGTCATATATATTTGGTCAAACTTTTGAAGCCTTGACCATCAATTACTTCTCAGATTCTCAGTTTGAAAACACAAAAAATGATATGCTTAAGTTTGTCTTGAAAAGTACTATCATAATATCATAAACTTCTTAGGTTTTATAAACTTATTCTAACATAAAATTGATGGTCAAAGTTTTAAAAGTTTGTCCGGATCTTGTCCTAAATGTCAAATATTTGAACGGATTAAGAAACCAAGAGGGCTTAAACTGTTTTTCTGAAGACAATCAATTTGCACTACTGCCATGAGCTTTGGATAGGACAAAATGCACTGAATTCTCGTGTTCTCTAGTGTATTTGCTAATCCTTGTATGACCATCTCTTCAATCTTACTGATATTCAATCTGCACTCTGCAATTGTAACCCACATGACACAACTAGTAACCTTTGACATGCATAGGTTTTGCCATGTCTTGGAGGCTTAGAGTTAACATTATGATGTGACATTGTCAGTGCCATCTTTTTTCTGAAGAAAATTTCAATACGCTCTCCCACTTTGATCCATCCCCTCTAGTTAAACTTATATATTTATCAGAGGTGGCTCAAGTCTGTTCTTCTATCTGCAGATATGATGACACCGGATTCAATATTAACAAAGTAAAGTATGAGGGAAGCTTGTTGATAGTAGAAAACAAGATAATGACATGGGCACCCAAAACATTTGCAGAGATAACAGCTGAAAGGTAGGATTCATGCTTGAATCTCAGGTTACTGGAAGTAGAATTTGCATTGCTTCCCATTTATCTTTTATTTGACTAACAATGCATCTTTATGCAATAATGCAGTTTATCAATCTTCAAAGTAGTGCACCCTATCCCAGGTAATTCTGCTATTGGTCAACATTTTTAGGCATTTTATCTTGACTGGTCTTCAGCCGTTCTGTCACTCATGTTTGAAATGTCCGTATGGATGTTTTTCTTTTAATGATCAATCTCATGGTGCAGCTTCATTAGGAAGCTAAAACAGGCATTGGCTGTTTGTAGATCTACAAAGCTGTGCATTGTATTGGTGCACAAATATTTTTAAGAATATCAGGGTAGGACAGTCAATGCAAACCTATCCTGGAATTAACTGAATAGTTTAATTGTGCAAGCATCTTTCTCCTACTAGGGCTCAAGATGTGTTCCAGGATATTGCACCCTCATGGTTGAATAGTTTTTTGTATTTCTGAATCAAAAGCACCGTTTGTGGGTTGACATCATTTCGTGCGCCATGATTCTCCAGAGATTCTGATTCTTGGTTGTGGTAGACACATCCAACCGATCAGTCCTGAGCTCCGCAAATTCATTCGGTCAACTGGGATGAAACTGGAAGCAGTTGATTCGGTAAAAGACCAAATGCTCCTTATTTACAAATTACAACATCATCATTTGTGTTGTAAACTTCAATGTAGCAGATATTTGTAGTTTGTTCACTACCTACAATGTTTAGTCTTTGCACGTGTCTAATCCTTCCGTTGTATGGCAGAGGAATGCGGCTTCAACATATAACATTCTGAATGAAGAGGGCAGGCCAGTCGCCGCGGCACTTCTTCCTTGTGGAGTCACTTCTTGAAACACGAGTGTTATCTTTGTGGTGGTGAGCGTCTTCTCCTTCCAGTCGATACTCTATAGAACTGAAATGAAGCATATGTCGATGTCGCATGGGAACACTGAAAATCTGTAACATTAACAAGTGCCGTTGCCCTGTCCTTTTCCATTTTCCCCACCCAAGTACCCAACCCCTTAGGAGAGATCACCCCTTTGGTTTTGTGGGTTATATTATCTTGTAATCGCGGGAGGACAAGGTTTTTGACCTAGTAGTATACATCAGAATAACGAGTCTGAAACAAGTTGATTGTCTTTTATAACATCACACTCGGTTTTTTACTACTAATCTGTTTGTCAGTCATGTTGGCATTTGGGTCTGACCTGGCATTTCCAGTTGTTTCTGCCAGCACTGCAAGACTGTGCGAGTGCGACGCCCTATGTATTCCTTCTCTAATTTTCTCCCGCATGTGTTAATATTACATTCTGACTTGTGCGTCGTTGGTGGAGGTGCGGCTTTTTGATTTTTGGACCGCCTCCATTGCAGATTGCCAGGTTTCAGCATGTTTGCATGGGCCTGAGAAGCTGGGTTTTCTCCTTGTTATTAGGTTCTGAATCATGTCACCAAACTATCATCCAAATTAATAGTAACCGGCAGCATGAAAGAAACAGAGGCCATTTCAGTCTGCAGGAGTCGGCAGCCAAAAAAAAACATCTACTGCTGCTGCTGGTAGTACAGAGGCGATGAGAATGAGATAGACACATCGGGGACAAGGTACACACGTGAGGCACGCAGCTCTCATGGCGAAACGCATCGTTGTCGCCTCCTGCCTCGACGATGGGGCGCCATTGATGACGCCGACCCGTCGCTGCCTCCGTCCACAGCTTCCCAACTCCCTCCCCTCCTCGTGGTATATTCCTCTCCGCCGGCGCGATTTTTTCTCCTCCGTACTGCACCGTGGGCCCACCCGGTCAGCGACCTACGCCCACTGACAGGTGGGTCCACCTAGAAAAACTGGTTCCTGCCTCCTCCGCCTCCCATGAGGCGGGCGGTGGAACCGAGGAAACGCATTAGCGTGGGGCCCACCTGCAGGGTCTCCTTCCTCCCGGCGTATAAAGACCGGGCGCACGCGGCGTCGCCTGTGCCCCCAAACACCAAGGAGAAGAGAAGAGAAAACCCTCGCCTCCTCCTCCTCCGCTTGTTGGCGCAGCAGCACCTCTCCCTCCACCGCACACCAATGGCGGCGCCGGCTGAGATCGGGGGGTTCGCGGCCGCGCGCATGGCGGCGCCGGCGCTCAGGCCGGCTCCACCCGCGGCGGCGCCCCCGCAGCCGAGGAGGGCCGTGGCGGCGCGCTCCCTCAGGACCTCTACCTCCGAGAGGGTGGCGGCGGATCTCGCGCTCGGGACCAACGGCTCCCTCTCCGCTCAGGTCTCTCTCTCTCTCTCTCCTCTCTCTCCCCACCCTGCGCGCTTGGCGACTAGCGGTTGTTTTTGGCGGATTCGTCACCGTACGTTTTTGTGGACTTCGTTGCGCGATTGGATCCCAAGCGCTAGGATTAATTCGTCGTTTCCTCATGCTTAGATTTGCATGATTTGGTGATTGACATTGTAGAGTACTGGACTAGCTGCTGCATGCTTGCTATGTAAGGCCTTCTGATCCAGAGCTGACACTGAAATGTAGGAAAACTGTGGGGGTGCAAGTATTCACTAGGAAAAAAAATACATACTTGTCGTTTCCAACCCTTCGTGTTGGGGAAATTGTGGCTGTTCCTTTTATTCTGATCTGTGTAGGACTAGCCTGAATCACCAGCTAAAAACTTGGAAAATGCTTGCTATGTGCTTACTCAGAAATGTATAGATGGTTGTGGGACCCAGGTGACGCCATACAGTTGGCTCAGTATTTTGGCGCAAGATTTACCTCTCCTTATTCATTCTTGAATTTTTACATTTTCCATCATTTTAATTCAGATTGTCTTCCGATACAATAAGGTAGCTTCAAGTGGTTAGCTCATTCCTTTCTTTGCATGCAGAGCATTGCTGAGAATACCGCCGACAATACTTCACAAGTGGTCTCTGCGAATTCCCGTAGGAAGTCAAAGATTGTTTGCACCATAGGCCCCTCAACCAACACACGCGAGATGATATGGAAACTTGCCGAGGCTGGAATGAACGTCGCACGCATGAATATGTCCCATGGTGACCACCAGTCGCACCAGAAGGTGATTGATTTGGTGAAGGAGTACAATGCAAAGAATACTGATGGCAATGTCATTGCTATTATGCTGGACACCAAGGTATACTGGCGTTGAACACATGAATTTTTGAATGCTGCAGCAAATGAGCTGTGATGATCGAACTTCAGTGATGCAGGGTCCAGAAGTGAGAAGTGGGGATGTTCCAGAACCAATCATGCTCGAGGAAGGTCAAGAGTTCAATTTTACTATTAGAAGAGGGGTGAGCACCAAAGACACCGTCAGTGTGAATTACGATGACTTCATAAATGATGTTGAAGTTGGGGACATACTGTTGGTAGATGGTGAGGACTGATCTATCAATCTTCAGATCCTGCTTTGATTGTCTTTCTTTATGTTGAGTTAGCTTCCTTACAGGTAGACAGTTCAGAGTATTGCATCTACTTATCATTGGTTGTTTCATTATGTGCTATAGGAGGAATGATGTCACTCGCTGTCAAGTCTAAGACAGCTGATACGGTTAAGTGTGAAGTAGTTGATGGTGGGGAACTGAAATCAAGGCGCCATCTAAATGTCCGTGGAAAGAGTGCGACTTTGCCATCTATTACAGGTTGGTTGATTTCTCCGTAACATATTCAACCTCTAGATAGTTATGCACAAGATGCTGACATCCTCCTGCTTTAACAGAGAAAGATTGGGAAGACATAAAGTTTGGTGTTGAAAATGGTGTTGATTTCTATGCTGTTTCATTTGTGAAGGATGCAAAAGTTATTCATGAACTGAAGGACTACCTTAAAAGTAACCATTTTCTCTGGCATATATGGAATTTCTAGATATCTAAATCCGGAACTTAATTAACCTCCTACTTTCTGTGTTCTTTTCCATATCCAGGCGCTAATGCAGATATACATGTCATTCCAAAGATTGAAAGTGCAGATTCAATACCAAATCTCCAGTCCATTATTGCTGCTTCAGATGGGGTATGTAAGGCCATGGACATCGGTTGTTTCAACCATTTTGTATTAAAGACATCTTGGCAAGTGGCATCTCTTTTCAGCATATAGTTGCCTTTAGATTGTTATCATGATAATGGGAGCCAAGCAATGTGTGTTTGGGAAGCTTTCATGGAAATTCAAACACATAATTCTTTGTTACCTTTTTTTTCTTTTGTTCTATTTCTGGCTTCATTTATCCTTGAATGTTTTACACTTTCGTATCTGCTTAGTGCTAGATACTGAATCTCTAAAAAATGTTTGTAGGCAATGGTGGCACGAGGGGATCTTGGTGCTGAACTTCCAATTGAAGAAGTTCCTTTGCTGCAGGTTAGTTTAAATTTGTAGACAATTTTATTAGTGCACGAAAACATATGTTTGTTCCCCCTCACTCTCCCCATCCCTTTTATTTGTTTATTATCATATGCCTAAAATGCAGCAAATGAATAAAGCACTAACAGCATTTAAATCACATGTGTTTTACTTCTCCAGGAGGAGATTGTCAGAACATGCCGAAGCATGCAGAAACCTGTTATTGTTGCCACAAATATGTTAGAGAGCATGATAGACCATCCAACTCCAACAAGAGCAGAAGTTTCTGATATAGCAATTGCAGTTCGTGAAGGTTCTGATGCCATCATGCTGTCTGGTGAAACTGCCCATGGAAAGTAAGATTTCAAGAAATTTATGTTCCTCCATGCGCATCCAAGAAATTTGTTTCTTTAAGCTCTTGCTGTGGGTGCGTAGAATTCTGCTTTTTTCAATTTGACTTACCTTGATTGTGCATCTTACTGTGTTTAGGTTCCCACTGAAAGCAGTCAAGGTGATGCACACTGTGGCACAGAGAACAGAATCCAGCCTGTATAACCCAACTACATCTCCTAGTCTTGTTGCACGTCCGCAGGTATATCCCTTATTTCCACAACTTTAAATTTACCATATGGTAGCTTCTGCATTGTTTGATGTTCATTGCTTAGACACCAAGTTCCTTTCTTAAGTTTGTTACTTGAATTTAGCATCTTATTTTCTCATGATTCTTTTGGTAGGCTCTGCTCAATGAGGATTTTTCTCAAAGCCAACTAAGCAAAATGTTTGGATCTCATGCTACAATGATGGCCAACACCCTTTGCACCCCAATTATTGTGTTTACACGAACCGGCTCCATGGCGGTCCTTCTCAGCCACTATCGGCCCTCGTCTACAATATTTGCATTTACAAATGAGTAAGTTGTTTTTAGATTTCTACCTATATGCAATGCCGATTTTTTCCCCACAATGCTTTCATTTTACTAAATCAATTTTGTAAACATTCTAATAAATAAATGATAAAAGTTTAAAAAGATGCTCAGGAGGACTGACAATTATGAGGAAACTGTTGTTGCAGGGAACGAGTGAAGCAACGTCTGGCACTCTACCAGGGCGTGGTTCCCATTTACATGAAGTTTTCTGATGATGCAGAGGAAACTTTCTCTAGAGCAATTAGTAGCTTGCTGGTAAGCATATGTACTTCACGCTGCCGACACAGTTGATATTATTGACATCATTTTTCAGTCCTTTTACGAAGTAGTACTAGCATCCTCTTGTCTCTCTTATGGTTGATGGTTTTGAATGTTTCACAGAGCGCCCAATTCGTGAAAGAAGGGGACTACGTGACCCTTGTTCAGAGTGGGGTGAAGTCGATCTGGAGAGAGGAGTCTACTCACCACATTCAAGTGAGGAAAGTCCAGTGCTAATGAGCGAGCCTTTCCGTCATACCGTCACAGGGATGTACCTGTTCAAATTTTGTTGGTGGCTTAATGTGCTAAATTACGAGTAACCTTTACGGGGAACAAGTTGGATTATTATATGCCATGTTGATTTTACTTGTAGGGTCTGGAATTGAATAAGATATCTATATTCATTTTCACATGTTTCCAACACTGGAATTGAACGTTTCGTCAGTTTTTACTCTTAATTACAGTAACTATTGCTTTAGTAATTAGGAGATAATAAGTAGATGGTAATGGAGTGTTAAGTTTGGATTAGCACAAGGGTTCGCTCGCTGCCTTTTTATCCTGGTGAAGAGCAGAGGAGAGGTGCTCTCTGAGTCATTGTGGCATCATTGTTGATGTCCTCGGCTGCACCATGATGGTCTGATGGGCCATAGTACTATCGAGCTGGGGATAACAATGGCATCATGATCTCATACTACATGTATGTGGTGTCCCAGGCCCAGCTAACTGGGCCCACACAAGCCCTGAACCACTAGTACCTCTAGCTTCAGTTCACATAGGATCCACTGCAAACCATGCTTTCCCAAAGGCAAAAAAACAGCCGTATGATGAGAGTTGCATGGTTAGCTCTAGCACTATCATCGATCAGTCAAACTAGTAGCAGTAGTAGAAATTAGGTGTACGTGATAACGGTATCGGAGTAGTGCCATAGCTTAGCTAGGAGTAGGTGGGACTTGAATCAAACGAGGTGTGTAGTAGGAAGGAATACTCAATTGGGTTAGAGGCAGGAGCAAGAGCAAGCAGGTGGGGGCATGAGCTTGACTAGCTTCCGTACTTAGGCTCTTTTAATCTTGTCACATCGAATATTTGTATATTAATTAAAAGTATTAAATGTAGATTAAAAATAAAATCTATTTCATAACCTGAATTAATTTACGAGACGAATCTATTGAGCCTAATTGATCCATGATTAGTCTATGTGATGCTATAGTAAACATGTGTTAATTATGGATTAATTAGACTTAAAAAAATTATCTCGTGAATTAGCTCTCAGCAATTAGTTTTATTATTAATATATGTTTAACGCTCTTAATTAACGCTCAAACAGTTCCCTAAACACAAACACCCCCCTTAACCAAACAAACCCAGAAAGAGGAGAGGAGATGAGGCGATGCAAAGCCAGCGAGGCGCAGGAGACAGCGCACGAGAGGAGGGAGCTGAGACAGCGAGTTGACTTGGGGTGTGGGGTTGTCAGGGCGCTAGTGCGGTGGTGTCACGTCATCCCTGACATGTGGAGCCCCGTGGTGGCTGAGATGACAAAAGGGTCGCCGGCAAGCCCACGTGTCGTGCCTGCGAACGTGCGACTTTTCTTACTGCGTCCTGACCAAATTACAGTTAGAGGTATATAAATAGTTACAGTATCTACCTATAAATATATATTACACTATTAATATTTAATATTTGATCCCACCACACATACTATTTTGAAGTCCATACTACAGCTAACTCTAAATTAGTTCGTTTTCCTTCTCTTCTCTTTTTATCTTCTCTACATGCATTTATAGCTAATTTATAACTTATAACTTGCTATTGTTGCTCTTACAGCGAGGGAGGCAGCCGGTGATGGACTATTCCTGCCCTCGTTCCGCAGCTTTGGCCACCGTCATATATTTTCTTCTCGAGAAAATCCAATTTTTAGATTTTATCTTAAAAATATCATCGTTGGTAGGGTTCCGTCCATCCGACGCCGTTAAATACACTATTTATCGTATAGTACGTAACGGAGGGTTGCTAAGGAACCCTAATAGTGATAGTAATTCTAGAACAAATTATCACTTGTATAATGATATTTCATGGAACTCATACTCGTCGATGATATTTCTTAAAACTGAGTATCTGTCAATAGCATTTGTTGGATTATATCTTTCTTTTTTCTTACTAACGCCGTGCTTATCCATGAACGACATAAAAATAAGAGAAATTTCAAGAAATACATTTACAAGCATCTAAATTCAAGAAATATCATTAATAAATGCGAGTTTCATGAAATACCATCATCATTAGGGTTTCGTCTATCCCACACCGTTATATGCACTGTTCATCCTATAACACTTAACGGAGGGATGCTAACAGAACCCTAACAGTGATGGTATTTCTGAGACAAAATCACTTGTACGATGGTATTTCAAGAACTCATACTTATTGATGATATTTCTTAAAATTGAACACTTATCAATGCAATTTATTGGATTTTCTCTAAAAATAATTGCTGCATTCCGCCTAACAATTTATCTGGAGTAACAAAATTAGCCACTACTTCATGAACTTTATATATTCAAACTCAAGTTTTAATTGCTTGTCTCATGTGTTATGGTACGGAGTAGTAAATGACAATATAACACGACAAGAGAGGCTGTTCTTCCATAAAGTTCGCAATAACGATATTCCTTTTCTTCTGGAACTCCATCCGTACTTAATATAAGAATTTTTAGTTATATAGGATATATATTAGTACTATGAATCTAATAAAAAATTCTTATATTTTCGGTACTACGAATCTAATAAAAAATTCTTATATTTCTGGTTGGAACGGAGGGAGTGCGTAATCTTTTTGTCCTCAAATAAACAAGCTTAATACTAGATGTGATATATTACAATTTAGAATATGTTACATATGGTATTATGTTTGTTTGTTTCGAGACTGATGGAGTACATAGCGATACTAATAGCAGCGTTTTCTGAATTAAACGAGTAAGTAGTATTCTTCAGTACTGAACAGTAATTGTTGTTGCGCGCGCTATCTCTATCTCATTTTCTTTGTAGGCTGAAACAGTGAGCTTGCCAAGTTGTCTTGCCACTCCTACACCACTATCTATGGCCACTTGATCGACGAACTTCACGTCGTACCATAAACAACACCACGAAAGTGGCAAATGAGCAATCTGTGTAGTGGATGATGCAAAGGGATATAGAATGTGGAAGCTGAATCCCACTCAACCCAAAAGGCAGCATTTTTCATGTCAAAGTGTGTACTTTGAGACTTTGTGTGAGCAAAAACGTTTGACCTCATCATTGTCCAGGTAACCAATTCTGTCCAGCCATACATTATCATCGACCAATTAGTACGTTGTCGATTTCAATCCCCCAAATACCAACATTGACACTGTTTAGTTTGGGGAGTACAAGAGTAAAGTTGAAGAAAAATCATCTAACACGAAAAAAAAGCGATACTCGTCCTGTTCGTTTCTCCAACAAAAATTAGATGAAAATTTGAATATTCATGACACGCTTTTCAAACTACTAAACGGTGTGTTTCGTGTGAAAACTTTCTATATGAAAGTTACTCTAAAATATCAGATAAATATATTTTTTTCAAGTTTGTAATAATTAAAACTCAACTAATCATACGTTAATATCACTTCATTTTAAGTAAAACACTTAATCTTCATCTATATGAGTGCAAACACCACCAATATGGTGTTATACACTCTTTCTGTAAAAAAGCAATCTACTCAGTACAATGAATCAGGATAATTCCTAGGTGGTATTGAATCCGTCTAGATTAGGTTTTCTTAAGATGGAGTGAGTATAAACTTACATATAAAACGTCAATGGCTCATTTGGAACTTCGAAATTTTATGGGAATTTCATAAGAAACATTTCAATTCCTTGTATATATTTTTACTTACCTTCACTGAAAAGTAGACCTGTATTTTGATCTAAATATAGATATAGTACTCATCATAGAATATTACAAGCATTTAGTCCACTCCACTTGGTTGGAGCAAAGAAATTTGATTCCCTTCGAAAACTAAATTTAAAACCTGGGAGAGAGCGTGAGTGGGTGGATGCTCTCGGTGTTGCGGGCGCACCAACCGGCCGGATCCCCCCACCACATCATCCATCTGCTTCTGTATGCCGCCCTTCTTCCTCGCCTCTCCGCTTCGCTTCACTGCTTCACTTCACGCTCTCGCCGCCCAAATATTCTCTCGCGTTCGCGTTCCTCGCCCTAGATCAGTAGATCTCACCGCCTCGCGCCTCCAATGGGCTGCTTCCAGTCCAAGCCGGCGGGTCCCCTGCCGCCCAACGACGCCGCCGCACTCCCCGCCGAGAACCCCGCAGATCCCGGTAAGCCCCACCGCCATTGCCGCCCTCCTAAACCCTAACCCCCCCACCACCTGTCTTTCTAATCTACTCCTCCTATTGGTTGTAGTAGAGGCCGCGAATGGCGGCGCTGACTCCGCGGTGGCGGCGGCCGACGGGGACGACAAGGACGCCGCCAAGCGCGCGGTCCCGGTGTTCAGGGAGTTCGGGCTCGCCGAGCTGCGTGCCGCCACCAAGGGCTTCAGCGCCGACCTCATCGTCTCCGAGAGCGGCGAGAAGGCGCCCAACGTCGTCTACCGCGGCCGCCTCGACGGCGGCCGCCTCATCGCCGTCAAGCGCTTCTCCCGCCTCTCCTGGCCCGACCCGCAGCAGTTCCTCGTACGCCTGCTTTTTCCTCGCCTTCCTCCGGATCTCGCAATGCCGGCCCTCACTACGACTGCTTTCGTTTCGTTCTGCTCTTTGTTGCATTGCAGGCGGAGGCGGCCGGGGTGGGGAAGGTGCGCCACAAGCGACTCGTCAACCTCATTGGATGCTGCGCGGAGGGTGACGAGAGGCTGCTCGTCGCGGAGTACATGCCCAATGACACCCTCTCCAAGCATCTCTTCCACTGTACCATATGTTCATCCTCCCACTCTTTCCTCTCCATTTCGCCACTTCCATATCCATATCACTATAGTAGTAGTAGTAGTAGTAGTAGTAGCTACTTGCGGCCTGTGAGTGACGTACTTGGTGATCCGTAGATCAAAGCACGAATCTCGTCTGCATTAATGGAACAGCTTACGCACCTCTCACCATTGCTACATTTGACTTGTTTGCGGTTCATGCCAAATGCTACTAGTAGTTGTTACTTGCCCGGACAACCTGGGTCACCGCATTTCCCTTTTTATTTTCTTTGTTGTTTGACTCTAGGGCGATCTACCTTTTTCTGCAGGGGATAAGCAACCCTTGCCATGGGAAATGCGGTTAAGGGTTGCGTATTACATTGCGCAGGCACTCGATCACTGCAACGCAGAGAACCGAAAAATCTATCATGACTTGAATGCTTATAGAGTACTTTTTGATGAGGTATGTTTGTTGCTGCTACTACATTCTACTTTTCTGTTTCTGCTGATTTTGCATTATTTCCACTTCCTTCCTCCTGTGAACTCGGATATTTTCTGATCAAAATTTACTACTTTCTGAAGTTTTGCTGATCTCTGTAACTACTGAGGGAATTCTCACTTTGTCATGATTTATTTTATCAGGAAGGTGATCCTCGGCTTTCAAGTTTTGGACTAATGAAGAACAGCCGCGATGGGAAAAGTTATAGCACTAATCTGGCTTACACCCCGCCTGAGTTTCTACGAACTGGTAGGAATTTACACATGATCCTTATTACCACACTCATGGGCACCTTACTCTATTGATGTTTTCCAGCAAAAATGAAACATGTCAACTTCTTTCAAGCTTGCTATATATTTACTCCAAAGTACTAACATTGTTTGACTGCACTGAACAATGTGTGCACGACACTTGTATGACAGGCAGAGTCATCGCCGAGAGTGTGATATATAGCTATGGAACAGTTCTTTTGGATCTTTTGAGCGGGAAGCACATACCTCCTAGCCATGTATGCTTCGTTTAAATCCTTTTTTTCTCTCAAGAAATATATATCAGCACTTCTCCTTATCAGTTCTCTTATATCCTGGATAGCACTGCATCTGTATTTAATGTCACATTGACAACTGATAAAAAGTGTTATGGACTGCGATGAGATTTGAACCTTAACCTTTAACCTACTGATTTCCACTAAATTTGTATAACATACAGTGATCTCTATTGTCTGTTGTCTCAAATAACAGACCATAGACTTCTAGTAGAATATGTGACGATGAACTTATTCCTAGGATGTTGTGCATCTGATAGAGCGTGGCTGTGGAATAGTGAATTTATGCCAAGGATATTCTATTGTCAATTATCAATGTTTATGTCGATAGGTTTCTCACTTGATTTGTATGGGATTCCAGGCACTTGATTTGATAAGAGGGAAGAATATACTGTTGCTCATGGATTCCTCCTTAGAAGGGCAGTATGCTAATGAAGATGCTTCAAAACTAGTTGACCTTGCATCGAAATGCTTGCAATTTGAAGCAAGGGACAGGCCCAATATTAAGTATCTCTTGTCTTCTGTTGGGCCTCTTCAGAAGCAAAAGGAGGTAAATAACTTGATAGCCTTTTTTCGGTTGTTAATGTTTTTCATTGCATTTAGTAACACTGTTTATTTCTTTTATCAATCATTATCTAGGTGGCATCACATGTGTTAATGGGTATTACAAAAGCCACGTCGGTGTTGCCAACTATTCTTTCTCCCCTTGGGAAGGCCTGTTCCGGTATGGACCTTACAGCAGTACATGATATATTGCTCAAAACAGGTTACAAAGATGAAGAAGGTGCAGAAAATGAGGTAACTATCTTGCTGTAAAGTTGTTGCGTTTGTTTTCCTAGTCTATGATGCATCTGAGCTATATCACACACCGAATTTACTCATTCATGAAATGGCCTAGAAAACACGGATTGTGCATCATGATATATTTTCTTGCTATGAAGAGAGGCTACCTGCATTCACCAATCGCCATATTCATGCTTGTTTATAATTTCAAAAGCTAACTTCATTTTATGTACTTTAGCTCCTCTTGCTGTTCCCACTTGCTTAAATATTCAGAAATTACAAAGTCACATTCATTTGGTTTGTTAAGATAAGCTAGTTTTGTTTTGTGCATGTTTATGCTGCTGCTGTAAAAACTGAAGCTGTCCTTTCAAGAATGGACTCAGCAAGTGCAAGAGATGCTGAATACCAAGAAGTTTGGTGACATTGCATTTAGAGATAAGGATTTCAAGACTGCAATTGACTACTACTCCAAGGTATTATTGTTTGCTCTTACCTAGGCTATGCTACCCTACCTTTGCAATGTTGACATTTTGCTTCATGATTATTTGTTTGACACAAGTTGTTTTGGACCTTTATAATAGGAAAGGACCCTAACTGGTCAAAAAGTTCAACTTTCTGAAATAGTTTGGCCCTCAGCCCGTTAGCTCAAGTGCCTAGTCACTAGTAGCCTTATGTGGTCCTTATGTGACTTATATATAGTGAGCGTTTTGAATTGATATCTTCTGCCGTATGGTATGACAAGCTCATTTGCCATGATGCAGCTTGTTGGAATGATGTCAGTGCCTTCGGCCACAGTTTTTGCCCGGAGAAGTTTCTCCTACTTGATGAATGGGCAGTCAGAGCTTGCTCTCCGGGACGCAATGCAGGCCCAGGTCTGCATGCCCGAGTGGCCAACTGCCTTCTACCTACAAGCCCTTGCTCTCTCAAAGCTCGGCATGGAAACTGACGCACAAGATATGCTAAATGATGGAGCCACTTTTGAGGCCAAGAAGCAAAACAGCTGGCGAGGTTAGGGGAAAAAGCCATGGCTTCTCCCCCAAATCTGTTGTTGCCTTTTTAACAGAAAAAGGTAAGATGATGATGAGTGTTCATTGGGACATCTGTTGCACTACTAGGAGTGGGATTGAAAATGCACTGTTTTATTGTGCAATCTCCGCCCAAATGTCGATAAATGAGTGGCATTGTTGTGACCTGGAAGGCAAAAGGCAGAGAGGCATTGCTTATACTACTCTTTTGAGTCTGAGTTGCACTTTGTTTCTCGCGTGATGGCAGCAAACACCTGCTGATCATTGCGCTGCAGTGCTCCTCTAGAGAGAACTGATGAGATGAGAAGGTTGTAATTAAGGGGATGCTTTTCTGACAATTTCTCCTTTTTTTCGTTTTCCATTGGAATCTTTGGGCCCCAGGTGAGATGATAGTGTGAAGAAAGGGTTCCTTGTGATTAGCCTAGGATGGGGAATAAACTAGAGCCATCTAAATTCCATTCATTTCTCCCATGTTCTTGATGTGTTGCTGCTTTAACTTTTGAAGGTATGGTTCAGTTTTGTAGTGATGTGCATTGCATCATGTGGAGCTTGATGGGTTTCATTTTTTTTCTCGTTTGGCAATTACACATCGCATATATGCTTGAACTATCTGAAGAGACCCCCAGTCCTCAATTTCGATTTGCATTGACATCTGCTCAGCCATTGTATTTTGCTGCTTCCCAAAGTTATTCAATCATTAATGTAAAATAGTGAAATGTAACGCATGGAAACTTGAAAGTTTTTAAGCGCCTGAAGCATTTCAAAAGAAAAGTTTTGAACTCATAGGGAACAGTGCTAAAAGGACATTTTGTTTCTTTTTTTAAAAGAAATGAAAAACTAAAGCACTCGTGGAAAAACTACATTTTGTCCTGACATGCGGAGGAAACGAACAAAAAATGAGTCAGAAAAATGAAAGTGCGTGAGCGCGATGGGTGGGGTCCGGTGAACACAAAGAGCATCCTGGCTGCAATGACTCTGGACGCTTTGAATTCGGGACTTGTACACAAACAGCAGAAAGTGCCGAGATAACGATAAAAGTGCGTAGAAAAAGAGGGAACTTGCTCTGGACTCTTTGATTTGTTTGCTACCTCTGCCTTGTCATTTGGCAATGTGTATAAAGCTGTGATGTTTGAGTCATCTCTTCGTCTCTTCACAGCTCCACGTATGTACTTACTCAGTCATGAGTACAGTACATACTGTATTTTTTTAGTTACAGTATAGAAACATTAAAACATCAGTACTTTGTTTTCAAGTATTTAGATTGAATGCCTGATAATCGTTTCTACTGGAATTTTACAGTTTAAACTTTAAAAACTTATTTTACAAATGGATCATCTCGATAATCCTTATACACGGGCACCTGATGAGAGAGAAAAATATCGGACACCCACACGTCTCATTCCGCGTCGTTCGGACTCCCCGCGCCTCCCTCGCTCGCGTCGCCTCCTCTCCCCGTCGGCGCCGCCTCCTCTCCCACGAGCTCCCTTGCCCGCGCCGCCGCCTCTCCCTTGCTGATCTCGCCCGCGCTGCCTCCTCTCTCCCGTCAACTTCGCTCGTGTCGCCTTCTTCATCAGATCCGCCGCCGCTTTTCGTCTTCCTCGACGTCGACGGCGGTTTCATCCCCATGGTGGCGGCCAATGCGGAGGACGACACATGCGCAAAAAGGTGGCGGCGGTGATGGTGGAGGAGGCTCGCTGGCTCCCTCTCTCTTCCGGGAGCACTCCCTCCTCATCTCCGCCGCCCTCCCCCTTCTCCTCCTCCAGATCCGGTGATGGGGGCGGTGGAGAAGATCGACACGGGCAACCCTGTGTTCGTCGGAAAGGATGAAGATACAGTTCAGATCAGGTTCTGTGTTTTTTTTTCAGCTAGTGTACTTGTGATTTCTTTGTGTTTGGATCAAATGTTGCAGTGGATATTTCGATAGTGTTCCATATTTCTATTTTCGACACACGGGGTTTGTTGATATTTCAATGGTTCAAAAGCAACGTTTTAGCTAGTGTATTCGTGATGTTTCTTTGTGTGTGGATCAAATGTTGCAGTGGATTTTAGATATTGTTTAATATTTTCATCTTGATGTACACGGGGTTTAAGTGTTTCAGTGTCTTAAATCGTTTTATTGCATATGTTGAACCAAATTGTTTCATCTAGCGATCTCACCGTGTTTCACTTTTTTTAAGAACTGAAAACATACTTTCACTAAGTGCTGAAATATTATTTTTATAAAGGGTGAAACAACGCTCGATTTTTGGGGAAAAATCGAGCGCCCGATTTGTAGGCACCTCTGGATCATCTAAAAAAATTATTTTAGGAATGGTCCCGTTAATGTCATTGGCACCTATATCTTTTTTTGGTGAGGGGGATGAGGATGACGCTATTGTCATTGGCACTGTTATATTGGACCACCGTGTCAGTGACATTAGCGCAATGAAAATAATTTATTTCTGGAAGTTTGTGAAATAAGTTTTCAAAAAGAATAAAAAATATCCAGACCATATCTACACCCTCCGTCCAAGCTATTTATAGCCCGGAATTTATTCTTATTAGGAGTAGAACGGAGGGATATATGTTTGCTGAAAAAATAATTTTATAATACTGTAATCTCATTGGATAATTGGGCTCATAAATATTTTACAGTAGAAATTAGTGATCAGATATATCTTGAAAACCATGTCGATGTTGAAAACATGTTTTTTTTTTACAAGAGAAGTATATGCACGAAATGAGAGAGCGCGTGCGCACACGCATAACACACCTCTCCCGTTGAATACGACAAGAATGATAAGAAATTAATCATTGCGTTGGTGATGTAAAAGGCTTTAAATTAAAGCTTATTGGTTCCATACAGATAACAAAATGAACCTGTCTGTATGTGCATATATGGTTGTCTGCCCGAAAAAAGATCTGTTGTTAAAAAAGGGGTATTTTTCAAGACAAACTATAATGATGTTTTTATCTTTTTTAGATAATAATATGATGTTTCTCTCGTTTGATCAAGCAGAATAAGATATTGTTACATATACACACTAACACTATGTGATGACTGATGAGTGATCATGTGCTGATTCGCATCCAAACAATGAAGAACCAATCAAAGAATACGATTGATGCAGGACTGTTCTGCCGAAAGTGCAGCACATCAGAAAGTGACATGAATTCTAATATTCTCAAACCCAAAACCTTTTCTTCTCCATGCATATATATTGGCTGCTAATCTCCAGTTAGTCTGTTTCAAAGAATATATAGCCATGCTCTTTTCAGCAGCCAAATGCGCCGACCATGAATTGCGATCATAGACTTATTGCTCCAACACTATACGACTTGCTGGCTCGCAATGCCATTATATAATTTGGTAAAATTTTGACACTTGCATTGCATGGACCTGTTCGACCCGACCGTGTAAAATGTATAGTAGTACAGCACTTGCAGACCATATAATACTAATCACTAGTCAGACCTTATACCAGGCGCTCCAGGAATTCGATTGAGAATACCATGAACTTTTTTGCGGACTTATTTTCTAAAGTCAAAAGGCAGGAACTTTGCAGAGATTTTTTTGTCGTAAATTTGAAAAGAGACGGCGTCACCAGAATTCAGCAAGGCCTAATAAGTACGTAGTTGATGTCATAAGAGTTTTGATATTGCCGTGGATTAAAATTAGTGTCTCAGAAATGTTTATAACGTATATATTTTTGCCGTATTGGCTGACCAATGTTTATAACATATACAAAATCTGAATATTGTAAATGTTTGTATTTGACGCGAGGTAGGAGTACCTGCATCTAAGTGGCGCGCTCGGTCGTCCATGGAGTTGCGAGAGATCAGCCTTCGGAAAATAAGCTCTTTTTTTTTCCTTTTTCTTTCCGTGTATATAGTTGCTGCATATGTGGAACATCTAAGTTGCTGATTTTAATACCAAATATACGCGTTTTGCTTATTGGCGAAAAAAAATGTTTGTATTTGGAAACGAGAGAGTAGCACAGACAGTCAGTCGTCCACTCCAGATTCCATTTCGGAATGGGTGAGTGGTGTGTTGTCGTCATCGTGCAACTTCAATTATATTCTTGGAATGTGAAATCTTGCTTTAGGTTAGGAGCGTTCACGTCCATGTCCATCAATCCATCTCAATTCGCTACCTTAGCTTGCTAGCTTGTCGGGTTTCCGCGTCCGTCGTACGTCGTCGCCTCTTCCGGCCACCCAAGGATCGCCGGCCGGCCGGTCATCGCCGCCGTCGCCATCGATCCCTCGCTGCTAATTGTTCCATTGGTGTACAGCATATTGCAACGATCTTTTGCGTATATATGTACATTTAACCTGTTGTTCAGTTACTTAGATGGTAAGCGATCGAGATGAGCTGCAATGGCCTGTGTTGATCGAGAGAGGGCATGACAATAACCTGCAGAAATATAATGCCGATGCGTGAACAACGACGACGAGGAGGCGTTAATTAGGGTGTCTCGATCGTTATATCACCATCGACCCCTCGACTAATTCACCACTACAACCAACTTACCACTGGCACTGTGTGTGTATGTCACTGTTTGACAGTATCTATCTATATTTATCTCTTGCCGACCATCCCCAACAGTCCAAAAATGGTTGCATCCATAATAGGGACGTACAGATTCATGTCTTTAAGCATGTGCGAGAAACACGCCTCCCCCTGACATGCATCTAGCTACCTCACTTACTAATTATGTAATTAAATGCATCTCACGTGTACAACCTAGCAGATCAATCAATCTTAATTCTATCGTATGTTCCATTTCGACGGAAGAGAATTTAATTGGCACACATTATATATATTGGTTTCAGCAATTTGTAGGATATAGATCTTTTTCAGAATAAATCGAACTGAATTTTCAGGTTGATAATAATAATAAGGAATTTTACAGTATAGTAATTTACTTTTGGTATTGCCCTGTAAAAACAGTACCACATTAGAATTTTTCCACAAAATTAAGAAAAAAAATATTTTAATAATTTCATGCTTAAGTCCCAACCTTCCTATGGAGTTATTCCATCGCCGTCCTAAGTAAACTGGATCTCCAATCCCTTTGGCGTTTGAGTCATTCCCTCCCATTTGACCCAACCCTTCGCACATGCCGCACGCAGGGGAAAACCTACCCATTTGGTAGGGTACGTGGGTTGACCAACCCAATTATGGTTCACATCGTCTCACACCTCCAAAACCCCCTTTTAGACCGTGCATGTTAGACATCATCCACCAACCCATAAGTAGCCCATCAAATCAATGGATTATTCCAGTTTAAGTCATGAGGCAATCAATAATTGTTTCAACTTTCAATTTCATGATTACGCTCCCCTTCGCCTTAACTACCTGACTATTTATTTTCATTGCTTGTCTCTTAACGCTCACCCCCTTCACTGTGCAAATGACTATACTAGCTACCAGAGCTAATCTGTGTGTGCCAACACCATGTTATGCATGGTACGCAACCGTGCCTTTGCCAATTTGCTCCGCGGTCCGCAATGTGTTGCCCGCAATAGCCAACAATCAACTAGGGTTAGGCGACTCCGAAATTGTACTCTATTTTGTATTTTGGATGTTCTTTTATGTCTTACCTTATTGATTGTACTTTATTTTTTTAATATACTTGTAATATAAATATGGCAATGGTATATGTTGTGTTTGGTTATCTTTATTCATCTCTGCTAATCTTTATTTTAGACATCTGTCCACCACTGGCTGCATGTTCGTGCCTTACCCATCTGGCACAATGTATTCATGGTGGTTGGCGGTGCCTTGCTGTGGTAAAGGATGATAAGAGATAGGGAATAGGATTGGAGGGATATCCTTGGATGGAAGATAATCCAATTTTTGAGTGTGTTTGGTCGGTGGGGGAGGATGAATATGGCAGGTGGTGGCCTAGAGAGGGAATTTTCCATGAAGATGTTGGATGAGCGTATCCGGCTAAATCGGTCGGAGGAGGATATCCACATTTACTAATATTGATCATTAGTAATTGATTAGCAATAATTAATGCATTTTGTTTTTATTAATAATTATCTTATCAAAATTAGTGTTAATTAGATAGAATTAATCTATTTTATTATTAATTAGTATAGATTAAGACTATATTATTGATAATTAAAAATTTTGTTGTTAATTAATATGCAATTGGTTTCATCCGATCCCTTCTTATACATTAAACCAAACAAGAAATTGGATGTAGCCATATCCACCCAACAAAATAAAAAATAGGACCACCATATCCCTACAAATATGGATGGACATAACCTATCCAACCACCACGAACCGAACGCACCCCTAGTGATTTGTATTTATAGAAATATCCTCATCACGTAATATTATAGATTTCTCCCTTTTATAGCGGCAGTATATTCTTACCAGTAAACTAGCTGGGTGGCCCGCGCAATTGCGTGGCTAGCACCCATACAAATTATTTATTTTTGCATATGATTTTACTTAAAGTTTCTTAAATATCTATCTCGTTGTCTTAGGATTTTGAAAAACCAAACTTTAGCGTGTTTCTAATTTTATACTTTTTAAAAGTCGCTTCAATCGCTACTCCTGACTCATTTGTCAGACATTTATTTGTTTATCAACCTATCACTATTTCTATTCATCTTCCATGAAACCTTTAAAAATTAGACCTTTTAGTTTTAAAAGTTCATTGTCTTGTTGGGTTTTGTTTTTATAATTTTTTTATAGTTCCGTCAAACACCACCACTGCACTCCTCTACAGCCCCTCCGCTGTCTCCTCTCTTTATTATCATTAGGATTTTAAAAACCAAACATAATTATCGTTTGGGTTTATTTTTTACATTTTAGAAGTCTCGCTAAACCGTCAGCAGTTTTGCCACTGTACTCCTCTACGCGCGACCCGCTCGTTGCCTCTCCTCTTTATTGTCATTGAGATTTTATTAATTGAACATGATTATCATTGGGGTTTATTTTTTATTTTCTAAAATCCCGCCAACTGTCGTGACCATACTGCTTAATGGCTTGTTTGTTGTTCCTCCTCTTAATCGTCATTTGGATTCTATTTGGGGTTTTGTTTATATATTTATAGTTTCTATATGTCCCATCAACTACCACCACTTTACTTCTTTACAGGCCTATTGTTTTCCCCTCTTTATTGACATTTGATATCGTTGTGTTCTATATGAACTATTCTTTTGGAAAAACCCATATTTTTTATTTTAATATTTTTTTATTTGTAAATTGTATTCCTACTTGAACTCTTATAATTATTTTCTCGTCATATGTTCAATTCTAGATGGTCCACTGTTTCATTGGTCTTTATTTTTTATTACAAATTTTAGTTATTTATAAATTGTATTTATAGTTGAAATCTTATTTTTATTTTATATTTTCTGAATTTATTTTATTTTTTGTTTCGATTTTTAATTAATCTTGTGTTGTGTTATAGATGGATTAATTGTTGTTTCAATATTTTTTATTCTGAATTTTAGTTATTTCAAAATTGTATTTCTACTTGAACTCTTCTTTTTCTTTCCTAATTTCAGAATTTTATTTATTTTTTATTCCTAATTTTAATTCATCACGTATTGGGCTTTTATATGGACTACTCTTTTAATATTGCTTATTTTTAATTCCGAATTTCAGTTATGTTTTACTATTTGGACTCTTCTTTTCTTTTTCTTCGATTAATGTGGGAATTTCTAGCCTCCACAGCGAACGTGGTACCTTCTTTTCGAGCTATCTTAATAATATAACTAGCTGGGTAGCCCGCGTAATTGCGCGGCTAGCACAAATACAAAATTATTTACTTTTTACATATGATTTTACTTAAAATTTGTTAAATATCTATCTCGTTATCTTAGGATTTTGAAAGACCGAACTTTATCATCCGCGTATTTCTAATTTTATAGTTTTTAAAAATCGTTTTGATCGCTACCCTTTACTCATTTGTCAGTCATTTATTTGTTTGTCGATCTATCACTATTTCTATTCATCTTTCATGAAACCTTTAAAAATTAAAACTTTTAGTTTTAGACTTCATTGTATTGTCGGGTTTTATTTTTCTGATTTTTTAAAAGTTCTGTCAAACACCGTCACTGTACTTCTCTATGGCCCCTCCGCTTCCTCCTCTCTTTATTATCATTGGTTTTTAAAAATCGAACATAATTATCATTTGGGTTCATTTTTTACTTTTTAGAAGTCTCGCTAAACCGTCAGTGGCTTTGCCACTGTACTCCTCTATACGCGACCTACTCGTTGCCTCCCCTTTTTTTGTCATTGAGATTTTAAAAATTGAACATGATAATCATTGGGGTTTATTTTTTTACCTTTAGAATCCCGCCAACTGCCACGACCGTACTGCTTAATGGCTTGTCCGTTGTTCCTCTTCTTAATCGTCATTTGGATTCTATTGGGTGTTGTTTATATGTTTATAGTTTTTATATGTCCCATCAAATTTCACCACTTTACTCCTTTTACAGGCCTATTGTTTTTCCCTCTTTATTATCACTTGATGTCGTTTTGTTCTAGAAAAACTATTATTTTCAAAAAATCCATATTTTTTATTTTAATATTTTTTTATTTGTAAATTGTATTCCTACTTGAACTCTTATAATTATTTTTCTATTTTCAAAATTTATTTTATTTGTTATTCCGAATTTTAATTAATCTCGTCGTATGTTCCTGTTCTTTCAATAGTCTTTATTTTTTATTAAAATTTTAGTTATTTATAAATTATATTTCTAATTGAACTCTTATTTTTGTTTATCTGTTTTCTTAATTTATTTTATTTTTTTATTTTATATTCTAATTAATCTCGTGTTGTGTTATAGATGGATTAATTGTTGTTTCAATATTTATTTTTTATTTTGAATTTTAGTTATTTGAAAATTGTATTCCTACTTGAACTCTTCCTTTTATTTCCTGATTTCAAAATTTTATCTATTTTTTATTCCGAAATTAATTAATTCCGTATTGGGTTCTTATTTTTAATTCCGAATTTCAGTTATTTTTAGATTGTATTTCTATTTGGACTCTTATTTTCTTTTTCATCGATTAATGTAAGAATTTCTAGTTTTCATCGATTAGTTGTCTTAGTAATATAAGAGATAGATAGATAGATAGATTGGACGCTACAAAGTTTCCTAATTAATACTATTAGTAATAGTTCTCTCTACAACGAAATAAGCGTGAGCCTTTTTTGGGTAATGAAAGGCGAGTTTTGTCGCCTACTAAAACTGAACCGCCTTCGTCAATTAATTGGCGATTCCTTTCCTGAGAGGCCCCCGTTAAGCTTTGAATCTCCTTTGCTTTGGTATCTTGGCCAAGAAGCAAATCACTGCCTAGTTAAGCTATGGTGGTTATACTATGCGCAAAGACATTTCTTTTCTAGTTTTTAAATGATGTTTTTGAGGATCCCATTAGTGTAGGAATTAGGAAAGGTATGCCTTGTGAGTGTTTTGTGCCCCGTCGCTCCACTATCAAGATTCTTCATTTCATACAGTAGTAGTTAATTAATCTGCTAATCACTACTAGACAGCATATGTTTAGCACATACTCCGTAGGTGAAGATTCTAAACGTCTCTCTTGCACTCGCTTTGCTGGTTATGTACATTTTTAACTGAAAACTCGCTTTTGCTACTTATATTACATTATTTTGCCGCCCACCTCTGAATATTTTTTCTCTTGTCCTAGATATGCATAACATTAATCTTATATTACATTAGTTAGTTAGTGCCTTTCTGCCAATGAAAATGTTGAATTTCTCAACAATTATTACGTGGAACCCACTAATCTCAGCTGCTGGAAAAGAAGCTACCTCAGATAAAACATATATTATCCAAGCAACACTTCACTGTACAGAGTCTTCAGACTAGAAGAAACTTGGTGCGCTCCTTGATTACTTAATTAACAGGAGAATCGAATTATTCTGCGACTAATAAACGGTACTATTTAGTCTCCATCATGGATTGACATGATCATAATTTACTCGAAATTATGATTGATTCACTACTGACTTACTGTACAACCAGCGTGAGTCTTGTCTTCAGGACTTCAGGTGAACAGAGGTCGCCGGCAAGTTAAAGATCGAACATTCATGCATACACTACCTTTTCTGGATATGAACATAATGAGATTCTTGGTTACAACAGTTAAGTTCAACTGCGTTTTTTCCCCTGAGGTAATGTAATCTGTTAAAGATAAGTTAAAGACATTGCAGACTTGCAGTCAAGATAAGATGATGCATATATCATGTTTACAATCTAATCATGCATCAGTCTCACCTCCACCTCAGCAGCTAGTATACTAGCTTAGTTAGTACCACTTAAAGATCCAATGCTGATGCCCTGCCTGATCATACAACAACAGGTGCATAAAACAAATAAATCATGTCAAAAAAGTTCACAGAGAGGTTTCATACTAGCTAGGACGACTTGGAATTCAGAAATTAATCCAAGTTGTGTCAGATCATTGCTATACAATGCTACTACTCTGTAGTATTTGATTTAACAATACCTGGATAATTAAGATCAACAGGAAGGAAAAGCAGTGGGGGGTTTGCTAGGGATTAAAAGAGGCCAACCTTAGTGCGGCTTTGCTGATGCAGCTCTGATGGTGCAAGATGCCTGGTCATGCAGCCAGGGATGCTCAAGTCAAGCAGTTCATAACTAGCAGGCCCCTACATCTACTTATAAAGCAATTCTGGTCTTCAGGTGGGCACCCACCAGGCCAACAGCGTTCATATCTGAGGATGGTCAGGTTAATTAGAGAGATCACTTGAGCCATCTGTCCTTAAACCATTTCTGGCCTTGACAATGCAGCTAGTGCACTAGTCCTTGATGTTGTTAATTAAACTAATCAAAAGCTAATGATTCATGATCAATGTGTCATGCATGCACGCACGCGTGCGTGCATTCACTACTGCAAAGGCTACATTTGTTTCTTTCTGCATACCTGAAGATGATCCATTCAAGCTTCATCAAGTTGTTCCTGTTAGCTACAGTATTCAGCACACAACAGTACATGAGCTACTAATTACTGAAAGGCTAGCTTTTAGTTAGCTTGAAATTAACCTAGTTAGTCATAAACCAGCTAACCTGACTTCATGAAGTTCTTTTTCCCTATTTTAACCTCCTGGTGAAGTTAAGCACTAGCATTTGGTCAAGGGTAAGCAAGCAGTTGAGCACCAACTCCCTATCCTGACAGTGACAAAGTAGTGATAAGATGGAGACTGTTTTGACTGAAGCACTCAGGCCCTTGCTCAGATTTGGTGTTTGGTGAGCAATGCCAACTGACAAGTACATTTGTCCCCATGTGGAGCATGGCTGCTCATGTTGTGAGCCAATGACGATGGAAAAATGTGCTCTTTAAAGTGTAAGTGCAAGATAGCTAGGAGGAAAGTGACTATACAAAGCTGGGTCATGCAGCAGTCCATTTAGCTTGATGTCATCAAAGAATGGCCTTAATGATGTACCTTTTCTTATCTAAGACTAACCTCCATTTAGTAAATACTTCGTCCGTTTTAAAATATAATAACTTATACAAAATATAATAACTTATATAGTTCAAAATTTATTCAAATATAACAACCTAGTACATATAAAAGGTAATTTTTACTATTAAACTACCCATACCACATCTATGCTTTATTATCATCCCAACTAGTCCAGACCTAAATCTCACCCACCCTGAAAAGGCAAATAAGTCCTTTTATCCACCTCATAATAGCCACGCGAACGGTTAAAACTTGCTATATTTTGAGACGGAAAAGAGCAGTTAAGTATTTCATAATATACTAACTGATAAACTCCAAGTGTGTGCTCAAAATTTCATTGTTAAGTTGGACCTACAAAACATCATTGTGAGAAAGCATCATTGGTGTGGTAGAGTGGTGAGTGCACGACTCCAATCACTAAGATTTAAATCCTAATATCCACAACTATGGTCTTGTACACCCTTAGTTTGGTGTAGAAGTCGGAAGTTATATTTCCTTTTTTCAAAAAGAAAACGTCACTGGCAAAGAATTCTGTGAATTATGATACTGCACAAATTCAAACCAGTTATATGTAGTTCTTCAAAAATATGGACCAGCCTGAGGATAGGGAGGAAATCTACTAATGCAAACTTAGAAGTTGTCATTGTTGTAGTTTTTCAGACATATGGAACAGCCTGAGAATTTGCGTTGTTGTGTTATTTTTGTGGCTAGGAAGGCTGTCGGCAGAAGAACAAGTTGCAACATTGAGATCGTAATGAGCATGACTTGCAGTAGCTTTATACTACGCGTCTATGTAAAGCTGTTTGAAATTAAGGAGATATACTGCTGCACCATATCACCTGTACAGATACATTGTCTGCATATATTTTACATGTCTAATCGACTTAACAATACAGCATGGTTACCAGAATACTACAGCTACTGGTTTCAGAATCCGTCTGACTAGAATTCACATGTGCTTTCATCCATCGTCCTAATGATTCTGAACACTTTGTTTAATTATGATTTTCTCTTCAAATCAAAGATAAAATTAGCCATGTATTATCAATGGCAAGATGCATCCTGAGACTCTACCAACTTCTGTTGTCAGAGGTAGATTCAGTGCAACTGTGCAAGTGAACATCGTAACAGGAGCAGAGAGTCAGGAACCAATTCTTGATGATTAGGTCGGTTGGGCACTCACAACTTGATACCATTCCCAAGGAGAGAACTTTCAGATACTACTAATTCAGTTCAGAAAAAAATATCTAGTCAAGTGACACAGCTTATTCAGAAGCAGGCGTGTATCATGTAGGAGAGGTCAATTCATCACAAGTTCAGAATAACCATAGGTCAAGAAGACTCGTCGCCACTGGAATTCCCTATCTGTACAAATGGATGCACAATTGGTGAACATGACGTGCTCGATATACTGGAAACGGAATTCGTAGTTAGTTTCAGCGGGAAATCAATCGGTGGAATGTTTGGTATGAATGCGAGCTGTAAAAACATAGTAAATTCGGCCACGAAACTTATCTGAACAGCCGTAAAATAAAAAGAAGTTATCTGAAGAAATCAAATCAGTGAACTAAACCGAACGGCTAAGCACGGATCAAGGTGACGCAGACTAGAATTGATAGACAAACCAAAACGCATATGAAACAAAATTTCACTTTTAAGAGAGGCTGCTATGTACTTCCCCCCTTCCCTGAATGGTAAGACAGTAGGATTCTTCAGAGAAGAAGAATATATCACCATGCATTATACATGTCAGTGTGTCATTATCCAAAAGCGATGTCATTAATCATGCCCAGATGATCAATCAGTGGATTAGGCGCTGCCCTAATCACAGAGACAACCTGACACGTCGGTTTGGACAGGAGCTAATAGAATGGAAGATGCAGTAAAGCTCGAGTAGTGTGTGAATGTCTTTTGCGGCTACTTGGAGTTGCAACTACCGTCGAAGAGTAGAGGACGCTTCGAATTGCTTCGCTCGTACGAACACCGCCGTCGCCGCCTTAACTTAGCCTTTTTCTCCTCTCTCAACAAGAGTTCTATATAAACACCCTTACCGTGTCACCTTCCCAACTCCCCAATTCACAAAACGAAACCCAAACACCTCCTCTTCTTCCTATTCCTCCTCCAATTTTCTTAATTGGTCAGCACCTAGCTAGTTAGCAAGAATCTCTCAACTCTTCTTCTTCTTCTTCTTCTTCTCGTCCATAACTGGTCCTCCAATTGTTCAGTTCATCAAGGAGCCTGAATTCCTTGGTTGTTTAGTTCTTGCTAGCTAGGGGTTTGACCATAGGATAATGATCTTGAACTCCGGAGGCAGCTACATCGTATTCATCAACACCTGTCCGCTGGATTCCGAGCAGCTCAAGACCTTCTACTTCTGGATCTTCCAAATCTTCAATAGATACTGCCTCTGCCGCCGCTAATTGACAAGCATTCAACCATATATGTGATATTGTGCCAATCTGCCTCAAGTATTAGCATAGGCAAATTGACACTACATCTAGCTAGCTAGCTAGCTTTGCCCGATTAGTAGAATTGTTTGCCTCTTCTTTCCATTGTTAACCTTCGATCGAACAATTAGCTCTGCGCTTGCTTGCCAAGATATTTGAATAGGTTGCAAGTGTACATTTGTCTTCAGTTAAGTCGCTTGATTTGATCATGGGCACCATGACTCTGCCCCCCGGTTTCCGGTTCCACCCGACCGACGATGAATTGGTCGGCTACTACCTCAAGAGAAAAGTCGACAGCCTCAAGATCGAGCTTGAGGTCATCCCTGTCATTGATCTCTACAAGTTCGAGCCATGGGAGCTACCAGGTTTGTGCTTTATCATTCTTCCATTGATTCATGTTACTTCATTTTTGGTAGTTGAAATTCTGCATCAAATATATTAACACAAGTTGTTGTTTCATAGTTGAAATTTGGTAGTGTCAACATTGTTAACTTTTGGTTAACAGTTTTAACCGTGGAAAGTAGCTAAACAATATGCAAAGCCTTTGACCTGCTAGCCTTTTGTTTGCCAATCCATTCCTGAAAGAGAGAAACAGGTGGTAGAAAATTGGAAAGGAAGATGCTTTATTACAGAATTTCCCCAGATGCATTTCTCATTTTCTAGCTAGATAAAAGCGACCTTTTACACGGGCATCTGGGCCTTTTTCTCCCTAGGCCGGTTGCTGATAAGTCTTTTTAATCACTCCCCTTTAATTTTAGTATTCAGAATAAATTCCTCCTGCAACCGCAAAGCCAAACTTTTCGGATATTCTCTGCAATTTTATTTCACTTTGGTGACGTATAATGATAATATGATCGTATCAAATTGTTGGCAATTATTATTATATATACGGAGTATTAAACACACAAAAAAAATTGATTTTGAAATGTGCAGAGAAGTCGTTCTTGCCGAAGCGTGACCTGGAGTGGTTCTTCTTCTGCCCACGAGACCGAAAGTATCCGAATGGGTCGCGGACGAACAGGGCGACGAGCACCGGGTACTGGAAGGCCACCGGCAAGGATCGCAAGATCGCCTGCGCCGGCGAAGTCTTCGGCCTTCGCAAGACGCTCGTGTTCTACAAGGGCCGTGCCCCCGGCGGCGAGCGCACCGACTGGGTCATGCACGAGTACCGCCTCTGCCAGGACCTCGCCCATGGCGTCTCCAACTTCATCGTAAGAGAATTTTTCGGATTGCTTTGCCTTGCTTGCTGCAACTGCAACTGCAACAATGGCGCGCTGATCGGATGATCTGTTTTGGTACAGGGAGCGTACGCGTTGTGCCGCGTTATCAAGAGGCACGAGGCCGGACTCCATGGTGAGCCGGCGGCGAAGGCCAAAGGAATGATCGGCGGCAGCGGCGGCGGCGGGCATCGGTTTTCGGGAGGGCAGATGAGCAAGGTGTCGAGCAGTTCGTCCCTTGTCACCGTCGACCACCAGCTCAGTCGGGGCAACGCGTCGCCGTCATTCACGCCCACCAATAATGGCAGCCCCTCGCTTGTCGACGAGATGTTCGGCGGCGGCGGCGACCCGTTCCAGCAGCTTCGGAGCTGCGTCCCGTATCCTGGCGGCGACGCGTGCGGGTTCGACTTGCCGCCGCTGTGCATGCCTCATGAGCCGCAGGACCCGTTCTTCGCCGACGCCGGCTTCCCGCCAGCCGCGGCGGCGAACGAGGCGCAGACGACGCAGGCGGCGCCTCCTTTGTACGGCGACGTCATGGGGAGCGTGTCGGAGCACGAACTCAAGTGGGACAGCCTGGGCGGCTACTCCGGCGGCGGCGGGGAGCTCTGGAACGCGGCGGCGGCGGCGCCGCTGCTGTGCAGGCAGGCCAGCGACGGCGACGACCTGACGGCGTGGTTCGCGGCCGACGACAATATGTCCGTCTTCTGAACGAGTCAGCGATGACACGTGTGCTCCCGGGTTAACATGGCGGTATATTTTTGAGCCATCCTAACTGGGGCCCCACGTGTCAGCCACCACAGATGGCATCTATTATATGCATAAAATATGCCTGTAATCTGTATGGCTACTACAGAGGTGATGAGCTTTCTTTTAGTTACTGGCTGTAATACATCTTCTCTGTAGCATCATACAGCAGAGCTGGGTTATGTATGTGTCCTCTTCAGTTAATGTACTTGTAACACTGATCTGTAAGCTAAAAGCTAGTGTTGCTGATGCAGATCAATCTGAATCTCAAACAATGCAGTTCCGATTCATAGCATCTAGTATAAAAGTTCCAATTCATAGTAGTATGTCTATAAGCTCTTTGTTCTGTTTTCTGTGTGCTTAACCTGACATTAGTCAGATATTACATTTACTCTTTGGTACAGTGTGGATACGTTGAGGCTGAAGATATTCCAATATACAGGCTGAAATGGATTACAGATTTACAGTGCAGTAGGGGGAAGTTAAATACTGCTGCACAGGTCACAGATGCATGACAGTTTCTTTTTGACTTGATAGCAGCTAGCAGCAAGTTTAACCAAAAGAAACAGCAACGAAAGGGCAATGATTATAGTACTAGCAGACTAGCAGTGACAGTAAGAAATTGTGATGATATTGATACGTGAGGTTAGGAACATCGCAGCAGCAAGGAGTGAAGCAGTGCCTTGCCGAGGCGCCACGAAAGTGCAGCCGGCCGGCCGGCAATGCCATTGCCAAAGATGAAAAGGGGAGCCATTGTTAATGTTAACATGAAGGAAGAGCATATATAAGATGCCATTGCTACGGCTGCTACACGAATGGCCACCGTCATTCCAAGAATCGATCTCTTGAATCTTTGATTTGTATGGCCAGACCAAACAAACATTAGAGGAGAGGACGGCGCTGCCTTTTCGATTTTCCTCTACCTTTTCCCGTTCCATATAAAATCTGTCCTCTGCAAGTCAAAATCAGGTCACAATTTGCATCAGAGAATGCTTGAGATTCTGAGCAATACAACTGATGAGCAACTGAGGAAAGACTCATCCATTGACAGATCACACAACAAATGGCAGCGGCGTAGCGAGGCAAAGGCGCAAGTGGCGCCGCTCCGCGACGGAGAAGGGCCACGGCCGGTGTGGTATCGTATCATCATCATGTAATCTGATTAGTGTGTAATCCAGTGTCCAGCTTGAAAGATGGAGACCTGAATAAGGATGGGATCTCTGTCATCTCTCTCCTATAGTGTTTGTGTAAATTTTTTTGGAGTGTTACATTTCAAGAGTGCCACTTCGTAATAGTGGCAAATACTCCAGTTAAAAACCCCATCGGGCTAGTATAGTAATGGTTTGTATGAAAAATTGTAATTGTAAAATCATAAATACAACTACTACCTCCTATGTAGAATCGTAGAATCAGAGCTCTTAATTAGGATGGGGAAATCGCACGACAGTTTAACCACCTTGAAGGTTGATGAAGCACATATGACATATCACATATCACATATCACATATGCGTGCCAGTCCATAAAGCCCATCTAGCACGTGATGACTCCCGGCCCATAAAGCCCATTCAATAATTTATTTCGTCTTCGTCTTTCGGCCTTGTACCTTGTTGGGTCCGTCTCTCTATGCCTCGGCTCACGTCAGCAATGGCGGCAACGGAGGCCTTCTCGCGCCGCCTGAGCGCGGCCGTGCGGGGGCTCTCCGGCGCCTGGTACGGCCGCCACATGGCCGCCGCCGACCGCGCCATCCGCAGCCGCATCCCCCTCGTCGACCTCGTCCTCGAGGTCCGCGACGCCCGGGTATGGTGCCCCACTGCTCTCCAGCTCCTCTCTTGTCTTCCGCTGCTCCAGACAGAGTCAAGCATCGTTTCCCTCATGCGCTTGCTGATTCTAACCCCGCAGGTACCCGCCGCCTCGGCGTTCGCGCCACTCCACCGCCGCTCCCCGGAGCCCGACCGCCGCCGCCTCGTCGTGCTCAACAAGGCCGACCTCGCTGACCCCTCTGAAACCGAGGTAACCCTAATCCGAACCCTCATCTGCAACTAGAGCAAATTTAACTGCCCCGAGATGCGTAAGTGATCAGTTCTGATACACACGCGCGAGCGTTGTTCGTATTGGTGTTGGTGTTCTCCAGAAGTGGATGGCGTACACGAAGCAAACGAGCTGCTCCTGCGTCGCGCTTAATTCACACAGCAGGGAGGGCATCAAGGAGGTAGGTACTGCTGTTCCTAGTGTTCTTACCTGTTGATTACATTAGCGTCTGATTTGATTGGGGGCTAATTTAACTGTGAAATAGCTGTTGAATGCTGTGCGGGCAAGGATCAGGGAGATTAAACTTGGCGAGAGCGATTGCACTGGAACCGTCCTCTTGGTCGGTATTCCTAATGTTGGGAAGTCAGCAATCGTCAATGCCATGCATCAAATTGGGAGGATTGGGGCAGCAGGTGAGGCAGCTTATTAGTGTTGATATTGTAGTTGCACTAACTGTGATTCACACAACTGTGTAATATTCGTTGCTTTGTCTTTAAGAGAAGGGAAAGCTCAAGCATGCCATTGTGAGCAGCCATCCAGGAGAAACCAGGGACATAAGTGGTTACAAGGTAATTTGATTTGATATAGTGCATTGCTGCTGTTCGACCCAGCAGAATGAGGGAAACAAGACAATGCTGCATGAGTGTCATTATATCTTAGTTTTTTTTTTAGAGGAAATGGGTAGAGGGGTCTTTGTGTTCCTTATGGACATTGTAACAAATTAATTACCTGGGCAACTCTATAGCACCTATATTTTCTTCATTATCTCAACAAGATTCAAACTTCTTGTTTTCAGGTTGCTAGTCATCCAAATATATATGTATTAGACACTCCTGGTGTTTTATCTCCTGTATTTTTTAACGACGAGTCTGGTCCTCTACTAGCTTTGACAGG
The DNA here is from genome assembly GCA_000573905.2 of Oryza punctata. NCBI lineage: Eukaryota > Viridiplantae > Streptophyta > Magnoliopsida > Poales > Poaceae > Oryza > Oryza punctata. The sequence continues at coordinate 27,366,884 of CM002497.2, forward strand.
TACGATCTACAATGGTAATTCATGGCTTGACTTGTCTATAAGTTGTTACTGATGTATACAAACTTTATTACAGGAGCAATCAAGGATTCCATGCTGCAGGAGTTTGAGATTGCCCAATTCCTGCTTGCAATTTTGAACTCAAGGGAGGAATGCAAGGAGTGGGAGAACTTGAATCAAGTAGGAGATATGTCTTCTTTCAGCCGTGTAATGTCGTCCAGCACTCTCCATAATAAAAGGCAATATGCTTCAGATCATACCCAAGTAAGCGCGTCAAGCTATTCCATAGACCACGATTCAGTCTTGTACCCATCATCATGCAAATTTTTACTATTAATGAAAGGCAATGGTCATATATCTGATTTAGATCCTCTTGAGGACACATTTTAGGCATCACATGGATACAGTAGTAACTACTGTGTTGTATTTTTGCAGGATTTTGTTGTGAAGGCTGTTCGCCAAGTGCTTTTTGATAGTATATCATCTTTTAAGGGGCATTTAGGAAATGAGAATGAATTAAAGAGTTTGATAGAATGCCAGTTTATAGCCTTGCAGGAGGCTTTAAGGGTTTCTGCTGAACTAAGTGAGAATGTGCATAAACTTGTTGCTATGAAATTACTCAACCTCTATCGAACAGGAAGACTTGGCCGTTATACCTTAGACTGTACTCCAGATGTTAGGAAGGAAATTGTTTCATGAATCTCATGGTCATTCAAGTGTGTAGCACATGTCATGCATCAGAGAAGGATTTATTCAGATAACAAAGGCATGACTTACTGAATTCTGGGGGAAAACATGAGTACTTTCTGCTGAAATTTTTTACATCATCCAACTCCAATAAACATCCTGTAGGTTTAATATTGTTTTCTCTATGAGTTGTTATTCTAACAACATTTATTGGGAATTACAGGCCATATTTTCCTAGTCCAAAAAGAAATACATATCTGCTTCAGAGTGATCATCTACTGATTTGATCTATTATTCAGTACTTACTCAGCTGCAGTGGAAATTGTGTGGCTGTCTAATGGTACACCATTTGGGTTTCTCATCTTGTCATTGGAAGTAAGATCAATGGTCAGATAGTCATGTCCAGTGAACTCTCTAAAATTTGCTGCTTTCTCCAGTTCCTTCACTTCTTCAATAACCATCTCCAGCCGAACTACCATTTCTACCAACAATGAAGCAAACGCAGCGAATGGAAGTGCTTCTGAGAACTCGAGGCTTGTCATGGCTATCTTACTTAGTGTTGGCCTTAATGTGCCCCGCTCATTCCTTTCTGATGGTTGGTCTGCTTTTGTGTTCCTCCTTTCTAATAGGGATGTGCCATCGGTCTTGAATGATGGTAGAGTAGTTCTTGTGGCTGTCTGCTTGTTAGAATTTAATTCCATCAGCACACGACTATTTGCACATGCGTGTTTGGAGCCGAGAAAGAGCCGTGGCTGTGATCTTATAGCCGAGTTTAGATCCTGTAGTGCTTCATGAAGATGATCAGACAGCACATCAGGGGCACAACGATGATGATCTCTTATGCTTACTGCAAGCTCTTGTAAAACCTTGACCACTTCTCGTGCAACTCTAGTACATGGGTTTCGGAATAGTGACCTGACGGATGGTGGAGTCTTCAACATTAATAGAGACAACCATGTCAGAACAGTTCATTCAAGGAGAAATTTGCTTGATTGAAATTATATCATATTCATGTTTATATGTCAGTTGCTAAGGATGTACCCAACTGATCATGAACAGGATGATGCACGAGAAATTGGATTGTTGCAGTTACCTGAATCTCAGATTCTAGACATCCATGAAGTGCTGCGACAGTATATGCAAAGTGCCTAAGAACAGATCCAATCTTCACATACTTTTGCCATGGGTAACTGTAACATTGCGTTGAATGTCTTGGCTCCCAGCTTGCATAGTGTGCCTGGTTGATTTGGTACCAATATTTGAAATCAGTATGTAATCTGCACATCATCACTTTATAGAGAGAGATTGCAAGAGAAAAGGAAACAAAATGTATCATCAAAAGGATAGTTCCTTACTAGGGTTTCATCACTTGATTTTGAGTCAAGGACTGCTCTATAACCAATGTGAATGGAAGCTCTTGATGCCTGCTTATCAAGAATTTTATCATCCTTGTCTTGATCTTGGAAATACTCAGTAACACAAGCTGCAATCATTCTTTGGTAAGGTTCTTGATACTTGTTATGCACCTATGCTCTTATTATTTAAGATGTAACATAATAAGTGCTCCTAGCTACTATTTATTGTTTTGGTACCCACCTTCAATTGATCTTGCTAATCCTTCAAATTTGCGCACTGTAGAACTGTGGAGGTCTTCTCCAGACCAGTTTGGCAATACAAAAAGACTCATGAATAGGCATATTGCACACCCTATCGCAATAGTACTTAAGCGATCTCGTGCTAAAGGCACCACATCCTCTTGACGAAAGCTTGATACTGTTATCAGATTGAAAGTTAGCAGGAAAATCACGACCCCATAATCATAGTTCTTCTTAATGGATGGGAAGAATCTCAAATATGTTGCAGCAAATCCTGTCAAGGAAACAAAGCCAACACAATAAGCTATGATCTTGCAGTATGTGTCCGTTTGTTTTTCTGAAAAAAAAAAGAGAAAGAACTTTACAAGGTGCATACCTATCAGAAAGACTGATGATCCAACAAACAGAGCCCGGAATACTTTTCCAGATCGTACTGCTACAAGTTCAATTATAAATGCTAGAGATCCTGCCAAGATAGTTCCTAACCCTCTATTCAGCCCTTTGCATATAGTTGCACCTGTTCAGCAATCACTTGTGAGGAACACGAATTTCAGTAATCACTTATTTGGAACAAGAAAAGCTACATCTGGGAGGAAAACCACATAATAACGTAATGCTAATGGATTATGCACGTTACCTGCAGTAAATTCAAGCACAACAACAACCGTCATTACAGCCCACATTGCATTCTTTCCCACTCCCTTGAACAACGGTTCAAGTATGTACAGGAGTGAGACCAGTGTGAGTGCTGTCCCAACCTTGAGAGCATGAATAGCTCTTCTTGGATCTTCTCTTCCTATACCCCATGCATGTGCTCCCCATGAAACAGGAATCCTGCTAATTTTCTTCACTTGCTGATGAAGAATCAACGAGCTATTCTTGTTATTGCTGGGATCTGGAGCGCAAGCCATTGGTGCGGCCTGAAGCTCTTGATGGATGCTGAGGTTTCTTACAAGATGGCAATGCAAAATAGGCAGTACCAAATGCTCAAAGCAAGTAATACTCCTCCCCGCATAAGGTTATTTTATATGAGTTCTGTCCTGCAACAATAGAAGTAACCATATACACACTTAACTTTTGTAATTCAACAATGCTGCAAAAAAGGAGGCCCGTGTGCTTTCTCGAATGTTGCTATCGTGTATGCCTTTAAAGTGATAGATGGTCCTTTGCATGTGATAGAAATTTTATTTATAGCTTGCTTTATTTTGTGAAATCTTAACAAACAATTCTTTGTGAATTATATCAATGAAGAAACTCATTGATTGCATTGACCACTTGCAGTACCGTTTTGATACAGTCGAGTGGTCTGAATCTATGTACAGAAGATTCCCAAAAAAGATCTAACCTTGTGATTGTTTCTCTTTCCTTGTTCAAACATCAAATTATTAATAGTTAATTGAGGATTTTGTTTAAATTTTTGAGTTTGTAAGGTGGTGAAGATATCTGATGGTATTTGGATTGGATTAGTAGTTATAACTCATAGTCTTGTAAAGGATTATTAAATAAGCTGCCTGCCATGGAGCTTTTCTGTAAAACCTGAAATAGAAGTCATACTTGGTCCTTAACAAGAAATACAGGCTAACTAATGTCATAGACCGATATTTGCTGGAAACTAGTAATGTTGATCCAGTGGCCTATTTTGTCCAGCATACAGAAATGGTTAATCAAATATACTGCTTTGCTTATCAGTGCTGTTTATTCTTAGATTCTATTCTGCCTAAGAAGATTATGACATTGAAGATCCTAGTTTGGTCAATGCCTCAATGCACATCAGTTTGGTGCATCCAACTATGCAATATTTCTGCTTTAATTTGGCACCTTTCTTCTTCAGATTGAAGTCTTGGTGGCAATCTTCTTTTAACTCCACCTTAGTATGTTCAGAGGTATTCTTGAATGAACATTTTGATCCCTTTTACATAACTCTGCAGCTCTTTCCAAAGTTTGCCCTTACTTGAAGGCCATTCCACTTGTCTTGGACTGAGATTTATTCAACTTGTTGCAGGCAGGTGGTGCAAGGTGTCCCAAATATCAGGAACCGAGAGGACAATATTTTCTCTATGTTGAGCAACTCACAAGCCACAAGACGATACATATTTTTCATTCTTTTCCTGACTCTGATATATTATATATGCTCACACAAGGTGAAGGCAAGGATGTGGCCTTGACTTTGCGCTGCTGTGGACCATTGAATGAAGTCACATGGAGAGGAAGTTGGGAAAGACCTAAAGAAGTTGGCAAGCCGCTCGTGTGCCTTGATTGGATGACAATCGTCGGCCTATGGCCGGTTCTCTTGAGAAGGACTTGTGCGGAGGTTAAGCTCACGAAGGTTTCAGAGCGTGTGGGTTTTTTTTTTTTTTTTTTTTGGCAGCTGCAGTGGTTGACATTGGAGCAGCCGTCAGGTCGTCTTTTGCCTTCTAGTGGTTAACATTATGCCAGGTGACATATACAGTATATAGCACAAGCACACCTGTGAAGTGTTGGCGGTTGTCACTTATCAGGTGTGATAGATACTGTGTGCAAGTTGGACTTGGAAGGCAAGGCCGCCGTTGTGGTTGTGCTTTAATTTTCCATCTGAATTTCCAGACCGGCAGCCCAAATACTTTGCAACTTTGGAATCCAGGTTGCGAGCATTACTTCTCTGCTATGTGCTGCATCTGGGATGCGAGAAATGTCAAAAGATGGATGGACCTCTATTACTGCTGGACTGGACTGGAGGCCCAAGACCGGTAGCGTCTGTGCATCCGAGATTTGTCCTCTTGCATTCCTGACAAGGCGTGCAATTGGCTGCTGACAATAGAAGCTGGGAAAAATTGCTGGCATGAACAGCCGTTGGCCTGGTCATTCGGTACCAACGACTTCCTTGCTCTACCACCTGGGTTGCTGTTCCAATCGGCAACGACATGACAGATATATTGAAATCTAGTGGTACGGAGTACCTTGGGAGGTCATAAGCGCCTATACCGTAAAATCGATTTTCGATAGAATAAAAAAACATATCTGCCCTAATCGTAATGCACCCCATGGTTTAGCTTATTCATGGAATAAGCCAAACGGTATATTTGCAAATGAAAACTAATTTGTAATAAAATTTTTATATACGTGTTGTTAGTAATCTAAAAGCAAAGACTGAAAAATATACTTCGATGAGAAAACCACAAAATCAGCTTCAAATTTAAAGTTAAAAATTTAAATTTTAATTGATAAGTGTAAGCATAAGTTTGAATTGTACATAGGAGACTAGAGCAATTGTTTGCTGTGCTGGAGAAAGCCATTAAAGAAGTTTGATCCATTTGGTGACTTGGACGAAGTTTCGAAACAGCCTCCCCTGGGTAGCACTAGTACTCCATGTGGCGGCGCCGGCAGTATACTACTCTAGAAGAAGATCAATTAAGCAGCAGAAACGGCAGTTTTTATCACCTGATTTTTTTCCTAGTTAAACTTTATTAAATTTGATTAAATTTATAAAAAAATTAGTAACATCTAAAATATCAAATTAGTTTTATTTAATCTAACATTGAATATATTTTAATAATATGTTTTATTTGTGTTGAAAATAATAATATATATTTTCGTATAATTTAATCAAAGAAGTTTGATTAAAAAAAAAAAGGTAAATGACAAGGGATGGATGGCCCTCATTTGACAAGGGTTTGATTCGAGAAGGACACACTGTACTATGTCCGTCGGCTAGCGCAGCCACTGCAGGCTGAGGCTGCCATCGCAGCATGCACGTTAAACCGCTCAATTTTACAGTATACTGTACTACTACTTCCCAGGGGATCACGTTCTAGCATCTTCTCCAATGATGCATGCTGACGATGTCAGTATGCTCATCAATCAAGACAGGGGGCCAGACCATAATCCATCCCTCACGTCTCATGCCGCATCCATCTAGATGTTCACTCGAGAAAATTCGAAGTAACTGTTGTATACTTTTGCGTACGTGTTTTTTGGTCGTACGAACTCCATGGTGCATGATAGATAACTCGCATGTAACTAGTATTAGACTAGTGTGAGGAGAGCGTACTGCACGCACGTTAGGTTGATTCTTGCCGGTGTGTCATCCATGTGTATTACTATTATGCTGTTGCTCATATCGAATACTCATATGTACGACTCTCCGATCAATTAAACTAGTATAAATGGTAGTGCAAGCTAGGGGAGGATAAGTTGAATTATCTGCCGCTCGGCTTGACTAATCCGACGACGATTATTTTAGGTTGTGTCCACTAACGATCCAATCCAATGGGCCTCCGCCGCTTGTTTGCGAATTAACATCAATAGTTAATAGAGATGAACGTGTTATGAATCTTTCTTTAGAGAATTAAATAACTGCGGGGATGTAGCTCAAATGGTAGAGCGCTCGCTTTGCATGCGAGAGGCACGGGGTTCGATCCCCCGCATCTCCAAATATTTTTTACAAATCATCGCCGTAATCAAATCATTTCTGTTCTATTATTACTCCTTTTATGATCGACTTGAAAGCAAATTTGCCATGATCGATTTTGTTCTATCTATCGAAGTAAAGCAGTAGTATTACTAATTTTATGATCAACTCGAAAGCAACTCTGCACTGTGCGTGTACTCCATTCATTTCCGGACGGCATTGTTCATTATCGTCGGAGTCCGCGCATTGATAAAGGCTGTGTTTTTCCCACCCTTCTCAACTCACCTCCCTCATATTTCATGCGCACGTTTTTTAAACTATTAAACGATGTGACTTTCTATATGAAAATTATTTTAAAAAATTATACTAATCTATTTTTAAAAATTTTAGTAATTAATTAATTAATTATAAGAAAATACGTCGCTTCACAGTGAGTTCACCTCGCACACAGCCAAAAATGGTGCTCGCTCCCTTTACCTTGCCAACTTTGACACTGCATCGTCGATGCTGTCAAATGCATGGCTGATGCTACTCGCTTGCAGGGCCGGAATTCCATGCAATCAACCATCGACTTTGATCGGTTGGTTACACTCCCATGGTCATAGATTCCACTCTTACCGTTCCCTTACACATGAACCTAGATAAAAACTGAAACTCAGTTACAAAGTTAGTACCATTGTAAAGCCCAGATAACTAGCAGTGTTTTTAAGTGACCGATTATTTTTCTTACGTATCGATAGCTAACGGTGATAAAGACGGTGATGACGGAGTCCGAACGGCCTCCTGACCTACTCGAGAGCTGTGTCCCTCACTTAGAGCTATCTCCCTCACTGCTGAAACTATAAGTAGGTTATTTTTTCCGTTTGTTAATTCTATTTACTTTTTATACTAGTAATTATAAGTAGGAAATAAATTATAAACATGTTTTTATGTGGGTAATAAAATTATTCCGTCACCTCCTAATTGGCGATCAATCTATCTCCATTCTCCAATGAAGCGAAACCCGGCTGTGTCGTCGTTTATTACAAGGGGTTGATCGCACCAACGAACATGTACAGACAGGATAGCTTGTCCTAATATATGCCCCCGTGGTGTGATGTTTAGCATTGCTGCGTACGTACACATACGTTGATAGACAGAAAAGAACATGGGACAAACTCGAACAGAATTTCCCTCTTATCTATCGTCCACTAATATAACCTACGTGTTGATGCGTCACTAATTTAATCCACTCTAGTAAACGAAGGCACTCTAGGAGTAATACAATCTACTCTAGCAGAGTACTGTAGAGCACGCAGCCTTGGGTAAACTCCTGTGCTAGGTCAATAATTAAACTATTCCTACATAAATCAATTAATTAATATTTTGGGTTGGGGCTTGGGAATTACTCCTACTACTAATAGTACTCTGTTGATAAAATAAAAAACCGTCGGTCCCAAAAAATTTAAACTGGTATTAAGATGTGATACATGTGAGTATTATATCTAGATTTATTGTACGATGTATTACAATTTAATTTTAAAAATAAGAGATTATTTGGGTAGCAGAGTCGGACACAGCGGTGACCACACACGGTGGCAACCTTGGGAAAGGAGGCGTTCCAGATCCTACCTGACACATCCCGATGCGTTGCGTTGCCAGCTCATCCCGTGGGCCCCACCCTGCCGGCTCACCCATATTTGCGCTTTGCCCCCTAGACTTCCTTCCCAATCTCAACCCCACCCCTCCCTATGGCAAGACTTTTCTTCGCAACCGGGACCCTCTCGTTTCCTATTTTTATAGGGCGGACTCCTCAACTCCACTTGCACCGCCGCCCCGCATTTATTACCAACCCACTCCCTCCTTCTCTCTCATCTCTCGTCTTTCTCTCTCCTCCATCTCGCCATCGTGGGGACGCGCTATGAAGTCGCCGGCGTCGGCGGCGGAGGCGGTGGAGGAGCTCACGAGGCTGTACCGGGAGCTCCCTCCGCGGCCCGCCGTCGAGGAGGTGGAGGCGGCGGCTGCCGTGCTGGCCTCGGCGGACGCGGAGGAGGCGGCGCGGCTCGATGAGGTGGCGCGGGAGGAGGCCTCGGCGTCGGCGTCGCCGGCGCCGGGGCAGGCCGACGGGGAGCTCCTCGCCGTGCTTCGGGAGGCCAGGCGCAACGCCGTGCGGCTCCGCGCGCTGCAGCAGCGGAAGGAGGCCGCGCACGTCGTCGAGCTCGAGAGGCGCTTCAAGGTGTTCGACGAATTGATCCAGAGGGCGTCGCGGTTGGTCTCCTCCTCCGCCGCCGAAGCGGGAGGGGGAGCCACGGCCGATGGATACGTTGGTGTTGGTGCGGAGAGCGTGGACCTGGAGATGGAGGTGAGGAAGAAGGAGGCGGCGGTTGCGGCCGCGGCCGCCGTGGCGGAGATGGAGCGCGGAAGCAAGGGTCTCGCTGCCCTGGGCTTGGAGTCCAAGCCCATCTCGTCGCTACGTCGTGATGTCTCTGCAGGTAATTTGCTTTCAATTGCCTCTGTTAGGAAGCTCGTAGCACAGTATTGTTTTGTCGGAATCACGAAATCCTAAAAAACTTTGTACTACATCCATGTGCGATGCTGCCGTGTTCTATCGACCCGACATAATTTTGCCGTATCTGTTTTTTTTTCCGGTTAAATTTTACTACCTTGCACGAATCGGATGTTCATGTCTAGATATGCATATGGACGTGATATTTCCATTACGCTGTCACTAGAAATGATTTTCAACTGACGTAATGGCGTAGTACTGATTTGTTGGTGCTTCTTTGATTTTCTTCAAATAGTGGCATTTAATTCCACACTGTTCATAAATTGCCTATTCTTGTTTCACTGGTACTATAATTGGAAACATAGAGGAGTGGTCTTGTAGTTTGTGATGATTCTGTATTTCTGCTTGTTGGTTTAGCAAATTACACGATTGATGTCTACAAGGTACCAGTGTACCGCAACCGGTCTTTCACCTTTCGCTATGAGTTAGCGTTTGATGTGAACAACCACCACTGCAGCCAATTGTCACATCACATCCATTTCTTCAAAGGAATACCATGCCATTTTGCGATCTTTTTTTCTTGACATAATGCATTAGTCGTTTGTTGGTCCCTGCTTTAATTTTTAATTTTCTTGCGGTAGTTTGATGACCATTCCCTTGTTGGTCGCTGCTGGACCTGGTGTATCATTTGTATCTTGTGCCTGGTGTATGACTAGATCCGGTATTGTTAATTCATTTGTTACTAGTTAGGCTATAGCATAATTATTTGTCTGAATACGATGTGAATCATGAGCAATTAGTCATTTTGCTTTGTTGACTTTGGAGGTGCTATCTAATGTAGGCTTAGGCAAGTAGTGATCATCACATTTGTAACGGTACCATAAATGTGATCAGCATTTTTGAGATGTCAGTACTTGTGTTATCCTAAGTTCCACTTGTCAATATCCCTGCAGGTAGTGACATGGAAAAATTGAGCCTTATCCAAGTGGCAAGCCTGATAGAGTCATCAGCAAAGAAAGGGACCACAGAGCTCAGCCTCCGGGGGAAACTAGTGGACCAGATTGAGTGGCTCCCTGTTTCACTCGGCAAATTGCAAGATGTTACTGAGCTTGATCTATCTGAGAATAGGATCATGGCGCTCCCATCAACAATTGGCAGCCTTAGATATTTGACAAAGCTTGACCTACACTCAAATCAGTTGATCAATCTGCCTGACACGTTTGGGGAGCTCTCCAACCTAATTGATCTTGACCTGCATGCCAACCAGCTTAAGTCTCTTCCTCCATCATTTGGAAATCTCACGAGCCTAGCAAACCTTGACCTGAGCTCAAATATGTTGAAGGCTCTTCCAGATTGTTTAGGAAAATTGGCAAACTTGAGAAGATTACTTGTTGAGACAAATGAGCTCGAGGAGCTGCCCTATACTATTGGATCTTGCACATCTCTCGTGGAGCTTAGGTTGGATTTCAATCAGTTAAAAGCCCTTCCAGAGGCCATTGGGAAGTTGGAGAAGCTGGAAATACTCACATTGCACTATAACAGAATCAAAGGATTGCCTACAACAGTGGGTTCACTTTCCAGATTGAGAGAGCTGGATGTCAGTTTTAATGAGGTTGAAGTAATCCCTGAGAACATTTGCCTTGCGACAAGTCTTATGAAGTTGAATATCAGCAGGAATTTCGCAGACTTAAGAGCACTGCCGAAATCAATAGGAAATCTTGAGATGCTAGAGGAGCTGGACATAAGCAGTAACCAGATACGGGTACTGCCAGATTCGTTCAGGTGTCTTTCGAGGCTACGTGTATTTCATGCTGATGAGACTCCACTTGAATTTCCACCAAGAGAAGTTGTAAAGTTAGGGGCTCAGGTACACATTATACTGCCATTCTGCCATATTTGCTTACTTTAAATGATTAATAATGTTTTCTTCTTCATGCCAGGCTGTGGTCCAGTATATGAATGATTTGAATGCTGCAGGAGGAACAAACCAGAAGAAAACAGATAGGGGAAGCTTCTGGATCTGGCTCTTCTCGCTGTTTGGTTGTTGCAAAAAGGACCAAGAACTGGGATTGCCAGTATAACTGAAGCATTTCATCTGTATGTATGTTGTGAATTACTCAGGTCTGCAAAGAAAGGAAACGTGGATAATTTGGTTCCTCTTGTTTTTTTTGGGTTCCCCCTTTTTTGTGTGTATATATATATGTAATTTTGTCATGTAGTGTCCATCTCTAGTTATGCAAGACCTATTAAGATTCATTTCTGTGTGTAACTTCATTTGTATGATAGCATATTACTGCTTCCATATTAAAAACTGTCTTACATCAGTATTATATGGTCATATTCAAGTTACTGCTCTTTTGCTCTTGTATTAGAAGTGAGAAGTGGCGACTACGTCAGTTTGTGCCTCATTCTGGTTACTGTGAGGGGAAAAAACTGACCCTTGTTCTTGATCATATCCATCATGCTAATGTGCCAAACCTGAAGATATTGTGTTTAACTGTTCATGTATCTATAATCTGTACTGGATAATATACATAACACATTTTTATAATTATTGCTGATATTGTTGTAGTAATATTTTCTTGCTCAGCAGGAAGAGTCAAGACATACAAGGAAGGTGAAACTATTCAGAAAGCAAAAAAAGAAAAAAAAAAACAGCAGCGCAAATGAGTCCCTGAAGCTCCATAAGGTTTGTTGCTGTACTTGTTTTAGTATATTATTCAGTCACATAACTTAATTTTTGCATTTTGTGCCTTTTTCTTCCCCTTATCGCTTCATTTGACTTACCGTGCCAATCGTCAAGAGTTGTAGTTTTGCATCTTTTCTATATTTTAGAAATTGAGAGGTCTGGTTTATCGATTTTGACAAATCTAGAATACAAGTTACAACATGCTTCTTTCATTAAAAAGAGTTAACAACGTGGCCACGATGATGTATACCCCTTGAGTCACGTCATGGTTACTGGGAAGGATGCGAATAGTTGGATTTCCAAGGTCATTTAAGTTGACTAGGTGGCACGATATCAAAAAAATTCAAGACTGATGGCTCCTGCTGAGCTGTCTAGAGTAAACTGCATGGTGTAGAATAGCTTTGTGTTAAGAATTGAGACATACATGATATTGGAATGCATCAGCAGTGGAACAAGTAGTCAGTTTCATCCTTGATGATGACTAGACGATGCCCTGTGTGCCTTGCTGCGAAATATTTATATTGAAATAGAATTTAAAGATTTATATACAATTTGTGAGATAAAAAAGAGTACTATGGAAGGGAAACCGAGGCAATACAGATTAACCCAGTAAATTGCTTGCAGCTTTATGTATTTATTTGAAGAAAAAAAATGTAACCAATCCATAGTCTTTTCTATTGTATTGAGTTTGGCATATTTTTTCAGGTACACGGCAATATATTTTTCAAGGCCGCTACACCATCCTGAAAATATTGATAATGTTTCAAAATACTCCTAAACAACATCGTATTGCTATGCTCCAAGACACTTGTAGAAATACAAACATAGTTCTCTACAGAAATTTTATTTACTTATGCAAACGACAAATCTTAGTTCTGTTCAGCAAGTCTATTGCATCAGAATTTGACCTTTTGGGTCTAATGGTTTTGTTGTAAAACTATATTAATTTGTTACTGCATCAAACATGTAATCAAAGGTGAACGTTGAGTTTCGTTTATTTCCCCAGTATACTGAAGTTGATGCCATGAAAACTGTGTTGTTTCATACATTAATTGCTAATCAAACAGTGCTTATTTTATTAATTGCTTCACTAATTATAGAGTGGGTAACCAAACAGGCAAACACCCACTCTAATTTGCAAATATTATTTTAGTACCAAACACTTTGTGAGTTGTAGCCTCCGGCCTATAATTCGTGAGTTACATATCCTTTTGGATGGAAATTTATGAGTGCAAACCTTTTGCAAACAAAAAGAGAATAAACTTCAATAGTTTTCTCTAGCCCAAAATTATAAGAGTATTAGCATTGGGATCGTTCAGAACAAATTCCTGAATACTAAGGGTCTGTTTAGCACAACTCCACTTCTCCTGGAGCTGAAGCTCAGCCAAACAATTTCAGCTCCACCTAAACTTGGAATGAAGTTGGGTGGAGCTCTCTCACAAAATGAACTAGAGAGGTGGAGCTGAGTTTAGGTAGCTCCATAACTCCACTCCAGACCTAACTCCTGAAGTTAAATTTAAGAGTTGGAGCTCTACCAAACAGGTCCTAACAGTAGTATCAAAACTTTTGTGATTTTTTTAGCCTTCGGCCTGTAATTTTGTGAGTATAGCCTTCAACAAACGTTCATGACTATTAACCTTTTCGTGAAAAAAACACATTAATATTTTTATCTGGCCCAAAAAATTATGAGTATTAGCCTTGGGATCAATGTGCACAAAATTCGTGGATATTAACCTTATGAACAAAATAATCCATGATTTTTAACTTTGGCCTAAATTTCATGAGTTATAGTCTTCAGCCAAAATTCATTAGTATGGACTTTTGGGGAAAAAAACTTCAATATTTTTCTCCTTTTCAAAATTTCATGAGTATTATCATTAGAATTTTTGGGTACAAAATTTATAAATATTAACCTTAAAACCAATTCCGTGATTTTTAGCCTCGGTCCAAACTTTCTTAGTATGAACCGGTTGGCAAAAAAAGCATGAATATTTCTATCCAACCTAAAATTTTATGAGTGTTAGCCTTAGGATCATTGTGCATAAAAATCATGGATATTAACCTTATGATAAAAAAAATCCGTAATTTTTAGCTTTCTGCCCAAAATTTCATGAACTATAGCTCTCGGCTAAAATTCTTGGGTATACCTTTAGAAAAAAGCTTCCATATTTTTTTTCAAAATTCATATAACGAATAATTTTATGTTTTAGCATTCATTGAAAATTAATGAGTATTACCATTTGATAAAAAAGCCATTAATATTTGAAATATTAGCTTTGAGATCGTTGTCCTCAAATTCGAAAATATTAACCTAACGACTATGGGCTTTTATGGGCCTAAATATCAACTGAATATTTTGAATCGTACCGTTAGTGGTCGTTTTTTCCGATTTTGGGATAGGTGGGCCATGATTTCTTGACTTTGGGCCGTTAGTTGATGTTAGAAGGACCGTTCCTCTTCTTTGGGCCATTAGCGGGCTAAATTTTCTTTATGCCTTGTTCGGTTAATCCCCATCAGAAAGAAATTGAGGGATTGATTTGAAATTATTCTCCTCTAAAACCCTTCATAGATGGGATTAACCGAACGATGCTAGTCCGTAATGACCGATCCCTTCATTGATGTTAGAACAACACTTTCGCAATAACCAATTTTGTCTGCACACTTTGATTTAATGGTCATTTTCTTATGGAACGATCGCAATGAAACTTAAACGGATATCGAGGGCACCGAGGACCGATCAGGCAGGTTCGATACAGCACTGCGGCGCTGCAGCATGATAGTACATTTTCTCACCTCGCTCCAGTGTTATATGGTGCTTCTTGCAAATTTGTTGAGCATCTATCTATCAGGCCCTAGGCCTTTCAATGATACATCAACAACAAAGAGAGTAAAAAGAGGGGGCAACACAGAGGGTCTGGATTCTAGGCGTCACACGTTAACAAACGAGCACTGGGCTACTGGCATTCATCTGATAATATTGTCGCAGAGCCTCAACACAATAATTCTTGGAGCAACGTCGGGCAACTGGAAATTAGCTCCATCTGCAATCATCAAAGCAAACACATATGTATAACAGGTATCCTATTCCATGGATAGCAAACGGAGATTCTCTAGTGAACCACCAAGTACGAGTTGAACGGGAAAAAAAAAAAAGGATTGAAGAATCCTTACCGACTAATATGCGTCCGTGTCTTTCCATGCTAATATAGCTCCGCAGACCTGCCACGGTGTGATACTCACAGATGTATACACAGTTGCATACTCTTCTTTTCTCGAGTAAACCATTGTCAGCTGCTTGCAACCAATCAGAAATCATAGCTGAAAGTTATAAAAGCATAAAAGCCTAGAAACAAGACAAATAAACAAATCGTTGGGATGCATTGTTGAAGCATTGGGGGACGAACATATTTTATGAGCTGATGAAAACCAATCGTGTTCATCCTATTTCCCAAAAACAATAAGCACTAGGACAAGGTACCTCGTACCAGCTATTACAACATATATAGTGCATATTTGTTTTGCTTGGGTTTGTGCCTATGCATGATATCCAAGTGTCAAAACTTATAGTCTAGCTGAAAAGGTTCATATGAGTACTCTAATAAACTGATCAACTAACCAACCAAGACCTTACAATGTGTAATTTCAACACGTTAAAAGCTGCTGTCGTAAACAGTACAACAGGAGTGCATAGTGCATACGCACAATGCTTGAAAATAAACATTACAGCGCACCTAGCTTGAAAATAAAATACCCAGACTTTTGGGGGGCCTACTCTGAACCAATATAATGGGCCCGGATAACACAAGGACATCTCATGACATGCGAACTTCCTATACATCATTCACCCTGCTACTGCAGATTGGATTACAATAACAATAATAAATAAGCTAATAGTGAACATTCACTTGCATATACAAGATATCAGGACCAAACATGGCCTTTACGGCTAGAGTACTGACATGATAAATAGAACACCAATGGATATACAGACATGAAGCTATTCAATAATAAAGTGTATAGAAAGTTCATACCATGACCTACTGACCTCCAGCAGCTTCAGTGCTTGACCACCCTGAACAAAACCCCAGCATGTCCACATGCAAAATATCGATAGAAACGAGTACTTCAACAAATCTCATCATTTTCAGGGACTTTGATAAAAATCCATACGAACTAGAAGCAGCAATGACCAAGAAATTCAAAGAATAAAGGACACAAGAGGATCAAGTTAGTTTGAAGTAGTGATTACAAGCTGTTCATTCTCAAACAGAAGATCATTAGATACTGTGGTCTAATTTGAAAAGGAGGGGCCTAAGATGGCATAATGCAAACCAGAGGAAACATTTATATGTTGCACGTAAATAGTTTGGGAAAATGCTTGGGGGAAACCTGGGCAGCTGAAACTGAAACTACTGATGGTGAAATCTATATAGCAAACGGGAAAAAGAGGGAGGAGAATCTACGTATTAAATTGTGCTAGACAAAGAGAGTGGCAGAAAAGAAACATAAATGGACAATTGGCCAGGTGGCAAACTGAGTTTTTCAACCACTATAGTAGTAAAAATCAGTTATTATCTGCTATATAGTTAGAAGGAAAGTAAAACCTCTAAAAGAATGTGGTCGGATAACAATTAGCAGTCATTAATGAACTTTTCAATACCTACCTTATACTTGAATAAAATTTTAGGGGTGAAGCTTCGAGTCCCTTCTCGTACCAAATGCTTGCGTCTTCAGTCAACACCTTCCAAATACATAACAGGAAAAAAAGGACAAATGAGCTGCCAACAGTATGCCGAGCATTCTATAAGATGTCAAAGGATAAAGAGAAGTACCACACAAAATGAAAGAGCTTCGGGCACATCAAGATGAAGCTGGTTAATAATTCCTAAATCTCTGCATCTCAAGCTGATACACAAAAATACAAAACCAGAAATGATAACCGAATAAGTTGAATAAATCTGTTATCGATGAGAGACTAGTAGCTGTGTACATTTGTTGAGATGATTGAACAGATATGCTGATCCGGTTATTCTTAAGGATTTCTCCGCTAACTGCCAATTTAATCATGGAAAAAACTTGCATTTATCAAACTTCACATTCTGATCTATCCTTTATGTCATACCAGTTCATTTGGGAACTAAAACACCATAATCACACAAAATGCATAAGCCTAATACCATCACCAGACCAGCATCTCTAGCAACAACACCAGATGCATAGAACAGTGAAATAAACCAAAGGTTTCCATAATTTAACAGCTATACCATACAACTACCCTGTCTAAACTCCATAAAGTTAAACACAGCACAAAACTGTACACTCAAATATCTAGAGAAGCAATGAAGTGTTCATGCCAGGCTTCTCTGGCAGAAACTGCTTCATCTCAAGAGCCTGGTTGTTAGTCACTACACCAGGGAGCCCAAGAGACAGAGACAGCGGTCCATCATCTCCTGTATCAGAACCGGTAAGATTATGCTTCTTTGAGGCCATAGAAAGGGACAGTGACAGTAGAGGAGAAGGGCCCTCTTCTTCCTTCGGTGATGTCTTATTCAGATTATTACGAGGTTCTGGAGAGTCTTCATCATCTGAAGATAGGACATGGATAACATGACCCAAGATTGGTTTAGTTGGAGAACAGGGTTCTGCTGGAACCCTACCAATATATTGTACATCACCTAATGAAGTAGGCAAGGGTATCTTGGACAAGCATTTGCTAGTCAGTTGACCATCTCCAAAACCGCAAGTAGAGTATTTTCCCTCAGAGGTCTTTTGCCGTTTGTAGATGGAACTAGAATCAGGCAAAACAAAGTCCTCCTTTAAAACTGAATCACTTGGATCATCAGAAAGCTTCGGCCTGACAGAATGCTGTGGGGATACTTCTTGAAAGGATACGCGTGCTTGTGTATTTGCCAATATCTCATCAGATACTGATCTGGTGGTTGCACCTGTATGCTGCTTAGTAAAGCATGGAGCTCCATTCTTAGTAAAGCTCTCTTCCTCCTCCATGTTGTCCCTGCCTGCTGTTCCTTCGCTACCTGAAACGAACAAAACACATATGTAAAACAACAAGAAAAGAAAATATTGGGCTCTATCAGTAACTACATTTAATTAAAAGATGTAAGCACCTATTATATCACTTGGATATTCTGGTTTGATGTTGAGACATTCACGTTTTGAACTTGTGTGAACATGAACTCCATAGGGAACTGCAGTAGGAGTTCCTAACAAAATTTTCCCAGTCCCTGCGGTTTCTGGGCAATGTATTTCACATAAATTCAGCCTTTCAGCCTCATGGTTGGACCTCAACAAAGTCTCATGGTTTACAGATGCACCACGATTCTCCATCTCCACTTGAACTGATACAGCTGGATCATACAATTCATCAACAGGGCACTCATTCAAATCTATGCCCAAAGACTGAGGCATCTTAGGGGAACATACAAGATGATTAACAGGTCCATTAATTTGTTCTAATGGACTATGATTCATCCCTTTGACAAGCAGATCGGTTGAACTACTTGCCTTTCTGGCATAAAGGACACCCCAAAAGAAAAGTAAGCCATTCCACCCTATAATCATTGAATAAATTAAATTAGTAATCTAGCCATTTTTCGAACAATAACATGACTATATTAGCTAAGATAAGCCTTACGTTGAGTCTTCTCAGGCAGCTTATCAGACGTAAAAATGAGAAGTTCAATGCCACAAACATTTGCTGTAAGGGACAAATCTCCAGCAAGCATGTTTTCCAATAGTTTCCCATATGCTCTTTCATAACTGCACGAAGAACGGAAAAAAAAACAACTTGCTTATTTATGGTAAAGGAATTTTAAACCAGTGAAACAGTGAGCATTACCTCTCAACATCTTTAGCAAAGAAATAAAGAGCAATGTTATCTTCATTCGGCTTTACTTCCTTAAATTGCAGCGGCCATGAGCAATGCCGTGGAACTTCTGCCAACTGAATTCTCTGAGGTAATTGTGTCACTATTTCAAGTACTTTCGGAGATGCACAGGAAGATAAGTGAGCCTGAAACCCATCGTACATTTCGGGAGAGCTTCCAGGTCTTGAAACCTCAAAGGTACCTCTGAAATAAAACAATATATACATAAACATGTCACAAAGTGGTACATGGGGGTAAAGAGAGGAAAAGAAGAGAGGACATACTGCCAGATGTAAGTCTGCTCTGGAATAACTAAAGCCCCCAAAGAACTTCCAGCAGTAGAAGATTGATCAACAAAAGCTTGCTGCTTTAAGTTCAGGTCATTCGATTTACTGTCAGGGTTGTAGGGATTTTGTGCCGCTAGACAGCCTTGTGGGCTCCCCGGTAAAAGGTCTTCGGAAGCCTGAATCGCCGCTGCACTTTTACAGGAGATGTTCCCAGCACTTTCCACAACTTTTTGTTCATACTGTACCTCTTCTGGAGGCAAATCTTCTGAGGAACTTGTTGGCGCAATATCTTGGAAATCTGATCCACAAGTCTTTGAAGCACGTGGAATGGAAAGCACCTCAGGTTTAGTTGGCATTTCATTATCGTTATTCACCAAAATTAGTGGTCTTTCACATGCACCATCTGTGCTATCATTTTTTATTTTATCCATTGGGATTAGTGGATCTGATGCCTTCACCGCACAAGTGTCTTTAGAAAAAACAACTCCTGTTGAAGTAATCCCTTGCTTCTCACTTTTAGATAAAATGGAGTTATGCTTCTTTTCAATAATTCCTAATTTAAGCCATAAAGGAAGTTTGTCAAAAGCCGAACTACGGCATTTTCTTTATAATAGTTACTAAAGGAATGATGAACGTACCTGGTTTTTTGCTACTTTTAAGTATGCTTGGTCCAGGCCTCAGGCTGTCTTGGTCATTTCTTTGATCCCCTGACTTTATTGAACTATCAGGCCTTGGAGATGAAGAAATGTTTGGTTTTTGAAGCTTAAATGAAGCCCCCCTTTCTAACAAATTTGTTGGTTTCACGGGCTTCAATATTCTTGGTTGTTCATTTTGAGATGAATGAACTGATTGCTTTTGTTTTGATGAACTTGAGCCTTTGCAAATTGCAGCCTCATGCTTAAGACGTCCAGATTTCATAACTTTCCGGATGGACTCTCTAGGATCTCTTGGTGAATGTTTTGAAGGCTTCAGCTTGCTCAACACAGGTTCAGCTAATTGCTTGACCTTTGGTTCATTACTGGAGTTGTTGAAAGATGGTTGCTTTGATAAAAGGCCTAGAAGATCAAGCTAAGGGGTTAGCAGAAGTACAAAACAAATGAAATAAAGAAATAATTTCAAGTTATATACCAATAAACTTTGGCCAAACCTCGTGGTGAAGGACCTGGTGTTTTAACATTTGCCATGTTTCCCAAGGAATATGACCGAGGTAAGGTCACGGAACTATTAACTGCTTGGGACCTCATTGGAGCATTATCAGGTGATTTTATACTTCCTTTATTAGAGCTTTTAAACGAGTTCTCCCTGGAGAACACATCATGATTCCTAGGACTGTCCGCCTTGGGGAGCCTGGGAGTAGAGAATAATGTATTTTCTGCATATCTCTTGCATGATTTAGGTGGACTCCGTACACCATCATTTGATAGAGGTGATTCCATATCAGTGGCAACTCGCAACTTCTTACGGTTTAACAACACTTCTGAACTTTGATTCCTCTTGTCTAGGCTTTGATTTTTCTTATCCAAGCTTCCAGATGTTGGTGTCCTACAAGAGGATTGTAGTGTTTCCATGCCAGATGTAACAACTTGCAACTTCTTGCGATTTCCCATAATTCCTGAATTTTTGTTCTTCACATCCAGTCTTTCAGCAGTTGGGGTGGCACACTTCACTTGCCGTGCTTCCAGATCAGATGACGCTAGATGCAACTTTTCATTGCTACCAGCCAAGGGATCATTTACTGGAGTGCCACAAGTGATTTGTTGACTGTCCAAATCAGTCACAACAACCTTCAGTGTCTTAGAGTTATTTGTACTTTCTGAATTTTGGTTCTTCCTGTCCAAAACCTTATTCCTTGATGTGACACCGTTGCTTCTTGTATGGTTTTCATCTTCTTTAAGACAGCATTCTTCGCATAACCATTCTCCATCTGGAACTTTCTCCAACTTCACTCGCATGCAATAACTAGTCAACAATAAACAGAAATTCAAAAGCTAGCATATTGCAGCATATACATTTTCCGCACAAAGCACAAAGGAACAAAACCAGCATGCTAGCCCAAATAACCAGTATTGCTTTTCCCCTTTATTATATACTCCAATGAAATTAATATCAAATAAAAACCATGGAAAGGACTTGCATTCAGATTACAAGCATTAGTTTAACGCAGCATGAGAATAGCACCCTAATAGATCATTTGGTACAAATACACCTAGATTCGATTATTTATAGGCTATAAGCATCATTGCTAGACAAGACTTAAAACAGTGGTGGTGTGAATAATATCCATCCTTGGTAAACTAGTTTAACATGTGCATGCTGTTCCAGTGTGAAGAAATAGCTGTTAACCATAGTAATACATCATATTTCTTAGAAAGTAACAGAAAGAAATGGTTAGTAACTTACGTATGCTCTGCCCCCTCAAGGCACCTAGTGCATGTAGCCAGAAGATATTCCCTTCCAACATCTCCGCATATATCACAAACGTTAACCTGGGTTACAACGCAAAAGAGACAAGTAAATAATATGAAACAATGGAAACATCAGTGCACAGATTGAGGGAAGCATTATAAATCAAAGAGCCAAATAAATCCTATTATCCAAATATATTCAGATATGCAGCAAACTTTTAATTAGTATTGATTTTAATCACATGATGGTATATGCAGGAAAGCACAAGAACATTTGTATGTAGTGAAGAAACAAAACACCAATTTCCTACCAAAATATTTCGATCAGTAAAAGGACAGGAATAAGCCTTCAAGTACGAACTTTTTCTACCCAGTGGGATGTGCTAGGTGCTAGTAATTAGTTATTTCAGGTATTGCACAGAGGACTATTTTAAGTGAAAGCTTCATCATTAAACTTCAACGGTTCAAGCTACCTTTCACATGAAAAAGTGGCATAACCGGCCAAGAAGCAAATGAAATAAGGAACATATCATATTCTAAAAGGCCAAATGAAATGCACAGTTCCTCTCCATGATAAGAAAATGTGTCCAAGATCAACCAAATCCCAGTTACATGTTACATTTTCAATCAATCAACCCCAAGTGTGCCCCAGAATTCTCTTTTTGTATGGACATTTATCAAACCTAGTGTAAACTAAGGTCGTTCTGCATAGAAACACGGTACAAAAGAACTACATTTTGAAGGAGTGTACTCACGAATGAACAGAATGGATCAGGAAAGTACTTACATCTATTAAGCCGTCTGAATTCCCAGAGTCCGTCATCACATCATTCTGCGTATTCAACTTTCTAACACTACCTGTATCCATTGAACAACCTTGATTATGTTCTTGTTTATCATTGTCATTCCTATTGACAGCATCATTAGATTGGATGTCAGCATGTTCTAAACTTCCATTTCTTGAGCATGAGGTGCCATTTTCCAGATTCTTTGTTAAAGATCCAGCCTTGATTTTATCCCTATTACTGGTACCGCAACTAGTCATCATGCTGTGCCTCTCACCACCAAGCC
The DNA here is from genome assembly GCA_000573905.2 of Oryza punctata. Lineage (NCBI taxonomy): Eukaryota > Viridiplantae > Streptophyta > Magnoliopsida > Poales > Poaceae > Oryza > Oryza punctata. The sequence continues at coordinate 27,389,370 of CM002497.2, forward strand.
CAGAAGGATCTGATTTTCCTCCCAGTGAACGCTCTACGGTCTTGTTTGAAGAAGCTTTATCACAAGGTTGGTGAGCTAAATTATCTTGTGCATTCCCAAATGCATGTGTTGGTCTCTTAGGAGATGATCCCTGTGATGCACTGAGAGAGGATTGGGTACGCAGCAACTTCTTGGTTGCAAAAGGAGACTCGGCAGGCAATGATCTATCAGATGAACTTCGGTGCATGACATGAACATCAGATCTTTTCTTTCCTGTAGATTCTTCGACGCGGTAGTTTCTTAGTCTGTTAATGCCATTGTCCTTATAGTTAACAGTAAGGTCACGACTTGATGCTGATGTAGATAGTTTATCCTTTTTCTTGTCTAACAGAAGCTTGCTTGCTGCTGATACTCCAGTAACACATGAGTTGCTATCATCATGGCATTCTACTCTAGGTGATCTAGAACCGTGATTTACTAGCCTTCTACGTTTTGCTGGCTTGTCAACCTCTGAATCTGCTGCAACAGATGATCTTGCAATGACTTTATTTTCACCATTTTCAGAATAGGAAGCAGGGCTTGAAGTAGCACTGAATTCATCGTCGTTTTCTCCTCCCTTACCCTTGGTACGGAGCCCTTTATCACCACGAACAATCGAACTATTTTTTGTTTCTGACCTTGCAAAGCATGTTTGAGATGATCCACAGTCCATATTTGAATCCGTGAGTGCAATATTTCGGTGTAGGCACGAGGAGCAAGGAGCACAACAGACATTACAAGTGCCAGATTCTGCCTTCACATTAGGACTGTCGACTGGTGCTGGTCTTTTTCTTGCTGTAAGCTTATCCTAACAAAAAAGAAAAACGAAACATCAACAATCAAAAAAAAATATTCCCTGGCAGCAGGACTGCATAAACATAACAAGCATACAATGAGACCTCAGGTATTTTATGGATTTTCAATGAAAATATTAAACTATTTTATCAGAAACCTTGCTAGTCCTGGAGAATTAGACTACTCAAAGCTATTAAAGTAAATCAATGAATGACAATCCACAAGCATTTAACGAGAAAATGGACTGTTATAAAGACAACAAGGAAAGATAATTGGCAGTGTTCTCTTACAGCACAGAAAATCATGATCAGAGTCATTCATCAAGTAAGTAAAGATGAATAAAGCATCACATCAATCCACCAAGGAAAGAAAGATCACCAAAGCGTTCAAGTACTGCCAAGCCATTTCCCAAGTGAGAATAAGTCATGCCAAAAGCAGGAGCTGCACTACTGACATATTAATAAACCCTTATTCTAGACAGCATTGTGGGATCAGAATCACCTCCAAGCATCTATACCACAACACAACAGCTAAACTGCAGTCCAAGAGCGTATTAGAATAGACGAATAATCTAGATTGAACTCGTATTTTTCTCTGATGTGGGTATGAGATGATGAGACAAACAGGCGCAAAATTCTGAGGCCAACAGAATATTGTCAGCATATACAGAGAAAACCACACCCTCTGTAATGCTCACCTCCATCTTGGCGACCACTTCCCGATGCCCCGGCCCCTCCACCCGTCGACCGCTGCCACGCCCCTCCACTGATTCCTGAACGGCACAAACAGAAGAAAGCGCGCGTCAATCAGCCAATCCTCGAAAAACTCCAGCCGCAAAATCGCATCGACAGCCCACCAAATCCCTGAGATTGGCTCCTAACTCGATGTGAAAACAAATAGCAGGAACTCATGGGAGGCATGAAATCAAAGGATTCGATCAATTTCTGATTGACCTCTCGCAAAACCGCGTCGCCTTCCAACGCCTCCCTGAAGGGAAAAAAAACTAATCGGCCAAACAAGCAATTCGTACCGTACGCACGCGCAACGAAACCTCGAATCGGCATAGCCCCCCACCAATCCCATCACAACCCAATCCCTAATCCGCGGGTAGGGGAAGACGAAACCCACAGCAGCAGCAGCACCACCACCGGACCGGAGGAGGTGTATCATCAATGAATGAATGAATCAACAGTAGACGGGCATAGGAGGACGGGGAGGGTTGGTGCGCGCGTGACGTACCTCGGGGAGGGCGAGATCCTTGTGTCGCGTGCGATCGTAGAGATCCCTCACGGTGCGCTCCTGCGGCGCCCTCATGCCCTCCCTGCCCCCCCGCCGATCGGGAACCCCCTCCCCTCCTCCCCCTCCTCCCCTACCTCCCGTCTCCGCGGAGCACGGCGGCGAGCGGCGGCGAGCGGCCCTCCTCCACCATCACCGCGACGCGGCGGCGCTATCTATCTAGGGCTCCGGCGGATAGGGACGGATGCGGTGGTGGGTCGGTGATGGCGTGGAGAGGAAGCACTTGTGCGTCGCAGCGTAGCGGAGAGGAAGAGAGGAGAAGAGAGAGAGAGGCATACAAGTACTCAGCCTCTGCCTGCTTTGCTTTACAAATTTTTCGACTCGACTCGGGGCGTGACGGCGACGCCACAGCACAGGGCACAGAGTTTTTATTTCACTGACAGGGATGGCCCACGGCCGTAATACGTGGTAAATAGTAAATGGAATGCAGGGCAGCTGGTACGCGTTAATTAATAATGAATGGGGTTTAATCTCTTCCTGATTTGCTTGCCTTGTTTTGGTACCTCGTTATAACTTGATCGTGGATATGCATCCAATTAATGGCATCGGATTAATCCTGCCTTAACTTCCTTGCTGCGATTTCCATCTGATGACGGTTTCCATTTCCATATATTGGAATTTCTTAATTACTCCGTAATTTGTAAATACTCCTCCTAGCAATTAGCTGCATCTATCTGTAGCTTTGAACGATCGAGATAGGTACGCGTACAAAACGGGCACAATCGGTTGGGTCGGGTCAAGCGTGCACGTACGGTTCCGATTTTTTCTTCTTTTTTTTTTCGTGTCAAGCGTTACGTGTGCCACCACACATACGTAGCTAATGACTTCTAGTTAGTATTGATTTTGAATTAATTTGGTTAAATTTCTGGAGGCACGTAGAGATTAAATAGTCCATATAAACTCTTTTTTCAACACGATATGTAATGGGCAGCAATTAAAGTTGACGAACGATCATCTCGATGCGTACGATGTACTTGTCTTGTTGTGCGTGACACGAGACGATATTTAATTTTTTGCTTGCTAGCTCGATCGTAATAGTGTTAATCTTTTTCTTGTCCATGCGCGAGCGATGTGATATATACATATATGGTCCACATAAAGACGAACGTACGTACATACGTAGACATTAATTTGTGGTGAGTGGTTAAGGTCCAACAAATGTTGGTGTCATCGAGTACGTACTTGATTAATTGGACCTAGAAGCTAGCTATACGTGTATAGATCCCTCTACACGTACGTATATATGTATGGGCAGCCACGTACATACGTATACGTGCGAAACAAATTAATTAACTGCTGTGAGCCTGTGCCATGCATGCAATTAGTTAAAAGCTACTCCTATGGTAATGACCTCCGAAATGGATCAGATGCAGATCATTCTTACAAATTAGCAATGCGAGTAATAATCATACCAAAAATAATCCCGATTCCATCATTACAAAAACACACAGTACGAACGAAGTATATACTTGCGTGCACTCATATATACGAACACACATATATACTTGAACACATATGTAAGATCAGACCGATATATTTTAAATCAATGAAGTTGCATATAATACCTTATTTTTGAATTAGTTACACAACATATACATCTCGGTCTGAAACCAAACAGACCGACGACGTAAGTACGTATAGGTACGAAGGCATATATGCATGCATGAGCAAAGTGTTAGCAGCTTGGTGAAAGTGATTCCATGTCACGTGAAACGGTACACGTGACACGAACGAAACTACTACACGGTGAACGTGTATCTATCTATCTATCTATCCAGTGAGACTTTGGCACGCTTCCGTCTTTTCTTTACTCCCACTTCTATCTTGCAACAAGAAGAAGGCATCTTTCGTCGCCATCCTTCCAAGCACACTCCATCGCATTCATCTTTTCTTTTCTTTTTCCTCTTTTTTTTTTCTTACTAACACTAATAAACAATCACGAATTAATTGTTTCTCTCGATCGATCATGCATATCTATGGCGAAAAGTTCGTAGAAATCCGATGCCTTTTCTCTGGCGCACGACATGCCTCATTTAGCAAATTCTCGTAGTGTACTTCTTTTTTAGACGCGACACTTTCGATTACTGCTACTCCTGGAGTAGTAGTATATTTCTACCACTACTACGCTATATTAGTAATGTTATATATATATATATATATATATATATATATATATATACACACACACACAGCTCGCGTGCCGTACTCTTCGATGATAGTGTGCACCCACACTGCGTGTGAGCCCACATATCAGCTGCACTTGCAAAGGCTTGTTCGAGTGTGATGACTAAGTTTATAAAAAAATTAGCAACATCTAAAATATTAAATTAGTTTTATTTAATCTAACAATAAATATATTTTAATAATATGTTTGATTTGAATTGAAAATACTAATATATTTTTTTATAAATTTAATTAAACCTAGAGAAGTTTGAATCAAACGACTTATAATACGAACAAAGAAAGTAGCTCGGTAATACGGGAAAATACGTGTAGTAGGAGGGACATGGGGCTCTACGTGTTTGACAAGCTTGGAATTGCGATTGCAGGAGCGCAGATCTCGAGGACTTATGGCATGACACGTGGCTGGTTGTGATGCACTCTCCGACGAGATATTTGCTGGGGCGGTGGAGTACCTCGGTTGCAGCTGCTTAAAAGCCGCGTGCACGCGACTGCAAGTATGATGTATGGACTTGTGCTTGGTCTGCAACCATATTAAGACTGCGTGCGTTAGTTTCAGCATCTTCTCAACCCCTCTCTCTCGTTCGTTCTTCACACGTACGTTTTTCAAACTATTAAACGGTGTATATTTTGTAAAAAGTTTCTATACAAAAGTTGCTTAAAAAAATAAATTAATTCATTTTTGAAAAAAAATTTAGCTAATACTTAATTAATCACACGCTAATGAACTGCTTCGTTTTCCGTGCGGAGGAGCTATCTTCCAACCCTGGTAAAGAACAAAGCCTAAACTATTTGCAATACCAAATTATGGACAAGTTTTTGCTAATATTAATATTTTGATAATATTTGTGTGTTATTGGTAAGTATTGATAGCAAACCAAACATTAACAAAATTATTATTCAAAATGCCAATATTTTGGTATGGTAAGTTTTGATTTCAAACTACATCAGCCCTATACCGCCAAATTGATACGAGTACTACTACTAATCAATACTTTATGATACCGGTATTATTTTTCACTGTATATCTTAGTTTTTTTTTCAAAAAAATAGTGCGTACAAAAGTACACTTGTGTAGCGTATGTATGCAAAAACTCACCCATAAAAACGTACAGACATAGTTTAAAATTAACAAAGTCAAAAAACATGTACCTCTAGCTGCAGACAGACACTAAACCTATCATTGAACAAATAGTTAGCTATAAATATATACACTCGTGTGAAGTTTAATAATTTAACATAGGTGTATAGGTTCTACCACAAGGAACCTAATCAATCAAGCTACTGTTAATTCGCACCGTATAAATGCTCCCGGTGAGAAATGCACTTAGTATATATACTAAACTTGGTATCTAGGTGCATGGATAGTCAAAATTAAGCCAATGTCGGGATAATTTATTCTTACTATATTCATGCCTATTTGACACACTACTAAAAATAATTTTTGCATATGGTAAAAACCCTTTTTTGCAAATGGCGAGACGGTCTGTCTCCCCCGAGATATCTGTAAAAATCACTATTTTTCCAAGTGTGTGTGGCACACCCACGTGCGAAAATCACTTTTCCCCGTGAAAAAAATTCCCAAAAACCAAAACCCGAACCCCTAGCTCCTATCCGCCACAACCGCCAACGTTGTTGCAGCAGTCCGCCACCGCTCGTCGTCGAGGACCCACAGCTCGTCATCGTCGCATCTATCTCCCCTCCCCACGTCTCCACCGTTGCCCCTCCCCACCCCGATGGTGGAGGCGGCAGATCCACCCCTCGCGGGGCTGCCCAGCTGTAGATCCCGTTGTGGCACCGTCCCACGGATGTTGCCTTCGTCAGCAGATCTGGAGGAGGGAAGTAGAGGAGGAGTAAAGGAGAAATTAAAGCTAAGGGAGAGAAAAGTAGATGAGAGGGGAGTCGGGAGGGGTTAAAAAGGAAAGGGTGAAGGAGGTGGCCTGAAAAGTTGTTTTTGCATGCGGGCCTTAAGTGGGTAGCTTCCATTTTTTTACATATAGACTTTTTTTAGCCCGTTTGAAAAAGAAAGGTGGGTGTCCATGAAAATTCTTTTTTATAGTGATATGGATTGGATTTTATCGTCCGCTTGTTGACTTTTGTGTTCTTAACTTGAAGCTTCCAACCTCACTTCCTCGTTTACCACGCGCACGCTTTCTGAACTACTAAACGGTGTAATTTTTTACAAAAAAAAATTGAAAGATTGTTGTAAAAAATAATATTAATCAATTCTTTCAAGTTTTTTTAGCTAATACTTAATTAATCATACGTTAATATATAGTTTCGTTTTGCGTGCGAAGAGGAGGGTTCCCAACCCCTCCAAAAGAGTACAGTCTTATCAAGTCACAACCCATATTAGGTTGTGTTCGTTCCATCCGATTCTAGAGAAAATTTTAGCGCACGCAAAATGAGAAAATTCATTAGCACATAATTAATTAAGTACTAAATATTATAAATTTAAAAAATTTATTTATTTGATTTTTAAAAACAATTTCTATATATAAATTTTTTAAAAATATATTATTTAATAGTTTGAAAAACGTGTTAACGGAAACAAGAAAGTTGAAGTTTGAAGAAAAAAATTGAGCCTTAGTACTACCTTATTTCTTGGCTTGGTATTTAAATTACGAGTAATGCAGATATTAACAAAATGTTCTTATAGTTTTAGTTTTCCACAGCTTATGAAGCTCATCCGGTCGGATCATATATAGCTGAATCGAGCTATAGCTAGGTAGCTCAAGTGTGGAAGAGCGTGCAAGGGTGATTGCTATAGCTGTAATTAAAGGTCAAATTTATTGTTCTCGTCATACAGGAGTACGTATGTATAGTATAGGATTACGTATACTCCTATCTAGCTAGCTGGCTAGCTAGAAAGCCTAGAACAACATTCGATTCTATATTTTTATACACATACAAGTATATATAGTATAGTACGTATACGTATGATTATGCACGTACGACTGTATGTATTTATGAGGTGCTAGCTGGCTACTCCACGTAGGGTGTACCGTGTACGTACTCGCGCGAGTGAGTAGCAGCTAGCTAGGGTCGGCGATATATATCCAAGTGGATAAATCTGCACCGTCCAAAATTAAGCCCGATCGATGGATGGACGGTAGGCATGCAATGAAGGCGTGGGCCGCCTGACTTACCTAATCCAGATCTGGAAGCTTCTTCCTAGGATCCAGTGCGGCGCAGAGCCATGCACACGCACACACTATATACTGTCAATTAATTTAGATTATTCAGCAGGATTATTAATTACCAAAAATTATCTACTTTGACTGTAACGGCAAATAAAAACAAACTTTACAAATTAAATAGATTAAGTCAATAGAAGTTTTTTTTTTTGAAAAAAATAATATTCCTTAAAACGTTGAGTAGATAATAATCTGTCTTGATAATTTGAAGAATAAGTTGAAAGTAGCTGATGCATCCCATAGGTCAATCGTCAAAGCTGGCGTTCACACTTTGTTCAAGGTATGTGAAACACTCATGAGCAGAGCAATACTGAAGGTCAAATATATGAGCTAGAGTAAGCAATAGTGAAGGCCAAGTTTATGAGCCAAGAGTACTCGTACGTACATCATGCATTCATACATGTGCATATGCAATGGTCAAATACTATCTTAATTTCTACTAGCTTACACATTGCATTGGCATCTTAATAATATGGAAGGAAAAAAATGAAAAAAAAATTAAATACAACCAAGCATGCATCCATACGTAATATCAGTGGCGCCGATCGATGGGCCGGGATTACTCATGTTCATTCGTCACCACGGCTTAATTTGTATTAGGCGAATCGATCTTTGCATCCAATCCGTTAATATAACAGCAGTAGTACATGCATGTCAACAACAAGAGTAATCACTTTTTTTCTATTTTTTTAGAAACATATTCTATTCATAGGTACTCATAACACGCGCCCACCACTATAGATGTAGACACATCACCTCACTCCTATTAGCATTTTTGTTAGACCGAGTCAGCATATTTTAAGATGCATGAAGTCACCATATGATATATTTTTAGATTTACGAAATCACCATGAGCGTATTACTGACGATATTCTAGCACTGAAAGAATAATTACTCATAAACATAAGCATCTGTGTCAAATTTAATACTTCAATCTAGATGAATAGGTTTCACCATACGAAATCTAATCAGTTAAGCTACGGTTAATTTGTTTGTTTATTTGTTTTCTGTTCCTGTAACATATATACACTACTGGAGAAGTGATTTTTGGTCGGATGGTAAAAATCACATTAGTCCCGGTTCAAATCGGAACCGGGACTAAAGATTATTTTTAGTCCCGGTTAAAAAGCCCAACGAAACTTTTTGATCTTTAGCCCCGGTTGGTGACACCAACCAGGACTAAAAATCATTTTTAGTCCCGGTTAAATAGTTGTCAGATTGTTAGACCCCAACGATTTTTAGTCCCGGTTGGTAACACCAATCGGGACTAAAGATATCTTTAGTCCCGGTTGGTGTTACCAACCCGAACTAAAGATACCTTTAGGGTTAGTTTAAAAGAAAGCATCTCTATACAAGTTAGATGTGTGTAGTAGGTAGCATGGTAACACGCGTGAGCTAGCTAGGGTGAGAGATCTTGAGTTCAAATCCCAAATCCCACACCTTTTTTTTTTTGACTTGGTGTGCATTTTTAATCCCGGTTATTTCAATCGGGACTAAAGATATGGTATTTTTAGTCCTGGATTGGTTATTTTGGTTGTACAACCGAGACTAAAAAGAGTTATCAACCGAAGTTAAGCTTCATTTTCTAGTAGTGATACTATTGTACGAGCTAGTCGGCAGATCAATCGAGGAAGACCAAGTGCAGCTATCTACCTAGCTTAGCATAAAACTAGTGCTATCAAACACCAAACCGAATCCATGCATGACAATTGTTTAATTTCACCCCAAGTACTGTACATGCGTTAACTTTATTACTCTTCTTATTATAGTCTATGTAGAAAACGATGTCTGGGCATAATTAATATTTAAGACCGGCATTGCACCGATAATAAACTAAAGAAAAAACAAAATGGTGACAGGTCAGCAAAAGCAGAGGCTGCTATAGAATATGGATGCATATAGACTGACTTGACTTATATATACTGGAGTATTGTATCACACATACTATGCATATATAATGCCACGTCATTCGCAGCTCCTGATTGGCCAAACACGCGACCCACATGCATCGGTGCATTATGGCAAGCTAGCAAGACTTGACTAATCAGCACTTTAACACCACACAAACATAACTCAGTAGTTAACTGGTTAAAACTCTTCTACGTACGTGCTCGGATCTTCTATCTACTAATTAATTATGCAGTGATCGATCGATCGAGTATCCATGTAGGGGGGACCTAGCTAAATTATTACTATCATAAATTGACTGGATCGATCTTGAACGGCCATTAGTCACAGTAACTCCACTAATTAATCATCACTTCTCCTGCCAAGCACTGCTTCTCAGTAATAACTGGTACCAATATAGCATTAGCTATTCCTGCCAGTACAGCAGTACTGCAAAACTACTTCACTCGTCTCAAAATATAATCTCTCTAGAGTTTTTTTAAAGAGATCACTAAAATTAAATAAGAAACTATTTGTATTAGTTGAGATGAATAGGTAAATATATGATTAACATTAAGAGCAGATGGAGAAGTATGCTGGTAGTGCTATATTTCGAGATAAAATTTAACGCTAAAAATGACTATATTATGGTATGGTGAGTCGGTGAGAGTATCAACTAATCAATGCCAAAGTTTCCTTTTGGCAAACAGTAGTACAGTTGCAGAGAGCTAGCAGTAGCACTCACTGCTAGTACCAGCAGTCATCAATCAAAGAGAGTTGCAGTGCACGGACGTTGTCAACATTGTCTCCCAGCCGGACTCCATCACAAAGATCTATATAGCACACACTACCGTGAAAGGCAGATGAGCTAGCTTAATTAATTAGCTATGTTTAATTTCTTCATTACTTGCACTGCATCCTCCGTGCAAAATAGCCACATGTATGTCCACATGCACTTTTCTCTGCAAACCGCACCAGATTCGTTTGGAATCTAGTTGCTTCTCAAGCACAAGCAGTGAGCTGCTATCTTTCCTCTTTACACAAAGTTTATATATTGAGGATGAACTAGCTAGTTGGTAGTATGTGCAATTTAACATTAAATTAAACTCGAAACTAGGGACGGCTGACGGAGACAGGTCCTACATATCTAATTATCTCTTTGATGAAACTATAATTAATTAGTACTTGCAACAAACGAAAATACTTCGTATATAATAGTATAATATAGATAATAATTAAAAGTACGCCTCTCGTTGGATCATTTCCAACCAGAGCCAGCGATCATAAAAATTTGAGGAAAATTTAAAACGCTGGTTGCGGTTTACGCTCTCAAGTATCAAAACTTTACTTCTCTAGATCTAACAAGTCCTAAAGAATTTATCAGACCATGACGTTTGGACCTCTTAGATTATTGAAGTAATTAATGATGACACGGGCAGTTAGCTGACAACTTAATTAGCTCCGTATATATTCGAATGAGATGAGTCATTGAGTCACCCAGAAAGTATAATAGCCTCATAAAAACTCTCTGGTTCGCTTGGGCTGTTGGGCTGGAGCTGTTGGTGGCTTGAAAAATAAGGATGAATTATTAGTACATAATTAATAATTATAAATTTGAAAATGGATTTATTTGATTTAAAAAAACTTGTAAAAAACATAACGTTTTATGATCAGTTCGAAAACGTATTACCGGAAAATAAGGGAGTTATCGTCAGCATAAACAAACTCAGCCTTCATCTTACACAGTGTATTAATTGGCACTGTATCGTTCATACACGGGTGTACACACAAATTTTGGCATGTATATAGGAGTAAATTGCCTTTTCTTTTCTTTTGGGAAGTACTAGTGGTATGGTGTGGAGTCGTTTCACCCACCAGAATTCAAATCATTCAAATCCTGATGTCCAAGTATATTACGCATGATCGTGCCGTTGGTTTCATCTCTCGGAGTATGTGTTAGAAGGTGCATATGCGGGGTACGAGTGTGGTGTTACGTGTGTAGTGGTGTGTACAGTGCGTTCACCGTGTAATCACAGAAAAATACCTATTTTTTCTAGTAAGTTGGTGTACAAAATACAAGCTACTCCTACTGTGCATAACCAGTACCAGTGATAAATGCAGAGGGACATCAACGGTGAAGCTAGGACCGAACGCTGAAAGCCTGAAAGGGAAATATCAGAGAAGTTTTTGGTGAAGAGGAGGCCATGCCTGTATATAAGTGTGTTTCACTGAATTAGGTGCATGCATGCTGGTCCAGCTAGTGGTTGGGCCTGCCTCTTCCTGTCCTAAAACTTAAATTTAATCAGTTCGGTACAATACATGCCAATTCACCGGTCATATATATGGTCGCAGTTAGTAGATAGGGTAATTAAGCAGGATTAATTAGGCTCTCAACTACACATGGTTCAATCTCAATTCTCAAAAGTGTGTCGAGATCTATCAGTACGACTAAGCACGTTTGAGACTAAACATATGGTCAAGTAATTCATATCATCAAATTAAAATATGGAGCTAAAGGGAGGGAAAAACTGAACCACACACAGTGAAAAAGAGAAGATAAAAGAAGAATATGTCCGGGGTGAAGACAGTGATAAAACAAAAGGAAGACCTTCATCTTTGACGTGGCTACATACACGCCAAAGAGACGACTTTTCGATATGCTCGTGAACTTGACTATTTCAGTAGAAGCATACTTAATTATGATACTATTACAATATTAAGCTAGAAAATGAGAAGTGTGCTGTATTTATAGGTAGAAGGAAAAAGGAGTGGCTGCTACGGTGTGGTTAAAAGCAGCCAGCGAAAGCGATGGCTTCCCTCTCCCTCGGCTGGGTACGATGGAGGCCAAAATTTACTACTGTGGAATGCTGTTGCTTGCTACTACGACTGTCTTATCTTTTTCTTCAGTAGCTGAAGGCTCTGAATTTTAGATTGTTCGATGAAGCCAAGGCAAACGATTTTGGATTCTATTTTATGGCTACTCGTTTCTTGTCTTAGCTTTTACGATTTCTCTATGTGGGGATGCTATATTGCTATTTCCACAAGTGTTTGAAAGGGAACTTATGATTATGATTATTTATTTATTTTTGACAAAGAGGGTGGACTTCTCCCATTTCATCAACGAAATGCCATCAGTTCAAGTGCACTACAAGACTCACACGACACTAGGGATCTTACAACCTTTTCGAAGCCTTACTATAAAAAACAACACGGTGCAAACTTGTGAAATTGTGAATTTCTTTCATAGAACATATAAAATATTACCTGGAATCTACAAGCAGAAGGTAGCTTCAAAGCCCAATAGGATGGCCTGATACCGGTATCATATGGGCCGCCGTTTGAATGCAGTTGGGCTTTGGCTTGAAGCGTACCTTCACACCTTGAAAAAGCACAATAGCGATACCAATATAAGCATCGCATGAGACTATGAGGGGGGCTTGTTTACTTTGCTAATAAAAATTTTGACCTATAATATGTTTCAGCTTTATTTCTTCATCGCTTGTCTCCATGTATCCCTCAAATCGGGGACGATCTGTTTGTTATTCAGAAGCACCACCAAAGGCTTCATTCAATCAAAGCTTGGGAACAAGCCTCCTTCCATGGGAACGTCTAGGAGGTAGGTCCAAATCTTCCCACTCTGGATCATCGACTTTGGAAAAATATTTTTCGACCACCTCGTCGTGCACCTCTTCCAACCTTGGAGGCATCCACTGCAATTAGCAAAGATGTCAGGATCTAATGCTATGCCCATGCCAGATTAACAACATGTGAAGAATGATTTTTCTGACAAACAGGATGTTAAGCTGACCTTTGGGTTTCGATCTTTATCCAACAATATAGCCCTGCATCCCTGTAATAGGAATTGAATCGTCCAAAGTATGTTCGTCTTGAATCAATGAACATATCATGGGGAGATGTAGATAGATAGTTACCTCAAAGAAGTCTCTACTGAAGTCACCACGCATCACATGGCAAACCATTCTATATTCTCGACGTAAGCATTCACCAACAGTTTGTGTTCGCCCTTCTCTTATCTGAACCCACAGTAAATACAGAAAGTTAAGAACATAATGGGCCACAGATGGCTCGTCTCGCAAACTACATATACTACAGTAAAACAAAGACCTTTCCTACTGAATGTTAGGTGTAAAACAAACTTTTCCTAGAGACTAAGCTCCACTTTAGTGGGTAGTGATAACTGGAGGTTTGACACCTCGAAGCTCATGGTGAGATTAGAACTCTGATTTGACGCAGTGGTAATTCTAATCTCTTGGATGATGTGGAAAGAACGGAATGCTCGGGTGTTTGACGGTGTCAGCAAATCGGCCTCTGAGGTAGTCGGCTGCATCATAGAAGAATGGACTTAGCTTGATGCAGGTTTGGGAGGAATGTTGATCACTGAACTGTGTGATGTGCCTTAGCGCTGATAGAGGGCTGCCCTGTTGTGCCAGCAACCAGTTCTGTGCCTCTCCTTGACTCAGGGCCTGTCCTGAGCTTTTAAGTTGTGTTCCTGTGTTAGGGTGATCCCTAAACAACCATGTTTGTTGTAAACAATAATTTACTCCTCTTGATCTTAATAAAATTGGTCGGGGCTTCCTTCACCGTCGGCCTGGCAAAAAAGATCGGAACTCCCAAAAGATAGGTCACAAGATCTTAAAAGGCTAGAAATGAACCATAACACTAATTTCTGTCGAAATTGTAGTGGTTATACAAAGTGAACCATCTAACTGCTTTGTTCTGCTAGTTGTACATACAGCTAAACAAACAGTTTCCGCTGGACGACTCGTAGGGATGTGAAAAGGGCACTGACTCTGTCCCAAACAGTGTACTACTAATGGGCCCTACTAGGCAATATTTACCTACACAAGCTCGATCAGGAGATAGGGAGGATCCAGCAGAAGCACGAAATTCCTCTTGTAGTGAAAATCAGACCAGCCCTATTAAGAATAGGTCGTAAGCAAGGGTGGGGAGGCTGAGAGCTCCATGCCGAACAGAAAGAAGCAAGCAGGGGGTGTTGCCATAGCATGCCGGAGATCAAGCGTAGGCAACCAAAATAACTAAGGCTTAAAAAAGTAGTTGGCACTTTTAAGCTGGCTGCCTTTCCTAGCATGCGTACTCTTCTGTGGAGTCGCACGGAACAAGCCTTGTCTTCCCTCCGACAACTAGTTCCAAAGACATTTCCAAAGCTTTTAGAACTGGTATGCCCATACTTGAAATTTGACTATGCAAAAGCTATAAGCCTATAAGGTTTGTTTTTTAAACTATAGGGCTGATCTGTTGTGCCAAGTCAAATGAGTAGGGTTCAGTTCATAAAGCCATACGAAGTATGCGCTTGAGCAAGATAAATACTTGTCATATGAAATCAATAAAGGATTGATGGGTCTAAATAAATAGTGATGCCTTACACTACAATAATTAGCATCAGAAGACACCAAGATAGAATGACTCGAGTAACATAAATATATATGCTTTGGAAATGTTTGAGAGGATACCGATTTCAGGGATATTTTCAGACTAGTAGGAGAAGCCTTCCTCAGGGACTGGATTGCAGAAGCAATCCATTCATCAGCAACATTTGGAGCTTCTTGTTCCTGATATGATATATATCAAATTTAGCACAACAGAACTAGTGAGTCTATAGAAAGCACATAAGGACTTAGCATAACTCACAACAGAGGCTATGATTTCTTCTACTGTTCTTTTGGAAAAGCATTTGTTGATGATTTCCAGCCTGGAATCAAAATGACAGAAGTAGCAGAGACACGGATTAGGCAATAAATGTTGATCTGCGAATGAAATGAGAAAACAAAACCTTGCAATAAAAGAGGAACAAACGCGATCTCCTGACAAACTAAAATAAGTCCTTCCAAGTTACAATGCACTGACAATTGCTTTCTTGGCCTTCAAACCAGATTAAGAAAAGAAATACACAAAAATGAGTTCAAATGATCTAAAGGTAACAAGGTTGTGGCATAGGGAAGCAACTGACAATAAAAATGAGGAGAATATAGAAAACACACAGGTAGGTTAAGGCGTAGGGAACGGCTTATTTAAAGCCAGGCCAGACAACTGTTACCAAGCTTTTTGATAAGTTGAAGCCCATCCATCTATTGAAAGAAGACACAAGATGTGGGAAGTGCATACTGGTGCTTCCCTACATCTCCCCATTCCAATTCATCACATTTCTCCACCTGCCCTTCGTTACAAGCTAATATTATTTCAAAAGGATTAGTCTATCTATCTGAGGTTTGTGGTAGAGAGGACCCAAAAGAAAGTTGTTTGGAGAGGATAAATAGGTCAAAACGCCCCAATTGAGGAGAGTTTTCTGCGTGAACTTTATGTAGATTGTATAACTATGGAACTTTATGTAGCTACTAGTAATTTAAAAATTGTAGAAGTTTAACATGTCAAAAAGGATTTATACGACAGGATTACTTGGTGTGAACCAGAATATCCCACCTATCCAGGATACCTCATTTTTACAGGGTACACAAAGGAAGCAGAAGCTCGACATGCATGAATAGATAATGTCTGGACAATTGCACGTTTACCTATTCAGAGCGCTTTTCTCTTTCAGAGATGGTTGTTGCGAATATTGATCGATAATTCCACATATAGCAAAGGGGTCAGATGTATCAACCTTTTTAAGTGATTCTTCTAGCGAAGCTAGCCTCTGCAAGAGTGAGCGTACTAGGAATTAGAAAACCAACAATACTCAGGTTACCTATAATCATACTTGGAACAACTCAAGTGTGTAGGACATGTTATAATAGTTGACTTCCAAACATAAAAAGAACAAATATGTGGTCCCACACTGAACATAAAATTCAAAAGCCACTAGCAGACCTACATCTGAAGGTACAAAATGAGTTGCCAGGCCACAAGCAAGCATTTCAGGAGCATCCAACCTTACACCAGTAAGACCAACATACTCTCCTGAGAAAGACAACAACAAATCAGTGAAAACGATCTCCAAAGATAGTTTCCCATCAACTTATAACTTATATGCTGTAAAAGTATAACTAATTCACCATTATATCAAAATTCAACAGATGAATCCTAGTGGTCAGGCAATAAAAAATCTGGCCACATATATTTCTTTCTTTTTACCAGGCCATGATGGAGGTTTGGCCAAAATTTATTAAGATGAAGGGAGAAACAGAATGGCCACATATATTTGCACACCCATACATTTTAAAGTCATGTAATAATATGATCATCCTCTAAAATAAGCACTCAAGGATGGGGCTTTAAACTGCACATTGGGCTTTCAGTATTCATACAGTTTTAGACATTGCAAAGAGAATTCATATGATCATGTGTGAAAGTTCAGTTGAATAAAGGAGATATGAGATAGGAAAAAACAAGTTCACCATAGAACCCAGGAAGTCGAGATAGAAAATAAGAGGCCCCAATATCTGGAAAGAGACCCAATGCTGTTTCTGGCATAGCAAAAACCTGTATAAATAGTAGTAAAAATACAGAGTTAAACTCTAGGCATATATGATGGTAAGCTGTTTATCCCATGAAAAGAATCAAGCAAGCTTTTTCTGCACACTCGTTACATCCTTTTTGAAAAGATTCAAGTAAAAACGGAAGCTCCATATAGAGTTTGTTCCGTAATATATACCGTGCTCTCTGTGACAACTCGGAACTTTCCATGTATAGAAACACCAGCACCTCCACCCATGACAATTCCAGTGAGAAGCGAAACCTAGATAAGAGTGTTGCAGCATTCAATGGTAAGCATTGAGCAATAATGACAATAACAATTATGTGGACAAGCAGTTTCAAAGCAATAGTGACAGCTCACCTGAGGTTTGTTATATGTTGCAATGATATAGTTTAATAGAAATTCATTTCGGAAAAAATGAGCACCATATTTCCAGCTATCTGATATAAGAAATGCATAGTAAAACTAATCAAATGTCAAGAACAAAATTCTCTATATATTGCATGTTGACAGTGAATGGAAGTCAAAGCAAAACAGCTAAAAGCCAGAAATAAACCAGCTCAAGATATTTGACATCATGGTCTCATGGATGCATCATATGTTTTATTTACCATTATTTATAGACCGGACAACTGCAGCAACATCTCCACCAGCACAAAATGCTCTTCCTTTCCCCTGACAAAGGAAAAAACAAATGATTACAAGAATGGCAGGGAGTTATAGAAATCAAGCTGAGCACCAACAGCAGCAGTAAAGGTAAAAGCAGGAGGTAGTAAAGGTGGACTGATATATCAGCGACAGAAAATCAATTACATTTACAAATGGCAAAAAGGACAGTTGCATGCAACAAAAGGCATGGGCAGCATTGTTGTTTTACGGAACTACAACTTGGTTGCACATGATTCAAACTTCAATAAGCGGATGAAACTTTGAATTCTCGATTTTGGAAATTTAATCAGGTAATTCATGTTTGATGTTAGGTACTACCTCATTATTCTTTTTTTTAAAACAAAGATAAACATCAAAATATGTTGTTTAAATACGGACCACATCAGATATTTCATCATTGTAGGACTCAAACACGATCATTACCTTCACAATCAATAGTTTAACTCCTTCATCTTCCTCATAAGCAGTGAAGCACCTCAAAAATCCCGTTATCTAGAAAATGAAAGAAAAAAAAAATCTCATATCAGTGTTCCTGAACCTTATATGTAGCCACTAGTACCATATATGCTCCACTACTTATTGAATCATTGTAATTATTTTTTTCTTTAGAAGTCATACCATTGCAGAGGAAAGGGCATTCAACTGCTTTGGCCTATTCAAAACCAATGTCCGTGTTACACCATTTGCTTCTACCAAAACCTGGCAAACAGAGAAATAGTAGAAGGTATTCTCAATCGCAGGTAGAACCAATCATAAAAAATATGACATTGTACAGAGAAGACTTGTGGTAGACAGCACACGAAGAAGATACAGATCGTAACAATAGTTTACAATATGATAAATTGTTACAGCGAATACCAGAGTGTAGCCATTTGGCCGTTAGGCAAAAAAATGAAATAGGCAATTTAAATGCCTAATTACAAGCACAACAGACAAAACCGAACCAAATTAGAATGGAGTTTAAACTCTCCATTCTGCTTATATATTCCTTAAAATAGTTGTGTTCTTGGGGCCCAGTTGAGACGAACAGAGGATGAAACGATCTGGGTCAAACACAAGACAGTGCTCTTTTTTTTCTCTAGAAATTCAACAGCAGAATGGTTTAAGATAAAACCAACCTCCCCAGATGTAATAAGTTTTTAGATAATGAAAGTTTTATTAAGACTCACTCAATTACACAAGATGATACAATCCAACTGAACCCACCCCCGACCTCTACATGAAACGCACATAGGCAAAAAGGAACCATAAAAAACCCCATCCCAAGAACAGGAGTGAAGGAAACATAAAATTAGTAGCTATCAATCCGTAGACTAGACCACCACCTATGCTCCTGGGTAAAAAAAACTCTTGCACCACCTGGTCCAAACGTCGTGATGCCACCAAAATAGTACCACCAGATGTAATAAGTAATTAGCGTAATCTGTTTGCAGTAACCTAGTCGAATTTCTGAATTGCCTGTGAACTAGTACAAGAGTATAAAAAACTAGCAGCAAAAATGAAATATAACCATCTACGTGTCTATAATCTTCATGGTGATTAAGGACTAATAAAACATTCATGGTGATTAAACAAAAAAACCATCTATGGGCGATTTTCTACTAGACTACTACAGTTGTACACAGCCGCATCAGCAAATCAGAGGGGGAGAACCAAACCTAGCGGAATCGACTAAATTGCTGCTACAAACGCCAATCGAGCATCTTAAAACAACCTAACTGGATCAATCGATCGCGTACGACCGAATCGAACGATGAAACAGCAGCTAATTTGCGGATGATTGATTGGGCCTCGATCCGTGAGCCAACGAGGCGGAGCGCAAAAGCCAGGAATCGAACGCGGGAGTCAACGGCGAGGGAAGGGAAGGAGGAGGAAGCGGCGGACTAACCTGGTCGGAGTCGGCGTGAGGCGGCGCGGCCATCTCCACGCGTCGGCCGCGGTCTCGGAGCGGATGGAAGCAGCGAAGAGGAAGTCAAGTGAAGTATGACAAGCAAGCAAAGCGTTTGGACTGGATATATATATACTCGTGGCATTCAGGTCAGTTAGGTTTAATATTCTCACAGCCTCAGAGAAAAACAAAAGGAGATGTGAATTTAAATATGTATGTAGATTCAAACCCATCACAGAATAAAAATTCAATTTCACAGTTTGAAACTGTACACCAAGAAGTTGTTTTTTTCTCTTTTTGATGAAGGGAGTAGGTCTGATGCTTGTGACTGTGAGAGGTTTCAGTTCGAAACAAATTGTTGATCGGATTATTATAGTAACTTTTTTGAAATAATTATAGTTAAAGATCGGCAAACAAAAGGCCGCCTGCCGACCAAACACTTCAAGGTCTTCTTCCTGCTTTGTCTCTGGGGACTGTAGAATCATCACCATGATGTAATTTTCATGATGTAATTTTCAGAAGAGAAACTCCTTCCCTAAATAGATTGGCAAGAAGTGCATAGAGGATGCAACATGGTAGGTAGAGATAAAAACGAAGCGGATACCGATGGATATTGCTCATACCATATTCGTTTTCATATTTTTTGCTGGATACGGAAACGGATACGAATAGCTCGGATACGGAAATAAATACGAATTATCCCGAAAACAAATAAGGATCGAATATGATTGGACATGAATATGGAAACATTTTTTTCTCGGAACACGAAAACCACCACAACTTTTAATAGAAACGAATATCATCATATATAATTATTAGCTCATTGTATATAAAATATAGTATAATTTATAAAAATATTTAAAAGTTTAAATACAATATTAATAGTGTGGACTAGTGTTAAGAGATTGACTACTATTAAAATCTAGAAAGGTATATTGAATGTTATAGAGTTATAAAGAAATGGAGGTGTGTCTCATGCTCGCCACGGATATCCGAATTATTATCCATATCCGTCGGAAACCATGATACCATATCCGTGTTCGTGTCCGAGAGAAAATATCCATATTCGTATCTGTATCCGAACTATCTGAGAATTATCCGCTCCAAAAGATATTCGCATTCGTTTTTATCCGGAGCGGACGGAAACTATCCGCTCTGTTTTCATCCCTTATTGTGGGTGGAACGCCTAAACAACGCTGACAGGATAGTTGTTGAATCCTGGAAATAAATTATATCTCCTTAAATGAAAATTCAGGTGGGGAAGTGCTCTCCCCCCCTTCCCCCTGACCTGTCTAAATAAATAATTACAGTGATCTATCTATATATATGATTATGATTATAGATATATATGAAATATTTTGATAAATAAATTTAACAAATATTAGTCTAGAAAAGGGATATAAATAATTTAGAAGAAGAAAAAAATTTCAAGAAAACTACTAGCACGTTTTAGAGACGTCGAAGAAATATTGCACGATAATATTCCGATGAAGCAGCTGAAAACACATTATGCTTGAGTTGGAGTTGAGGCATATGCCTTGGCGTGGATCCCTTATAGCCGTGACGGTATCAGATCATCACGCCCGCACGAAACAAACAGACAAAGAATTCACCGTGTCCAATGCAATAAACAGCGTTACCAGCACAGCAACACAAACATTCATATGATCATATCCCAAACACAGCGATTAGACAAGAAAAAACAACCTAGTAAAAGTTCTCGAATTGAAATCAAAGCATTCAGGTAAATTCATACAGTAAGTCTGTAGACTACTAGCCTACTAGGAGGTGAAGATCTCAGCAGACAGACAGGCAGGCATCCACCGGTAGTACAACACATAATAAACTCTTGCGTTAGAGGAGGCTTAATTATGACAGCTACAGCGTTACAACAGCGCCTAAATTAATCTTACTCCAGGAAAAACAACAACACATCTCTCTGAGATCATTCATCACCATGCTCCTAAATCTCCTAGCTAGCTAGCTAGCAGAGGGGGGTACCATCCATCATCAGCTCCTTCTTCAGCCCAACCAAACAAATGGGGCGCCTCGAGGCCGACCAGAGAGTTAGTTCGACATCATCTTCATGTCAGAGTCGTGCCTGTTCTGATGATGAGCTGAGAGCGACCAGCCACCGGATGCATAAGCAGGGGGCATGTGCTGGTGCTGCTGGTGTTGCTGCTGCTGCCCGGAGTGGTTGTACGGCATCCCGCTGTGGTTGATCGGGCTGCCCGAGTCATCGGATGATCCACTGGATGTGCCCTCCGATGGCGGGCTGGCCACCGGAGCTGGCACGTAGGTTGCCATCTGTGGAGGAGCGGACATCGGTTCAACCTTTCGTGTCTCCACTGGCTTTGATTTCTTACCTTCCGCGATGAAACTAGCCACGACAACCTAGTAGTCATATGACACGACGGCATGCCCGGTAAGCATTAAGGAGTTGGAACATATGTGTTAGATGGGACACTCGTTATATAGAACGAAATCAAACCTGGACAGGGGTCGCAGCCATCAGCATTCCAGCTACACATCCACCGAGAACTCGGCCATCAGATCCTGCAAGTGCGACACTCAGGCCACCAGTCCTGCTGCGAGTGTCGCCATCCTCTGCAAGCAGGAAAGAACCTGATAGAGAGATGATCTCGAATCGGCCCTGCTCAAAATAATACACATTCTTCAGAACATGATACAGTAGTTACTTTTGCTGAGGAAATAACTAAAAGCATGCACAATTCAGAGTTCATTGTGTACTGTCATCGTAGCATTATTGATTTTTCTTTTTCACATTCATTGGCTTATCACGACACATAAATTGAAATTAGGTGAATCCATAGTGCTACAGTAGAGGTTATGAACAACAGATTTCCTGAAACTTCCGGCAGAACAAGACTGAATGTTCAAGTTAACAAAAAGGCACAATTAGTTTCCTCCAGAACCTGGTCTCTCTCTCCTATAGTCATACCACTGTTAGAAACAAAAAACACAAATGATGTATTCTACAGTCTATACATCATGGAGAAGCCCCCTTTTCTTTTACTAATAAATATACAGGTGCTACTATTACCCCCATAGAACATCCACTAGTGATCACATAAAATGAGAAGTATTAAGCCCATTCTTAAAGTGCACCAAAGATCACATTAGAACAGCATTTAACTAGCACAAGACAAATACCTCATAAGTCACAAGTCCACCAGATGTAGCTGGTTGCCGAAGTGTTACATTGCTTATTGCACCATTCGCTGAAAGAATGCAAACTGTGCGAGGGCCTTGCTGTGAGAAGGCCATAATTTTTGAAGCAACATCCTGTCAGCAGAGACAGTAAACAGTTAATGATAGAAACCAAGTTTTTACCATAACCAACATGGTAGAGTGGGTCAATCATTAGATTAAACATGAATAAAGAGTCCAATTGCAACACAAAGGTACTATAATCACAACAAGAGACATTGCATTCAAAAGAGATGCCTGGTAAGCAAAGTATATAACTGCACCAAAACCAAAAAAAAGAAAGATGCAGAGATATGCAATTCTTCATTTTTGTGATAGAATTGAAGTGTCTGTATCTAAGAATCCTGAATAGCTTGAAATTGCAATTGAATTATTATGCCTGACAGCTCACACAAATTCAGAGACTTTCAGAAAAAGCAAATCCATGTAAATTTGTCTGAACAAGCAACCCACTGCATCCGCTTCTATCTAATTTAGTTGAATTACAAGAAGAAAAAAAACAGGTTCTTTTCATGCTTGGCTAAAGTGATACCTTTTAGCAAATTCATCTGGATACAAATATAAAAAAAATTATTTTGTGACAAGTTCAAAAAGGTTGCTAAACATATTAAGCAAAATTGTATGATCAAGTGTGCTAAAATTCAGTCAGTTGCAGGTAAAACAGAAAATTCAGCAGTAGCAGATAACACAATTGCTTATTTAGAAGACAATTTTTTTCAGATGCACAGTAAACATGGAACTCTAAGCACACCACATCCGGAGACTCCTGCAGACGAGTACTCCTAGTTTCTATCAGTACAGGCAATCGTATCAACTTTGAACAAGACAGTGCAGGTGGAGCTGTGGACAGCCACAGTTCACAGGTGTGTCTACTTGCTGTTGGAGAACGTACTACCACTACCATCACAGCCAGCCTGAGAAGGCTTGTACTTGATGATACTACGTAGTAGTAGTCCACGACAACGTAGGTGCATCGCCCACTATCTCTGCCGCTGACCGTGGGTCCGGCCGGTCAACTGACAGCCATGCTGGGAATCTGACGGACACGGCAGCTCGCAACCTTGGTTCCTTTCCTACCGGAACAAACCTAACCCAGTCATGGTCATGGTCATGGCTGGAGTGGAGTGGAGTACGTACGTGCACCAAATCCACTCGCAGCAAAGCAGACATAGATCCATCACCACTTGCTGTAGAAGGGAGTACCAACCAAGTGAAGGGAAGCAGCAGCAGCAGCAGCAGCAGACTCTGCAATGGCTGGCTGCACGGATGGATCGAGGAGGAAGAAAGGAAGAAAAGCAGATCGTTTTGAGATCTGGGTTTGGCTGTTACTAGTTTACCTCGCCGGCCTTGACGGTGAGGATGTGAGGAGTGAAGGCGATGCCCCATGAACCTGCAGATTTGAAGGCAAGCGTCAGTTTCGGATTAGATTCAGCCCGAATCCACGGGGGAAAAAGGTGCTTTTTTTTTCTCCGAGGAAAATGGTACCTAGGGCTTCGAACTGCTTCTTCTTGCCGGAGCCGGGTGGCCGGCCGCGGCGCTTGGCGTTTGGATCGGACGGCGGGCTGCTGATGGAGAACCCGTGCGGCTGGTGGCCGGGCGGAGGCGGCGGCGCGGCGCCGCCGGAGGCGGAGGAGATGGGGGCGAGCGCGAGGGCCATGCTCCCGTCGGGCGCGTACTTGCGCGGGCGGCCGCGCTTCTTGCGCATCAGCTCGCCCATGCCCATCACATTGCCGCCCTGCGGCGGCGCGGCGCTCGCGGGCGCCGCCGCGTACAGCATGGGGCCCGGGTGGTGGTGCTCCCCGGCCGCCTTCCCGGCCATCTGGTCAAACGACAGCCGCATGCCGCCTGGCATGGGCGCCGCCGCCGCCGCGGGGTTGGCGGCCGGCGGCGGCGCCTGCGACTGCTGCGCGAACGGCGGCGGCGGCTGAGAGGGCGCTGCGGGAGGTGGCGGCGCGGCGGCGGGCGCGGGCGGGACGGTGACGAGCGGCGAGACGTCCTTGGCCTCCATTTGGTCAGATCTAGCGCTGGCTGCTCTAGGCTCTGGCAGTAGCAGGTTTGCTGCTGAGCTCAACCGAGGCGGAGCACAAGAAAACAAAGAAAGAGTCGCTTTGACTACTGGACTAGTTATTAGTAGCTCAAAGGCCTCTCCTTTCTTTCTTCCCTTCTTCCCCCCTCCTCAGCTCGCCTCCACTCTGCAAGACAACTTGCAAGATTAGCTGCGAATTAAGCAAGAAAAACGCTCCCTAATTAAACTAATCCCCTGATGGATTGCCATGCTGACTTTTTTAAACAGAAATTGGAGGAGAGAGAAGGCAGGAGAGAAATGTGATGTGAAGAGATTATTACTAGTAGGTGAGAATTAGTAGTAGTGGTGTTACTTACCTAGCTTAGCTCAAGGGAGGGAGAGGGATAATGAGTGCCTATTACTACTCCTTACTATTAGCAGCAGATCAGCCATGCCACCATCACCATGCTCCTTCCCTTCACACCAAACGCCACTCAGCTCTCTTGCTTGCTTCACATGCAATGAGAGAGCACCACCAGGCACCAGCCAAGTTAATAATACTAGTACAACTCCTATGCAAGCAAAATGCAGGGCAAAGGTGGAGGAGGAAGAAGCAAAGCAGAAGAAAATAGCAGGGAAATTACTGGAAAGGAAAGGAATTATTAAAGGTAAAGCAACTGCTACGAATAGTAGCTGTAGTAATGAAGAAGGGGGTGGAGAAAGGAAATTTGTTATGCGTACACACCCCTTGCAGCATTCACTCTCTTTTCTCTCTCTCTTCTACTCCTACCGCAGCAATAAATAAAAAGGCAGGAGGGGGAGGTGGGGGAAAAGCATTTTTGGCTCGGAGTTCGTGAAGATGCAAGTCATAAAAACCAACACTTGCTTTCCTTTCCCAACTTTTTACTCCATCCCACCACCGCAACCAATAGAAAATTCAAAAGATCTTTAAGTTTTCTCCTGTTTAAGGGCCCTTTGAAATCTTGGAAACACAGAATGGAGAAAATATAAGAATAGGAAAACGTAGGAATAGAATATGATCATACTTATTTGATTAGCACATAGAAAAAACGTAGAAATCTTAGACACGTGAAGAGGAAAACATGAGATAAGACCTCATGTTTATTTTCCTCCAAAATTACTCTAGTAAGATCCATTTCATAAGATTTTTAAAGGAAATGGTAGGAAACAATCTATTGTTTCAAAGGATTCTATAGAATTATTTCCATAGGATAAAATCCTCTAGAATACCTATAGCTTTTTCTTGGATTCAAAGGTGGTCTAAGGTTGTGTGTCTTCTTATGATTAATTAAATATTTACTATTTTTAAAAAATGCATTAATATAATTTTTAAAACAATTTTCGTATATTCTTTTAAAAAAACACACCGTTTAATAATTTAAAAAGCGTATATACGAAACAAGATATGTGAGTTGGGAAAGATGAGGGAGAACGCAACCTTAAATATGTGCTCTTTACTCATTTCAAACAGCCGCCCCATTCAATTAAAAATTCAAAAAATATTTAATTCAATAACTGACCAATATAACTAGTAGTATATCATGAACAAATACAAGTAGTACAAGTAATGGTGGTACTACAGTAGTAGCAGTACAAGTACTGGTAAAAAAATGCAGGAAATTGGGATAAAGCAAGTGGTCTAGAGGTACGGAGTATTGATGGCTTGGGACTAGTACTCCTACCACTGTGATTACAATAATTTAAAAAAGGGCTTGTCTTTTTGGGCGTGCTTGCAGGAGGAATCAATCACTTGCGCCAGTTCAAATTGATTTTCTTTTTTTTCTTCTTGTTTATCCTTTGGTCTGTCTGTCTGTCTCGGCTTTCTCACTTGCGCCATCTCGCCTCTTTTCCACGACGTGTTCCCTTCCCATCCTTTTTATTATATATAATAATAATCTCGCGGGAAAAAGAAATTTGAAAAAACAAAAAGTGGCGCCTGCTGCCGCCTGCCTACTTCCAGCGCGGGTATTCGGCAGGCGGCCGGTGTGGGGCCCGCATGGCAGCGACGCAGCCGGGAGCGGGTATGAACACAGAGGTCAGAGTCAGAGCTGGTGAGGCTGGCGGTGGGGCCCGGTCGAGGCGCCAGGATTCCAGGCCCGTCACGTGACCATCTCATCCGTCCCGAGAAAATATATACTGTGGGACCCACCGCAGCGCGCGCTCCGATTTCCGAGGGCTGCCACCTGTCCTCTGCGAGGGTCAGCTGCTGCTGTTTGGTTGGGTCCTATGCATGGGCGGTGGGCCTCAGAAACCCGGAGGCAGAGAAGGGCCGGGCCCGAGCACATCCCGAGTGGGCCGAACGGTCCACCCGATCCAGACGATCGAGCAGACATATTATTTCAAATGTCTGGTACTGTAGCAGGTTAGAATAATGTTGTTTAATTCCTCTACTTATTAATTTGTCGTACAATCATACTACAAGATAACATGCATAGTTTAGAAAAAACAAATTTTCAAATTTAACTTGAGAGTTTATGTTAGATTCTTTTTGTTGTGGTCTTTTTCACACTGGTTTTTGAACTATTTATAGGTATTATAAAACTTTTACTTATAAATTACTTTTATTTTTTTCCTTTTTTTCACTTATTAGTCGTTGCTTAAATGATCTACTACTCCAGTAGAGGACGATGCATGGCCTAGAAATGTACAACCAGATCGAGAGGGGTTGGGTCCATATATATGTTGACAGATAACCGTAACCACACAGTGCTAGTTGCACTGAGATTCATTCGGGTGATGAGATGAGATGATCCATGCATGCATGGGGCATGGCCATTGGCCAACTCACATGTACGTGTCGCCTCTTTCGCATTGACCACCAACCAACACAACCACAAAAAAGGTCAACGCCATGTCATGCGCCGGCTGACGCAACCAACATTTGGGACACGACGATGACATCATATCGTACTCCATCAGAGAGAGAGTCAAGTGTCGTATCCTCACTCTTTTGACCTTTCCGTACCCTCTTCTGTTGTTGAGGATTTCTCCAAGGAGAGATTCAGACGACGACGTACAGTACGTGATGAGAATTTCCCGGTGAGATTAATTGGGATCTGAACTGCTGGTATTCTGAAAAGAATTGGGGCTCTTCCTGCCTTTGGCGTGGCTAACCGGTTCCAACACAAAACACCGTCCAGTTCGTCTTGTGCTCACATTAACCGATGGTTGCACACACCAAGTTGAACACAAGCTAGGAAGAACGATTTGCGTAGCTGTTTCTTCTTTCTCCTTTTCGACCATCGACGTGTGGTGTACATGATTTAACGCATGACGAATTAAACCCCAGACGTACGTAATCGCTGCTAAACATCAAATTCAATGAACCTTTGCGTAGTACCTTTTTGTCGCGCTTTTTTTCATAACTACTAGTAGTAGTACTAGGAACACACATATATATACATATATATACATGTACATACACAAGTGAACCCAGAACAAAAATTACCGGGGTTCAATACTTACTAATTATCTAATTTTTTACTTATATACTAATTAACATCATATAATTTAGTTATAATTGAATAATTTACTCGGGGTCCGAGGACCCCGGGAAAGTATATGTAGGATCGTCACTGCACACACACATATATATATATAGAGGACGTCTACATATAATATGTGTGTGTGTGAGTGTGTGACCTGTATCGGAATCAGGTGCAATCTCAACTACAACTGCGTGTTAAAGATTGTAAGCAAACTTGAATTTGGACCTTTGGATGCAAGCATCCTACAGTCCTAATGTGACAACTTAACTTGCGGTTACACTAGGAACTGCACGGCAACCAAATCCGACATATTCCATTATGGTTTAATTATCTCTCTGAAAAGATCTGGCCTCCACTGCAGTTACCACATCAGAGGTAACATGAAGAATTACTGAATGATAATAATAACTGCGTGGATATATAAACAAATCTAGCTACGTACAATTCTTCCGTGTGTTCGTGAAAAAAAAGAATGTAAACAAATCCTACTGAATTCATTTGCATCCCCTTCTCCAGGTTGATACTAATTCAAATCCTACCTATCTTGCTGCTGCTATATATACGAGCACATATAATTCGATGAGTTAATTAGCAATTAATGAATATGCTGCATGAGCTGCTGAGCAGTCAGACAACTGGCTATAGGCAAGGTTACAGTGTTACACTACACTAGTATAAATGCAATCCATACATGGAGCAGCAAAAGAATAAATACGGTTCCAACCAAAGAGCCTGACTGCTGGCTGGCTGCGTATATGCATTCAGCAAAATGCCATGCATTGCCATAGGTACAAAGAAATATATAATAATATGTTTGAATCAAGTAAATGCTATGTATTTAAATAAATAAAATACTCCACGTGTAAGAAATATTCCTCCCATCTCAAAATATAACAATTTATTCACCAACATACTCATCCCAACGAATCACATTCCTCCACCATTCAATTTTTCTACCTACCTTCACTTCTCAACTAATCACAACTTCTCTCCATCTAGTTTTACCTGCCTTCTTAATAATTGTGTCTCACCCTAAAACTTCTTATATTATGTGACGGAGGTAGTATAATGTTTTGGCTAACGTAGCGAGTGGACCCACATGTCAGTGGCCAACTACTCTTCCTCCTCCCTCCCCTATCTCTCAGATTCTCACCAAACCTTTGAGTGGTGCCTGACAGGAGAGCAACGAGCGGCGAGAAAAATGGTGGCAGACGATAGGGAGAGGGGCGACCAATGGGGGCAGTGGCTAACAGGAGAGGGTGGGTGTTGACTTGGAGGGGTGGTCGACAAGGGGGGCAACAACCGATGGGAGGGTAGACATGGAGAAGGATGGCCGCTGACTTGGATAGGGATGATGGTCGCGATGGACCGGAAGGGCCGAGATCGTTGTGAACTGGAAGGGTGGCAGGCGACGTTCTTCCTCCTCTCTCCCCCATCTTTCCATTTGCCATCAGGTCCCCGAGCGGTGATGAGAGGGTGATGAGCGATAGTGAGAAGGGTGGCAACCAATGGTGTGAGGGGATGCCAGCGGGAGGGTGGAAAGTGACAGGAAGAAGAGCGATCGCTGATGGGCCACTTGTTTCGCATGGCGTGGCGGAGGCGCCACTCATGGAAGGGATGGTTGGGGACGAGCTCCAAGTGTCTCATCGGTGATGTGCCGTGCCCGCTGTGCCGCCACTCCCTCATCGTCTCCGCATTGTAGGAGAATATGTCGCCGGCGACCTGCGGGTCCCACATCATCTCCCCCACCCCACATGTGGGGGGCACTCACCACGGCAACCAAAAACGTGCACTACATTGTCTTGGAATCTCAAGTGCACTGGTTTTGCAAGTATTGCGGTTGAAGGAATGAAGGACATGCATAACTCAAACTCGATGTTAAGACGAGGGACCTAAAGAAAACTTACTCATGGCCCATGAGCCGCACTTACGTGACGTCCCGCTCCGAGTTATCCGTTTCGTTTTTTTTTCTTTGTCGAATATTTACAGGTAGCGTAGCCCATTACGTGGGTCCACCGCCACGCCTACCCATTACAGAGTCGCTGAGATGTGGGGCCCACTTTCCCGGCGAGTTCTGGATGCGTGGCGATAGATAATCGAGTCGGGTTTTCGGTGGGCGGCCGCGGGAGCTCCACGCCATCGCCATCCTCCCCTCCCGCCCCAATCCGCAATGGCGCTCGCCTCCTCCTCCTCCCGCCTCCTCCACCGCTTCTCCTCCCCGCCGGTGACTCCCTCTTCCTTGTCTTCTTCCTCTCTGCCGCGACCCAGCCGA